>OZ038496.1:88479661-88552161 GCA_964036315.1 Acanthosepion esculentum
CAGTGTTGATGGGAAAAGTCCTTTCGACACACCTTTTTTCTTTTTTGCAGTACGAATGTTAAACATTGTCGTTAGGTCAATGTACTTGAAACAAATAAAAATTCTTTTACAATTTATCTGCGCAAGAAACTCTCCATACTTCATCTAAAAATATCATAGAAATCCAAAGAATAAACTTGTATTGTTTTATAGATAAAATTATGGTAAATAAGACTGAGCGAATTTATTGATATCTACATTTTTTCGCACGAAAACACCAAACACCATTTTTACGACCGCTGGCCCGAGCAAAGCAAAGGGCGATAACTCACATTCCATTATCAAGACTCTCCTTTGGGAATCTTATCTCCGGCCGTTTCTCTTCAACTCTTTGAAAGCGATTCATGCTAGTTCTAAAATAAGTAAATATTATCTTATAATAAGCGAAACCATTTACTGCGATAGTCTCCAGACAGACAAAGTTATTTTACTGGGTAAGTGTCCTTTAAACCTAATTAATATAAACATATTTTTGATTCATAGCTATCATGACTATTTATATAGGCATAGATATATAGATATTTATATAGGCATATATATATAGGCATAGACTAAAAGAGATCGTCGCAGTAGTATGGATGTTAATCTCTCTGACCATATTATCAATATAGTGAAGTTGATTCTCACTGTGTGTCCAGTTATATATTAATCTAACACAAAATTGTAAGTGTGGAGCATCCAATGAAAATTAAATTTATTTGATTTGTAAATCTTCAACACTAGCTCTTTTTTAAAAAAAAATCATTTCACTCCACGTAAGGCGATAATGCCACTGAGACGCAAGAGGAGTGGAAAAGAATGAGAAGTCAGGAGAAAGGACAATAAAAGAACAGGTTTCAGGAAGACAGATGATGTCAATTGACGATGCATTTAATTTTTTGAAGATTGTAGGCGGCAGGGTAACGAGAAAACGGAAGAAAGTTTCACAGATGAGAAAAGTTCGTGAAAAGAAAATATTACAATAGAACTTAGGTTATATCTCGTTATTTCAACAATGAGACCTAATTGCCAATCTAGTAGTGCACTTAAATCTATACGGTCGATATGCCAAGGAGGAGTGCTTATAAGAACAATTACCATGAAAATATTTATCAAAAGGTGGAGGGAAGCAACGTCACGGCGGTTAGAAAGTGACTGAAGTTGAGATGCCAGATCAAGACCGATAACATCACAGACCCCTCTTTGGATTTTGTCGCGAATCTCGAGATATACAACCGGAGAACTAGATAGATTTATAAATATGTAAGATGGAGTCTGAAGACAAGACAAAAATTGTCTGGCACGACAAAATGTGACAAACCTTCTCAGCAACATACCGAGCAGTTGATTCAATATAGTCGCTCTATTTCATGTCAGTAGAAAACTTGAGGTCAATGAGTTGCTATCAAAGGAGGTTAGCATCATCTATGCAAAAATGGTTCTTCATGATGATTAAAAGATAGCAGTTTCGTTTCGGAGGCGTTAAAATTTACAAGGCATTTCTTGCCTCAGTTAACAACTGATTGGCGGTCATTTCCGCGAGCAGCTGTCAGTTCTACCTTTTCTAGTTATTGTTTTAGAGAAAGGTTTCATTCGTGAGTAATTTATCACCCCCCCCCGAATATATGGTAGAATAGGCTAGATAAACGCTACATAAACTATTGGTGGGTAATTGAATGACAAAATAGAAAAATCCTATGTTACGCATGTCATCCTTCAAAATCTACAGCAATTACAATGTGGGATTTGTGAAAAATAAAAAGCGATAAAAAAATAAACAAAATCAGTCCGGAGTTGAACGAGTCCGTCTAAGTTGTGTATCTAGACCAGAGGTTGTCATCCGAGGTGCGTATCGACTTTAGTGGGGGCATGTAACATTACTGGAGGTCCACACAAAAAATAGCACAGTGGGAGTCCACAGTAATATTTTTGTGGTCCATAGAGCAATTTCTTTTCGGAACGGTTGTTAGCACTGTGTATTAGAATTTCTACAGTAATCTCGACCATATTAAAATACTAACACTAGAAAAACAACTCTAAAACTAGGATAAAGCGAGATCAAGCAATCTAATTTAGCGCCCCTTTTACCTTAAGACAATAGTATCCATAATGTATCTTATTCATAAAAGCTATTAAAAACTTTTCCAATTAAAGTTAGTGTTAATGAATTTTTATTTTACAATTCCGAGCAGATTTTCGGTAGCTGGGGGTGAATATTTTACAAAAAGAATCTGATGATTAAAATTCTCCAAGAATTTCTGCTTTAAACTAATATAAACATTAAGCGTGTCGTAATTTAATTTCTCGAAATTTTATAAAATTTAATGAGTGGGGGAGGGGTGTCACACGTAAAACACATTTTTACCAAGATTTTCTAAAAAATAACAAAACTTGCACAAATAATTTCATTCATTTGTAAATAAGTCCTTAAAGTTTCATTAAAATCCGACAGTTATTAGATTTTTGCAAGAATTTCTAAATCAATGTGATTTTCATCGCAAAAAAGACACTAAAATGTCCTATATTGATCTTTGCTCCCCCCTGCTTACGCAATATATATATATATATATATATATATATATATATATATATATATATATATGAAAAATTTAGATCGTTCTAAAAAGGATAAGAAAATATAATTTAATAATCAAAAGATTCTTTGGTCTTTCCGCTTAATAATAGCATAAAGATTTTGACGATAAAAATTTGTTTTTATTAAGTTTGGGACATTTTTCATGATGTTATGCTAATTTTTAGCGAATCAGTGGAGATACTTGTGTGTTTATGTATGTGTATATATATGTGTGTGGGTATATAGATACGAGGGTCATTCAATAAATAAGGTGAATTTTTCCGTATAAGGACTTCTAATACAGATAGAAGCTTAATTTTTTAAACATTTTTCAACGTAGTCTCCCAGCACTGTCACACACCTTTCCCATCTGTGCACAAGCTTCCGTATTCCCTCAGCATAAAAATCTTTGGACTGATGTCTCAGCCAGTCGCTCACAACACTTTTGACTTCATCGTTACTTTTAAACTTCGTGCCTCTCGTGAACGCTTTCAAGGGACCAAACAGGTGAAAGTCTGAAGGGGCAAGGTCTCGGCTGTAAGGGGGATGAGGGAGCAGTTCCCAGTCCAGCTCGTTGATGGTCTGCACCGTTTGGGCTGCTGTGTGAGGCCTTGCGTTGTCATGATGCAAGATGACTCCTTCTGACTGATGGCTCCTGCGTTTGTCCCAACATATAAGCTCAAAGTCCTTGCAATGTCATCCACTGTCACCCTTCTGTCAGACTGAATGAGGTCATTGACTGATTCGATCACCTCAGGAGACTTCACTTTTGTAGGCCTCCCAGGCCTGTCTTCATCCTCAACACTGCTCCGTCCTTCTTTAAACAATTTATCCCACTTGTAGATATTTTTTTAGCTGAAACATGTGGCACCATACACAGTTGACATTCTCCTATGAATTTCAAGTGGTTTGCACCCTTCAGCAACCAAATCTTGATAACTGACTGTTCAATCCTGGAGCATACTTCTTTGTTAATCGCCAAAACTCTCAATTTTTTTTTAATCTGCAAAAGAAATTAAATCCATGTGAAGAAGTAAAACAAAACAAAAAAAATAAAAGTGAGTAAGCTTCTATCTGTATTAGAAGTCCTTATACCGAAAAATTCAACTTATTTATTGAATGACCCTCGTATCTATATCTATCTATCTATCTATCTATCTATATACATACATATATATATAGTGAGAGATAGAGAAAGTAAGCGAGAGTGAGAAAGGGAAAGTAATTACAAACATTGAAATGAGAGAGAGAGAGAGAGAGATAGAAGAGTACTTGTGTGTGTATGTATGTGTCTATATATATGTGTGTGTGTGTGTGGAGTATATATATATATATATATGTATATATATATGTACATATATATATAGTGAAAGAGAGAAAGTAAGCGAGAGGGAGAAAGGGAAAGTGATTGTAAACATTGAAATGAGAGAGAGAGAGATGAGTACTAGTGTGTGTATGACGGTGTATATATATATATATGTATGTGTGTGTGTGGATATGTACATATATATATATATATATATATATATATATATATATATATATATCAAGAAATATAGTCTTAAAGTGTGCTATATTTATGGGATGAAGTGCTCAGTATCAGAGATAGAGCGTGTGTAAATATAAAAGTGAACATAGAAGTCAACACTAAGAGGCGACAGTCTGTTTCATGCTAGTGCAACTATATATATATATATATATATATATATATATAGAGAGAGAGAGAGAGAGATAGAGAAAGTAAGCGAGAAGGAGAAAGGGAAAGTTATTGTAAACATTGAAATGAGAGAGAGAAAGAGAGAGAGAGAGAGATGAGTACTTGTGTGTGTATGTATATATATATATATGTGTGTGTGGGGTATATATATATATATATATATATATATATATATATATATATATATATATAGTGAGAGATGGAGAAAGTAAGCGAAAGGGAGAAAAGGAAAGTGACTGTAAACATTGAAATGAGAGAGAAAGAGAAATGAATACTTCTGTGTGTATGTATGTATATATATATATATGTGTGTGTGTGGGTAAATATATATATAGTGAGAGATAGAGAAAGTAAGCGAGAAGGAGAAAAAGAAAGTTATCGTAAACATTGAAATGAGAGAGAGAGAGAGAGAGAGAGAGAGAGATGAGTATAAACAAAGACGAGATAATATGGAATGAGAGAAACAGAATAAGCTTGATCAAGAACGAGAAAGAGAGAAAGTGAAAGTAGATACTGACGTACAAAGCAAATGAGAGAGAGAGAGAGAGAGCGAGATACAGAGAGCGAGAGAGAGAGAGAGAAAGAGATACAGAGAGAGAGAGAGAGAGAGAGAGAGAGTTTGCTGATAAGGATTCAATAGCTGCCTTCACTCTCAGAACGCACTGGACTTAAAGCATATAATTTACAAAAAAAACACAATAAATAGAGAATCAGAAAAAACTAACGATAAGATTGTAAACAAGCCATAAAATAATTGTACAGAAAGTACGTTAGGTTTCCTGGTACAAATGTTAAGCGAAGCTGCTGCTGAGGCGTCAGGCACAAGGCCATTGTGTCTTCTCGCGCAATGAGTGGTTAAAGCTTCTTTCTCATAATAATGTGTGGATATGATTTTATGTCTGTTATCTTTTTATCACTCAATACAAGGCTTAAGTCCCACCCAAAGTAAAGATTAGGCATGTTGTAGGGTCGTTTAGGAAGGGAGCAAGAGTTACATATTATGAGGATATGTAGGATAGATAACGGCTGATTCGAGAGGTTAAGATTGTAGTGATCGGGTAAGCATCCTCTCGGGAGTACGTGTCGATCGTAGTCGGGATCATCGAGTCAATGTGAACGACCCTTTTCTGAGATGCATAGTATGTGGTTCTCCTTGGCTACATACAGTTTTGAATTCAGAGTTTTCCTTCTCCTAGATCGGTTGTCATCCAAGGCTGTAGAACCCAGTCTGTCCTGCTAGTTACCAATAACTGGGGGAGAAGAGATCAATTCATTCCTTTTCTAAGGTTATTAGCATGTAAGTGAATGTAATGAACTTGGGTGGAATTCGAACTCGGCTCTCCGATTCTTCAATCCGTGCCGTAATCCATTACTCTACAGTGCATCCTAAATGGGAAGAAGCTTACTCCTTACTATTGGAATATGAGGGGAATGAAATGGCGGATCCTAGCAGTGAATGTTTGGAGAAACCAAGGAATGTAGTTCTCCGGAACATCTGCCATGAAAACAGCGGCACAGCAGCGATAAGCTAGAGAAGTCCAATCTAAAAAGATGAGTCGAAAACAGTTCATCACCCACAAGGCCGCGTAAACGCTTTTGAACTCGGTCGAGGTTGTAAAGAAAGCATTGGGAATCTGTGGCCTAGATGTGGCAGCAATAAATGGAGAGAGCGAGAAAGAGACACTTTGTGTTAATATGACTTTACGTTTTACTTTTCGACGTTTAACACTTTGAGCCCTGATCACCGCTTTACCGGTGGCAGAGAAAAATAACTTAATGCCCAGCCACCGGTTGAACGGTGGGTAAACACTTGTAACGCAGGTGTTCCCCAAGGCTCTATCCTAGGCCCTACTCTCTTCCTTATCTTCATTAACGATCTTCCTGATCTCATAGGTTCCCAAGTAGGCATTTATGTGGATGACACTACTATTTACTCCTGCCTCAAAAACCGTGTTGCCGACAAAACTAACCTGTCCGTTTGTCTTGAAAAGGATCTCCAAACGGTTGTGGACTGGGGCAGGTATTGGCTGGTTAACTTTAATGCCTCAAAAACAAACTGCTCGCTATTACTCACCAGAGAGAACCATCACTGCCTCCCATTAGAATGTCTGACGCTCAACTCCACGAGAGCACCTCTTTGCGACTGCTCGGTCTCACATTGTCTACTGACCTGAGATGGAACGAATACATTGAGTCAATAGCTTCGTCAACAGGTAGGAAAGTTGGCTCCCTATGCCGCGCCAGGAAATTTTTCTCACCGGAGTCGATCCTTCAAATCTACAAATCAACCACTCGCCCTTGGATGGAGTATTGCTACCATATATGGTCTGGAGATCCTTCTAATTGTCTCAAGGTCCTTGATAAAATCCAAAGACGAATATGCAATGTAACTGGCGCTGATCTGGCATCTCGTCTGCAGCCGCTCTCTCACAGACGTGCCTTTGCCTCCCTCTGTCTTTTTTACAAATACTTTCACGGTAACTGCTGGTTCCCAGACTTCATGAATTTAAGCTCTCAACTAGGCTGGCATCTCGCTCTCACCATTTCACTGTCGAAACTGTTAAATGTAGCCGTCTCTTCTACTCCAATAGCTTCATGTCTCGCACTTCTCGCCTGTGGAAGTCCCTTTCCATTTCTTGTTTTACTGATAGCTATAATCTCCAACTATTTAAATGTAATGTCAATCGACGTCTCCAGATGCCCTGATCTATCCCCTAACCGTGACACATTACATACCAATTATTTGCGAATTTTGACTCAGAACTCAGGCAGAAAGATTAAAATTGTTCAGGAACGCAGGACTCAAAAGGTTAAGGGAATAAATAAATGTCCTCATATTTGAGGTGAAAAAGATTTCTTTGCATCGGGTGACACAGTTCTTATTGACACGGATAATGGAATCAACGAAACGAGTTCAAATTCTAAATGCATCTGTTGTGTTCACTTCGAAATAATGCCTTTGGAAAAGGCACGGATTCATCTTTTCTTCCGCTAGTATAGGTTAACATGCAGAAGAAAATGGACTCTCGAAGCTGAGGTCGCAGCTAGCTTTAAGAGGAAGTGTATTTTGAATTCAGGCAAACTTCTGTGCTCACACATATAGAGATATGAATAACTGAAATAGATAGATAGATAGATATGAATAAACTTAGATATGAATAAACTGAGACAGATATAAATAAATTGAAATAGATATGAATAAACTGAGATAGATATGAATAAACTGAGAGAAATAGATAGATATGAATGAACTGATATAGATAGATATGAACAAACTGAGATAGATAGATAGATAGATAGATAGATAGATAGATAGATAGATATGAGTAAACTGAGACACAATTTCAGAAGGCATCAGAGAATCACTTCACACTCTTTCCTAAGAAGTCATAGTACTAAATAGAAATAAAAGAGAGAGAGAAGCTGTGGGGAGTCATGATTGCCTACGTTCCGAATGGATATGGCATTTAAAATAAGATAAAGAAACCCATTAGCTGCGGTACAAATTTACGTCAATTGTAGTTGAACTATGCAACATCAACAACTGTTATCCCGCTACCCGCATTTCTTCTATGTTCAGTATCCCTACATGACGTGGGCGATCATGGCTCTCCACAACTTTTATCCTTTATAGCTCTTAGCAGTATTTGTCTTTGAACTATCCATTCAATCCCGTGTTCTACCATCCATTTACACAAGATTTTTAGGCAGGTTATTCGCTGTTTTCTTTTATCCATCCTGTCCACATTAAGTCCTGTGAATGTTAAATTCGCCAAGCCCCCCTCTCTCGCTATGCGGCCCCCCAAATTAAACTGCCTCTTTTTGATTCTATTTTGCACATTTACTCCATGTGGCGCTTGTGGTGTTCTTAGTATCGTTTTGTAGAACTACATCTCTGCTACATGGAGCCTCTTCTTCAGCTGTGGGGAAACTGTCCAGCATTCACTGCCATATACGAGGATTGATATTACATAGCAGTGCAGTACTCTTTTCTTTGTTTCTCTTGCTTCAAGTCTCTTCTTCATCTGTGAGGAGATTGTCCAGCATTCACTGCCATATAGATAGATTGATATTACATAGCAGTTCAGCACTCTTTTCTTTGTTTCTCTTGCTTCAAGTCTCTTCTTCATCTGTGAGGAGATTGTCCAGCATTCACTGCCATATAGGCAGATTGATATTACATAGCAGTTCAGCACTCTTTTCTTTGTTTCTCTTGCTTCAAGTCTCTTCTTCATCTGTGAGGAGATTGTCCAGCATTCACTGCCATAGAGGCAGATTGATATTACATAGCAGTTCAGTACTCCTTTCTTTGTTTCTCTTGCTTCAAGTCTCTTCTTCATCTGTGATGAGATTCTCCAGCATTCACTGCCATATAGGAAGATTGATATTACTTAACAGTGTAAAGCGTTTAGCGAAATACCCGCAGTTAATGGTTTAGTAAAGGTCTTTCAAAATAGCTTGCTAAGATAAGAGTTACTGTACACTCGGTACATTTCTGTGGGCATTTATATAAGTTGAAGACTTACACAGGCCCATGTAGTGAACACTAATAGTCTTCGAGATTAATCTATTAAAGAAAGATCTACAGAGTATTGTCGACTTTAGCGTTTGGCTATATATAAATGTGTGAGATGACACTTTGCAATCAGATGAAGACATGAACAATTTTTACTGTCTGGATTCTCGTACTGTGTATCTAAGTTATGTATTTACTTTTATATTTTAAATGAAAAGTGGTTCATAGAAGCAAACACAAGTATTTTATCATTTTGACTGATGTTCGTGTATCCGTGATATTGAATTCTTATACAAATAAATTCATGAATGACTTTACTTTCTTTGCGCACACACACATACACGTACACTATATATAGATGGTGCGATGGATAAATTGTCATATAAATGCCGCAAAAATGAAAATAACACTAACATCTCATTTTTAACAGATATATTTACCAAAATCACATAAAAAATATCTTGAAATATTAAATAGACAATTTATTCAATAAAATCGCCATTGGCTTCTACTAAAGCCTTTAGACGACTACGCAATCTCCTTCAACTCTTCTGGACGGTCTCCTTGTTTAAGTTGGTGAATTCTGCCATAATCCTTGCCTTCGGTTCATCTTTGTTCTTACAAGGAGTTTTGTTGGTTTCTCGCGCAACTGCGCCCCACATATAATAATCAAAGGGGTCAGATGTAAGGAGTGATGTGGTCACAGAAATTGTCTGATAGCCATGACAGCGTTCTCCCGCTTGTGTGGCACGGTGCAGAGTCCTGTTGCCAGACATAGGGTCTTCCAGCAGCCACTCTCTTGACCATGGCAGCATTACCTCCACAATGCACTTGGTGTAGGACTCTGAGTTAAGTCTGAGGCCCTCACCAACAAATTCAGGTATTCTTTTCTTATCAGAACGATCCGAATTGGTTTTCCGAAATGTCTATAGGCACTCATAGTTATAAGGGTTTTCCAAGCGTAGATTAGATGTGGCACAAGGCCGAAAGTATGGGTCACCCAGTGAGGATCGACCTCATTACTCAGTCGTAATTGTTCTAGCGAGACAAGCTTGATAACCATTACACCACCTCGAGGTGTCCAAGCACTCATAGTTATAAGTAAATATAGACCTCGAACACTTCATACACGCACATACATACAATTATAAATTGGGTTGGTACAAAAGGTTCACTAAAATTTTCTTCCACTATCTTCTGGCATCTATCAAGCAACTTCATAAATCCATGGGCACCTCGGCACGGTGTAATGGTTAGCAAGCTTGTCGCGCTAGATCAATTACGGCTGAAAAGTGAGTTCGATCCTCACTAGGTGCCCCATACTCTCGGGCTTGTGCTACATATACGCTACGCTTGAAAAATAACCATTCTTACAATCTAAAATATTTTCTGGCTTTAAATAACCAGAAAAAGGTTGATAAGCCGTAAAAAAATTTCAATCATAAATCTATCCTCCCAGAATATTTCTCCTTGTCAAGAAAGAACTGTTTTGGTTCCATTTGTGATTTTTGAGGGATTCTTCTTTTTATAAACATTTTGTGGATTATTTGACTTCGATGGAACTGTTGTTTTTTTTTAATCATTTCACCCCAAGCAAGGCGATAAAGCCACTTGGACGCAAGGTGTTACTGGTAATGAGAGATAATGAAAAAATTTAAATGAGGAGAACGGACAATAAAGGAACAGGATTCAGGAAGATAGTTTGGCGTTACATTTAAATTTTTGAAGATTGTAGGTGACAGTGAAGCAAGGAAGAGGAAGGGGCATCGACAGGTGAGAAATGCAAGAAAAGAAACTATTAGAAGAGAACTGACGTTTGCATCTAGCTGGTTCAGCAGTAAAACGGTGAGACCTAATTGCCAATCTAGTAGCACGCTTAGATTCATGCAATTAAAGTATCAAGGAAAAAAAAAATTCTCACTAGAACAATTGACATGAAAATATTTGTAAAAAAAAGACGGAGAGAAGTAACATTACATCGGTGAGAAAGTGATTGAGGTCGAGATGCCAGGTCATATTACAGACCCTTCTTTGAATTTTGTAAGAAGGTTATGTAAAGAGCAAACCTGTGTGCTTTGAAGATCAGTATTTGAAATCCTTTTTTTTTTTTTTGAAACATGGAAAAATGAGAAGATAGGGCGTTCGGAATCTTGAATTTAAAAAAAATGTCTACTAAGCTTTGCCTTTGGTGAAATTGAGTATTAATCCGGGCTAAGGAGATTATTTTTCCTCTCAACATTCTAAGTAAGGATTAAGTAAATGCCCTAAAATCCGTATCTAAAATCTTAGCCTTTTGATATTTAATAGATTAATACAACTGTGGAATAGCATAATGCAATGTTGTAAGATTGTATTTCGTCAATCTCCCGTCAATCTATACGAGGAGTTTATCAGCCTTAGAAATGCCGGGTTTAGGATCGAACCCCTATTATAAACGTTGGTAGGGAATTAACAATTTTATCCACAAAACAATAACAGCTAAAAAAAGATTTTTTTAATTAAAGGATGCTAAGTACTAACAGTAAATTATTACTTACATTAATATATATCAATTTACATATCGACTAGTGTACCATTCGTCCATGCTTAGAATATTACTGTCACATATGGTCTGGTAACCCTGCTATTTACCTTGAGCTCCTTGATAATACCCAAAGAATAATCAGCAATATTATTGGTCCTGATCTGGCAGCTCGGCTTCAGTCATTTTCCCATCGGCTTAAGGTTGCTTCTCTGTCTCCTTTCTATAAATACTTTCATGGTAATTGTTCGATTGGGCTCTTCGCTATGGTACCTAGACATTTTTCACTTTAAGCGCAGTACTAGACTGGCGTCGAAATCTCATCAATTTACAGTTGAACTGGCTAGATGTAGCCGTAAGTTCTATGCTAAGCGTTTCTTTTCTTGCATTTCTTCTTGTTGAACTCACTTCTGGCTCCATGCTTTCCAGTCAACTTTAATCTGCAAAAAATTAAATGCAATGCCAAACGCTATCTACTGTCCTCCTGATTACTCTTTTCTCTTGTCGCTCATTATTAACATGTCTGTTCCTAATTCTTTCATAAACCGTAACCCTTGTGTTTTAGTGGCTTTATTGCCTTGCACAAGATGATACTGATTTAAAAAAATATGGCTGAGAAACTATTAAAATATAGAAACAAATACTTACCGCTATAAATGAAAAAGGCAAAAACTGTATTTAAAAGAAAAGGAGGAATAATGCAATAAAACTCTGTAAAGGTTTCAAATGGAATGGAACAATAAACAGATTAGGAAAACGTGGTAATTCTGTACGAGAATCAAAAAAGATTATGAAATTCTTAGCAATAAAAAAAATTAAAATAAATAAATATCTGCCTTTTGCCTTGAGTCTCTTCATAAGACCAAAAGAATAATCAGCAATATTATTGGTCCAGATCTGGCAGCTCGGCTTCAGTCATTTTCCCACCGGCTTAAGGTTGCTTCTCTGTGTCTTTTCTTTAAATAATTTCTTGGTAATTGTTCGATTGGGCTCTTCGCTATGGTACCTAGACATTTTGCAATTTAAGCGCAGTACTAGACTGGCGTCGAGATCTCATCAATTTACAGTTGAACTGGTTAGATGTAGCCGTAAGTTCTATGCTGAAAGTTTCTTTTCTCACACTTCTCACTTGTTGAACTCTTATCTCTTAGTGGCCTTGCATGGGGTGATTCCGACTAAAAAATTAAACTTATTTTCAGCTTTTAAGAAATTAATCAGATACACTTACCACACACACATACATACACACACACATGTATGTTGCGCTCAAAATACAGGGTGTCCATAAAGTTCGTGTGCACTTTAAAAAATTATAACTTTATTTGTATTTGCGATAGAAATAATCTGTAAAAAATGTTATAAAGTTTAATGTACCTAGTTTTAAGTATAGCTAAAATAACTAATGTGATTTCAGGCATTACTGTAAATCAGTTGGCAAATGTTTTTCGTGAACTACAAAATCGTATAACCCTTTGTATTGCTAATGATGGAGAACATGTGGAAACTAAAATAAAATTTCAATAAAACCTTAAAAGATATAGATTTACTTCTTTCTGACCCTTTTTACAAATTATTTCTATAACAAACACAAATAAAGTTATAAATTTTTTAAAGTGCACACGAACTTTATGGACACCCTGTATATAGAGTTCGTTGTTTTGGTCTACTCTTACTTAAAATTCACTCTGTACTTATTTTAGCTATACTTAAAACTAGGTACATTAAACATTTTTTACAGATTATTTCTCTCGCAAATACAAATAAAGTTATAAATTTTTTAAAGTTCACACAAACTTTATGGACACCCTGTATATTTAGTTGAAACCATAAGATTGTGTTCCAAATATTTAGATTTCGGCATGAAATGTCCCATGCAGCAGGGGTGGTCAAATCGCGGTTTCGCGTGTCACATGAGGCTTTTGACCTTTAACATGCGACTCGTGGAAAAAATACCAGCTTTACGACTATTTAGTGGCTATTAATTGAGACCACAGTGGTTTAAAACGGAAATTTAATGTTAATGGTTAGTAAAAATATTTAAGAATTGATATGCTAATTTTTATACTAGATCTGTGTGAGGCGCTGTCCTCTTTAGTGCTGAGGATGGGAGGCAAAGGGATTAAAGACATTTCTGGTCAGCAAGGTTTACAATAGAATGCCGGAAGACTCAGGTCACGGGTAAGGGGATCAAGGGGACCGGACTAATGTCAGGCGCATTAATGCAGTGTAACACATGACGTGGAACTGGGCAGACCCCGTTGGTAGACTTCGGATACAAGTTTTGTTTAAAAGTGTCCGTGAAAATTTTGTGAAGAAAGATGGCCTTCTCAAATTGTAAGAAACGAAAATAGGAAAATGAAAACAGATATATGGTGTTTAAAATATAAACATGTTTTGCCAGAAACCATATAGGGAACACGTTTAAGTTAAATTTATTCAGTATTTCTTAGCAAATGTATTCGCTTCATTTTCAAATCCCCAACGGGAAAGTAAATATTCAATTTCAGAGTTAAAGGAATTTAGTTTTTTTTTCTCCGAAAACCTTCTCGACTCAGAATGTGCTGCTACTTATGACATTTTCGATTGCTAGAAAGAAATGGAAACCCGTAGGTGATAAATCTGGTGAGCATGCAGGATATAGAAGAGGGGTGGCCAAACCGTGGCTCGCAAGCCACATGCGGCCCATTGAGCTATAATATGCGACTCGTGGAAATGTGTTGGCTGAGATCCGTTTTTCATCAGAATTAATATAAAAGGTAAATAAGAAAAAAAAAATCAAGCTTTATAATTATTTACTGGATATTAATTGAGATCCCATTGGATTAAAATATAAGTTTAATGTTCATGGTTAGTAAAAATATTTAAGAATTGAAATCCTAATTTTAATGCTAGATCTGTGTGAGGCATTGTCCTTTTTAGTGCTGAGAATGGTGGCTGAATTAAAGAAATTTCTGGTCAGCAAGGGTTACAGAGGAATGTCAGAAGACTGGGGTCATGGGTGAGAGGATTAAAGATTTGGGTGCGCCGGAGGGAGTGAGTGCAGTTCCCCAAACATCTGAACATTATCGTGTGTGGCTCTTACAGTAAGCAACTTTGGCTACCTCTGGCATATGCAACTAAACAAAATCAGTCAACTAAAAATATATATATATATATATATATATATGTGTGTGTGTGTGCGTGTGTATGTGTGTATTGTGTATTTAGGCAACAATCCTTCATTTATACACATTTCATAAAAATGACAGACAAGGTGCTACGATTAAACATTTTATTTCATTTTTCTTGTGTTCGAACAAATGTTTCTTTTTTGGACACAATGTAGTTCTATAATTCCGAGCGCTTTCGGCTATACTTTTAGCCATTATCAAGGATGATTTTATTTATTCAGTTTAATTGAGTGTGTGCGTTCTGTGTATTTTTTTTTTTAGTTTTATAGAGATTTTTTATTTTACGAACACTGTTAGCACATTGTGGCCGTGTTCGTAGTTAATATTATTAAGTGTTTTCTTTTTTTCCGACTATTTGTTTAACCATCATCAAGGGCGATTTTATTTATTTTTTATTCTTAACTAATTTTGACCGTGTTTGAAAAATAAGACATTCCTATAACTCTAGACGCATACATAAAAACCCATACATTCAGTTAAAAAATCTCTTTTTTGTCCAGAAAGGAAAACACTTATTCGAACACAAGAAAAATTAAATAAAAACCTTAATCGCAGTACCTTGTCAGACCTCTTTGATGAAACATGCATAAAAGAGCGATTGCTACCCAAATACACAATATTTACATATGTATATGTATGTATTAGTTACAATCAACTACAAAGAGAAGCTTATTTAAGGATTTTATTTTCTACTTGTGTCCATCACTAACTAAACGAAATTGAACATGGCCGTCAATGATTATAAAATAAATTCGTCGCTTTCGAGTTTGCCACTGAAAACAAAACAAAAAAAAATCAAATAATTGGGAAACAAAGAAATACAATGAAAAAGATCAATGTTTTAAAAAAATTCAACCAAAATAAATAATTCGGAGAGTGAGTAAAAAGGAAAAAAATATCGAACTAAACTCTGGCACATTTACGATAAGTGGAGATTCCAGCTGAACAGAAAAGCAGACAAGACTTCCAAATGAAAATTGTCTGGGTAATTTTTCATTAATTCAGATCTTTATCACCGTCTCGTTTATATAATTTTCTTGCTTGTGTGTGTAGTTGGAGATGTTAGGTATTTGTTTGGGTATACATATATTGATGTGTGTGTGTGTGTGTGTGTGTGTGCGTGCGTGTGTGTGTGCGTGCGTGTGTGTGCGTGCGTGTGTGTGTGCGTGTGTGTGTGTGTGTGCGTGTGTGTGCGTGCGTGTGTGCGTGTGTGTGTGCGTGTGTGTGTGTGTGCGTGTGTGTGCGTGCGTGTGTGTGTGCGTGTGTGTGTGTGTGTGCGTGTGTGTGCGTGCGTGTGTGCGTGTGTGTGTGCGTGTGTGTGTGTGTGCGTGTGTGTGTGTGTGTGCGTGTGTGCCTTTGCACGTATATCAATTCTGGAGATCAAAACAATGATGGAGAACTAAATGATGAAATGGAAAAAAAAATCCTATTTCAGAAAATTATACGTGAGCGTTAAGAAACTGATTGAAGTCAGGCTGTGCATCTTGACAACAACGGACGCCAGAAATTTAAAATTTAAATTCAAACTTAAGCGTTCTCGCACCTTCAGCGTCTCGATGTTTAATTATTGAAATAATCAATAAAATATTATTTATTCTGAAGAAGTCACTTTGAAAGGCGAAACGAAAATTTCCCCATGAATCAGACGGAGATCGGGTTTTTGCTAATAATATTATCTCCACCAGAAAATACACCGTCTACAAAAACATCTGTCGGTGAATAATTCCCATTTCTCTGTTTATTTCTCGTTCCGTTGATGAAGGACACATATAAATGATGAAATATAATTTGAAAGGTAAGCTATATTATAGTGTAAAAGTGCTCAACATCAGACATAGAACGTATGTAAATATAAGCAGAAGTTTGAATAATTTATATATTTATATTTTTCTTAATTTAGGAAGCACTTTATACGCAGGACTTAAAACAAGTGCTGTCTTTCCATAAATATTCACTAACTTTCTGCAATTATTTATATTAAATTTTCCCTCCCAAAAATAAAAATGCAATGACAGTCCTTTGTTTTCTGCGCGTGTCAAAGGGGCATTCTGGCATTGACGTGAATAATTCAAGTAACTAGGTATTAGCAACCGTATATAATAGTCCGAATAATGTAAATAATGTACATAATACCTCATCTCAGAAATATAGACAGATAGAATTTTATATTTATATTTATATTATATTTATATTTATATATTATATATATATATATATATTTATATTATATATATATATATTTAAATTAGATTAGAAGATTAGAACAGGCATTACTGTTCTACCAACAATTATATATATATATATATATATATATATATATATATATATATATATATATATATATATATATATATATATATATATATATAACTGTTGGTAGAACAGTAATGCCTGTTCTAATCTTCTAATCTAATTTAATATATATATATATATATATATATATATATATATATATATATATATATATATATATATATATATAATATTATATTTGCTCTACTTTGTATTGAGCACACTTTTAAAAATAGTATTTTTTGTTTATTGGAATTTATTCCGTATACACCAAGCCTATACTTGTATGTATGTGTGTGAAGATGGCGGCTTGGAATGAGAAATCCGAGGGCCGAGTTCGAATTACAGTCAAGTCTGTTACATTCACTTACGCGCAATATATATATATATATATATATATATATATATATATATATATATATATATATTGTGTGTGTGCATTTAGGCAGCGTTTTTTCATTGATACATTTTTCATTAAATAATATACACAAGTTTTATTGATTTATCCGTGTTGGTTAATATATTGTAATGTCATTGTCATCTTTGATAATGCCTTATGTAAGCCGAAAGCTTAGATAGAATTAAAAAATATGTATCAATATTGTGATTTTCTTTCTGCGTTTAATGATAATGTCATTAAGCTTATCAGATGACATGAAAAGAATTTACATAAAATAAATAGACAACAGTTGTGTATATTATACACACACACACACACACACACACACACACACACACACATATATATATATATATATATATATATATATATATATATATATATATATATATATGATGAGTTGATAGAACAACGAAACTTTAGTTGCATGCCGAAAGAAGGTATATGTATATATATTAATATACAGGGTGTATAAAATAACTAATGTGATTTCAGGCATTGCTGTAAATCAGTTGGCAAATGTTTTCCGTGAACTGCAAAATCCTATTAACCTTTGTATTGCTCATGATGAAGGACATGTGGAAACTTAAATAAAATTTCAATAAAACCTTTAAAAAATATACATTTACTTCTTTCTAATCCTTTTTACAAATTATTCCTATCGCAAATACAAATAAAGTTATAATTTTTTAAAAGTGCACACGAACTTTATGGACACCCTGTATATACATATATATATATAGAGAGAGAGACTTTATATATAAAATATATACAGACGAAAGAATTTGTTGTTTACCAAAATTTAAGAATTACACACACACACACACATATATATATATATATATATATATATATATATATATATATATATATATATATATATATATATATATATATATATATATCAATCATGAGAGATAAAGAGAAACGGAGACTATCTGCGGTAGGGAAATTTTAAGGATTGCCGCTCTAATAACGGAATCGACGCCAAGTTGGCAAAGTTCGTCAAGTACGAATTAAGACTTTTTGTTGTTTTCAGTTGAAAATCACGCCTGGGGGCGAACCTACGTTTCGCCCCTTTGATTAAAGGTCTTCTCATAGCCACAGAAGAAGAACGGACGAGAATCCTCTGTCATTATCCTTATTTCTCCTTTCTCTTGACTTCCTACGTTCCGTGTGTATGCTTCCCGCTGGTCTTAAACACTTATCAGCGTTCATGTTGCATTCATTTCATATCTTTTTTATTTGGATTTCTTTTCGCTTCTTCTTTGACGATCTTTATCCTGAAGTCATTTTTTTTTCTGTGTCACCTTTTAGCGGGTTGAATTTTGTTTACTTCCCGGCCTCCACATCTTCCATTCTTTCTGCTGTGTTTTTCCTTGCCTTTCTTCGTCCCTGTCGCCTTCTTTTACTTTCATTCCTTGAGGGTTTGTCTTTTCATTTTTTTGCATACGTTTACTCCCTTTCATTTTTATTATTTTCCCTTATTTTTATTCGCTTATTGTTTCATTTCTTTTATTTTCGGCGGGGGGGGGGGCATGGGGGGCTTCATTTTTCTTATTTTGACTTTCTTTTCTCGCTTCCTATAAGCTCTACTCTGTACTGAGCACTTTTTTAAAAATATAATTATTATTGGACATCGGAATTACACCCCCAATCAAACCTACTTCACAATTAGATATCTTCTTCTCACTATTCTAGTTTTTTTTGTTACTCTTTACATCTCTCTCCTATCGTCTTCACTTTTCTCATCGCTTCGTTTTCTCTTCTCTTTCTCCCCCTTTCTATGTGTTTTCCTTCCTCTCTCCATTCTTTTTTTTTCTTTTTTTACTAAGGTACTTTCTTTGTGTATATCCCATTCCCCTTCCGTCACATCATAATAACATTTTCATTCTTTTAGTTCTCTTTTACGACATCTTATCCTTGTTCAAGTTTTTTAAATCTTTTTTTGTTCGCTTTTTCATAAATGTTTTTCTACTTCAGTATCTGTCTATATTTCTGAGATGAGTTATTATGTACACTATTTACATTATTAAGACTATTGTCCTCATCTTTGTCGCCATATTTATTACAACGTTTCAGCTCTTCAGTATCTGTCTATATTTCTGAGATGAGGTATTATGTACCCTATTTACATTATTCGGACTATTGACCTCATCTTTGTCGCCGTATTTATTACAACGTTTCAGCCTTTCAGTATGTGTCTATATTTCTGAGATGAGGTATTATGTACACTATTTACATTATTCGGACTATTGTTCTCATATTTGTCGCCATATATATTACAAAGTTTCGGCCTTTCAGTATCTGTCTATATTTCTGAGATGAGGTATTATGTACACTATTTACATTATTCAGTCTATTGTTCTCATATTTGTCGCCATATATATTACAAAGTTTCGGCCTTTCAGTATCTGTCTATATTTCTGAGATGAGGTATTATGTACACTATTTACATTATTCGGACTATTGTCCTCATCTTTGTCGCCATATTTATTACAACGTTTCAGCTCTTCAGTATCTCTGGGTCCTGTCACTGGATCTTACTAACGCCTTTATCCACTGTGTCCTGTGCCCAGAGGGGAAGTAAAATGAGATAACTGATAACTGTCATCCATTATTCATGGCACGTGGAACTAGAACAGTCTACCCCAGTGACAGAAATAAAGGGTTCAGTTCCACATTCCAACCAAATGAAGAAGGCTGGAGCTTTATAAATATGGTGATAAAGATGAGGACAATAGTCCGAATATTGTAAATAGTGTTTTTCTACTTTTTTCGCCATTTTCTTTCATGTCCTTCCGTTTCGTTTTAAATATAAGCATTAAATACTTTTTTGTTTGTGTTTCGTTGACTTGTTTTTTCTTCCTCTCTCTTATTCTGAACTATTTTTCTGCTTTTCTTCATCTTGTTTATTATTCTTTCATTTCTTCTTCATCATCATATTTTCTTCTTTTTCTTCTTTTTAATTCTTCTTGTTCATTTTCCCCTACATATTTTTCAACTTCTTCTTACTTATTATTTCTTCTTCTTCTTCTTCTTCTTCTTCTTCTTCTTCTTCTTCTTCTTCTTCTTCTTCTTCTTCTTCTTTATCTTTTCTTCATCTTGTTCATTTTCCCCCTTCATATCTTTCACTCACTTCTTACTTATTTCTCCTTCTTCTTCTTGCTTATTATTCTTATTTCATCTTGTATATTATTCCATTTTCTTCTTCCTTTTTTTTCTTATTTTCCCCTCTCTTCTTTTTCCTTCTTGCTTATTCTTCCGCTTTCTTCATCTTTTTCTTTTTGCTTCGTCTTCTTTTTTCTTGCTTATTCTTCCTCTTATTCATTTCTTCTTGTTTATCCTTCCGATTCTTTCTTTTTTCCTGCTTTCCTTCCACTTTCTTCTTTTTCTTCTTGGCTATTCTTCCTCTTCTTCTTTTTCTTGATTATCTTTCTTTTTCTTTTTCTTCTTTTTCAACTTGCTTATTCTTCATTTTTCTTCTTCTTCTTTTTTTCTTCTTGATTATTCTTCCCTTTTCTTCTTTTTTCTTGCACATTTTTTCTTCTTTTTTTGCTTATCTTCCTTTTTTTTCTTATTGTTCATTTTCCTTCATATTTTTCTTCTTCTTATTGCTTATTCTTTCTTTCTTCTTCTTATTGCTTCTTCTTTTTCTTGCTTTTGGTTTTACTTTGATTTATGGCACACTTTTCTGTCGTAGTAATCGTAATAAGTAAACCGTAGTCAATTGTCACGAAACAACTGTGTCGAGAAAGAAATACGTTCAGATTGTAAACCACGATATCCTCTCAGCTGTTTTGAGGCAAGACAAATTGGGAGGGGGTGCGTATGTAGAAGAAAATCAAATCACAAAAAAAAAAGGAAAAAAAAAAGAAACATAGAAGAAAACTACAAGGAGAGACGAGGAAAAAAGGGGGACAGAAAGTGAGAGCGTAAAATGAAAGAAAAGGTTGAAAGAAGAAAGAAGAGTAAACGAGTAGAGAAAGAGATAGCAAGAAAATATGAAAGGAGAAGGACAAACATGCGATAAAAAAAAGAAATGAGATAGATAGATAGACAGATAGATAGATAGATAGAGAGAGAGAGAAAGAGAGAGAGAGAGAAAGCAAGCAAGAAAAAGAAAGTCGATAGGTAAGTCAATTGAAATAGACAAAGAAAAGAATGAAAAACTAAGCGAAAAGAAAGAAAAGACAAGAATAAGAGAAAAGATAATCGAGAGATAAAAAGTTGGAATAAGTGAAATAAAGTGATAAATAGAGAGTGAATGCTAAAGAAATAAAAATCTGCTTCTATCTCTGAGATGAGCGATTATGATTACTTGCATCATTTACATTATTCAGACTGCTATCCTCATCTTCATTGCCATATTCACAACGTTTCGGCCGTTGTACACCCCGCCTTTCTTCAGGATCTGTCTCTATCTCTGACATGAGCTATTATGATTACTTGCATTATTTACATTATTCGGTCTGTTATCCCCATCTTCATTGCCATATTCACAACGTTTCCTCCGTTGTACGCCCCGGCTTTCTTCAGTATCTGTCTCTATCTCTGAGAAGAGGTAGTATGATTACTTACATTATTTACATTATTCAGACTGCTAGCCTCATCTTCATTTCCATATTCACACCGTTTCGGCCGTTGTACACCCCGGCTTTCTTCAGGATCTGTCTCTATCTCTGAGATGAGGTATTATGATTACTTGCATTATTTACAATATTGGGACTGTTATCCTCATCTTCATTGCCATATTCACAACGTTTCGGCTATTGTACACCCCGCCTTTCTTCAGGATCTGTCTCTATCTCTGACATGAGCTATTATGATTACTTGCATCATTTACATTATTCGGACTGTTATCCTCATCTTTATTGCCATATACATAACGTGAATAATAATAATGCAAGTAATCTTAATACCTCATCTCAGAGATATAGACAGTTCCAATGGGAGGCCGTGGCGTACAACTGCCGAAACGTTGGGAATATGTCAATGAAGATGAGGATAGTAGTCCGAATAATGTAAATAATGCAAGCAAAGAAAGATGTAGCGCCAATCCCGATGAACGGATGTTCCCTTATGTGGCACTGTGTCTTGATCGGCTATTGGCTTAAACTCAACCAATACCTTAATCACTAAAGATGCTGGAAAAATATTCAGTTTCCTGTACTGCTTCAGTAAATACTTGACTCCTCATGGTATCATTTGCCTTTACAAGAGCAAAATCAGACCGAAAATGGAGTACTGTTGACATATATGGGCAGGAACTGCCCAGTCTTCATTTTCCAGTCTCGATAGAATCAAAAAGCATCTCCACGTCATTGCAGGTGATATATTTTCCACCCGTAAACGTCGCAAGCCTCTCGCTGTTCTATCACTATTTCCATGAAAGTGCAGAGACGAACAACATTCCTTTGGTCCACCAGTTCTAACAGCGAATACCCGTCATACTACGCATATTGTAGAGAACCCCCTTCATTCCATTCGTATTCCATAGGTGTGATTTAAGTTCCACTCGAGGAGCATCCTCCCACGGACGGCTGCTTCGTAGAACCCACCCACAAAAGGATGCTTCCTCAATCCCTAGAACCTGTTCAAGTGTCACGTTAATCGTTATATTCTCGACATATCAACATGATGTGTGCCTCTTACCGTATCATCTTCTGCATCGAGTGGCTATGGAGCCTTGTAAAGGGTGAACACCATTGTCAAATAAAAGATGTAGGAAATACAATAGAAATATGAGTGAGAAAAAAGCAGCAGCAGATGCAACAGAAGAAGAAAAAGAAGTAGAAGAAGTAAAAGGAAGAAGAAGAGGAAGAAAAAGAAAAAGATGAAGAACGAGAAGTAGAAGAAGAAGAAGAAGAATAAGAAGAAGATAAAGACGAAAAGGAAGAGGAAGAAAAAGAAGAAGAGGAAGAGGAAGAAAAAGAAGAAAGGAAAAAGAAGACAAGAAGCAGAAGAAAAAGAAGAAGAAAAAGAAGAAGAGGAGGAGGAAGAAAATGAAGGAGAAGAAGAATAGAAGAAGAAGAAGAAGGAGAAGAAGAAGAAGAAGAAAAGGTAGAGGAAGAAAAAGAAGAAGAGGAAGAAAAGAAGAAAAGAAAAAGAAAAAGAAGACAAGAAGCAGAAGAAAAAGAAGAAGAAGAGGAGGAGGAAGAAAATGAAGGAGAGGAATAGAAGAAGAAGAAGAAGAATAAGAAGAAGAAGAAGGAGAAGAAGAAGAAGAAGAAGGAGAATAATAATAATAAATAAGTAAGAAGGAATAATAAATAAATAGAAGAAGGAAAAGGAATAATAAGGAAGAAGATACTGAAAAATATGAAGGGGGAAATGATCAAAATGAAGAAAGACGAAGAAAAGATGAAGAAAGAGAAATGAAGAAAGAAGAAGAAAAGATGAAGAAAGAGAAATGAAGAAAGAAGAAAACATTTCTCATTATCTTTTATTATTATTTTGTTTATTTTATTCTTCATGATCTCATATTTTTTGTGTATATTCTAAGCGCGGGAAACGAATAAGGGAAGAAGGTATTTATGTTTATACTGCTACAATCCCTAAGGGATTGCCAATTTTTCTTTTTCATTTTCTCTCTGGCTTCATTCCAGTTCCAATTTCTGGAAAACTTTTCTTCAAATACAAAGCTTTGCTTTCATCTGATGCAAGGACTATTTCTGCTTTTTCACACCGTATATTCGACATCTTGCTTTCTTTCTCCCTGCACTTGCCGTCGCGTCATTTACCATCGTTTCCTTAGACGTGGAACACGAGATAAATTAGCAACTTACTCTAAAATCGTATCTTCGACGTGGAGAGTGCTTATATAATAGATATCGCAAGTCTGTTGCTAGGAAAGACGGTTCAATGCGTCGTGCGAGACAGTAAGTCTACTCGTGTTCTTAAATTGCCTCATCAGATCGAGACTTTCATATGGATATCATGCATGGCGCAAAAGCTGTTCAGAAATATCTAAACTGTCAGCTGTATACAACCGTTTTCTAAGATCAATGGCTGAAATGACTTTGGCCAAGTGAAGCGTGTGGGTTTTGACGAAGACCAACTTTCTTTGAATAATGTGAACTGACATGACAAAGAACTGTACCAGATAACAGAAACCACATCATTTGAGGACTTTCAACAGCAGCAACAACTAAAACGAAGAGAAAATAATGTTTTAATGACGATATTGTCGTTCCACACTGCTTCGAACAAAAGGTTAGGAAGGAAATTCCATCAATGCTGTAAAGAGCGATAACAGATACTTGACTGGAGGAACATATTTTCCTGAAAAATTGTTTTAATAAAAATTTTATAAATTTCAATCGACAGCAGTTTCGGGCAATGAATGCCGAGTATTTCCTGATAAGGAAACAGCTAATATTACGATTACCATTACCAGTCGTCCGTGTATCAAATATTGCTGCCATTTCTGGTTTAGTGCTACTGCGACTTATCAAGATATACTTGGCAAAATCCGAAGAAGAATCTGCAATGTTATCAGCCCTAATCTTGCATCTCTGCTTCAGTTACTTTCTCTCGTCGTATCGTAGCTTCCCCTTGCCTCTTCCAAGAATATTTTCACAGTAATTGTTATGACGAGATTCCGTCTTTAGTAGCTCGGCTTCACAAATTTAAGCGCATCAATAGATTGGTAGTTGGGTCTGATATTTCACCGTTGAAATTGAACCGTAAGTTCTATGCTAATGTTTTCTTCTCTCGCACTTCTCGCTTGTGGAACTCTCTTCCAGCTTCCTGCTTTTTCTGCCAAGTACAATCTTCAAAGATTTAAATGCGATGTCAATTATCATATTCTAGCTCCAAAAATACCATTATTTTATTATCCTTTCTGTTTTTTTCACTCTCAATAATCCCCTGCGTCTTAGTGGCTTTATTGCCTTGCTTGGTGGGGGGGAAATTATTAAAAAGCATCCCGTGGAGAAGATACTGTAAAATTATACCTACTTAACAGAGGCCTGACGATTGCATCTAGCATGAAACAGCCTGTCGCCTCTGATTGTTGACTTCAATGTTCACTTATATATTTATATTTACATACATTCTATCTCTGATATTGAACACTTTATCCCATAAATATACCACGGCTCAAAACTATATTTCTTCATATATATATATATATATATATATATATATATATATATATATATATATATATATATATATATATATATATATATATATATATATGTATATATATATATATATATATATATATATATATATATATATATATATTTATATATATGTTCACTAGAAGAATTGTCAGATAGACAATAGAAGATACCCATAATATACCACTGACCAGCATATATAAACAGTCGAGACAAAACATAATACACATGACTTGATTGCGTTTAAGCATTAAACAGACTGTCGCCTTAATGTCTACTTTGATATATATATATATATATATATATATATATATATATATTTCTTATATATATGTATATATTTCTTATATATATATATATATATATTTCTTATATATATATATATATATATATAAGAAATATATATATATATATATATATATTTATATATATATATATATATATATATATATATATATATATATATATATATATATATATATATATATCAAAGTGGACATTAAGGCGACAGTCTGTTTAATGCTTAAACGCTAGGAATTGCTGGAAGGTAGCACAGAGTGCCGTCCATCCGCCTTAGAGGCTCCACTCCGGATTTGTGTAGGCTTTACTCATTAGCCTTTTCTTCTCCCGAAGATTTACACAAGGCAGTGGAACTATTTAACCCATAGCTGGGGTTTGGTTCATAGGCACCAGAGCGTATCCACACACCGGTGGGCCAGCATGCCGCATGTTAAGGGGGCCCAAACTCCTTCTCTCGCCCCCTCTAGTTTAGCCCAAGTCCGCAATGTGCTCGGTTGCCATGTGTCGCCACGACGAGGCACTACATCGGGCTTGCTGATGGAGAGGCTATATACTGGCAGGGGAAGACTTACGCACTCGGCTCCCCTTTTCGCATTGCTGCTAGCCAACGGCGGTAGCTGAAACCGAGAAGCGACAAGCACAACCACTAGAGACTACCACACTAGACGCATCACAACAGCCGTTGAGACACATAAAAACTACTACTACATAGAACTACTACTATTACTACAACTACTACTGTTAATAATAAAAAAATAATAACACGTCTTTGTAAAAGTTTGAGTAAATACAATGACCTCGAGATAGAAATCAGTAGAATGTGGCAACGCAATATAACAACATTATCGGTTGTCATTAGCACTCTGGGAATGATATTAACATAATTAAACAACAAAACAACAACAAAAACAACAAAGGCAGTAAACAACAAAAACAAAAAATGTGGAACACGAAGACATCAGTAGTTTCAGTTGTGTTTGGATCCTCGGTTTGTTTGGAAAAAGGTTCCCATGCGTTAAAGAAATAAAAAAAAAATTCTCATACCAACAACAAACGCCTTACAAAGAGCTTTATCAGTGTAAAACGTGTATGATCTTAGGTTGTTTTATTTTTAAAAAAATGCACGGCGGATATTGTTATGATGCCATTTCTGACATTAGGTCTCTGGTTGGGACCCCAGAAGAAAATGAATATACAACAGAAATCAAAGACAATGATAATAACAACAACATCAACAACAATAATAATAATAATAATAATAATAATAATAATAATAATAAATACTTAAAAAAGAAAGCAAAGACAGATACAACCGATAAGCTACAGAAACAATGGCAAGATAAACCGCTTCATGGCCAATACTCTGCCTGTACCAAACAAGCTGAGGTAGACAAAAACCGTACCCATCAGTGGCTACGTAGTGCAGGGTTGAAAGCTGAAACTGAAGGTTCTATCCTTGCTGCACAGGGCCAATGCTTGTTAACTAGGTATTATCAAGCACATATACTAAAATATTGTGTTAGCCCAAAATGCAGATTCTGTGATAAATATCCAGAAACCATTGATCATCTTGTATCAGGTTGCACGTTATTGGCACCCACTGAATATAAAAACCGGCATGACAGAGTGGGCCAATATCTGCATTGGAAAATTTGCAACTTCTACGGGAAGGAAACTGAAAGAAACTCGTACGAAGACCACCCAGACCCGGTTACGGAGATAGGACCTGTTACAATTCTATGGGACTACACAATGCACATTGACAGAACAATCAAAGCCAACCACCCAGACATTGTTATTAAAGATCACAAGCAAAAAAAAAATGCCTCCTTATTTATATGGCAGTCCCTGCAGACTGCAATGTATCTTTGAAGATATTCGAAAAACTGTCAAAATACAAGGACCTTGAAATAGAAATCTCAAAAATGTGGCACATGGGAACATCAACAATCCCTGTTGTAGTTGGAGCCCTTGGACTGGTTGGAAAAGATTCCAGTAGACTAATTGAAGGGATCCCTGGAAGTTCATGCCTCAAAGAGATACAAAAAATTGTTCTGACAAGTACAGCCCACACTTTACGAAGGACTTTATCTATGTAATTATTATTTTGATTTATTTATTTTTTGCAGTGGAAATTGTCATGATGCCATTTCTAACCTTAGCTACCTGGGAGGGGGCCCGAAAGAAATGTATAAACGTCAGATATCAAAGAAAAATAATAATAATAATAATAACAACAACAACAACAACAACAACAACAACACTACTACTACTACTACTACTACTACTACTACTACTACTACTACTACTACTACATTTATGGTAGCTATAAAATATATATTTTTATCTCTAATTTCAAGGCCCATAATCTGCTCGCATTCCAAAAAACAAAAAACAAACAAAAAAAACAACAACTTGTTCTCACGAATACAGCCCACTTCTTACCTATGTAAAATATGTGTTATTTTTTTGTTTGCTTGTCTGTTTTAATTACTCAGTGGAAAATGTCATGATGCCATTTCTGAGCTTAGGTCCCTGGTCGAGACGCGGAAATACAATGTGCATATACCAGAAATCAAAGGAAATAATAATAATAATAATAATAATAATAATAATAATAATAATAATCTGTTGTAGTTGGAGCCCTAGGATTGGTTGGAAAAGATTCCAGTAGACTAATTGAAGGGATTCCTGGAAGTCCATGCCTGAAAGAGATACAAAAATTTTTTCTGACAAGTACAGCCCACACTTTACGATGTAATTTTTTTTTGTCAGTGGAAAGTGTCATGATGTCATTTCTAACCTTAGGTCCTTGGGCAGGGCCCGGAAAGAAATGTATAAATGTCAGAAATCAAAGGAAATAATAATAATAATAATAATAATAATAACAACAAAATAACATGATGCTACACAAGACACGGTTCTCATGGCTTCTGATTTTATTGATTGAAGGTGTTAACGTGTATATGTTTTTTTATTGGTTAAGTAAGATAGACTACATTAAATGTCTAGTTAAGTAAACCAGATTTGCTTGTCAGTTACTATATCCTGACTAGTCGTCCAGGGGTCAACGCACTGAGCATCTCTTGTTTATGAACGAGGAAGATTCGAGAGGGTTATTCTGTTTTTAAGTTTGAAGAATGAGACACCTAAGACGATTTGTCTAGTTATGTCTCGTATTTCGTATCTCGTTCTCGCATTTCGTTCCAAAACCAATTGTGTATTTTTGAAAGGCGACACCATTCATAGATTATTGGTACAATTTGATAAATTGTCTGCTTCGAAAATTGAAAACACTCATTAAACCAATTTTCTTTGGTTGGCAAAATTGAAAAGAAGATATCTCGATAGCCAGGGAAAACTTCAAAGAAGAGACATTACTAATGCAATCAGAGGAAACAAAATTTAATAGTAAGACACTAGTGTTATCATCGTCTCCATGACGACGAATAATAATAACAATTTTAAACTCCTGTTATTTAACACCGGGAACGCGTGTATTAGATCGAATTAATAAGTTCTATGCTCAACCTACATTCGTTCCTTTGTGCCAGACAAAGTTACCAAATACATGTATTAGTAAGTTTTGTTAATATAATTATCAGTTGACAACAAAAGTTCACTCAGTGCAAAGCTCGAGAGCCATTCAAGATAGAGGACTCGTGAATTAGATGTGTGTTATGAATGTAAGAAGATGTAGTAGGAAGTGAAGACTATGAGGATACATAAAGAGTGAAATTTGACTTGAAGTTTGTAGTATTCAGGGAACCATCCACGCGGGATCCTGTTCCATAAAAGTGTCAAGTCTTACGAAGAAGCTGACTTACATTTGGAATACGGCGGAAATCAGGGTGATTCGACTCCATGGAGGTAGTATGGTGAGTTCTAGATGTAAAAGTGTGAAGTGGATTAACTAAATGAATGGAACCAGTCTGGACATTTGCCATAGAAATAGCTATTGGGTTGCAGTTCTTTGGAAAATCTGTATGCTTGGAACTTTCCCCTTACATTTGGAATACGAGGGAAATGAGGATGATTCGATTCTGTGGAAGTGACAATGAAATGATTACAGTACACTGAACGCTTTTAACGTAAAGCGAGGCTTTATTTCTGATAAGGAATTAATGAGAGAACGACGAGTGAGAGAAAGGCTTTGGAAAATCTTAATGAAAGAACGATAAGTGAGAGAAAGGATTCATTGAAGCTTGAAATACAGGGTGTTCGGAAAGATAGTGTACACGTTTCTAATCCTATTTTTTATATTTCACACTTCACCCCAATATGGTTTTGACAATTGTAGAACGTGTATTTTTCGTCGAACACGTATTTGGAGAAGGTGGTAGATACATAGATTTGGTGCGACAGCGTTTTGCTGATAAATTTTCAGATACCCCTGTTCCACATCGTAATGCAGTTGATGAATTCATAACCTTGTTGATAAACAGTGGACGATACCAAACGGCGTTGAAGGCTAGCAAAGCTATCGAAGGAGAAACTGTTACATATTTCCGCAGCAGAGTTCAAGAAAATGGTTAAGAAATTTATCGCAGCAGCAAGATATTGGTCTTGGCACTGACCGCCTGAAAATAATTGAAACTCTTCCCTTAAAGAATACTGGCGTTACAGGAACAGAAAGCAACTTTAACATGAAAAGCGACTGCGCTATTGCAGATGGTTTAACCCAGAGGTCGGCAACCTACGGCACCCGTCCCACACGGGGGCAAGTCAAGCAATTTCCAATGGCACGCAGCCGTAAATAACATCACGAAGTCCAAACCAATAACAGCGTAAAGAAGATATTTATCTGTTTCAATTTTAATATATACTAAAGTATATATATTGCTATATAAAATATCTTGTAGAACAGGTATATTTGACCTTGACTTGTATAAAAATACGTATGCTTTTGGCACACTGAATGATTTTAAAAACCCTAAGATCGGCATATAGTTAACAAAAGGTTACCGACCCCTGGTTTAACCGAATTATCGAAGAGAATACTGCTAATGTGCTGGGTGTCGAACTGTTGGCCTTTTTTTCTTTATGAATACAATAAACAGCGATCACTATTGTTCTGCAATTGTTTCTAGCTTCATCGGTCAGATGACAAGTTAGGAAATGAATCCCGGTTTCAACAGGACGATGCTTCTGAACACACATGTCACCGATCTACATATATAGAAAATTTTTGCAGATCACATTAAATCCCAAAATGTGTGCCACCACACGTTCGCTGGATCTAAATCCAAGAAAATTTTATCCGTTGGGAGCAGCAAAATCTGCAGTGAAGCAAAATCGGCCGCGATCACTGGATGGTTTGAAAGCAGCCATAACGACGTTTATTTAGTCAATTTCAATCGAGTGTCTGATTGAATAGCGGTGTTCAAAAAAAAAAAAAAAAAAAAAGATCCCAACCAGTATTTACATCATTCGGACTATTGTCCTCATCTTTGTCGCCATAGTTATTACAACGTTTCGGCCGTTGTACGCTCCGGCCTTCTTCAGGTGGTTGGAATGTCGAACTGAACCCTTTATTTCGCTCACTGGGGTAGACTGTTCTAGTTCCACGTGCCATGTTTAATGGATGTCAGTTATCTCCTGTTAATTCGCCTCTGAAAGTCCTCCACTGCCTTAACCGAGTATTGAACTCACACTCTTTGGATCCTGTCACTGGATCTAAGCAACGCCTTTATCCACTGTGCCATGTGTTCTCAAAGACACATGGCACAGTGGATAGAAGAGTATGTGTTCAATACCCAGTTAAGGCAGTGAAGGACTTGCTGAGTGGAATTAACAGGATATAACTGACAACTGACATCCATTAAACATGGCACGTGGATCTAGAACAGTCTACCCCAGTGAGCGAAATAAAGGGTTAAGTCCAACATTCCAACCACCTGAAGAAGGCAGGAGCGTACAACGGCCGAAACGTTGTAATAAATATGGTGACAAAGATGAGGACAATAGTTTGAATAATATAAATAGTGTACATAATACCTCATCTCAGAAATATAGACAGATACTGAAAGGCCGAAACGTTGTAATAAATATGGCGACAAAGATGAGGACAATAGTCCGAATAATGTAAATAGTGTACATAATACCTCATCTCAGAAATATAGACAGATACTGAAAGGCCGAAACGTTGTAATAAATATGGCGACAAAGATGAGGACAATAGTCCGAATAATGTAAATAGTGTACATAATACCTCATCTCAGAAATCTATGGATACTGGATCCCAACCAGTATTGATGGTAACGGATGTAACTTATAACATTGTTTATAATGTTCATTCATATTCTCCTCTTGTATTCTATATTGAGACATGTCTGCTAATAAAAATATGAGTGTAAAGTGACATCCTGAACAAGTTGCATTTGGAATCAAACCAATAAATAACGAATGCGGGGCTCCGAATCAAGAAGGCAAATAGAGAATGATTAAAAATATTCAGTTCATCCGGAATTTATTTAATTCAAGACAAGCTCTTCAAAAACAAAACAAAATGAAAGAATCTTGAGCAGATGGGGTATTAAAAGCCGTCAAAATAACATAATCACCAAATTTGAATATAAACAGTTGATTAATAAATATATAACTGGTGTGGAAGAAGAGAGAAAAATGAACGAGTGTGACAAGACAAACAATATATATATATATAAAAAAAAGGGAGCTGATGTAAGTGGTCAGTGTTCTAAAAACTGACTTAATGACGATGTCAAAATCTGTAGGTGATGCCTGTGGCCAGTGCGCCAGATACTCACCTGATGATAATGTAAAGAAAATGTAAGTGACGCCAGTGGTCAGTGGGCCAGAACTCCCGACGTGATAATGTAATGAAAATGTCGCTGATGCCAGGCCAGTGGTCATTGTACCAGAACTCACTTGGTGATAATGTATGAAAAATGTAGGTTATGCCATTTGCCTGTGAGCCAGGACTCATTTGCTAGTGATGTAAGGAAAATATAGTTGATGTCAATGGCCAGTACTAATACGGGCCTGAAGCTAATGTAAAAAAAAAAAATGAAAAAATCGAGTTGATGGCTTGGAAAAAATCCTTGTATCCAATATAAAAAAAACTGTAGCTAATGACAGTGGTCTTTATGTCAAAACGGATCTGCGGCCAATGTAAAATTTTAAAAAATAATGGGAGTTAATTTTATTGACCTGTCTGTCAAAAGGAAGCTAGTTTTAACTTATCAAAAACTGGAGCTGATGATAATATCCTGTGTAGAAACGGAGCCCCGTAAGAAACCGGCGACACGCACCAGGTAAGTAAACAAGAATATAAAATAATCCCAGATGGAAGTGTAATAAAACGGAACCAATGGCCAGTGTGCCAAAACAAAGCTTGTTGCCAGTGTAACAATTTGGATCTTGGGCCGGCTTGACGAAACCGAACCTAAATTCTTCGTTATGTACCGTGTTCACGCGTAAGTTCCTGTCTCTTCTAGCTCTTAATTAAATCTTGTCTTTTATTTCTCCTAAACACTTTTCCACCATCAAGCTCACTACTTATGCGTTGTTTTCCACAGTTTCGCTTGCCTTCAATCTGTCCTGCGAGTATCAGATTTTCTAAGCCCTCTTTCCTCATTATGCGCCCTAGAAACTCAACCTGGTGTTAAGTAAGTCTCGTTGCTTACACGTTCGTATCATGTTATGCTCAGCATCCTTCTATAGAACCCCATTTCTGTTGTTTCAAGTTAATGTATATAATACATGGGAGATATATTCTAAGCCATTTGGGGGTTGGGGGAGTGGGGTCATATACATCATCAAATGCGGTAATTGCTTCAGTATGTTTTACGATAACACCGGAAGTGCTACGCGCATCAGACGTAAGCAGGTAGGTTTGTTCGTAAAGAGACGGGTGGGTAGGTATGAACGAAAGTATTAATATATAGATTCCTCTTTTTCTTCCGCGACGAAATTTGCCCATTTATCAAAATCCTGTCGACCTTTGTGCGCCTGTAGCCCAAATCAGGTACAGGAAACAATAGCTTAGATTTTAATCAGGAAATAAAAGTAAAGACGACTGTTCTCTCCCCCCAATCCCTGTTCTCTTTTAAAACTACCCCTAGACAGGGTATAAAATGAAAAGGGCGCCACCCTGGGTTTCACCTTGGTTATATCTGTAAAAGGTAAAAAAAAAAAAAAAAAAAAATAGCTTACGTAAACAGCAAAAATAAAATTAAGCGACATTGCCTCAAGTGACGACAGCAAAGAAAAAGATACGGTACGCAGTACCTCTGGTTCTTAAGATTTATTATCACACCAAATCCTCAACCCTTTTTTATTTATGGAATTAAAGTAAAAAGAAAGAGAGAAAAAAATGGGCAGCTTCCTGTTGCACCTATCGCAGCTTAGTGGTTAGAGTTTCGGACTTGTAAGTTTTTAAAACTGATTTCGTTCTTCAATACGAGCTCCTGGAATTGATGATAGCCTCCAGGAAAGTGACTCGTTGCTCCTTCTCGGACTAACGTTCTCAGCTGACATGAAGTGGAAAGACTATATATATTACTCTGATATATTTATTGCCTTAAGGAGTCATGGATAAATGCGTTGGTTAGATCCAGTGACAGGACCCAAAGTGTTGTGAGTTCAACGCCTGGTTAAGGCAGTGGAGAGGTGAATTAACAAGAGATAACTGACAACTGACATCCATTAGACATGGCACGTGGAACTAGAACAGTATACCCCAGTGAGCGAAATAAAAGGTTCAGTTCAAAATTCCAAGCACTTGAAGAAGGCCGGAGCGTATAACGGCCGAAAAGTTGTGATAAATATAGCGACAAAGATGAGGGCAATAGTCCGAATAATGTAAATAGATTACTGATTCTTCTTTTTACATTATCTAGAATCTCTAAATACATAGCAGAAGCATCAGACCAGATGTAGCTTCAATATTCAATCCATCGAAATTTATATATATATATATATATGTGTATATATATATATATATATATATATATATATATGTATTGTCATCCACAGATAGACTGTTTCGCTGTATCACAGCTCATCAGTGTGGCTAGACGTCCGGTTGCCTCTAGCTAGGATCGAAACCCGACTGAATTGGCGTCAGTCGGGTATTCTACCATTAAGCCGCTGGCACACAGCATGGATGAAGATGAATTTAAGCGTATTTATTTTTAGATAAACACAAAGTGACTGAGAGAACTCGATTCGATTACCGAAGAGTCTTGCATTATTAGCCGTAATAGTCACTGTTTACAAACCCACACTTCCTCCCCAGAGAGCTCATATATATATATATATATATATATAAAATGAAATGAAGTGGTTATAATGGTTCCAACGAGAGAAGTGTGTATATTAAAAAGAAGAGAGGTACCGCAAACTTTTTTGGTTGTAATGTGGGTTTTTTAAAAAAATATTATTCTTTATTTTTCATAGTTTTACATAGTTTTACAACACGTGTTTCTGGTCTTACGACCGTCTTCAGGTAAAGGGTGGAGATTTCCACATATTATTAAAAATAATAATTAAAAATATTAATTTTTTTCCTTTATGTTTTTCAATGTTACATCTTCTCTATATGAGACATTCTCTGTTTTAACATTGACATTGAAAAACATAAAGGAAAAAAATTAATTATTTTTAATAATTATTTTTAATAATATGTGGAAATCTCCACCCTTTACCTGAAGACGGTCGTAAGACCAGAAACACGTGTTGTAAAACTATGTAAAACTATGAAAAATAAAGAATAATATTTTTTTAAAAAACCCACATTACAACCAAAAAAGTTTGCAGTACCTCTCTTCTTTTTAATATATATATATATATATATATATATATATATATAGTTTCTTTCATTTATATATATATATATATATATATATATATATATATATATATATATGTATATATATATATATATAAATGAAAGAAACTATATATATATATATATGTATATATATATATATATAAATGAAAGAAACTATATATATATATACACATATATATTGTAATAGGTTAAATAGTAATGCCGACTGAACTTTTCAGTCTATTTGCCAACCGGTCAAGGAGAATAAAAACTCTGAATTCCAAAACAAGAGTAGATAGAAAACTTGTCAGTGATGGTCATACTCGTGTAACGACTTGACATCTATCATGGAAACATCCCTATGGAGTATAGAGCTACAGCCTCACAACATTGGGGGCTGCTGCTATGGTAAGAATACTCTCCTAATCGGTTTTGAATTTAGAGTTTTCCTTCTATTAGACTGGTTGCTAACCAAGAGTAGACAGCCCAAGCTACCCTGCTATTAACCCCTTAATTTTGAGAGGACGAGAAGCGGGTAGATTCATATCATTCGAGGAGTATTTATGTGAAAGTGAACGCAACGGTTACAGCTCGAATTCGAATGTGACACGCCAACTCCACAAGTGTTTATACCGAACTTAAATCCATAACACATTAATCACCAAAACGTTATTTGCTATTTAAAAAAAAAGTTTAATCGTTTATTTTAAAAATTCTTTTTCCAGTGGGAGTAGATAGGTTTGCCTATCACCCTGTTCACGGCCCTTCACTGTCATCTTAAAAAGAGTAGAGGTGTTTCCCTTGTTTCCAGTATAGAACTGGATTTTCGCTTCCTGCTAAAGTTTTCTCATTTTCGTCTTTATTTTCGTGGTGGGTTGGTTTATTTGGTGAAATTATTTAAAAATATATGTTAATTGTAATTAAAAGAAACAACATATTAACAAAATTTCTAAAATCATGGCTCTCCACACATTCCTTTTTTGATTATCTTCGAATTATCATTAATTATTTGGAAATATAGTTGATTGGATTTAGAGTCGTCAGTCACCTTACTATTTAAGGCTTTGAGAGCTTAGTCTGCATTGCTATGTCACATATAGGTGGATGAAAGAAGTAATGGCTTCATGTGTTTCTTAAAGGTAATAGTACAAAAATGAATCGTCCATCCTTATCCATGGTGGTAGCACCCGTTAGGGTCCACGCTATGGAAAAATAATAAACCTGGAGTCGTAATATGAAAATATAAAAATAAATTAGAAAATATTATTTTCATTTTTAAAAAATTTACTAGCAATGCATTTTTGGAAGAAAAAGAAATTGCCAAAGGTCACAAGAAAATTAAATTCTGGCATTAATGACCCATAAGATATTAATATGCCATTAAATAAACAAAAATGATCGCAGCAGACTAAGCCAGAATTTGAACACGGTTCTCCGATTTTTGCGCTGATAATCGTCGCGCTACCTGCACATATCCGAAGGTAATCAGGTATGGGAATTTAAAGGTCATCAAATACAATAGCCATGATTAAATTTTCACAAATATTTATTTAATTTTAATTTTAGTTGCTTTTCTTCGCCACAACTTTGATCGTCATTCTACGATCGAAAGTAAATAATACAGGTTGGTTATAAAGAATAGAATCCCGGCCGTACTTAAGATCACATCTCTTTCATTTAGAGAACTTGAGCTGACAACGATAGGTTACCCACTGAATGAGTTACGTGACTCAGTGATTAAAAAAATTCATTTGTAACCATATACTCTTAATTTTTTTATTTCCTTTGAACATGTCTTCAGTCAAATAACACGGTCATCGAAGTTACGCATCAGAGAATCTGTCGAGCTCGGATAGGGGACCACTTGGTAACAGTGAATGCAATAAACAACCCTCTACAAAGCGATGTATGTTTCATCTTCAAATAAACAAAAAGGGTTAATGAAATTAAAAAAAAAACAAAAATTCAAACAACGAATCCCCCAAACACAAAACTGTCATATTTAATTCTTTTATTAAATAGTGTTCTTTTTACTCGTATTTCTTTCAAGGCGATTTAACTTGCGTTTTATTTGTATTATTCGTAGTAACCGTCATAACAGTAAATAACCTCGGCCATTAACATACACACTTACCACAACCACCCAAACTTTATAAGTAAGTAATCTAGAGGACATGACCATAAATAACACTAGCCTATCTACATACGCACTTCCTCCAACCACCCAACCGGCACAACTAAGTTACACTAGGTCATGACCGCAGATAACTTAAGCCGATTTAGATAAACACTTCCTCCAATCACCCAGTCAGTATAAGTAAGTAATCTAGAAGTCATGACCATAAATAACCTTAGTCTATTTTCATACAAACTTCCTCCGACCACCCAACTTGCATAGGTAAGTAATGTAGAGGTCATGACGGCAGATAACACTTACCTATTCACATATACACTTCCTCCAACCACCAAACCAGCACAAATAAATAATCTAGCGGTCATGACCATAAATAACCCTAGCCTATTTACGCATACAACACTTCCACCAACCAACAAACAGCATAAGTTACTCGAGGTCATGAGCGCAGATAACTCTAGCATATACACACTTCCTCCAATCACCCAACCAGCAGAAATATATAATCTAGAGGTCATGACCATAAATAACCCTTGTCTATTTGCAACCACCCAACCTGCATAAGTAAGTAACCAGCTAGCCATGAGCAGAAATAATCTTAGCCGCTTTCAATATACACTTGCTCCAACCACCCAACCAGCATAAATAAGTAATCTAGAGGCCATGAATGTAGATAGCCAACGCCTATTTACATACACACTTTCCCCAAGAACCGAACCAGCATGAATAAAAAACTCATGATCATAAATAGTCCTAGCCTATTTACACACACTCTTCATTTAACATCGCAAACAGCATAAGTAATCTAGAGGACATGACCGCAGATAACCCTAGCCTATTTATATACATACATTCTCCAACCACCCAACCACCACAAAATACTCGATTTATACAGATAAAACTAGCCTATTTAGACAAACACCTAATCAGCATAATAAAATAACCTAGAGTTCATGACCATAAATAAATCTAGCTTATTTATATACACACTTCCTCCAACCACCCAACCACCATAAATAAGTATTCTAGAGGTTATGAGCATAAATAACCCTAGCCTATTTTCATACAGATTACTTCCTCAAATCACCCAACCTGCATAACTAAGCAATCTAGAAGTCATAAACATAAATAATCCCAGCCTAATTCGATACGCACTTACGCCACTCACCCAACCAGTATAAATATGTAACCTACAGGACATGACCATAAATAACCCTAACCTATTTAAACAAACACTTCCTCCAACCACCCGACCAGCATAAATATCAAATCTACAGGACATGACCATAAATAACCCTAACCTTTCTAAACAAACACTTCCTCCAACCACCCGACCAGCATAAATATGTAATCTACAGGACATGACCATAAATAACCGTAACCTATTTAAACACACACTTCCTCCAACTACCCGACCAGCATAAATATGTAATCTACAGGACATGACCATAAATAACCATAACCTATTTAAACAAACACTTCCTCCAACCACCCGACCAGCATAAATATCAAATCTACAGGAGATGACCATAAATAACCCTAACCTATTTAAACACACACTTCCTCCAACCACCCGACCAGCATAAATATGTAATCTACAGGACATGACCATAAATAACCGTAACCTATTCAAACAAACACTTCCTCCAACCACCCGACCAGCATAAATATGTAATCTACATGACATGACCATAAATAACCCTAACCTATTTAAACACACACTTCCTCCAACCACCCGACCAGCATAAATATCAAATCTACAGGACATGACCATAAATAAACCTAACCTATTTAAACACACACTTCCTCAAACCACCCGACCAGCATAAATATCTAATCTACAGGACATGCCCATAAATAGCCGTAACCAATTTAAACAAACACTTCCTCCAACCACCCGACCAGCATAAATATGTAATCTACAGGACATGACCATAAATAACCCTAACCTATTTAAATACACACTTCCTCCAACCACCCGACCAGCATAAATATGTAATCTACAGGACATGACCATAAATAACCCTAATCTATTTAAACAAACACTTCCTCCAACCACCCGACCAGCATAAATATGTAATCTACAGGACATGACCATAAATAACCGTAACCTATTTAAACAAACACTTCCACCAACCACCCGACCAGCATAAATATCAAATCTACAGGACATGACCATAAATAAACCTAACCTATTTAAACACACACTTCCTCCAACCACCCGACCAGCATAAATATCTAATCTACAGGACATGCCCATAAATAACCGTAACCTATTTAAACAAACACTTCCTCCAACCACCCGACCAGCATAAATATGTAATCTACAGGACATGACCATAAATAACCCTAACCTATTTAAATACACACTTCCTCCAACCACCCGACCAGCATAAATATGTAATCTACAGGACATGACCATAAATAACCCTAACCTATTTAAACACACACTTCCTCCAACCACCCGACCAGCATAAATATGTAATCTACAGGATATGACCATAAATAACCATAACCTATTTAAACAAACACTTCCTCCAACCACCTGACCAGCATAAATATCAAATCTACAGGACATGACCATAAATAACCCTAACCTATTTAAACAAACACTTCCTCCAACCACCCGACCAGCATAAATACGTAATCTACAGGACATGACCATAAATAACCATAACCTATTTAAACAAACACTTCCTCCAACCACCCGACCAGCATAAATATCAAATCTACAGGACATGACCATAAATAACCCTAACCTATTTAAACACACACTTCCTCCAACCACACGACCAGCATAAATATCTAATCTACAGGACATGCCCATAAATAACCGTAACCTATTTAAACAAACACTTCCTCCAACCACCCGACCAGCATAAATATGTAATCTACAGGACATGACCATCAATAACCCTAGCCTATTTATGCACACACATCCTCCAATCACCCAACCAGCATATTCATTAATTATCTTGATTATTTTTATTAAATTTACTTGGTGTTATATGTGTATTCATATTTTGTTAATTAATTTATTTATTAAAGTATTTTTTATCTATCATTTTATTTATTTATTTATTCCTTTTGGGTTGATTATCGTGTTTGTTTAAAGTATTGTCTTTGCCTAAAGTATGTTACATTATTTATGTTGTATTCAGTGTATATATTTGCATTTTGACATACATAGGTTGAATAATGCGTTGAAGCTTGAAGCAAAATGTCAGCATTCGGTGTTGAACTTAGTATTAATTTTTTATCAATCCACGCTCTCTTTTCCTGACCTTGAGCAATTCTACCTATAAATAATAGCACACCCTAAAACTATATTTTGATCATATCCTATTTTGTGGTAAACAGTTCGAGACTTTCGTTATATGTATAAACTAAATTGGACATTAAAAGATTTTAGTTCGACTACTCACCAAGAAATATCCCCATCCATTTACAAAATGAAATGAATAGGAAAAATGAAAAGCCTCATAAAAAGAATAAGATGGAAAGCATATATATATATATATATATATATATATATATATATATATATATATATATATATATATATATATATATATATATAATCATGTATAATTTAATATATCAACAAACAGTATTTAGAAAAATATGACAAACTGTAAAAGGTTTTGCGACATATTTCAGTCCTATGACATCATAACGGATGAAACGTGTCACAATAACTTTTCCTGTCTGGCATATTTTTCTAAACATATATATATATATATATATATATATATATATATATATATATTTAAACAACAAGGATGTCATGATATACCTTAGGTACCTTTCGGCCAACACTTTTTAAAAGGTATACGTTGGCAAGGTGGAACCCGATTAAAAGAGAAATTTTAATTACACACAATTAAAATTGAACAGAGGGAGGGGTGAAAATAGCAAGTTCCACAAGCATTCCTTGTTCAATTTTAATTTTCTGTAATTAAAATTTCTCTTTTTAATCGTGTTCTACCTTTCCCTCCTCATTTACCTTATTGAGTGTGTCTTCATTTGTATTCCCAATCGCCAACTAATACATTTGAAAAAGTGTTGGCCGAAAGGTACCTAAGGTATGACGTCTGTGTTATTTAAAGCTATATATATATATATATATATATATATATATATATATATATATATATATATATATATATATATATATAAATGGTGGTATTCGGTTGGGTATGTTGGGTTGTAGTAGAACAAACTAGTACCCAAGGATAAATGAGGAATAAAACAAGAAAGAACCAAGAACATGAAACTGAGGCGAAAACAATCGTCCTGAGTTCAAGCTCAAAGTCCAAAGAAAAAAAACCTCCAAAACGAGTAAAATCAACTACATAAAGTGTATACACGAAGTAGAGCAAACTTAATATAAACCTAAAGAGCCAGGCAAACATACCGAGGTTATATATATATATATATATATATATATATATATATATATATATATATATATATATATATATATATATATATATATATATATTAAACGTGTTGAATGTCAAAGACAACATAGTCCTGCATATTCTCTTTTGAATTTTCTCATATTTTCTAATGTGACTTTTTTATTTGAAAATTATATTGAAATAAATATTGTCTGTATGATAACCGAGTACTTTCGAACATCATTGTTCATCTTCAGGGTCAAATTTTTTTAACAATATCTTATATAGATGTAGAGTCAGATTTTTAAAAACATTTGCAAATTGTCTTGTAGCGGAATCATGTTGCTACATTTTATTTTTTACAAACTAAATAAACGTTACAAAATCATTTTAATTTTAAAAGACGCGATGATGTTATCACATACATGGCGAAGATTCTTAATCATGTGAAGGCGTGAAAAAGATTTTTTATTATACAAGCCAAAAGATCAAAGAATAAATATATTATAACAATGTCTTATATAAATCTTCTGAGGAGTTATATCCCTTTCAATGACTGGTTTAAGCCGTAATGTTATTTCCTGAAATTGTTCATGGCTGGTAAGTTGTATAATGTCATTTTGTATACGTTTAGAAGCAGTATTTAGGAGGTTAATATTATTTTTGGCAAAATCACTTTGTCGTTTAACAAGATATTCTTTGTAATCCCTGGTGTTGTTATCATATAAAGCTGCGAATCATGTAGTTTAAAATATGTGTAATTTGGCAGCAACTTTTCTTTTAAACATGTTGTGTTGAATGTCAAAGACAACATAGTCCTGCATATTCTCTTTTGAATTTTCTCATATTTTCTAATGAGACTTTTTATTTGAAAATTATATTGAAATAAATATTGCCCGTAAGATACATAAATATAAGACATTGTTAAAAATGTTGACCCTGAAGATGAACAATGATGTTCGAAAGTACTCGAATATCTTACGGACACTATTTATTTCAATATAATTTTCAAATAAAAAGTCTCAAGAGAAAATATGAGAAAATTCAAAAGAGAATGTGCAGGACTATGTTGTCTTTGACATTCAACACAACATGTTTAAAAGAAAAGTTGCTGCCAAATTACACACACACACACACACACACACACACACACACACACACACACACACACACACACACATATATATATATATATATATATATATGTAAGTAAAAAGAAAGAACAGTAGGATATATTATCCGGTGTTCTTATTGATATTTTTTATTTTTATTTTTACAAAACAGTGCTCAATGTAAATTTACAGAGCATAAATATTATAAATTAACTGATTTTAAATATAATTTACTGAGTTTTAAACGCACACATAAATTCATAATTCTCCGTTTCCAAAGGTACAGAGAAATCCAATCATTCAGACAAGGGGCGGTATCGTGTTCATTTTTATCAACTATTGTTGTATTAATTATGAATTACCTTAAAAAATGACGTTAAGTTTAGGGAGGGTAGCGGTGTATTTTTCAACGAATTCTGACATCCGTTTAAAATTCAGTAAATTTAAAAATAAGTTATTTCAATATTAGCTTGAAGATGAAATGGAACTAATGCTTTTAATTTAATTACAAAATTAAATTTGAAGATTTTAGCTTTCATTTTTGAAACATGGTTATTACTATGTAGCGAAAAACATATTTTAAATCAGTTAATATATATATATATATATATATATATATATATATATATATGAAAATAAAAACAAACGGCAAACTTATCTTATAAGCAGACTCAATATAGCAATATCAGACTCCTTACAATTTCTATCATATGTATATCATTGCTTGATCCGGCTTCTAATGCTTCAGTCTGAGCGGCTTGGTGATAGTAGTCGTGGCTCCGGGGGGCACAGTCCTATGGTTACTGAGAACTTCAGGTGAGTTCCACCACGGAATATGTGAGCGAGCGGCGCTATATTGAGTCTGATTTGCTATCTCTTCGTGACCGAGACCCGTTGGAACAGTTGGGTTTCGATTCTCGGTAGTGGATGCGCACTGCTGATAGTCCCAAATATAGGACGAAACGGCCGTCCAGTGCTTTCTGCATTCTGTTGAGGTTTCTTTTAGACACAATGAATTCCTTAATTATCAAATCCTCCTTACAATTTCTATCATATATATATATATATATATATATATATATATATATATATATATATATATATATATATATATATACATATATATATATATATATATATATATATATATATATATATATATATATGTATGTATGTTTCATTACAAACGACAGACAAGGTACTAGGATTGAGCTTTTTATTTAATTTTTCTTGTGTTCGAACAAGAGCAGGACAAAATGTGTATGAGAACTGTTCAAATGTTTTATGTTTCCGAGCACTTTCGACTATACCTTTAGCCATTATCAAGGATGATTCGATTTTTCAGCTTAATTGAGTGTGTGCATGATATGTATGTCTTAGTGTGTAGTAGGGATGTTTTTAATTTCCGAATACGGTTAGCACATTGTGGCTTTGTTCGTAGTTAATATTAAGAGTAGGCTTTTTCTTTTTTATTATTAAAGCCTCCATTATTTTTAATCGTTTTTTGCAGATGGATGCATTTAATATATTTGTGTTTTCTACTAGTATGTTTCTAATGGAATCCGTTAAATTTGTGTGCGTGTTTAAATGCGTTCTAATGGAGCTGTGGTCAGATATGTGTACACTACCCGAATTGACCCGAATAAAAAAGTCAAATTAATTATCTACTATAAAAAATTAAGACAGCTAACCTTATCCTCAAAAATAACAACACACCAGATAAGTCAAAATTACAAAGAACGAACATTATCTATGAGTTGAAATGCCCCTTAAGGAACTGTGTTCCTGATCAAACTGGACTTATGAATAATAACATCGGTTACGCAACTACATGCTTATCCAGACGGCTTACGTTACACCTATCTGACCACAGCTCCATTAGAAGAGTTTTTGCAATTTTCTATCATTAACTTTATTAATCTACTTTTTGTATGAATAATTAATTGTAATATAAATTGAACTGCCCCACATATTTGATATTATATATATATATATATATATATATATATATTAAATAGGAATTATACATAATAAATATAAGTTTTCTAGTACTTAATTTAAATATTTATTCTCAATATATAAGTAGTGTCCAGGGTTTATTTAATATTGACAAAGTAAGTGAAAATTGGGTGAAAGATTTATGCCACAATCAAGTCGTGAGATGAGTAATAGCCGCCATGACCGATTCATTATACCCGCCCATACAAACTGATATATTGGAAGTAAACAGTGGTGGAAACAACGAAGTAGCAGTCATCAGATCATACCACAGAAGCCACAGTCTTTAATTTGCAGTTTTTTTTGTCTATACCAATATCTACAGACAGATTAGGATATTAATATTCCTTAAAATGCGTGGAAAAATGTAAATATACAAAACAATAAACAAAGGTCTAAAGAAAATTGTGTCCCAATATTAAATAACATTTAAAGCCATGTTAAAATCACGCGCCCTCTAACTTATTCGAGCAGTTCTTTTTTATGTGCCGTCTCCTCTTAGGCGGTAGGTGATCATGACTCTCCACGACTTCTTGTCTCTTGTAGCTCTTAATAAACTTTGTCTTTCTGTTGTTTCTCCTAATCCCTGTTCCGGCATCTATTTACTCAAGCTCATTAAGTACGTTATACGTCTTCCGCTGTCCTCCTTACCTTCATTCTCTCCTGTGAGTATCAGATTTTCTAAGCCCTCCTTCCTCACCATATTCCTCAGAAACCTCAATTGTCTCTTCCTGATGCTAAGTATTAGTTTCCTTTTTGTTTCCATTTTCTCCCAAACATCGTTGTTGCTCACGTTTTCGGTCCACGGTATCCTCAGCATCCTTCTGTAGAAACACATTTCTGTTGCTTCAAGATCTTCTTCATCTGAACAGTTACTCTCCCTTGAAACTTCATAACGCCTCCAAAGTGGAGAGGTCAAAGGCCAGATTTGAAATCATTACTTTAGTGGCTGATATAGTAATGGGAAAGAAGAAACAGAGCTTGTTGTTTGAGGTGATGTATTAAAATTCTGTCTGTGTTATGGAAGCCATGTGTTCAGGCTGACTCTTTGAGACCTCGTTCGTGTCAAGGTTCAAAAAGGAGTTCAGGATGCAGAAGTTCGTGAGAGACTTAAAACGCAGCTCACGAAGCAGGTTTTGGGGGGACGTATCGAGTAGGAGTTGGTAAACTGACAATGTAAGAGTTTGGAAATATTCCGATTGCATTAAGGTTAACAGTAAACCGTCAAATGATAGACGGTGACTTTGTTTTCACGTCTATTCAATTCGGTACAATGAACAGTTTAGGGTTTAAAAGTTTCTGGTGATTGGCCAGTGGGCTTTTAACATTTGGCTTGATTTTATTCCTTATAAAATATCAAAAGTCGTTTTCTACCAGAAAGAGAAATACAAATGCAAAAGGACGTATAACTATGTTAAATAGATTCGACAAAAGCGTTTAAGGTGTAAAGATGTAAAGAAATGTTTGAACTGCTAGGTAAGCTTCAGACGTAAGGCGTAAAAAAACTGTTTGAACTATTAAGTAAGCTTGAGGCGTAGGGCGTAAAGAACTGTTTGAACTACTTGGTAAGTTTGAGGCGTAGGGCGTAAAGAACTGTTTGAACTACTAGGTAAGCTTGAGGCATAAGGCGTAGAGAACTGTTTGAACTGCTAGGTAAGCTTGAACGTAAGGCGTAAAGAACTGTTTGAACTATTAAGTAAGCTTGAGGCATAAGGCGTAAAGAACTGTTTGAACTGCTTGGTAAGCTGGAGGCGTAGAGCGTAAATAACTGTTTATACTGCTAGGTAAGCTTGAGGCATAAGGCGTAAAGAAGTGTTTGAAATGCTAGGTAAGCTTGAGGCGTAAGGCGTAAAGAACTGGTTGAACTACTAGGCAAGCTTGAGGTATTTGAGAAAGATAGAATAATTCAGACCTTATATTGGGAACAAACTGCCTGCATGTGGATATAAAATGAATTCCAATAAATACGCAAAAGTGAAACGTTATCTATTGTCTTCTTAATTCTTGTTCTTTTAAAATTCTCTCTCCTTAATATTGTTTTTCCTCATATGCGCTAACGTCTTTATTGTCTTGATTGGGGTGAAATGATTAAAAAAAGAAAGAAAAAAGACAAGGATGTGTCTTCTCGCCGGACTTATTCAACATTTACAGTGAGATAATCCTGAGAGAATTAGAACCCCCTACCGGAATTCATTATTGATGCCCACAATCTTGACAACGTAATATATGCACATGACACAGTGTTGTTAACTGATGCAGAAGGTAGAAAGGGGAAACGGCATGAAAGGAATAATAATAAATTCTAAGAAAACAGAATGTATGATTGTCAGTAAAAGGAACAGCTTAAGATGTGAACTACGAAGTAGAGACACCAAAATCAATCAAATATAAACATGTAAATATCTAGGAAGTGTTCTAGCACAGGGCCGAAAAAGTGACACCGAAATCCGAAGGTGCATTGGAACAGCAAAAAATGCCTTCTAGAAGCTCAGCAACGTATTAAGAAAACAAAAAATCGTTAGAAACAAAGGAAAGAGTGTTGAACTGTTATGCAATATCGGTCCTCCTATATGCCACACAGATGGAGAAGAAACTTGAAGCAACAGTAAAGTGGTTCTACAGAAGGATGATGAGAATTCCATGTAACTAACAATGACGAATTAAGGTAAATGGAAAACAAAATGTACACTTTAACTTGGATTCAGAAAGAGAGTTTAAATTTCTAGGGTATATAATGAAGGGAGAAGGCTTGGAGAATTTGACACCCACAGGATATTTTGAAGGCCAGAATCACAGAGGAAAGCAGCCAAAAACGTACCTGACAAGCTTGTGTAAATGTTTGGTAGAACAGTGAGAATAGAAGATGAGAGCCAAATTTACAGCTATCACGCCAAAACTATTACAAATTAGAATACGTATTATTTACAATGTTAATATAAGTGTAATCGTCTATAATACACAAGCAATCAACATTAAAGATGAAAGCATCCTCACCGCCATATTCACATACAGATCTCACTTTGAGCAATGTGATAATGTGAAGCCCAGGCAGATAGAAAAAAAGAGAAAAAAATATATGTACAAGTATACATGCGTGTATGTGGGTGTGAAGAAATCTTGTTCCGTCTGACAATGTAGTCGATCGACCTGAAAGATGGCGAGAACACACCTCAACACTCCCCTTGTTGAAAACATCGAAAATGAGATTACAACTGAATAGCATATGTATGCGTGCTCGAACATTCGGATCCATGTCTACGCCTGGGGCCGCACTGTTTATATATGTATACAGTGTAACCCGGATATAAGAGACCCGGATATAAGAGAAACCAGGATATAAAAGACAATTTATATGGTCCCAAATTAGAGCCTGTGTTAATGTATATACAGTGTAACCCGGATATAAGAGAGTTGTCGGGACCGGAGTCGAAGTCTCTTATATCCGGGTTTCTCTTATATCCGTGTTTGGTCTATTATATATACATTAACACAGGCTCTAATTTGGGACCAGAGAAAATCTCTCTTATATCCGGGTTTATCTTATATCCGGGTTACACTGTATATATATATATATATATATATACAGTGTATATATATATATATATATATACAGTGTAACCCGGACATAAGAGAGTTTTCGGGACCGGAGAAGTCTCTTATATCCGGGTTTTCTTATATCCGGGTTTGGTCTATTATATATACATTAACAGGCTCTAATTTGGGACCAGAGAAAATTTATCTTATATCCGGGTTTATCTTATATCCGGGTCTCTTATAACCGGGTTACACTGTATAATAGACCCTACCCGGATATAAGATATACTCGGATATAAGATAAACCCGGATATAAGAGACTCCGTCTCCGTTCCCGACAACTCTCTTATATCCGGGTTACACTGTATATGTTTCCGTGCGTATGAGCGTCAACCCAAAACGAAAACAGAGGAGAATCCCCACTCCCACCAACATCAAAGATAATCAAACAAAAACTGACATAAATAGTCTCAAATTTAAAAAAATAAATCATTTTATCTGATGATCGCAAAAGCGTGAAACGCAGGGTCACAAACTCATATCCATACAACTAAATATGTTAGCTCTATCACTGATATTGAGCGTTTTCTAATAAACACCGCGCATATATATAGAAATTACATATATATATATATATATATATATATATATATATATATATATATATATATATATAATGAAATGGATAAAGTTCGACAATTATTTTAAGACATTTTTGATGTTTATACGTTCTTTTTATAGATACAAATATTTAAGTAAATGCTCTGTTTATAATAAACAGTATTAATGACATTTACCGGCATGAATGTCCGAGAAAGTTTCATAGAAAATATGCGTTCTCCGACAGGAATCGAATCTGTATCCTATACGGAACCGTCATATAGCCTGACGTGCTTTACCGATTGAGCCACAAAGGAGTGTTTCGGTTAGCAAAGTCGATTTTACTGTTTTTAAACTACAATTCTCCATGATTTTCTCTCGTACATTTAATTACTAAAATTACACAAAAATATCTTGAATTACTACAGAGTAAATTTATTCATTAAAATCGCTTCAACTACGGCAATATCCTGCTTCTTTTCTCGACAATCTTATTTAAGTTGGTGAATGCTGTCATAATCCTTGCCTTCAGTTCATCTTTGGCGTTAGAAGGATTTTTGTTGCTCTTTCGTTCAACTGCACCCCACACATAATAATCAAGGGGGTTGGAGTCTGGGGAGATAGCTGTACAGATGTAAAGGGTGATGCGGTCGCAAATATTGTCTGACAACCATAACTGTGTTCTCCTGCTTGGAGGGCATGGTGCAGATACTTGTTGCCAGACATAGGGTCTGCCATCAGCCACCCGTTTGACATAAGACAGCATTACCTCCTCAAGGTAATTGATGTAGGCCTCTGTGTTGAGTCTGAGGCCCTGTGGCAAGACGAATGGTGGCAATATCACGGATAGAGCGTATGTAAATTTAAAAGAGGATATTGTCAACACCCGACAGTCTGTTTCATGCTAAACGCGATCTTCAGGCCATGTGCGTTGTGTTGACTTCAATGTCCACTTTTAAACACACACACACACACACACACACACACACACACACACACATATATATATACATATATTGTTGTGTCTGTGTGTACGTGTGCGTGTGTGCGGATCAATGGGTGAAATCGTCATTCGCTTAAATTTCCATTGTATAATGTTCAAACCGTCGATTAATTAAGTGCCTTGACAAATAAGGCTATTATGTTCAAAAATCGAGTAAAATAAATATCTTTTCATCATCACGCTCCAGATTTATGAATATGCATAAGTATATAAGCACCTACACTATCTCTCTCTCTCACACACACACAAACATATATATGTAGATATATATCATTACCAATAGACAAGGCTAGAGTATTTTCTTAATGTAGATGTGTATAAGTGCAGGTATGAAGTGTGTGTGTGTATGTGTGTGTGTGTATGCGTGTTTAATTTATCACTGGGTTTTTACAGGTGTCCTTGCACAGTGCATGACTTGAAATTTGAGCCTCGAAAAATTAAAAGAATCGGGGCAAAGGTGGAACGAAGACGGATTGAGTAGTATTAATAGATTCGTGAAAGATCTCCCTCGGACGTTTCCCCCTTGATAAAGAATTCCTATTTATCAAAGTCAAGCCGAAAAATCGGCAAAGAGAAACGGAGAATAGTAAGGGAATTGACAGACAAAGATACTTATATATTTGAAGAAAATGATGTGTTTATTTATTTATTTTTAAACTTGTTGTCTAGCGTCTGAGGTCATGTGACACGGACTGAGATGGCTTAAAGGCTTGTAAAAAAATAAAACGGCTCAGATACAATCTGCGGTTTGACAGAAAGGTTTCAGGCGTTTTTGTTATCGTATTGTATACTTTTTTAAAACATTTTTCATTGTTTACAAAGGCACAGAATAATAATGTAGAAAAGAGCGAGAGAGACTCATTAAAATAAAACTGTCCACAACAGAAGAATGTAAATTTAATAAGGGAAATCTTTGTCTATTTCTTTATAATAGCTGGTGTTTTTTTCCCTCTAATAGATATAAAACATAGCTTTAGATCATGCAGGGAAAGTCCGGAGAGTGTAGTTTCTTACCCACCAGAAAAAAAATCACTCATACACCCTTTAATGAAAGGGATTATATAGGGTGCAGTAGAAATAAAGGGGTGGGACAAAATAATTGGAACAGGTGCAAAATCCACGCCTATATTTCAAAGACATATTATATTAAGAACTTGAACTAAAACTTCGTAATTGCAGGTTATATCTATTGAAAATCCGTTTATTTATCTAATTTACTGTCTTTGGCTTATTTATTTTTAGGATTTAGTAAAATTTAAGCTAAATGCGTGACCTCTCCGAGTTCGAAAAAGGGCAAATTGTTGGAGCTCGCATGGCAGGAGACGTGGATCCCTAAGGTTGCTGAAATGTTTGGTTTTTCAAGAGCTACCATATCAAGACCTGTGACGCAATTCGAGAAACAGGGTAAAACCTCTAGCAAGCATAGCAATTCGGGCCGGACTTGCAAACTTACTGACAGAACCGACGTGTATTGAAACGCAATTCGGCAAAAAGATCATCGAACTACTGCGGCCAAAGTGACTGCTGAGTTGAATAATCATCTGAATAGTCCAGTTTCTACTAAAACTGTTCGTCGTGAGCTCCATAAGCCTGGATATCATGGAGGAGCCGCCGTAAGGAAACCTCTTCTCTCCACTTGCAACATTCAGAAGTGGTTGAAGTGGTGTAGAGATCACAATGCCTGGTCTGCAGACCAATGGAAGAAAGTCAGATTCTCAGACAAGTCCAGTTTTTCTCTTTTCCCAACTTCAGGGCAAGTTTATATGTAGAGGCAGCCCAAAGAAGCTTACAACCCTGACTGCCTTCTTCCAACAGTGAAGCATGGAGGTGGATCAGTGATAGTTTGGGCCGCCATATCATGGAAATGTCTCAGTCCAATAGTTGCCCTTCATGGTAGAATCAACAGCAAAGATTACCTGAACATTTTGGGAGATCATGTTCATGCAATGGCTCAGACTTTATCCCTTGATGGTGATTGCATCTTCCAAGATGATAATGCTCCAATACATACCGCTTGAGTGGTTAAGAATTGGTATGAAGAGCAGGAAAGTGAGCTAGAACATATGGAGTGGCCTCCCCAATCTCAATATTATTAAACATTTGTGGTGCATTTTGAAGTGACAAGTTAGGAGCCGCTATCCCCCCTCCGTCGTGAACTAGAGCAGGTGTTAATGGAAGAATGGCTGAAAGTTCCTCTGGATGAAGTCAGGAAGCTGTATGATTCCATTCCTAGACGTATTAAAGCTGTATGTGAGGCTAAAGGAGTACCAACTACGTATTAAATCAATTTTCTTTGAATTTAACAAGTGTTTCAATTATTTTGTCCAACCCCTGTACCTCCTACATTTTAAACTGCCACCTATGTGATGCCAGTAAACTTGTTGTAGGCCGGTGTACGCGTTGTGAGATAAACAAGTGTGTCTCCTGAAATGCCCACAACAAATATGGCAGACTCGGGATGTGAGTCCACCTAAAGAAAAGACACAACAAAACGCGATATATATATATGTACAAACAAATGATAATGTATTAACAACACGTTACTAAGACAATAATATGTGTGTAACAAATGAATGGGGAAACATTTACGGTCCAAAATATGTGTAGTGAGTGAATGTGCGTACGTACCTGTGTATGTATTGTTCATACGTTTCCCAAAAAGAGAACGCGTTCCTCCGCGAGAAATTTACATGTTGTCGTATAAGCGGAAAAGTAAGAAGAGAATGATAAAATTTTATTGCAGAATATTTATAGTGCTTCAGAGCGACCCCAAGTAGCGGTTTCAAAAATTAGGAGGAGTTAATCCGATAGTACATTAATAAGAAAGGTATACATTTTAATTAGTATTTTTTAAGCAAGGGAGCTAATTCACCAATAGTCATAATGGTGGGTGCGACAAACTTAGGCAATTGTCAATGGTGTCTTCATCTAGCTAATGTCTAACCATTTTTTTTAGATGCCATCAGTTACCATCATGCTGTGAACTACTGACAGAAAAATTTAGAAATCGTCTACAAGAGTTTTTGGCAAATAAAGACCATAGTTTGAAGGATATCATTTTAAAAACAAAATGAGTAATAACTGTAGCCATTTGTCTGAACAACAGGGAAATAAGTTTTTTTAGGAGCAGTTACCTTGGTCTTTTTGTCAACCATTAAAATATGGGAGGTATTTCTGTCGCACCCTGTATAAAAGAATATTATCTACTATGGTGATATATTGTTTTCAGTTTATTCAGCATATAAATTTCGGATGACATTTAAATGAAAACTGCAATGCTTTCAATCATATATATATATATATATATATATATATATATATATATATATATATATATATATATATATATATATATATATATATAGCAGAGATAGAGGGTATGTAATTATAAATATGAAAGTGAACATGAAAGTCGACTTCGAGAAAAAATCCAGCACTCGCGGCCTGACGAATGCGTCTAGCATGAAACAACCTGTCGCCTCTGAGTGTTGACTTCAATGTTCACTTTTATATACATATATATGGTGATATATTGTTTTTATTTTTTTCAACATATCAATTTGGGATGACAATTAAATGAAAACTGCAATGGTTTCAATCATATACATACATGCATGCATACATACATACATATATATATATATATATATATATATATATATATATATATATATATATATATATATATATATATATATATATCTTATAGGTACTGCTGCTTGTTTCTTTTTGTAGAAGATATAAAGACATTTTTCATGCTTTTACAATCATGGTTTAGACCGGTGCACAGACTGCATTTGCCGTTGAATCATTTTTAAAGACTGGTGAATCTGTAATTGCAACACAGACAGATTTTTGTACTAATTTCATGTTACGTCAGAATGATGCTGTTCTGGATAGAAAATCGATTGGTTGGAAATTTCAGTGCCACAGATTCAACACTTAAAAGAAAGCCACCTGAAAAACCTTAAGTGCTCAAACTCCAGAAAATGTCCAGGCTCCAGAAATCATTTCCAACATTGTATGGCAAATAAAGGCCACCATTTGGAGCATGGTGTCATTTTAAAAACCAAATGAACAAAAACAGTAGCTCTTTGTTTTAACAACAGGAAAATATTTTTTTAATAGCAGTTACCTTGGTCTTTTTGTCAACCTCTAAAATCTTGGATGTAATTCGGTCGTAATCTGTATATACATAATGGCTGCGACCCGATTTCGAACAAGGACATCGTTTCATTTATATTCAAATGTGGGTAGCGTAAATGGGGTTTATTAGTACTATCAGGGACCTACAGTTGATTCTTCCTTTGATTTAACTTCAACAGCTCAGTGGGGTGGGTGAGGTATTGGCTGGTCTCACTGCATCGAAAACTACTGTAGTGACGTTCCGTTATCGCAGAGCGGACTCTGAATTTTCACCTATCGCGATAACCGGGTGCTCTCTCAGGGAAGGCCTCGTACGTTAAGCGCCCATTCGGAAACCTCAGCCCAAATCCCAAGCTGAACTTGTACATGCGATCCATCATTAAAGATGCAGCTAAAATGATATGTTCCCTGTACCGTTTCAGTAAGTGTACAACTCCTTATTCTATCATGTATAACAGCCAAATCAGGCCGAAAATGGAGTATCGCTGTCAGATATAGTCAGGGGCTGCCCAGTCTTCACTTTCCACGCACGATACTGTCCAAAGGCATCTCAGTATCCGTGTGGGTGTATTTCAACCATACAACCCCTTTCCCACAGAAGAAACGTCGCAAACTTGTCGATGCTTTATCACTGTTTCTATGAAGAACTAAATTTCACTAGTTAAAATCTTCAAAGCTACGACCCATCTTATCAGGCACATTGTAGCGAATCATTTCGTTCGTATTCCATTGGTGAAATATAAGTTCCACCCTTGTAGTTCCTCCCCCCTAATCGCTGATTTGTGGAATCGACTCCCAAGAATATGCTTCCCTGATCTCTGCAATCTTGGCCACTTCAAATCTATGGTCAACCGTTATCTTCTCCACATATCAGCATAAATGATCTCACTCACTCTGTAACTCTTTATCTCGAATGACCGTTGGGCCTTATACAGAGTGAACATCATTGTAAAAAACTTATCTAATTACATATTCTCTTGGCAACGTTGGAGGGCCTCTTTCAGTAATTGTTATTGTTGAGGGATCTCCCCTTTTTACACAAATAGACTCACCCAAGGTATACATATACTACTGCCAGTGAATACCCGGCAGTACGTTAAGTCAGGTCAGACAGTAGTAGTAGTAAAACGTTGAGTCGGTCGAGTAGTAATAGAGGAGGGCAGCACAAGAGTCACAGTAACAAACACGTAGACTCAGTAAGAAGTCATACAGCGATACGTCGATATCAAAGACTGTATATATATATTGCTACTAACCCGCATTCCTGGAACTACTAACCTGTATTACCAGTTTGTATTATTACGTTAATACATTTATTTTCCTATATTCATTCTTGGCGTTTGTTATTATTTTGCTACCGGATTTCATCCCGGAATCCACAACAGTTATAATAATATCTATGGCATTTTAGTTCACCAAGTGAGGCGCATTCTTTTTTACACTCACTGAAATTAGAAATTCGGTATGATCTTTAAGGAATGACTTCAGACCCTGAATTTTCACATATCATGATGGATGTGTTTTCTCCTTTCCTTGAACGTTTATTGAGTTTCGAGTTTTCTTCAGAGATTAAGTGGAACATATATATGCGAGCTATTGCTATAGATGCTGGAAGCATGGTTGGTTCCTTGCAGCGCGCCGGTAAGTATCCGACTCCCCCTACTATACTCTGTCTTTACAAAAACCAGATCAGACCAAAAATGGATTTTATTTTTAAAAAACTTCCTTGTTGCTCACATGTTCCAGCCATAGTATTCTCATTGCCTCAAGTCTTCTCTTCGTGTTTGAGAACATTGTCCAGCATTCACTGTCATATAGGAGGATTGATATTACATGACATTTTAGCGCACAATTCCTTATTTCTAGAGAACTTTTCCTGTTTCTTAATACTTTGCTTAGCTTTTGGACAGCTTCTTTTGCTATTCCAGTGCTCCAATCTTGGATTGTCCCTCTGCTGGCTAACGACCATTAAATTCGATTTATAATAGGTGTCCCACAATGACAACTTTGTGACCCCCACGTAACAGTAAAGGCTTCGCGTTTCCTTCTATGTGATGCGTATATTCAGGACGTTGGCCATCATGGCTCTCCACAATTTCCTGTCCTTTGTAGGTTATTCGTTGTTTACTTTGTCTCTCTTCAATCTGTCCTGTGAGTTTCAAATTTTCCAAGCCTTCTTTCCTCATTATGTGCCCATGAAATTTCAACTGTCTCTTCCTGATATGTGTCTTTTTTCTTTCCATTTTCTCTAAAACTTCGTCATTGCTCCACTTTCTTCAGTCCATATTATCCTCAGCATCCTTCTGTAGAAACACATTTCTGTTGTTTCAAGTCTCTTATTCCTCTATGAGGATATTGTCCAGAATTCCCTGCCATATAGAAGGACTGATGTTACATAACAGTTCTCGTCCTGGGTATGACGATAAACGATATCCGAGTTCTGGGTAAGACGATAAACTACGTCCAACAGCAAGGCATCTGAACGGGGAGGTTTTGAGGAGCGTGGAACCACCTCTTAATTGATGGTGTCCCCAGGTCCACCCTGAACCAAGGTTGTAGCACCTGTTAGGATCTGAGCTATGGTAAATAGTTAACCCCAAACTGGGGTCAAAACGTGTAAAAATAGGTTTAAATAGCAGCAATACATTTTTGTAAAAAATTATTACAAGCAATAAATCCTGAAAGAAAAAATTATTACAAGCAATAAATCCTGAAAGAAAAAATTATTACAAGCAATAAATCCTGAAAGAAAAAATTATTACAAGCAATAAATCCTGAAAGAAAAAATTATTACAAGCAATAAATCCTGAAAGAAAAAATTATTACAAGCAATAAATCCTGAAAGAAAAAATTATTACAAGCAATAAATCCTGAAAGAAAAAATTATTACAAGCAATAAATCCTGAAAGAAAAAATTATTACAGGCAATAAATCCTGAAAGAAAAAATTATTACTAGCAATAAATCCTGAAAGAAAAAATTATTACAAGCAATAAATCCTGAAAGAAAAAATTATTACAAGCAATAAATCCTGAAAGAAAAAATTATTACTAGCAATAAATCCTGAAAGAAAAAATTATTACTAGCAATAAATCCTGAAAGAAAAAATTATTACAAGCAATAAATCCTGAAAGAAAAAATTATTACTAGCAATAAATCCTGAAAGAAAAAATTATTACAAGCAATAAGTCCTGAAAGAAAAAATTATTACAAGCAATAAATCCTGAAAGAAAAAATTATTACTAGCAATAAATCCTGAAAGAAAAAATTATTACAAGCAATAAATCCTGAAAGAAAAAATTATTACTAGCAATAAATCCTGAAAGAAAAAATTATTACAAGCAATAAATCCTGAAAGAAAAAATTATTACAAGCAATAAATCCTGAAAGAAAAAATTATTACTAGCAATAAATCCTGAAAGAAAAAATTATTACTAGCAATAAATCCTGAAAGAAAAAATTATTACAAGCAATAAATCCTGAAAGAAAAAATTATTACAAGCAATAAATCCTGAAAGAAAAAATTATTACTAGCAATAAATCCTGAAAGAAAAAATTATTACAAGCAATAAATCCTGAAAGAAAAAATTATTACTAGCAATAAATCCTGAAAGAAAAAATTATTACAAGCAATAAATCCTGAAAGAAAAAATTATTACAAGCAATAAATCCTGAAAGAAAAAATTATTACTAGCAATAAATCCTGAAAGAAAAAATTATTACAAGCAATAAATCCTGAAAGAAAAAATTATTACTAGCAATAAATCCTGAAAGAAAAAATTATTACAAGCAATAAATCCTGAAAGAAAAAATTATTACAAGCAATAAATCCTGAAAGAAAAAATTATTACTAGCAATAAATCCTGAAAGAAAAAATTATTACTAGCAATAAATCCTGAAAGAAAAAATTATTACTAGCAATAAATCCTGAAAGAAAAAATTATTACAAGCAATACATTATTACCAGCAATACATTTTTGTGAAAAATATTACCAGAAATAGTTTTTGAAAAAAAATATTACCAGCAATACATTTTTGTGAAAAATATTACTAGAAATAGTTTTTGAAAAAAAATATTACCAGCAATACATTTTTGTGAAAAATATTACCAGAAATAGTTTTTGAAAAAAAATATTACCAGCAATACATTTTTGTGAAAAATATTACCAGAAATGTTTTTTGAAAAAAAATATTACCAGCAATAAAAATCTTGTTGGCATTAAATAACCCATTGAGGTTGATATACTGTAAAACAAACCAAACTATACCATAACTGTCCAGTACTCTTTTTGGTTTTGTTTCTAACGAAACTTTTCTGTTTCTTATTACTTTGCTTGGCTTTTGGAAGGGATTTACGCTATCCCAATGTGGCTTCTGATTTCAGCGTCTCACTTTCTATTCCTTTGTGAAAACTCATCCCAGATATTTAAATTTTTGTAGTTCTTTGATTTTGGTAACTCCAATTTCCAATTTGCCTTTTGGTTTGTACTTTTTACTAATAACCATGGATTCTATCTTCTTGCAATTGATGTTTAGTTCTTTCTCCTCACTTTCCATCACTACCTTCTGTAAGACTTTTTATAGTTTCTTTCCTGTGTCTGTTATCAACAATGTGTCATCTGGATGTCTTATATTATTAAGATTGTGACCGACAATAATGAATCCTAGTAGGACTTCTAATTCTCTCAGAATCGCTTCCCTGTATAGGTTGAATAAGTCCGATGAGAAGATACATTCTTGTCTTACACTTCTTTCTATTTTTGTATATCTGTTGAAATCATTTTCTATCCGTATGCAGGCAGTTTGCTGTCCGTATAGGTCCTTGATGATTTTAATATCCTTCTCAAATATGTCAAGGTTGCTAATCCGTTCCAATAGATCTTTGTGGCGTACGTTATTGAAGGCTTTTTGTGTAATTTACAAAACACAGGTACACGTACTTCTAAATTTGCATTGCACTTTCTCATACCATTCTGAGCAGATTCCCCAGCATTCATTGCCATATAGCTTTCTGCAACCATTGCATTTTTTTCATATGCTTTTGTGGCAGGACAAACCGTGGCTGCGTCACCATGACAAAGCACTTGCTCGCAACGCGCTGAGCATCCGGCAGCTCCTAGCTGAAAAGAATCTTGCCGTATTGAAATAACCTCACTATTCACCTGATTGCTTTTCTTTTCCCCAAACTTAACTGGATCATCAAGGACATGATCAGGACCGTGGCAACGGAACTGAGGGGCATCGAAGAAGAATCCTTCCAGCGGGATTTCTTCTATCAGCACTATGTCATCTGCATAGCTTATGTTCTTAAGATGAATAATGAATCCTGGTCAGACTTCTTATTTTCTCAGAATCCCCTCACTCTATATAGGTTGTTTAAGTCCCGTGGGCAACCCTTTCAGTTGGAGTTCTTGTAGTTTCCTTTCTGTGTCTGCTATCAACACTGTGTCATCTGCATACCTTATGTTCTTAAGATGAATAATGAATCCTGGTCAGACTTCTTATTCTCTCAGAACCCCCTCACTCTATATAGGTTGTTTAAGTCCCGTGTGCAACCCTTTCAGTTGGAGTTCTTGTAGTTTCCTTTCTGTGTCTGCTATCAACACTGTGTCATCTGCCTATCTCATGTTCTTAAAATTCTGACTAGCAATAATGAATCCTGGTTGGACTTCTAATTCTCTCAAAATCGCTGTATAGGTTGAATAAGTCCGGTGAGAAGATACATCCTTGTCTTACACCTCTTTCTATTTTTTTGTATATCTTGAAATCATTTTCTATCCGTATTCAGGAAGTTTGCTACCGGTATAGGTTCTTGATGATTTTAATATCCTTCTCAAAGTGGGCCATCCGTGCGACCAGATTTACATCGACTTTGACGTGCTGACTGAAGGAATTGCAATGAAGAGCGTTCTATTCATATCTTACGTTAAGATTGTGGCCACCAATAATGAATCCTGGTAGGACTTCTAATACTCTCAGAATCGCTTCACTGTATAGGATGAATAAATCCGGTGAGAAGAGACACCGTTTGATTTACACCGCTTTCTATCTTTGCGTATTTTCTGAACTAATTTTCTAGTTTCTCACCATTATAGGTTCTGCATCATTTTAATATCATTCCCAAATATGTCTAGTTATCAAGGAAATCCAACGACTCGAGTTATTAGGTTGGTGCAAAAATAATGTCGTTTTCTCACATGAAGTTGAACGTCAAAAAACGACATTATTTTTGCACCAACCTAATAAAACCAACTATTTGAATACTGATTTTTCTAGTCAGGTTAAAACTGGTCAGCCTATCTCGAAAAAAAAATGTGACGTAACGGAATCATTTTTAGCAATGTTCTTGTCCTTGTGCCATACTAAGCATATACATTGTAAATATGTAATAATGTGAGTTTGGTAAAAGTGCTTAAATTAGATGTGTCGCCTTTTATCAGTGTCCAGCCAGTCCCTCGAATGTCACGCCACATACTTTGTACGCAATCTGACTATTTTAGGAGCTTCTTATTATAATATTCAGGCATTAAAAAAAGGATTCACTATCTTCCCCCCTCTACACTTATCCCCACCCACCTGCATGTAAAAAGCTCGTGTGTTAGGAGGATAAAAAGAGTTCTTAATTCATAGAAGATGACTCAGTTTTTGTGGTCCACCAGCACAAAGACACTTTTTGATTTCAATACACAGCCCACAAGCAATTAAACTTGGAAATATTTCTGAGACGTCGCATAGTAGATTTGACTGATAAGAGCGAAGGAAAAAAAGATAAAAAAAGTTTTTTTTTACAAATATTCATTGATCGAATATGTCAATGTATCTGTGACTAAAAATATTTTAGACATTTAATTCCAATTTGTTTAATTTGTTCTAGATATATTCTTCTTTCGTCTTCTCTTTCTTCTTTTCTTCTTCTCTTTCTTCTTCTTCTTCCTCCTCTTCTTCTTCTTCTTCTTCTTCTTCTTCTTCTTCTTTCTTGTTCTTGCTCTTCTTTCTTCTTTTTTCGTTCTTCTTCTTCCCCTTTTTTCTTTTTTTCTTCTTCTTCTCCTTCTGCTTCTTGTTCTTTCTTGTTCCTGTTCTTCCTACCTCTTTTCCCTTCTTCTCTTCATTCTTTTTCTTTCTTTTTCTTTTTCTTTCTTCTTCTTCTTCTTCTTCTTCTTCTTCTTCTTCTTCTTCTTCTTCTTCTTCTTCTTCTTGTTCTTCCTTCTTCTTTTTCCTTCTTCTCTTCATTCTTCTTTCTTTTTCTTTCTTCTTCTTCTTCTTCTTCTTCTTCTTCTTCTCCTTTTCTTTCTTTCTTTTTTTTTTCTTCTTCTTTGTTGTTTTTGTTCTAAGATTTTTATTTTAAATTTCTTCTCTTTAAGGACAGTTTTAATCATTTCACCCCAATCAAGGTGATAATGCCACTAAGACAAAAGAGTTGACTGAGAGTGAAAAAAAATATGAGAAAACATTAGGGAAGAGAAAGACATAAAAAAAATAGGATTCAAGAAGGCAAAAGATGGCGATTGATGTTCCATTTAAATTTGTGAATATTATATGTGACAACAGAGCAAAAAGTCGGAAGAGATTTCCACAGGTGAAAAATGCGAAAAAAGAAACTATTAGAATAGAAATTGCCGTTACATCTAAGTTATTTCAACAGTAAAATGATGAGACCTAACTGCCAATCTAGTCGTATACATTAATGAGTTCGAGGTACCAAAAGGAAAGCTTAATATACCAAGTGCCATGAAGATATTTATAGAAAAAACACAGGGAAGCTATATAACGGCCGTGGGAAAGTGGCTGAAGCCGAATTGCCAGGTCTGGACCGATAACATTGCAGACATTTCTTTGAATGTTGTCAAGAATCTCAAGATATACCAAACCATATGTGGTAGCAATATTCAATACGCAGACGCATTTATTTATAAACGTGAAATATAGATTCAATATAATCATATCAGTAGAAAATATTACTCTCCACAGCGTTCTTTAATATATAAATATTGTGTGTTGTCATGATTATTCTTGGGGAAGATAGTAGAGTTGTTCTTCATTATCTTCACCGCGGTTTTAAATTCAGGTGTTAATGATTAGCGCTGTTTCCTATACTATTTTATCTCTGTGGTGGAGAAAAAAACATGGTTTCATGCCTTTTCTAATGGAAAGTGGACACAAACTGTCTGAGAATTTGAACTCGGCTTACAGATTTTATTTTTTTCACTTTATCAAAAATAAAACCTGCTTGATGTGGTTGATAATCCGTAAAGTACAAATCAATCAGTCAATATAAAAAATGATGATACAGGAACACACACGGCCCAGTAGCTATGCAATTTAGATATATTTCAGATACTCGAGTCTCAGTCAATTTTTTACCGTTTTTCTTGTTTACCGTATACAAGGGCCAAGAGCCACTCAAGAGAGAGGATTACTAAAGGCGATTAACATATGGTTGATAAGAGCAATAGTTAAGAGGCTCATTTTATGAGGATATGTGGAAAGGATAATACTTTAACAGAGTTTTGAACAGTATTTACACCATTTACATGTTGTCCTCATCTTTATTGCCATATTCACGACGTTTCGGCCGTTGTATGCGCCCGCCTTCTTCAGGTGATATACGTTGGAATTTTGAACTGAACCTTTTATTTAGTCCACGGGGATAGTTTGTTCTAATCATGTCATGCTTTTTTTGCGATACCTCAGTATCAGTTCATTCGCTTTAGTAACTCAACTCTGTAAGTTTTTGTCCCCTCTGCTGTTACCAGGTATCGAACGCACAACTCTATGAGTAAAGTCACTTTTGTGGATGACTCAATCAACACAATTATCCACTGGGTTGAAATGTCGTGAATATGGCAATAAAGATGAGGACAACAATCCTAACGTTGTAAATAGTAGAAACAGTTACAATACCTCATCTCAGAAATAGAGACAGATCCTGACGAAGACCGGAGCGTACAACGACGGAAACGTCATGTATATGGAAATAAAGATGAGGACAACACTCCGAACAATGTAAATAGTAGAAACAGTTACAATACTTCATCAACAGATATATAGACAGATCCTGACGAAGATCGGAGCGTACAACGACCGAAACGTCGTGAATATGGAAATAAAGATGAGGACAAGACTCCGAACGATGTCAATAGTAGAAACAGTTACAATACTTCATCTCAGAAATATAGACAGATCCTGACGAAGACCGGAGCGTACAACGACTGAAACGACGTGAATATGGAAATAAACATGAGGACAACAGTCCGAACGATGTAAATAGTAGAAACAGTTACAATACTTCATCTCAGAAATATAGACACATCCTGACGAAGACCGAAGCGTACAACGGCCGAAACGTCGTGAATATGGAAATAAAGATGAGGACAACACTTCGAACAATGTAAATAGTAGAAACTTCATCTCAGAAATATAGACAGATCCTGACGAAGACCGGAACGTACAACGGCTGAAACATCGTGAATATGGAAATAAAGATGAGGGCAAGACTCCGAACGATGTAAATAGTAGAAACAGTTACAATCCTTCATCTCAGAAATATATATTGATATAAACTTGAAGAGGTTAACATTCTAGCGGTCGGAAAACATCTTCTTGATCACAGTTTTAGTTCTGGATGGTTGCGTGTCTTATATCGAAAGGGGACTGATTAGGTCGATCCGATTTTTGAAATCTCTCGGGCATAAAGGACAGACATTTGAAGACGTGGGCAGAGTGTTGGCAATGCGGATCGTGTGCAGGATTCGAAACTTTGGTAAACCTCCGAGAGTCAGTGGTATTAAAACTTTGATCTAATACCAAGGACTTAATTAGGAGTGAGATAAAAAGATTGAATTATTAAAATAAGATTACTGTATATATTTGTGTGTAAGCCTTTTTCTGTTCGCATCAAGTCAGAACCATTTTTTCTTTTTTGGAGTTAAAAGAACTCACTGATCCCAGCAAATAAATGCGACAGATGAAGAAAAATAACGTTTCGTGGAACGAAATATATCGTGAAAAACTCACGCATGTTAGTACGTCTGTCTATTTTAGGATTAATAATACGAGTAAAAGTGATCCCGAGTAATATACCTGTCAATTACTGAAACTTCGTTTACAAAGTGAAATACAAATCATCAAATGGCATGGCTGATACCATCTTCATTATCAAAGCCACCGACAGCGTTAATGTCAGGTGTAAGAATTAAGGATAAAGAGATAAAAGGGTTTAGGTTTGTTTAGGTAATTGTTTTTCTCAGCTAAAACTTAAAACTTCATCTCATTGGTTTGCCGCATATTTTTGTGCTTGTGACAGGAGATCTACGCAGCAAATTAGATTTACGGTATTTTGTTACCTATAAGACGCATTTTTTATTTATAAAGTATCTCCCAAAAACCACCCTGCGCCATATAAATCGAAGAACGGGTAGCAGATTTAACTTATCTTCTTATTTGGTATTGTAACTGTTTCTACTATTTACATTGTTCGAAGTGTTGTCCTCATCTTTATTTCCATATTCACGACGTTTCGGCCGTTGTACGCTTCGTTCTTCGTCAGGATCATTCTAAATAGTTACCATGAATTTAGTACATCTCGGTCTGTGATAAATTTGTCATGATAAATCAAGTTTTCATGCTGAAATATGCTACCGAGTGTGTAAAATGAGGGATGGTAGGGAGGGCTACGAATTACAAGGAAAACATTTTTTTTCGATTTCTTCCATTAAATTTTTGGGGTGAGGTAATAGCGTCTAATGTATCGATCGTCTTCTAAACAGCGAAATATGGTAAGTAATTAACTGATGACTTTGACAAAATTTACGAGTACATGGGTTCAGGGCAAACGTAACATGCAATACCAGAGCAGCTGGGTCAGAGCAATTTGATTTCCCCTGTGAAATGGAAACTTGAAATACTGCATTATCTGCACGTCTCAAGAAGCACGCGACTTTCAATCTTAAAGTTAAACGTATTCAATATTCATTCAAGATTGTTATTTTTATGTAGCCCGGTCCAGGCAGCCCAGTTTCGGATGGAAGTCAAAGAACGGCTGGCTAGACAGAAAACGAGCACTGTCCTGAGGATAAAAATGTTCAAATCGTTCTGTTAGTATCTAAGGAAGTAGCTGAAAGAAAGTACCGAGCTCTCCTTAATGTAAAAACATAACCTTTTAACCCCTGCGTTCCTGAACAATTTTAACCCTTCTGCCTGAGCTCCTGAGTCAAAATTCTCAAATAAATGGTATGTAATTGTTTACGGTAGATATAAAAATAGTTAAAACTTCCTGATTGCTTCCCTGAGGGTCCAGGGTGAGACTCTGCACGCTTCATGGTAAAAACGATCTTTTCTTAATCCAAAATACATGCACAAAAGATAATGAAAATGCGCGGACATGTTCGTATAACATTCGATGACATCAGAATATTACGGCTTTTCTGATTGGCTCTTCAAAATAAGACACTTAATAGGAAAATACGAAGCAAGTGTTTATCCACTGTTCAACCGGTAGCTGGGCATTAAGTTATTTTTCTCTACCACTGTTCAACCGGTGGCTGGACATTACGTCATTTTTTCTAAGCGGTGGTCAGGGATCGAAGGGTTAAGGCACAGATTTATACTGAATATTCTATTACACATACCTCCGTTCTGATTGATTGAAATCCGATGTTTTTTTCTCTGTATGTATTTCTGGATTTGTAAGTTTACGTCAGTGTCCCTTAAAAAAGCAAATTTCTTAAGTAGAAAGATTAAGATAAATGTAGAACAAATTCTTAAATTTCGAAGCTTATTATCGTCGTGTCCTGTGAATCAGGACCGACACCATGTAGCAATTATTCCCCCACCAAAAAAAAAAAAAAATACGTGATGGAAGTTTACAAATTCGGATTATGTTAAGATTATAATAATCACACCATAATTTACAGGAAAGATTATAGACTAATTCACTCTATATCCTTAACTGTTACTCCTGACATAAACGCTGTTGGTGGCTTTCAAAGATAGTATCAGCTGTACCAGTTGACGTTTGTGGATTTCACTTTGCAAACGAAGATTTCACTTTGGTAATTGACAAGTATGTTACTCGAGGTGAATTTTATTCGTTTTATTAATACTAAAATAGACAGATGTACAATCGAGAGTTTTTTCACGATATATTTCTACCCATCTGGTGGGGGAGTATCTTCGAGTTATCTTCTAATTTTCGGAACCTCTACTAAGGGACGCTCTCAGGCACTATAAATAATCTGCGATAAAGTTTTATCACTATCTTCTTACTTTTCCGCTCATACGTCAACATGTACGTCTCTCGCGGAAGAATGCGTTCCCTTTTGAACAATACACACATACACACACGTATGTACGCACTATTCAATTCATTGTTTCCAGAACTTTCTCCTAAACAAACTACACATACGCAAACAATTCACTAGCTTAATTATTCTCTTCATTCATGTTGATTGTACAGTAACATGCAACAATATTTTGTTGTTCATGTAACACTTTATTGTTAATACACTATCATTTGTTTGGATATATATATATTGGTCATTGTTGTTTCTTTTAATAGTTTTACGTGAACTAATATCCCGAGTCTGCCATGTTGGTTGTTGGCATTTCAGGAGACACACTTGTTTATCCTTCAACGCGTACACCGGCCCGAAACATATTTCGTTTCACGAAACTTTATTTGTCTCCATCTGTCTCTATTTCTGACATGAGGTATTGTAACTATTTACACTATTTACATTGTTTTGACTGCTGTCCTCATCTTTATTGCCATATTCACCTTCAACATTTGTCTCTAATTCTGAGATGAGGTATTGTAACTATTTACACTATTTACATTGTTTTGACTGCTGTCCTCATCTTTATTGCCATATTCACCTTCAACATTTGTCTCTAATTCTGAGATGAGGTATTGTAATTATTTACACTATTTACATCATTTGGGCTGTTGTTCTCATCTTCATTATAGTATTCACCACCTTTCGGCCGTTTTACACTCCGACCTTTTTCAGGTGATGTTAGTTGGATTTCGCACCAAACCCTTTCCTTAGTTCACGTGCGCAGATCGTTCTAATTTCACGTGCCATGCCTTTGGTGGTATAACTCCGTGGACTAAATAAACGTTACGTTGGAAATTCCAACCAGGAGAAGGTCGGAGCATACTACGGCCAAAACGTCGTGAATATGGCAATAAACATAAGGACAACAGTCTGAACGATATAAATAGTATAAATATTTATTTTTCCAATTTTTTATGTTATTTGTATTATAATTTTTTTATCCCAATTTATTCGGATATTTTTCTTCTTAAAAATTGTCGGAATCTGTAAGAAATATCTACCCACATCAGGAAAACGTGCAAACTCATATAGCCGCAGCTATATAACCTAGTTTCAGATAGTGTAATCAATATAATCGTATTCAATGATATGCTAAACAGTGTTCAAATTAGGTCCTTTTTCTGAACCGTAATCCTGCAGTTACTTTCCTTGTTCGAACAATTCATGCCATTTTTATTGACTGGAGAGTAAGTGACTTTACATTCTGAATAGAATTACTCCCGCTGCCATATCTGGGCTGGAGTTGCCCAGTCCTCACTTGACTGTCTGGATAGATTTCAAAAGCTTCTACGCAGCCTCGTTGGTAATGAATTATTTTCAACAATGCAACCTCTTTCCCCACAGACGAAAATTTGCAATCGTCGTACAACTCTATCACTACTTCAGTGGCAGATGTTATGACAAGTTAGGTTCTCTTAGTTTCACAATTTCAGATTATTGCAGACAAGCCAAGCCAGGAATGAATCTTCCTCACTCCCTTCGTATTTTATTAGTAGGGAGGAATTTCTACTTGGAAAGCTTCTGCTTGGTGGAACAAACTCTCAATAGATGATTTCCTGGTCACTACAATCTTAACCTTTTAGTCTCGTGTTAACCGTTATCTCTTCTACATAACGTCATAAGAACTTTTTCTAGTCTCCTTATTCTTACACTTATAAAGCATTATTCAGCAACCCTTATCTTAAGTGGATCTTGGGTCTTCTATTAGGTCAATAAAAGCGTGAAGAAGGTAAACACAAATGGCCATTTAGTAAGAACAGGTAGATAATAAAATCTGAATTCCCCCCAAGTTTTAAATTTTGGTTTCAAATGCATAAAAGTTGAATTAGTACGGCATTCATAAAATCTCAATTCGCACCAAATTCACAAAAATCATAAATGGTGCTAAATTTCACAAATTAAACTGGCACCCAAGTCATAAAATTTGAAATGAAATTTAATTCATAACATCTGAATTTGTGACAATTTTACAAAGTTTGAATCAAATTCACGAAATTTGAATTTTATACTAAATTCAGAAAAATTGAAATGTCAATGAAATCGAAATAGTTTAATGCGTAAGAATTTAAAACGAAAAGTGAATCGGTGCAAAAATTTATGAAAATATAAACTTGTGTAAAATTAATAAAATATGAATTTTCGAAAGTTTGGGTTGTACCAAGTTGTAATTTTTTTATCGGTAATAAATATATATCTGAATTGGTAACTAAAACAAAAATTGAATTGCCATCATATTGTTAAAAGTTGCATTGGTACTAAATTCATAACATTTGTATTGTTATGAAAGTCATAACATTTGATTTGGTACCAAATTTGTAAGATGTCAGTAGCTAATAACAAATAATTAATCACAAATAGGTAATAAGTAATAACAAATAGATAATAAGTAATAAAAAATACGTAATAAGTAATAAGAAATACGTAATAAGTAATAACAAATACGTAATAAGTAATAACAAATAGATAATAACAAATAGGTAATAGGTAATAATAATTAGGAAATAACTAATAACAAATATGTAATAATGATACGTAATAAGTAATAATAAATAGATAATAAGTAATAAGAAATAGGTAATAAGTAATAAGAAATAGATAATAACAAATAGGTAATAAGTGATAATAATTAGGGAATAAGTAATAACAAATAGATAATAACAAATACGTAATAAGTAATAACAAATACGTAATAAGTAATAAAATAGGTAATAACAAATACGTAATAAGTAAAAACAAATAAATAATAATAACAAATACGTAATAAGTAATAATGAATAGATAATAACAAATACGTAATAAGTAATAACAAATACGTAATAAGTAATAAAATAGGTAATAACAAATACGTAATAAGTAAAAACAAATGAATAATAATAACAAATACGTAATAAGTAATAATGAATAGATAATAACAAATACGTAATAAGTAATAACAAATACGTAATAAGTAATAAAATAGGTAATAACAAATACGTAATAAGTAAAAACAAATGAATAATAATAACAAATACGTAATAAGTAATAATGAATAGATAATAACAAATACGTAATAAGTAATAACAAATACGTAATAAGTAATAAAATAGGTAATAACAAATACGTAATAAGTAAAAACAAATAAATAATAATAACAAGTACGTAATAAGTAATAACAAATAGATAATAACAAATACGTAATAAGTAATAACAAATACGTAATAAGTAATAAAATAGGTAATAACAAATACGTAATAAGTAAAAACAAATAAATAATAATAACAAATACGTAATAAGTAATAACAAATAGATAATAACAAATACGTAATAAGTAATAACAAATAGATAATAAATAATAAAAAATAGATAATAAGTAATAACAAATAGGTAATAACAGATGTCAATAGGTAATAAATCCAAAACCACTAACTTATATTGGTTCGAAATTCATAATTTTATATCAAGTTAATAACATTAGTACATTAAATTTGAATTGCTACCAAATTCATAATATTTAAATAGGTAAAATTGAATAAAAATTGAACTGGTTCTAAACTAATCAAATTTGAATCAGTTTCAATTCAAAAGAATTTGAATTGTTATCAAATTCATATTTAATTTATTATCAAATTTATAAATAGTGAATTGGTACGAAGTTAATGTAATCTGAACTGGTTAGAATTTTCTAAAATCTTGAGGTGATACAAAATTCATATGTTTAGAAATGAATGTAATGCATTTGAATCAAACATGAAAAACTCTAACGGGGCAGGAAAGATAAAAATGATGGTCTAAAAATATTTGACATCCTAAAAATACTCCCTCTCATAAAACGCACAGTTAATTATAACTGTAAGTCACAAATGGAATCTGTGTTCGGATAAAGATTTTCAAGTGAAGCAACATGGCATATACAGGGCAGTTGTCATACGATATGGTTGTGCGTCGAACATAAGGTTTTCACTGTTTGGAGATTTTCCCAGTCACTCGGGAAGTTTCAGTTGAAATTGAAACCTGAATCAGAAGTAGGTGAAGACCACACGAGGCAACAGATTGATAGCCAGTCATTTTAATTTATCCAAAAATCAAATCTAAAATGAGAAAAAAAAACTTTAGCAAGATGTAATTTTTTTGACTGGTTGATTCATTTTTTACGGCTTATCAACACCTTGCAGGTTATTCAAAGCCGGAAAATATTTTTAGATTGTAAGAACTTTTTTTGAGATAATAAAACTTTAGTCGTATTATTTAACTCGTAGTTGGGGGTGAGAAGATGAGGATTCATATATTTCCAAAGGATATTTGCTCGTAAGTGGATATAACGAATCCAAGTGAAATTTGAACTCGCCTCTCCGATTAACAATTCTGAGCCATTATCCATTACATTAACCGCACATCCGAGATTACAGCACCTGGTATTATGAAAGTAATTTTTAAGTTGATGTTGTAATGCGAGATGGCTATGGAAGAATTATTTAATATAATTCCCCCATTATGGGCATTATCATATCCGTAATACTGGTATTTTGTGGACGGAACGGTTGAAAAGAAAAGGAATGACAATGTTTTCTTCTCGAGACTTTTATATACTAAGACATACATAAACTCTCTCTCTCTCTCTCTCTCTCTCTATATATATATATATATATATATATATATATACGTGTGTTCCACGGGGAGAATAATATATCTCATATATCTGTAAAGCAAAGTGTAAGGAGAAACAAAAAGGAAAGGCCTAACATAATATGGAGATACTCCTGTGTCTGGAGAAACAGTGTTTAGGACTCCAGATTCAAATGGGTTGGATTCATCTATGTCCCAGGCGAGGATATATTCCAAGAATGGGAAACAGTGAGTCTTGTGTTTTCCCAAATTGAGGACTGCGAGCTAGAGTTTTTTTTATATATCTAGGAAAGATATATTCCTAAAGGGAAATGGCATCATGGACTTTTAAGCTGCCAGGAAGGCAGATTTAGCCTCGACACAGGCCATGGGCGTGTGTGGGGGGTTCTAAAGAAAGCAACGTTATAATTTGGCTGCTGTAAGCAAGTGAAGGTTACTGCTGCTATGGTCACTGTATGACGTCATGTGAATCATCTCCAGCCAAGGATAGTTAATCGGCTTCTCTGCAGTGATTTTGACCAGTGATTTTCGACCGGTGTGCGGCTGCACACTTGGTGTGCCGTGAGAGGATCGTAGGTGTGCTGCGAAAAACTTTAGACGATATTAATTAAATTATTCTTGAGAGAAAACCAAAGTACAATAAAAGTACATATCAAAGTGAAGATCCCTTATTACAAAGTGAAGATCCCTTATTATACAAGTGAAGATCCCTTATTACAAAGTGAAGATCCCTTATTACACAATGAAGTTCCCTTATTACAAAGTGAAGATCCCTTATTACAAAGTGAAGATTCCTTATTATACAATGAAAATCCCTTATTACAAAGTGAAGATTCCTTATTACAAAGTGAAGATTCCTTATTATACAATGAAGATCCCTTATTACAAAGTGAAGATTCCTTATTACAAAGTGAAGATTCCTTATTATACAAGTATAAAATTGTTATAATAAAATGTATAGACAATATATAACGTGGGTTGCCTGTGCGAAATGAGATCGTACGACACATCCACAAATTCTTCGATATGAGAAGGACATGCCGTAGAACACCGATACATGTTGAAATCATCCAAAGTTGATTTCGGGAATGACTCAGCAATTAAGAAACAAACATTAGAAGATGACATAAACAAGATATTTTAAAACAACATCAAACTCATTAATTGTTAAAGAGGAAAAATACATAAATATAAGATTTTAAG
>OZ038496.1:88557161-88582161 GCA_964036315.1 Acanthosepion esculentum
ATAAACGACAGTGCTGTAAATTACTGTAAGTTGCGTCGGCCCAAAGTAATCACGTGTAACACAAATTTAGTCTCTAATCCAACAGCTGTAGATATGTAAACAACAGTTCCAACCTAAATCAATGAAACTGCTTCTCTTTTTCTATATGCTATGTTCCTTCAGGACGTTGGCGATGATGGCCCTCCACAATTTCCTGTCCTTTGTAGCTTTTAACAAATTTTGTCTTTTTGTTATCTTTTCTAGACCTTGTTCCACTATCCATTTACTTAAGCTCATTCTTCTTCTTCTACGTGCCGTGTCCCTTCAGGGCGTTGGCGATCATGACCCTTCACAATTTCCTGTCCTTTGTAGCTTTTAACAAATTTTGTCTTTTTGTTATCTTTTCTAGACCTTGTTCCGCTATCCATTTACTTAAGCTCATTCTTCTTCTTCTACGTGCCGTGTCCCTTCAGGACGTTGGCGATCATGGCCCTCCACAATTTCCTGTCATTTGTAGCTTTTAATAAATTTTGTCTTTTTGTTATCTTTTCTACACCTTGTTCCGCTATCCATTTACTTAAGCTAGCTAGGTTATGCATTGTTTTTCTTCGTCCCACTTGCATTCAGTCTGTCCTGTGAGTATCAGACTTCCCAAGCCCTCTTTCCTCATTATATGCCATATACATTTCAACAGGCTCTTTCTGATGTTAGGTATAAGTGTCCATTTTGTTTTCATTTTCTCTAAAACTTCATCGCTGCTCATATTTTCTTTCCGCTTTGTAGAACCTTATTTCTGTTGCTTCAAGTCTCTTCTTCATCTATGAGGAGATTTTCCAGCATTCATTGGCATATATGAAGACTGATATTACATTTCAGTTCAGTACTCTTTTCTTCGTTTTTAATGATTTTTCTCTGTTTCTTTCTTTTTCTTTTGGAAGGCATCTTTCGCTATCCCAATGCGTCTTTGGATTTCTCTGTCACACTTTCTGTCCTGAATTGACAGTTTCAAGAATTTCCACGATTAGAAAATTCTAGAATCGAGCTCTCTTGTCACTTGTCAGATATTTAAATTTTTGTACTTCTTTGATTTTGCTATCTCTAATTTGTACTTTGCATTACGTTGTCCCTTTTGCTAGCAACCATGCATTTTATCGTCTTCAAATTGATGTTTAGTCTTTGCTTCTAACGAAAATTTTAATGATTCTTAATACTTTCCTTAGATTTTGAAAGGCATCATTACCTATCCCAATGCACACTCGGACTTACTTTTCTTGTAATCTGTTTTGCATATCAATAAAATTTTTATTTTTTAAAATTTTTTTTAAGAAAGGTATCTAAACTGCCACTTTCCACTTCAGCATGAAATAGAGAAATAATGAGTTTTAATTACTTCCATTCTGTCTTTATTGTTGTTATCAAACCATTTCAGATTGAAAGTTACTCGTATCGCCAGACACTTGCAGATGTCTGGAGAGCACAATGGTCGAAACATTGTGATAATAACAAAAAAAAAAAGAAAAGAAAAAGCGGACATTAGTGCGAATAATATAAATAATAATAATAATTCTGTCCATATTTAAGGGACTTGACTTTGGAATTTTGACCCGTACCCTTTATTTAATCCACGGGGATATATTGTTCTAATTCCACGTACCATGCCCAGAGAATAAAAGCGTTGTTGATTAATCCAAACAGTGACTTGACCCAAAGAGCTGTCCGTCCTGGGTAAGACGATAAACTTCGTCCAACAGCAAAGCCTCTGGCCTCTGATCAGGAGTTTGCAACCACCTCTTAATTGCTGATGTTCCCAAGGCCACCCTGACCCGGGGTGGTAGCACCTGTTAGGGTCCCAGCTATGGGCAAATAGTTAATCCCCAAACTGGAGTCAAAATACTATGAAAGTGTAAAAATAGGTTTTAATACCAGAAATACTTTGTAAAAAAACAAAAAAAAAAAACAAAACAAATTATTACCAACAATAAATTTTTCAAGGAAAAAATTATTATCAGCAATACTTTAAAAAAAAATTGCCTGTAATATAAACAGCGATACATTTTTTTGAAAAAATATTACCAGCAATAGATTTTTGAAGAAAAAAAAATATTGCTAGCAATAAAAATTGTCGGCATTAAATAATCCATTCAGGTTGATATGCCATAAAGCAAAACAAACCAAACCAAAGAGCTGTGAATTCAATACCTGGCCACAGCAGAGGGGGAAAACACTTGGAGAGTTGAGTTACTAAGGAGAATTAACTGAAACTGAGATATCCGAAGGCATGGCACGTGGAATGAGAATAATCTACTCCTGTGGACTAAATAAAGGATTCCGTTCGAAATTCTAACAAAATATCACCTGAAGAAGGCCGGAGTATCCAACGGACGGAATATCGTGAATATGGCAATAACGATAAGGACAACGGTTCAAACAATGTAAACACAGGAAATAATAATAAAAAGCAATTTCCATATTCAAAAGATCGTTGAACCTAGCTTTAAAGTCTTCTAGCAAATTCTGAAATTGTGTTTTTTCTAGATAAACAAGTCGGTGCCAGAATGTTCTTCATTCTCAATTGCCCTCCAGTGCAGTGCTTCTCAAACTATCTGATATGGCGGACCGCCATTTTTTTCTCTCAACGTGTCACGTACCTGTAATATTTCGTGGTAATACCTGAAACGATATATATGATGGATATAATAAAAGTTGACTATTTTTTATCTTCTATTTATTTTGCAAAAAATAATTCAATATCAAAACATATAAAAAGCAATAAAAAAATAATCAGCTTATTAACACAAAAACAAAAATTATATGATCTTAATCTTTACAAATGAATCCTTAGCTTGGCCTGGACACTGGCCGCGTACCAGTAGCTGATGGTTCGCGTACCGGCACCGGTCCGATAACCGGCACCGGTCCGCATACCGGCATCGGTCCGCGGACAACCATTTTGAGAAACACTGCTCTAGTGGGCACATTTGCAATGAATCGTGAGGCTTAGTATGGACACGAGACTCCCTAGACATTCAAGAAGCCTCTTCGAAAGTGCAAGCATTTATCATGAATGGAGAGAGACTCAATGTCTGACCGGTAAGGATGAAAATGTCATTTTATCAATGAGGCGTTTGTAACGTGCAATTAAATCCACTTCGACATTGGAACTTCATTCTTTTCAAAACAGTTTCCAGTATTTCTTTTTAAAGATGGCGCAATAATCTCTTCTTCAAAGGTCACATTTTGTGCGTGGGTGGAGGGTCGATAACTAAAGACATGTCGTAAGATGCCAACAGATCATCACCAGTGGATTTATGACATTTGATGAATGACGTTACGAAGGAACGCTTGTTGAAATTCTCTTTTAACGTTGTAAAATACAGGATGTCTTTATCTTTTTAATGGGAGTACATCCTGTTCAAACGGTCCCTCATTTTAAATGGGTTCACTGACTTCAAACAAAACTACTTTTCACATAGCAAACACAGAGAGATAGATTTGTTATGAGCGGCACTTATGAATCAAAAGTTCATATTTTTTTTTGGCGGGGGGCAATATGGCTGACATTCTTTTTCTTGCATTCGCTGGATGATATGCTTAAATTTTCGGTTACAAAACTTGAAGTTATTACACAGTACAAAAAAGATATGATAAATATATTAACGAACCAAGACAAGACTTAACCTAACCAATTCCGGGGATGTGGAGTTGATGAAATATGGTTATATGCGTCATTAACGACGCCGAAAAGATACGTGTCTTTTCTCTCAGATCCGGTTCGTTCCTTCATCTAAATGAGGGGGTTTGCAACTTACGGCAGGTGTGCCACACATGGCACGCCAAGCAATTTCCAATGGCACGCAGCCGCAAATGACATCACGAAGTCCGAATAACTACGACAACGCAAAGAAGATATTTATCTTTTTCAATTTTAATATATACTAAAGTATATATACTATATATTACTATATAAAATATGCTGTAGAACAGGTATATTGACCTTGACTTGTATAAAAATGCGTATGCTGTTGGCACACTGAATGATTTTAAAACCCTAAATCGGCATATAGTTAGCAAAAGATTGCCGACCTCTGCTCTAGTCGTTTTTTTTATTATCACGAACTTCGTTGGCACCTAAAGAATGCTAGAGGACAAAATGGCCGAAACGTTGTGATAGTAACAACAAAGATGAAGATGAAAATATAGAAATCAATAAAATGTAGCATAAATTTAAGGTCCAATAACAACAAACGGTGATGTTGTCTAGAGAAAGTGCCGGCAATCTACGGCACACGTGCCACACGTCGCGCGCCAAACAATTTCAAATGGCACGCAGCCGCAAATGACATCACGAAGTCCGAACCAATAAATACTACAACGCAAAGAAGATATTTATCTGTTTCAATTTTAATATATACTAAAGTATATATACTATATATTACTATATAAAATATATTGGAGAACAGGTATATTGACCTTGACTTGTATAAAAATACGTATGCTTTTGGCACATTGAATGATTTTAAAACTCTAAGTCGGCATATAGTTAGCAAAACGTTGCCGAACCCTGCTCTATATTATTCAAGTGGAATATTCTAATTAATGTTGGTTACATATTGTATATATTACTATATAAAATGTCTTGTAGTATAGACTTGTATAAAAATGCGTATGCTGTTGGCACACTGAATGGTTTTAAAATCCTAAGTAGGCATATAGTTAGCAAATGGTTGTCGAACCCTGATCTAATTGACACGTTCGTTTTGAACTGGTCGTTTGACACATAACTAGTAGCCATCGCAGGCATTCTTTTAGGTGTATGATGTCGGACTAATAGTCTATATCTATATATATGGGCAACATTTTTCGAGTGAGTCGCATGAGGCACAATTCATCATAAGGCGATTCATTACCAATACCGCAGCCATTTTCCCTACAAAAGAGCATGCGCATAAGCATCTGCCTTAGAAATAGAGAAAAGTTGATTTGTTTTTCTTTGGATAAAAGATTCCTTCTATCATTAAAAAAAGTTCCTGATATCATTAATGACAGGGATTAACACACATTGCTGCGTGCGATCTGTTTCTATTTTATTCATTTTAGATGATGAAAAAACATCTTTTAAAAGAAGCATATTATCTAGAGAAAAATAATTATCATTAAGAGTTTCCGGTTTTTGAAGCAAAAGGTCTTTACACTTATGATCTTCCTTAGTAAAAATCGTCAGTGGTTTAAAATGCTGACAACGTTACCTTAAACGAAATGTTACAAAATTCAAGACACGTTTTACTTAATCCTTGTTTGTGTATGTGGCTACGAATCAGTGAGCAAGTGAGAACGTAAGGAAAGAAACAAACATTTTAATAAACGTTATTTTTTTCATGAAATTTGGCGTGCAATTCAGAATGCTAATCGGGTCGCAGGTGGCACGCGAGCCACAGTTTTTCTATGACTGGTGTTGACCATAATCAAACCTGAAGGAGATTACCACATGATTAATATTGTAGATGAATATAGAGTATATAAATAAAGATTTTAGGGGAAAGAATTATGACTAGACTTTAAAGGGAGATCATATTCAGTTTAAACGTTATTCCGCTGTCTTAATAAAAGAAAAATTAATATATATATATATGGATGACAATAGGAAATTATATATATATATATATATGGATGACAATAGGAAAACTGTAGTAGTTACCGACGCGTTTAGTCAAATGTGGACTTTCTCAAGGTAAAAAAACAAAATGAATTCATTTAAATATTTTCGTTTTATATATGATTTTATATTATATATATATATATATATATATATATATATATATATATATATATATATATATATATATATATATATATATATATCTGTATATATGAAAATTTCTCTGAGTTAACCTGTAGAAAAGACAATATTTATAAATATAAATGACAGTAGGAAAACTGTAATTGTTGCCGACGCGTTTCGTCCAATGTAGACTTTCTCAAGGCAAAAAACGAAAATATTTAAATAAATTCATTTTGTTTTTTTGCCTTGAGAAAGTCCACATTGGACTAAACGCGTCGGCAACTACTACAGTTTTCCTATTGTCATCCAAATATATATATATATATATATATATATATATATATATATATATATATATATATTATAAAGAGACAATAATATATTGGATCAATTAGCAATATTAATGCAATTAATGGCGAAATCTCTTCACAAATAGAATTAATATAAGCATTAACCTACTAACAATTCACTGAATGATGCGATCCTTATGTATAAAATTGTAGTGAGATGGATCTGGTGTATTTTTTAGAGCAGCAAGTACTTTCAAGGACTCCATGTCCCCATCGTCAGGGCAGAAGGTAACGATTGACATTGGATTGAAATTTTTTAAGATCAAACTTCATTGAAAATCAAGAAGCCTAAAGAGAGTTCCACAAGCAGGAAAAGGCGGGAAAAGATACAGATACCGCAAAAGCGCATGCGCCTAAGCACCTGGCTTACAAATGGAGAAAGAGTTTTTTTCTTTAGAAAATACATTCCTTCTATATTTTAAAAAAGATGAACAAATATAATGTTATCACTGATGATAGGGTGATTAACACAAACAGCTGTCTGTGATTTGTTTATAATTTATTCATTTGATGATGAAAATACATTTTTTAAAAGAAGTGTATTTATTCATTAGAGAAAAATAATTATCATTAACGGTTCCTGTTTCTGAAGCAAAAGATGTTTACACTTATGATCTTCCTTAGTGAAAATCGCCAATGGTTTAAAATGCTGACAAAGTTACCTTCAACGAAATGTTACAAAATTTAAAACGCGCTCTACTTAATCACTGTTTATGTATGTGGCTATGGATCAGTGAATAAGTTAGAAGAAACAAACATTTTAATAAAGTTATTTTCCTCATGAAATTAGACGTGCCATTCAGAATGCCAATCGGGCTGCAGATGGCCTGTGGACCGCATTTTGTCCATGACAGGCCTACATCATGAAGCGACTTTTGCCCTCCCGTTGTACTGAATTAAAATCATGTTTGAGTGTAGTGCCGCTGTCATGGAAGATAGAATCTATTGCATTTACTTTCGCACTAACGTCCTTAGCAACGGCATTGATGGAATCAAACACCTTATTCCCTTTTACCTATGGGTTAAATAGCAGGTTAGATTGGGCTCTCTCTAGCATTGGATAGCGGGAATTTAAACTAGGCTCGCTTAGATAACCAATTTGAAATAGTATACTTTAGTACTTAAACGACTTTCATTAAGACTATAACGTTTAACTACGTGTGTATATTAAGGAACTTTTGATAACCACTTCCAAGACTGTAATGTAAGGAATTTTGTCAACTGAAAAAGTTCAGAATTCAGCGGAGAAGCCGATGGCAACTACGTTCTTGGATGCCACATACGTGCGGTCTGTGAACTTCATATCACGTGGTGAGATATTTAACACAATGCTGTGAACTTGAAAGAGCCTATTCATCAAAAGAAAATAGGACAATTGAGTAAGGTGGCATCCTGCCTCGTGACAACGTCACTCCTTACACAGTCAAGATGACAGAGTAGAGACAGCGACATGTTTCGAGTGTTTTACCGCATCTAACGCATAACTGACTCCTTCAGATTATCATCTGTCTGGGATACTAATATTTATCCGGTAATCGGTTCCACACAGATGACGCTATTGTTGCAGAAGTGTAAGGGTGGCTCCATTCGCTTGACCTCATATTTTCTAATGAGAAGACATCGTATATATATATATATATATATATATATATATATATATATATATATATTATATATATGAAGAAATATACTCTTAAGGTGTGCTATATTTATGGAATAAAGAGCTCAATATCAGAGATAGAGCGTGTGTAAATATAAAAGTGAATATTGGCCAGATTATTGCGTCTAGCATGAAACAACTTGTCGCCTCTAAATGTTAACTTCAATGTTAATGAGACACTAACTTGCTATCAATTCCTTGAATAATAAGATGCTTATATTCGAGTTGTTGTTAGATTGAAGACACATTCCAAGTACTCTCGACAATTTCAAATTGTCATCCTAGGGCGCAATTTTCCAAAACATAGGCAAAAACTAAGATAAAATATATGTAAACCGAAAAATGATTTTTTTAAAATTATGTTATTCATTGACAGTTGAATATATGTTTTGTAGTGTGCGAATGCCGTGACGCTAGAGTTCTTGTTCAAATACATACACACACACGCGCGCACACACACACACACACACACACACACACACACACACACACACACACACACACACACACACACACATATATATATTACATGAATCATTCATACAAAAATTAGATTAGTAAAGTTAATTATATAAAATGGCGAAAACTCTTCGCAAACAAAATTTTAAATTTGCATTAACCTACGAACTACTCGATGAATGTTATGTTCCTTATTTTTAATAACTACAAGTTGTATAAGGTCTTTTTAAAAAAAATCTGCTAGTACTTTCAACTGTACACGCAGTCATCTTCAGTCATGGAAATTATTTTGTTTTTAGTAAATCCAGGTAGTAGCGGAGACGAAAGATTAAATGCGAATGAAAATATATTTGTTTTTTTTAGAAATGTGTTATTGTTAACGGATAAAAACTTTTGAACGCTAAGATTTAATTTTTTTGAAAATTTAATACATATATATATATATATATATATATATATATATATATATATATATATATATATATATAAAAGTGAACATAGAAGTCAACACTTAGAGGCGATAGTCTGTTTCATGCTAGATGCAATCGTCAGGCCACGAGTGCTGTTATTTTTCTCGGCTATTGATATATACGGGTTAGTGGTGCATTGTGGGTAGTCTATTCTGGCGGTTATTTTACCGGAAGTCGTTTATGTGTTTATTTATTTATTTGAGTTAAATTATTTTGATTGTTTTTATTTATTTTAATTTTATTTTATCATTTGCTTGGAGGAAAAAATAGCTATCATTACCTTCCCAGACCAAAATAAATTATTAAATAAAAGATCCGAGCTCATCTCAAAATGAAGACATGAAAACCTTTTTTTACTACGTTACTTAAAAATCGAAAACGGAAAAAATAAATAAATACATAAACAAAGAAAATGACAATAAAATAAGCAAAATAAATGAATCCAAACAAATTACCAAATCACACCTGTTAGAATAGAAGAAATAGAACAAAAAATAAGAAACAAAATCAATAAATAAATTAAATAATAGACAAATTAGCAAACTATTATGACCAAAATATTATTTAGACTATAAAAATCATAACAAAATATCCGACGAAAAAAATAGCTATAACTGTTATATAACGATAAAAAATGAATAAAAAATAAAAAATAATATACTACTTTAATTAAAAGTCGAAAACCAAAAACAGAAAATATACAGTGTAACAAATAAATAACAACAGGTAAAATAAATTGATCTAAATACATCCAAATATATAAATAAACTAACAACCGATACCGATAAACTAGCCGTTAGAAAAACAAATAAAGATAATCAATCCAAATAAATACATGAAGTAATAAACAAATTAAAAACTGTTCCCGCCAAAATAATAGTTATAACAAACTAAAATAATCAACGCCAAAATTGAACAAATAGCTTTAATGATCTTCCCAAACAAAAACAAAACTATTAAATAAGCTATATAAACAAATTTTTACTACGTTAATAAAAACACCGATCAAAATAAAGATAAAATAATAATAAAAACTAAATAAATATATAAGATAAGAAATAAAAATAAAAATAAATAAAAACAAGTAAAATAATTTAACCCAAATAAATAAACAAATAAACGACTTCCGGTAAGATAACCGCCAAAATAGACTACCCACAATGCACCACTGACCCGTATATATAAATAGCTGAGAAAAATAACAGCACTCGTGGCCTGACGCTTGCATCTAGCATGAAACAGACTGTCGCCTCTAAGTATTGACTTCTATGTTCACTTTTATATATATATATATATATATATATATATATATATATATGTATATATATATGTATATGCATATTTGCTGCACACTCTATCTCAGATATTGAGCACTTTATCCCATAAATATAGCGCATTTTAATACTATATTTCATCATATATATATATATATATATATATATATATATATATATATATATATATATATATACTCGACTCTCCCGTCGAATTCGAGGTATGACGGTCAAGTAGATCAGTTTCCCAGGAAACCGACAACAGGACATAAGATTTGATTATAGTGAAGATTTCGTGCAGAACCATCCACACTTTTTGAAGGGCCGAATACAGAGATCTGGTGCACTACGTGCCAGAGGGTCCCCAAACGACCCTCCGCAGGTTTTGAATTCAGAGTTGTCCTTCTAGACGAGTTGCCATAGAACCCAGTCTGTCCTGCTATTTACCCATAGCTGGAGGCAGAAGAAGAGGATTCAAACCTTTCCCAAGGTAAGTGACTGTTAAAGAACGGTTCAAAGGTGTTATTTAATGAATGTACATTTAAAATACACAAGAGAAATATAAAAAAATCGACAAACATGGACAAACGTGACCTCAAAATAACGGAATGTCAAAAGGACAGTTTTCTCGTGACACCGCTATTATTTTAGTTCATCGGTAATGTTTATTGTTTTAAAAAACGATGATTAGAATTGTAATAAAGTCCAGACATATGATGAAAGTGAATTTATACATCTCTTTTGTTCCTGAGAAATTACAACAAGAATATTAAATACTATTTCTTTATTATGTTTATTTACAAGAATAATTTTATATTTACAACATTCCAAAAACTAATAAAATGTTGATCATTTACAATTTATAAAGAAAGAAATATGAAAAATACTTATTCTTCAATTTATAAACATTTACTAAATTATTAAAATATGTTAACCAAATATAAGGAAATACTTAATATTTACCATTTTATAAAGTTTGAATCAATTGTCAGTTAGTTGATGTTTTGTCAACCATTCCAATAAGCTTAAATAAATAGCGTAAATAAACAATCTAATAAATAAATAGTATTTTTTACTTTTTCTCAATTTTCAAGAATAAAGAAAATGTCTAATTAATTTTTATATATTTAGATTTTATTACAATTCTCGTCATCGCTTTTTCAAACAATAAAATTAACGAGGGAGTGAAGATAGTTAAAATAATAGCGGTGTCATGGGAAAACCGTCCTTTCACACTTCGTTTTTTTTGCGGGCACGGAGGTCCAAGCTTGCCAAAAAATGTTAAAATACTTCATCCAGAGATATCATTAGATTTAAAAAAAAGATGCATATTATTAGTCAGACCATTGTAAAGTAAATATATATTAATGACAAATTAATCCAATTTATACCATACGATTGTTCAATTTCGAAAACATCCGAAAAACTCCGCAAAATTAAATAATCTTACTGTCACTTGATCTCAAGTAAAATAAATTAGTTGCAACTGATTTGAAAACCCAATGTGTACACAACAAGAATCGATAATCTTTTCACATATTTTTCTCAACGATTGTTTTTCCTAAAGCTGTTTTAGCAGGCGTGATTCATCTGAATTTGATTACGTGTAACATATGTTTGGTATGCTATTTTAAACTATATATTTTGGCGAAAGTATGGTGAGTCAGTGTCAAGATTGACCATTGGAGTCAATGACTACTCAGTTGTGGGAATTAGTGGCTTGTTTAGGTACACAGCCAATTTCACGATATTTGGCAATAGGACGGGCGTAGAGAGGAGTAGTTTCATGCCTTTCTTAAAGGCAATATAGTAAATTGAAGAACTAATCTCCTACAAATAGTCAGGATACTGTATTTCCTTTTTAACTAAAACGTATGCGCAGAATCACACAAAATCGGCACAAGCATATTTACAAAAACCCATAGGCACACATTGCCGTGTCTTTACTATAAAATCTTCCAGAGTAATTGTTCAGATGAATTTTTTTCTCTAGGGTACCTAGACTTTATGAATAAGGATCGTTCGGTTGGCAAGGTCGAATTTTCTTCTTATAAACTTCAGTCTTCCATGAATCTCTCACGTACATTCATAACTGCTCATGGCGTATCAAATGTAAACAGATGACGTCACACATTATGAAATGGACAAAGTCTGACAATTATTTAAAGACATTTTTAGTGGCGACAGAAGTGATGTCTCCTAAGGTGATCGAATCAGTCAATGACCTCATTCAGTCTGACAGAAGGGTGACAGTGGATGACATTGCAAGGACTTTGAGCTTATCTGTTGGGACAAATGCAGGGCTCATCAGTCATCTTGCATCATGACAACGCAAGGCCCCACACAGCAGCCTAAACGGTACAGACAATCAACGAGCAGGGCTGGGAACTGCTCCCTCACCCCCCTTACATCCCAGACCTTGCCCCTTCAGACTTTCACCTGTTTGGTCCCTTGAAAGCGTTCACGAGAGGCACGAAGTTTAAAAGTGACGATGAAGAAAAAAGTGTTGTGAGCGACTGGCTGAGACATCAGTCCAAAGATTTTTACGCTGAGGGAATACGGAAGCTTGTGCACAGATGGGAAAAGTGTGTGACAGTGCTCGGTGACTACGTTGAAAAATAAAAAAAGTAAGCTTCTATCTGTATTAGAAGTCCTTATACCGAAAAATGCACCTTATTTATTGAATGACCCTCGTATATATATATATATATATATATATATATATATATATATATATATATATATATATATATATATATATTTATATATATATATATATATATATATATATATATATATATATATATAAATAAAAAGAAAGAACAGTAAGATATATAATCCGGTGTTCTTATAGATATTTTTTTATTTTTACACAATAGTGCTCAATGTAAATTTACAGAGCATCAATATTATAAATTAACTGATTTAAAGTATGGTTTTTTCGCTACACAGTAATAACCATGTTTCAAAAATGGAAGCTAAAAGCTTCGAATTTAATTTTGTAATTAAATTAAAGACATTAGTTCTATTTCATCCTCAAGCGAATTTTGGAGTAACTTATTTTTAAAGTTACTGAGTTTTAAAGACACGGCAAAGATTCATAATTCAGTGTTTCCAAGGATACAGAGAAATCCACTCATCCAGACAAGGGGTGGGGCGTGTTCAATTTCAATTTTTAATTTTTGTTGTATCAGTTAATAGTTACATTCGAAAGCGGGGTTATGTTTAGGGATGGGTATATATATATATATATATATATATATATATATATATATATATATATATATATATATATATATATATACAATACTGTCTCCTGTACTGTTTGAGGTCTTGGTGCAATTTTCGAGCCGGCCTCAAAAGTCATGTCCGTCATAGGCATGCAGGAATAAAGCACCATCAAGCAGTAAGCATCATTCGACTGTGTGAAACACGAAAGCGAAATAAAACACCTAACAGTGTTCCTGCTGCACTTGCATGCAGTACTTTATCTTGTACTGTTTGTGTTTTTTTTTTTGTGCAATTCTCGAGCCGGACTCAAAAGTCATGCCTGTCATAAGCATGCAGATAATTAGTAGGTGGTTGTCGGAACCTCATGTGTCGAACTCGATGGGAGAGTCCATCACACACACACACACACACACACACACACACACACACACACACACACACACACACACGCGCACGCATATATATGTTCAACGTTTAGTATAGAGAAGGTCACTCGTCTTGCGCCATTACAGGTGTCTAGATTGAAACAATATATTTTATTAATGGTGGGATGAGATTTGCAGCATTTTTGCAGTTAGATTTGTGTTAAATGTTTACATATGGTACTTTACCCGAAAAGATGACAAGTTAATCTTCTGGAGAGAAATGTCGGGCCATATCTAATATATAACTTGATTTTTTTTTCTTTTATCATCGAAATAGACATATCCCCCCCCCAAATAAAAGAATTGGTATATTAGTCTTTACAATGTAGTTTTTGTAGATGACTGTTTTTAGTAACCGTGGGACAAGTGAACTTTGTTTTTAGTATATGTTAATTCTCAGATGAAGAGTTATAAATATATGGCCCAAAATCTTTTTATTACTTTTTGATTCTTATGTAGAGTAAAACAAATTTACACACACACACACACATGCATACATACATATTTTTGCAGCTTCCCCCATATATGTATATATATACTTTTTCAGCCACGTTCATATATATATATATATATATATATATATATATATATATATATATATATATATATATATATGCAAATACAGGGTTGGTACACATGGAATAAAATTCCAATGACCAAAAACATTATTCGTAAAAGAGTGCTCAATACCGAGTAGAGCTAATAATATTTATTCAAATTTATAACATATGCATATGCATGTTATAAGATCTCTACAAAAGTTGTTGTAATCTTTTGTAGTGATCTTATGGCATGCATATGTTATAAAATTGAATACATACATATATATATATATATATATATATATATATATATATATATATATATATATATATATATATATAATAAGTACAGATAGATACATAAGGATAAAATAATAATAATAATAATAATAAAATAATAAAGATAATATAAAAAATAATTAATACCTTAAGATTATATCTGATGTAAGCAAGAAAATCACACAAATTACCATATACAAAAATGTGAATGGGTGTATGTATGCATGTTAGTAGCCATATAATACAGAATCAACACTTCAAGTGTAAATTCTCCAAAATTAATGTTATTGGGAATTTTAAATCTGTTCTTGTGTCTACACTTGAAGATAAATTCGTTCCTTTGGTTCAATAATTCATCAACATCTTTATACTTAATCATACTATGCATAGATTGCATCTATCACGGAAGGTGTTGAGAGTTTGAGATTACAGATGATACTCCATTTAATTTGTGAGGTGACGCCTCCATCTTTAAGATTCCAATAATATTTGGATAGAGAAGTTTGATATCTTCTAGAAGCAATGCCGGTGATTGTAAAGTCTGCTTTGTTAATCTGTTGATTACATTTCTCTGATCTTAATGCGCTTTTACTTATAATATTACTTGTTACATTTGATTTTAATTAATGCTTTGTTAATTAAATTGAGCTCTCTTTGGATTAAGAAACCTCTTATACAAGTATTAACCGTATTATAACAGACAACGGTTCAATGATTCATTTAATACTAGAATTAATTTAATATTTTATTTTCATAATTTTTATTATAATTTTTCTTTTTTAATAAACAATAATAATCAATGTTTTGCAAATAAAAAGGAACGTGTGAATGACGGGGGCAAGCAGTCTGAACATTTGAAGGACTGATATGTTTATTATTGATATGTTTATTATTGATATGTTTATTATTGATATGTTTATTATTGTTGTGTTTATTATTGATATGTTTATTATTGATGTGTTTATTATTGATATGTTTATTATTGATGTGTTTATTATTATTTTTATTATTGATATGTTTATTATTGATGTGTTTGCATAATCAATACAATACGTTTTGTGTGCACTTTTGGTCTTTCCTTACTGTATACCTGCTTTTGCATCCCCCTATATAGAAGTTGTATTTAGACAGTAGGAATTCTTTAAATCGTGTTTTATTGAATAATGTCGACAAGATTTGTCTATCCAATTTTTTTTTTAAATTTCCGAAATATTCTTTTATATAATCGGTAAATTTAACAAAGTTTACATTTATTTTTATTTTATTATTTTCCGAGTACTTTCGAATGTGTAACAGAGAGTGAGCAACACACACAGACATACACACATATATATTTTTTATTTGAAATTGGAGTGAATCTAGGTAACAAAATTGATCAGAACAATTTTGTTTACGGATGGGTAATTTGATCTCGCCTTTAAAAGCCTTGATGAAACAATGGCACACTTGCTCTTGTGTAACGTGCACGTGCAACAAAATAAATCCTTACATTTTCCTTGATGAAGTCCCCCGGAGGACGAAACGCATCGGCTAAATATAGCTTTTCCTCTTGTCTCTTTTTATGCATTTTCTTCCATATCAGATACAGTCTATCTGAAAATAGTTTGCACACACACACTCACACGCACGCAGACATACACGCATACGCATATATATATTTATGTAAATTTTGACTGTATGTTCACTATCGTTGTTATTTACTTTGGGGAGAAATAGTCTAATTTGGTGGTCTCTATGATGTTCAGGGAAGCCATTGTTAATTAGTGTCTGTTTTACATTAATCAGTTCTTTATGAAAGTATTCTGGTGTGCTCTTTTAAGGAAGCTTTTTTATTACTGCTATTTTGTATCTGAGTGGACATTCACTTTTAAAGTTAAGGTAGCAAGAGTTTCTGCTAGTGTTTTTTTATATAATGAGGTGATAAAAGTGTTGTTACTATATTTTACGAGAATGAGAGTTTATATATATATATATATATATATATATATCTATATATCTATATATATCTATATATATATATATATATATATATATATATATATATATATATATTTGTGCATTTAAGCAGCAAACCTTCTTTCATGCACATTTCATTAAAAACGACTGACAAGGTGCTTTTATTAAGTTTTTTATATAATTTATCGTGCGATCTAATAAAGTTTTTCTTTTCAGATGATAAATTATATAAAAACTGTCCGAATGTTCATTTTATCCGAGCGCTTTCGGCTATACATTTAGCCATTTTCAAGGATTATATTTCAACTGTTAGAATTAGAAATATATATATATATATATATATATATGTAATGGATATAAAAGTGAACATAGAAGTCAACACTTAGAGGTGACAGTCTGACGATTGCATTTAGCATGAAACAGACTGTCGCCTCTAAGTGTTGACTTCTATGTTCACTTTTATACTTAGACACGCTCTATCTCTGATATTGAGCACTTTATCCCATAAATATAGCACATCTTAAGACTATATTTCTTCACATATAATGAATATGTATATATATATATATATATATATATATATATATATATATATATCTACATATATATATATATATATATATATATATATATATATATATATATATATATATATATATATACATGCGAAACCATTGGGCAAAAATAAACAAAATTAAATAAAGGTTAGAACTAAAGTTTATAGTAGTAGATACTGTGTTGGGGATAATCTTCTTGTCAGTCGAGAATCCTCATGGAGAGGTTTACGATGAAAAGTTTCTCCAATTCGTTCGCTGCACGTGTCAAGACAATCACTCCTGCTGCAATTTATCCTTTCATCTCTTAAGCAGGACTTGAAATTAAACATCGAAGTAAAATCGACAGTATTCTCTCTTAAGTTTCAATGAGTTCAAATACACTCTATCAGAATAAAATCGTGCGGGGAATTAAGATTACTCTTATCACATGGGGATTATTCTTAGACTGAAAACATGGCCCCGCACCAAGCCACTTCTAGATAATTAGTTGGCAAATGAATTAGGTACCTAGCATTTAGACGGACGAATTCAGAGTTAGTTTTCTTCCTGGTCATATATAAAGCAGGCTTTGGGCATCTCGAGGTAGTGTAATGGTTAGCAAGCTTGTCTCGTTAGAACAATTACAACTGAGTATTGAGTTCAATCATCACTGGGTGCTCCATACTTTCGGCCTTGTGCCACATCTAAGCTACGCTTGTAAAATCACTGGGACATCTCGAGGCGTTGTAATGGTTAGCAAGCTTGTCTTGCTAGAACAATTACGACTGAGTAGTGAGTTTGAACTTCACTGGGTGCCCCATACGTTCGGCCTTGTGCCACATCCAAGCTACTCTCGTAAAATCACTGGGGCATCTCGAGGTTAGCACTATATATATATATATATATATATATATATATATATATATATATATATATATATATATATATATATATATATATATATATGTATAGCCACCTGCGCTAATGAAAAACTCTTCAGTAAAATGAATGGTTGATTGGCATTTGCTTACATTCGTAAAAACAATGCGCTAGATTTAGCTAGCTCAATCTGTCAAATGAAAGGTCAGTGGTAGAAACTCTGACACCAAATCGGTTGGGTTTCAATCCAAGGTTGAGGCATTCGGATGTCTAGTCGCACTGAGGAGCTGTGATGCAGCGAAACGGTACTGTCTGCGAATGACACATGTATATATATTCATATTCACACACGCTCTATCTCTGATATTGAGCACTTTATCCCATAAATATAGCACACGTAAAAAATTTTTTTTTTCATTTGTGCGTGTGTGTGATAGTGGTGGATAGCGGTTCGGATTGAGTAATCGGAGAGTCGAGTTATATTCACTTACCCTTGAGAAAGGTATTAATCCTCTTCTTCTCCCTCCAGATATTGGTAAATAGTAGGGCAGACTGGGTTCTATAGCCTTGGATGGCAACTGGTCTAGCAGAAGGAAAACTCTGAATTAAAAACCTGCGGACGGTCGTTTGGGAACCGTGTGTTACGTAAGTTCACCAGCACTCTGTATTTGGTCCTTCAAAAAGTGTGGTTGGTTACGCACAAAGCCTTCATCACTATAATCAAATCATATGTGCTGGTGTCTGGTTAACCCTTATGAGTCGAATACGACGGGAGAGTCCATTATATATATATATATATATATATATACATATAATCATTTATTTAAATATTATAACATAAATATGTTATAAAATCACTACAAAAATAGCCATTTTGTTTCAACACCTCTGGTGTCTTATCAAGTGATGATGTAGAATATAGAATAAATGGTTTTAAAAGTTTCAAATTAATTAACGATCCTTCGCTAGGGGTAAACGCTATTACATAAGCTAGAATGACCAATCAAAATACAAGTATATGGTAATTCGAAAAATTTGACAACGAAGCAAGGTTATCATAGATATTAAAAGATTTATAAAATTTGAAATTAAAATTAAAAGTAAAAAATTACCTATTTAGAAATCTAAATCAAATCTCTATTAAGTTTTAAATTGTAGAATTACCGAGGAGAAAAAAAATAAAAATAAAAAATACATATGCTATTTAATTTATTTTTTCATTGAAATTATGTTAAAAAGGATGTTCATAGCTCCAGACAAAAATGTATACATTTTTACAGTTTAACTTCAACATGGTAGCCACCACTCACGTAAAACAATTCAAACACACTCATGTTATAATACGTAAGCGCCCAGACATATTTAGATATATATACACACACAAAAAACGGTGACGAGACACGACCCTTGATAAAAAAATAATAAAAAATACAAAAAAACCCACCAAAAAACGAACACATACACACACACACGCGCGCACACAAACACGCAACCAAACGTGCATGCACTTTCCTTACACATAGACATCAATAAACACAGGCACATACATCCACATGCACATTGACCTAGACAATCAGACGCAATAGCCAAAATGAACATATTCGGGGCTTAATATGTTATTAAACGAATTTTAACTTGAAATATAACTAATCTGGTCAAATATATATAGAGATAAAATTTAAACAAATAAATATATATAAATATATATATTTTTTTAACCATATATTTTTCCACACACTACATGAAAAAGTAAATAACTACCTCCATATATAATCGTACATTCACACATACGCATACAGATCTGCACATGTACCTACATATACATATATACGCATACAGGTACGCATATACACACATACGCACATACACATACATATAAATAAGCACGTATAAATATATCGACCCATACAGCAATGTAAAAAAGTAAATAAAGCAAGAAAAAATATATATACACAGAGATGCACATATATACAAATACATACATATATACACATACACATACATATTTACATATACATACATACGCACGTATACATATATGCATATAAGCTAAACATATACACAGACATTTACAAATACACGCATATACTTGAAAAATCAAACAAACGTAAATTAAAACTATATAAATATAAATACGTATATACACACCCGCGTATACATATATACACACATACACACGCACATACACATATACACATATATACACATACACACATACACATATACATATATATATATATATATATACACACATATATATATATATGTATATATTTATATATATATATATATATTTATATATATATATAAACCTATAGACACACACACAAAAAAAGGGAAAGGAATATGTATACAGAGACCTACATATATTCTAACAATATTCCAACAATATTATGATAGAATATATTAAAACTTTATAATAATTTTAATAAAATAACAACAGACAGTCTATAAGCAATTAAAAGCTCCTTATCAACAAACGTAGATTTTAGTCAGTATCTATGATACACTCAGACACTAAGGTATACATACAAATACACATACTACGACATACGAACATACATCCATATATACATAAATATATAATCATATATAAATACCCATATCAACACATCCAGATATACAGTACACCCACATCCGAGCGCATACATATAAATACCTACACACATATATATACCTATATACAAACACATATACACATATACATACTTAAACACACACACATATATATATGTATATATATACATAGATATACACATACACATATACACACATACGTACACTCACATATACTTATACATACATATACATATATATATACATTTACACACACACAAGTACACATACATATCCATATGCACATACATATACTTACACACTTAGTAGTAGACACCTACCAAAGTTTACATCCCTACTCGTACACATAAACAGGTTAACATATATGTGTCAATATACACACATATATACCTTCATATAAATAAAAAAAATAAATAAAATTACCCACTTACATATATATACCCCTATATACACACATACACATCCAACAGTACAAACACACCTACATAACATACAAATATAAACATACAAATACAGACACGTATAACACTTTGTAAGTACACAATACACATTCATATCGACCTGGTGACCATCATGTTATAAAGGTAATAGTCTATTAAATTTAACTTATCATTATCATTGAAAGTATATGATCTCTATACTAAGTTAAATTTAAAACGATGTTTACAGTTAACTGTTAGTTCATATCTTTGATTTAAAAGATCAGTCTTATTTTTAAATCTAATTATTTCAAGTTTCTCGTTAAGGCATAGGTAACACGGGGCATATAGGGAGTTACATGTCCGTGCTTTTCTAATCAATTTCCATTTAACCTTAGGTGTTTTATTTTTTTTTTAAACTCCAAAAGTATTTGGATAATGAAGTCATATACTTATAGTTACTGTTATTAAAAGATTGCATATGACCCCGCCAGCGTTCCTTGAATGGTCTCATGGTGCAACCTATGTAGAATTTCTTTATATTTGGATTTTCTAGTGTTGATATTGTACTAAGATAAACTACAGAGCTAGTTAAACAATTATTTTTAGTGGACAATTATTGGGATTCCTACAGTTACATGATTTATTATTTGTGTCTTTATGCTTAGTGTTGCTGCTTGCAACCTTGTGGGTTGTCAGGCTCTCCGAGTCCGTATACTTGCTGAAGATACTGTTGTTATGTTTTTTAATTATTTTCTCTAGGTTATCTGCACAACTATAGCTTAACTTAAGAGTATTGGGGTTAAATATTTTACTAAGTGAGTTGGTTTCAGATTTGGGGAAATGTTTTCTAGATCTCTTTCTCCTATTATGGTTGCTATTTATAGGGCTTTTATATTAAATAGTAGTATTTTTGTATCCACTATTTTTAAGTGCATAATTATAAAAGTCTCGATGTTTATTAAAAATATCTTTGTTTGAAGAGTTATTACTGATCCTACATTCAATAGAATAGGGTATGTGTTTGATGATTGAAGGGGGGTGGTTGGAATTTGGATGTACGTATATTGGATTGGAATTAATCTTTACATATGGTTGGTATGTGTTGCTGGTAAGGTCCAGGGTAACGTCTAGGAAGTCTACTTGTTTAACATTAGTGGTAACTATTGCCCTGAGACCCAGATCCTTAAATACCTTATGGATCATTTTTCTAATACGGTCTACTTTAATTTTAATGGAGTTCTTAACTACTAATAATCCATCATCCCTATATAATCCTACACTGTCAGAATCTAGGCAATCAAAGGCACTTAAATTATACAAAAGAAATAGTCCAACCAGGTCAGAAGCTTCTGCAGAATCCAGAGAACCCATTGATATGTCAAACTTTTCGTTACAGGACTTTTTTGTCCACTGTTAATCCTTGTAGATTAGAACAGAATTTCGGCACTCCATGATAGTATTCACTTCGCTTTCAGAAATGTTAGAGTATTCCCGAGCGAAATCCAAGGCCAAAGTGAACTGATTTTTCGATATAGAGGGATAATAGTCGGCAATATCGAACTGTATGAAGGTACAGTTGTCCTTATATCTGATGTTGGTAAACCAGTTGATGACATCAGCTGTGTTAATCCATTGTAGTAGTCCGAGGATTTTCTTTATGGAGTGGTTGGTTCTTTCCAAGATATTCTTACTGATCCTGCAACATATTTATGTTATAATATTTAAATAAATGATTATATCTGCTCTACTCTGTATTGAGCACTCTTTAAAGAATAATAATTGTTGGTTATTGAAATTTACTCCGTATATACCAATCCCACACTTGGATATATATATATGTATAAATAATTTTATTTTAGATATTAGAACAAAAACATTTTGGAATCGCTACACAATAGTTTTTGTGTTTCAGTACTACGTTGTACATCTACAGGTGAATTGTAAGTGACTGGTGATTAAATATTATTTATAAGAATTTCAAAAGCAAAATGATACGTCTTTTCCGAAAGATAAACTTCCGGTATATCATCTCATGAAAAAAATAACTTCCCCATCTGAGCTTAATTTTCTATTTAGCTTCGATCTGATATTTAATTGGTTAATCAAGACATGCCCACAAGTCTGTTTTTAACTCTGACCAATTGTTTTCCTACCCACCCCACTTATCCTTCGAAAAAGAGGTAATATTTTGCTTTCGAAATTATTTAAAAATTATTTAATCACTAGTCACTCACCATTCGCTTGAAGAGGTACAACGTAGTACCGAAACACGAAAACTATTGCGTAGCGATCTCAACATGTTTTGCTCTAATATCTAAAATAAAATAATAATAATATAATGCTTTGCTTTTCTTTCTCTCATTTATATATATATATATATATATATATATATATATATATATATATATATATATATATATATGAAGAAATATAGTATTAAGATGTGCTATATTTATGGATAAAGTACCCAGTATCAGACATAGAGCGTATGTAAATATAAATATAATATAAAAGTGAACATTGAAGTCAACATTCAGAGGCGACAGGCTGTTTCATGCTGGATGCAATCGCCAGGCCGACTGACGATTGCATCCAGCATGAAACAGTCTGTCACCTCTGAGTATTGACTTCAATGTTCACTTTATATATACGAGTGCGTTGTGTTTAACGATCAAATGCAAACTAGCGACACAAGGCTACTTCGGACGTGAGACACGTGTGTTTAACACCAACTTACATCATTGATAACGGTGGCTACGAGTGCGTTGTGTTTAACGATCAACAGCAAACGCTTTTAACAAGACGTTGAAAATGTGAAAATCGCAGTGAATGACACGTCTACAAAAAAAGAAAAAAAAGCGAAAACAAAAATCAACAACTAAAAAAAATCAAACCCTGTCCAGTGGTAAAAGCTGCTGGTGGCGTTAGGGATGGCAGTACCGCCTTAACCACTGAAACTGTTACCTCCGCGATATTTGAAGAACCCGACTTAACGCGTGGTGATTTCGTATTTGGGAAACGATGAAACTGGCATAGCACAAACAAAAACACTTTGATAATGTCTTATGAAGGCCAAAATTATTCAGACATGAAGATTCAGACATTTATATTTAAATTTTCACCGGAAAAATAGAGCCCAAAATATGGAAAAGAAATAAACCATCAACTGTTGAAACTGTTAAATGTTGCCGTCTCTTCTACTCCAATAGCTTCATATCTCGCACCTCACGCCTATGGAACTCCCTCATTCCTGTTTCCCTTACGACTATGATCTCCAACTATTCAAGTGTAACGTCAATCGACATCTCCAGTTGCCTTGATCTATCCTCTCTCTCTCTCTCTCTCTCTCTCCCTCTCTCTCTCTCTCTCTCTCTATATATATATATATATATAAATATATATATAGTTCAAATATTTGAAGCCACTCCCTAAATAATTAGCTTGGGATGAACTTGATAGAAGATTTTTAAAAAATGATAAAGATGTCTTAGAGTTATTAAAAAAAAATGTAATCAATTATTGAACTTATACTTTGAGAAACTTTTGTAATGAATGCCGAAAATTTGTGCTGCAGTAATGCAGGCTAAAGGAGGATATTTTGACGAGAGAAAAATTTAATCATAAAATTCTTTTTTTCTTTTCGACATAATAGCATTTCTAAGAAAAACATGTTTAACTTTCTGTTGTGGTAGGATCCACCTAATCTGCATAGGTGACTACCAACTATATAAATAATGGTTGGTACCGGAGACGGGAAGAGGAATCACGAGATCCAACTAGAGACTCTGATCGACTGCGACTAGTCAACACATTCTCCAGGAACGTCTTCCCAGAAATATACAGAAATACTATATGTACTTATTGTGTACACTTTCTTGTTATAATACATTCTTGTTCTAAGTACATTTTGTGTTGCATTATTATTCCATGCAATAGGCGAGATTCAACAATGAGTCAAGACTCAACACTTTTTTAAACCTGTGTAATAATTTTCTCTTATTTAAAGTATAACACAAGTTTTTAAACCAATTTTAAAAAAATTACCAGGGCTTTCCCAAAACATTTCAACTGTAGTGTGTGTATATATATATATATATATATATATATATATATATATATATATATATATATATATATATTTTTTATTTTTGAGGTTGAATTTGTAAATTTTAAGATCTTAAA
>OZ038496.1:88587161-88619661 GCA_964036315.1 Acanthosepion esculentum
TTAAATTCGTGCAACTGGAGTACCAGTGAAATAGCACGTCAGAGCTGTTGCCATGAAAATATTTGTAGAAAGGACAGAGGGAAGCCACAATACGTCTGATCATCGAATAGGCTGCGTTATGGGGAGATTCTTCCAATACCACAAATAGATACAAAACGAAAACAGCCTAAAACTCTAGTCATGTTCTTAAATAAAGATTGTCAGATCTAGATTTTCATATGAATGTCATGCAAGGTACAAAACTCGTTCAGAAATATCTAAACTGCCAGCTGTATACATTCACTTTCTCAGTCCAAAAGCCTCTAGGCTATGACCATAATTCTTCGAACCTCGTGGACTCGCGTTACAGAAGCCCACAGATAGAACAGTGCCAAGTAACACTGACTGCTCGGTCAATGAATGCCTAATGTTTCCTTATAAAATAAACATCTAATATAACCAGTATCCTCTTCTTTGTTGTTGTTATCTGAATGTTTTGGCCGTTGTATACCCCGGCCTTTATCAGGCGCTTTTCGATCCGGGTAACAATCAGGGAACTTCAAACTATCCTCCTTATTTAACCAACGGAAGAAAAGTGTTCTTGTTCCAATGTCCATGACTAGGAACATCACGTCTTGTTTTTATTTATTACTGCTCAGTTCTTGCTCACCTTGCTTCTGTTGACTGATGCAAGGCATCAGACTCGTTCAGAAATATCTAAACAGCCCGCTGTATACATTCACTTTCTCAGTTCAAAAGCCTGTAGGTCTCAGCTATGACCATAATTTTTCGAACCTAGTGGATTAGCGTTGCATATACCCAAACAAAGAACTGTGCCAAATAACAGAAACCGCATTCCTTAAGAACATTCAGCAGTTGCTTGATTTCGTTTAGAGGCATATGAACCTCTATGGGTCATTTAATATATTGTTGCACGCCTTTAAATACAGGTAAAATATATTGTTGGTTATTTTGCTTTAAAAGTGTATTGTTGGTAATTTTACTATAAATACGTATTGTTGGACATAAATATGTATTGCTTTGAAAATAAACATGTATTTTTATACTTTCATAGTGCTTTCTTTGGAGGTTCATTACTACCCCGGGCCAGGGTGGACTTGGGAACAACAGGAATTAAGAGCTGGTTCCACGTCTTACAAAACTTCCAATCTTCCGATCAGAGGCCTTGATGCCGAATGTTGTTTATCGTCATACCCAGGAATAACGTGTCTTGTTCTCCTTCTACGAATTTATATGTAGTACCAATTGAGGATTGAACTCACTATTCAGTTATGTCCATCTAGATCAGCATTGCTAAAATTATCACAAACTGTGGTTCCATATATGTAGAATATTTCTTAAGATATGTAAATTCTATATATTGGTTCCTTTGTTGATTTTCTTTAGAGATATATCAATCGCCATGGTTTATTTAATGGCGAAATCTAAATAATTTGAAAATTTTATAGTTTCAATATATTTTGAACGCAATTGTATGCCCTCAATTACAGACAAAATGTATTGCTGGTCATTTTGATGTAAAAATATATTGTTAGCCATTTTACTATAAATATGTATTGTTGGTCCTTTTTATATAAAACTTTATTGCTGATATTTTTACTATAAAGTATATTTTTACGCTTCCATATTGTTTTATTTGGGGGTTCACTATTTTTACCACCCCTGTTCAAGGTGGACCTGGGAGAAAAGTAATTAAGATGTGGTTCCACGATGTTCAAAAAATAAAATCTTCCAATCAGAGGCCTTGCTGCCGGATGTAGTTTATCATCATACTCAGGACTAAGTTTCAACAGCAAGAACAAGTAAAATGAATATCACATGTAGAACGAAGAGAAAACAATGACATAATCAAGATGTTAATGTTCTACACTATTTGAAACAAATGTTTAGGAAGGAAACCTCCATCAACACAGGAAAGTGCGATAACAACTAGTGGACTTGAGAAGAGAAAATAATGACATAAGGAAGATGTTGATATTCTACACTACTTCAAATAAAAGGTTAGGAAGTAAACCTCCGTCAATAGTGTAAAGAATGATAACAGCTATTGGACTTGAGAAGAGAAAATAATGACATAATGAAGATGTTGAGATTCCACACTACTTCAAATAAAAGGTTAGGAAGGAAACTATCATCAATATTGGAAAGAGCGATAACAGCTAGTGTACTTTTTAGATGAACGTTTTAGAAAGGCGGGATAAATTTCAGTCGGCAGTAACACTGACTGCTCGGTCAATGAATGAATAATGTTTCCTTATAAAATAAAGATCTAATATAACTAGTCTCCTCATCTTTGTTGTTGTTATCTGAATGTTTTGGCCGTTGTATACTCCGGCCTTTATCAGGTGCTTTTCGATCCGGGTAACAATCAGGGAACTTCAAACTATCATCCTTATTTAACCAACGGAAGAAAATTGTTCTTGTTCCAATGTCCATGCCTAGGAACATCACGTCTTGTTCTTATTTAGTACTGCTCAGTTCTTGCTCACCTTGCTTCTGCTGACTGATGCAAGGCATCAGACTCGTTCAGAAATATCTAAACTGCCCGCTGTATACATTCACTTTCTCAGTTCAAAAGCCTGTATTTACTCGAGTTCCTCGCGAGGCAGGATGTAGCACGTCCAACTTTTATGTCGGGCTAGCCGAACCCGTAGTCTCGGGTAAAAATTCCCCGCATACATCGGGTTGGGTTTGTCTACCTCCCCAGACGTGGCTATGCCCTTCGACATATCCTCATCTGGGTTACTCTCTACCCAAAAGCAGAGACTTCGACGTTTTGGTGCTTGCTCAAGCCTAAGCTGGAAAGCAAATACTCAATAGTGATTTTCAAAGCGTAGCTTAGATGTGGCACAAGGCCGAAATTATGGGACACCCATTGTGGGTCACACTCACTACTTCGTCGTAATTGTTCTAGCGAGACAAGTTTGCTAACAATTACAACGCCTCGAGCTGCCCCTACTGAAGCTAAGTCGGCACTGTCTCGGTTAGAGACTGAACTCAAAATTTTTATGTTCCCAAGCCCTAGTGGATGAAATACACGACTCCCGTATCAGTCAGTTAAGTGATACACGCTTGGACGGTCATAGCACTTTCTATTCATGACTGTCGTTTATTTCTGCGCTAGACTGGTTGCCAACCAAGGCTATAGGACCCAGTCTGTCCTACTATTCAACCTATAGTTGGGGACTGAAGAGATGGAACCATATCTATTCCGAGGGTATTTGCGCGTAAGTGAATGTAATGAACTTGACTTGAATTCGAACGCGGCTCTCCGATTTCTCATTCCGTTATTTATTACACCGCATGAGGTTCAGGTCGGAATTCTCTATAGAGTAAGTACCTGATGAAGGCCGGAAGTCACAACTGTCGAAACAATAATAGCAACACAGATGAGGACAAGATTTCCAGTGTAAACAATGGAAATAATGATAAATCCTTATCCTCGACATTCAAAGAGATTAATCCTGTTTCATGTTAATATGTCTATCGGGCGAGATTTCAGCCGCCTTTTATAGTCCTTTACAGCCTTTTCCACATTTTAGCGCCTCCCATCTCCATTTTTTCCGAGTAGCATCATGATTCTCTGTGAGTTCCATTCTACTCTGAGTTGAAGTCACCCCCACTCGCTAAAATCACCCGATATTTTTCTTCCTATTTGAACCAAGTGGAAATGAATTCAGAAGGGAAATGATATCGTCCGACAAAAAATATTTTAACCTTAAGAAAATTTTTTTTCTTTTTTTTCAAAATATTTTTCTTATTTTGTTACAGAATAATTTTCTTTCTTTCTTCATCACTTTCCTTTTTTGCTTTTTCTCTTTCTTTGTCTTTTGTTTTCATTGCTGTCTATTATAGAATCTCTTTCATCTTATTCACTTTTATTCACGTCCATATCGCCTTCATCTACTTTTCCTTCCATCTCCCCTTCTTTCACTTTCTTCTTCTTATTATGTTTCTTCTTCTTCTTCTTCTTCTTCTTCTTCTTCTTCTTCTTCTTCTTCTTATTATTATTATTATTATTATTATTATTATTCTCTGTACTTATTTTTCTGTTTCATTTTCTTCAGACAATTTCTTGTTTTTCTATTTTTGTTCTTCATAATTTTGTTTTCCTTCGTATTTATTTTTCCATATATTTCTTCTTCTTCTTCTTCTTCTTCTTCTTCTTCTTCTTCTTCTTCTTCTTCTTCTTCTTCTTCGTTTCTTTGTGTCGATCGTCTTCTTCCTATTTTCTTCCATACCACTTGTTTTTTTCTTTTTCTTTCTTTTCTTCCATTCCTATTCTACCTCTGACTTCTTTGTCATCAGCTCTTACTTCCTTCATCCCCCTGATTTGACTCCCTCCATCATAGTCCTTCAGGCGACCTCACCTAAAAGCCATGCAAACAAATATGGCGGCTGAAGTGAGATTATCACTGCTTCGCAGTTATTATTCTTCTCGTTGGCGTTAGATGCAAAGATAAGATTATTGTCTTCCTTTACTGGCGTTGGTTCGTTTACACACTAACAAGATTAGACACATTAAAAAGAGTTGTGTTTACTCTTTAGTTTTGTATTGGCATTTTTGTTTTCGTCGTTCGCCTTTCACCCCCCACCGACTCCCCAACGATGCAATCATTTCGCTCCGATGAATAATTAGGACAAGAAAAATAACATTTTTTTTTCGCTTTGGGGTTTGTCCGCGATTTGTCTTATAGACCAAAAATGGGTATGGGAAAAAGGAAGGTGTTAAGAGTATTAGGTGGAGGTGGAGGAGGAGGATGTGGACGCGGAGTGATTCTAAGTAGATGGAGAAAGGAAAAAAAAGCAGATAATTATGAGATGGAGATAGGTAGACATGAAAAGACCGAGACTGTGATAAATAGATATGTACGCAGGATGACATACATACATACAGATAGATAGATCGATATGAGCATCTGAGATAGATAGATAGAAACAAAAAGAGATAGATATGAACATATTGAAATAGATAGATAGATATGAGCATATTGAGATAAATTGGTAGAGAGATATATAGAAACAGAAAGAGATAGATATGGACATACTGAGATAAATGTTGAAAGAGAGAATGAGAGATAAACGTGAAAAGCATGATATAACATGAAAAGCATATATATATATATATATATATATATATATATATATATATATATATATATATATATATATGTCTCCCCCATGATAGTAAATTTCCTGAAATGCATTTCTTCACCCCACTTGAAACTCCATTTTGAACTTGTTGGCTTGTTTTATTACTGAACTAGCAGCATGACCCCGCGTTGCCCGTGCTTGATTAAAAAATCGTACGACTAATACAACAATCGCTATCACTTGACTTAAAATATTTTTGCCCTTCCTTGCCTTTAAAGGGGTTCCCTTTGCCGTGCTGATGTTGCTACATGCCTTACTTCTTGCCTATCTCACACTGCAAATTTTTTCTAAGCTCTATACTAAACATTAAATCTGTTACGAAAAAAGAACTAAACAAAATGAACACAAAACGATCAGCTTTAAAAAAGGACTCGTAACTGGAAAAACCGTTAACAACAAATCTTTTACACACCCAACCCAGTTCTGCGGAATCAGAATCAACGTTGAGTTTAAGCAAGCGAATGAGACAATTGGAGTAAAGTGCCATGTAGATTTAAATTTTTGCCACTCTTGACGAATGCAGCTATCGATTTTTTTGCATGCTAGCATGCTAGTTAACATTCGTGTCAGTCAGCTATAGGCTCTCACTCTGGCCAGTAGAAAATGGGCGCAAACTACATGAAAACTATCGTAGAAGCATTAAAAAATCGATTATTTCCACTATCGAAGGAAGTTGGGAAATGCAAAGTCGGTCTTGGCCTTTACTCTAACTTGGAGCATGAGCATGTAAATTTTGGTGCAAATCCGTCGAAAATTGCGGCCGTGCATTCGTTACACACACACACACACACACACACACACACACTCACACACACACACACACACACACACACACACACACATCCTGCTTTTTATAGATAGAGATAAAGTTTTTTCATGTTCTTTGACGCAGACCATCATCCAGTCTTCTATAGTTTCCAGGTATCTTTGAAGGCCAATTGTTGTAGTTTTGTAAGACAGTTCTAGCTGAAGTAATGCTCTGCATCCTTCGAATCTGGGGACATGTTGACGATTATCATCAACCTTGGGATGATGTATGAGGTGGCAAGTGAGAAGCTTTCTCGTTTTGACGTCCATTCGCTTAATTTCAGTTATGGTTGAAAACTGTACGATAGACATTAAAGTTGTTTATGGCTGGTATTTTGTATTTGAATTCAGCTCAGTATTCAATACCAGATGCTCATGACTAGTATTGCTTTCTTACTTTCTCCTACATTTGGGTATGCCGTATTCCATCTCCTTAGCTAATTCATAGATTATTATAGGCTTCTTCTTGTTCCAGTTCCTTAATCTTTGTGACAAAATTTAAATCTATTGAGTGTGTTTCTGGAATTCTCCCTTTCCTGAATGTTAATTTTGCACATTTATCTAATCCGAAATCTATACCTATACCATCACTGAAACATTTTAGAGTATTGAAGAGACCCTTCAACTCATTGTCGTCTTCGGCAAAGAGTTTGAGATCATCCATGTAGAGTAGGTGATTGAATACTTTCTTGTTTAGTTTGTATCAGTTATTATTGTTTAGTTTATAAGTAAGAGGGATTAAGGACAGACAAAAAAATAAGGGGTGACAAAGAGTCTCCTTGAAAGATTCCACGTCGGATATTCCGGCATTTGGAAGTGGCAGTGCCTCTTATCTGATTTAGGTATAATGTGGTTTTCCACATTCCCATGCTGTATTTAAGAAAATTTACTATACATTGTACATTTCCAAAGTCTTTAGAATCAAAGAGTGTGGCACACTATCAAAGTTTTTTTACGGTAATCTATCCATGATCTGCTGAGATTTCTACCTCATTTCCTGCAATTTTTCAGGATCATTTTGTTTGTCAATAGTTGATATTTGCAACCATATGAACCTCTCCGGTAACCCTTCATGCCAGGGGAAGAATGTTGTTTTCTTCGAGAAAAGAGTAAGTAAAGTTCATCTGGACAGGCGTGATCAATTTATACATGGCAGACAAACATGTTATTGGCCTATAAATTTTAGGATTATCTGTTTCACCCGTTTTTGGCAGGAGATTTGTAATACCTTCAGTGATTCTGGGACTTCTTTTGGGATTATTAATAAGCATTGATAGAGTTTGTGCAAGATTTTTATGGATTGATGACAGAGCAAAAAATTGCGGACCTTGTCATTAATCGTGGTTTTATTTTCCCATTCTTGTAGGGGTTTATCCATCATTCGTTCTTCTCGTTGCATCCATTATGCATTGGGTTTATATTTGTTTGGGCTGCTCCAAATATTCTTCTAAAATTTATGCACCTTTTCAATAGATGCTGGCTTTTAGACAAGTATAACACTGTTTCCAGTGTAGCGTTCCATATTTGCACAATGAGTTTATTGGACTTTGTCATATGAATTATTGGTATCTGGTCTCTGTCTGACATTTGTGGGTGAGTTACTCAGCTGAGTAATTGGATGATGTGTTTTTCACTTCAGTGATTTCCCCTCTGTTGTTTTCAAGGAATTACATAATCTGGATAACTGCAGTTTATGTCTAACGTAGATTCTTCGATTTTATTCCCTGGGAGATTATTACTTCCTATCTCCTTTATTTTAGTTTTTGCCTCATCCTCTGTCATATTATTTATTTTCACTCTCATCTATTTATTGTTTGAGTGATGGGTTATTGTATTCTGTCTTCTATTTAGTTTTATCTGATCTGTTTCTTCATTTGAGTTTTTTTTTGTTTCACACGATGTCGCTGCGGACATTGACAAACGTTAGGGCTGAGATGGAGTCTTATTCCATTTCTTACCATAGTTCCTCCATATTTGGTATGTCTGGTCCGTGATGTTCTTTTGTGGATTTTTGTGTGTGGTTAAAGAGGATATCATGACTTGATACTATTCGCCAGTTCATTTCGCTACCTTTCTTTTTATTAGTTGATTTGTCATCGAGTCACTTGGTCCAATGTTGGAAATAGTCCATGTTTCGTGACCATGTATCTCTTCGTTGTTGGAAGAGTTTGTTCTATTGATAGATTTTCGGCACCCAGACTGGTTCCTCCCTGAGATAGGCGGGCCTTGTTTACCCGGGTAACGGCCGATCCGGTGTGAGTATTTGTTCGTAAGCATTGATATTTGTAATATTTTGAGTTTTATCCTTGAAGGTCAAGGGATAATTTTGTTCAAGATACCAGCTCTAGGACTACCGTCGACCAAGACTAGAGATCTTGTCCTGCTCATGAGATTGTGGGGCGGTTATATTCAGATATCCATGGTTCAAGAGTTCATAATCTAGTACTGAATTCAGGGAGGCAACATAGGGATATGGAAATGGTATTGACTATAATGTTTTAATTTAGTATAAATGGCAATATATCATATGAAAATATCAGATGTGGACATACTTTTACACTGACGGTTAGCATGAAAAAAAGAAAAGAAAAAGAAAATGAAAAAAAATAAAATTAAATAAAGTCAAAGAGGCTTAAAATGAAAGAAAAGAAAAACGTAATTGTATAAAACTTCGCATAGCTTACATGTTGAAAGGCGGACACAGAATGGCTTAAGTCAAAAAATCTTCAACTTTCTGATGATAGCAATCAAGCTTTATAGGGTAGATCACCTGCATAACAGGTTAGCGTAAGGATTAATAAGGAATTCATTAAACCTCTTAATAATACAGGGCCCTAAAAAAAAAAAGAAAAGAAAAAAAGTCCCCCAAAATACAGAAAACATTCCCAGTGCTCCAATGACTACAGATATGGTGGTTTTGAGATGCGACTTTCTACAAATTTTATTTCATGTTCATTGTATTTGCATTATTATTATTATTATTATTATTATTATTATTATTATTATTATTATTATTTTCTTTGATATCTGTCGTTTACACATTTCTTTCCGGGTCCCGCCCAGGGGCCTAAGGTTAGAAATGGTATCATGACACTTTTCACTTAAAAAAAAAAAATTACATAGATAAAACCCTTCGTAAAGTGTGGGCTGTACTTGTCAGAATAATTTTTTGTATCTCTTTGAGGCATGGACTTCCAGGGATCCCTTCCATTAGTCTACTGGAATCGTTTCCAATCAATTTAAGGCTCTAACTACAACAGGGATTGTTGATGTTCCCATGTGCCACATTTTTGAGATTTCTATTTCAAGGTCCTTGTATTTTGACAGCTTTTCGAATATCTTCAAAGATACTTTGCAGTCTGCAGGGACTGCCATATCAATAAGGAAGCATTTATTATTATTATTATTATTATTATTATTATTATTTGTGCATGTTATGATTCCTGTTTTGTATCCTGTAGAGCCGAGTCCAAACTATGGTCCTTGGACCCTACAGGAGAATTGCCATTGAATTGATAGCAATTTTCTCAGTATATAGGATGTTCCTTGTATGTTGATGTTAAATGGGAGACTGTTATAAAATTGTCCACTCCTTTTCTCACGAGGCCCAGAACTACAATTACTATTGCTACAGTCTTAGTCTCCATACCCCACATCCTGTTAATCTCGATCTCCATGTCCTTGTATTAGGACAATTTCTCGATAATTTTCATGGAGGTATTTTCTCTTACTGCTGTCTCAATAAATATACACTTTCTGAAATTCATGACTTTTATGATAATATCGGGCCTGTTGGCTTTTATATCTCTGACAGTTTGAATTGACATGTCCCAGAGGATAGTTACACCATTATTTTGGGGAACTGTGTCTGGTTGGTGCTCATACCATCTCTCATTGTTTTCTATTTCGTGCTTCTCGATTATTATTATTATTGTCCCTCCATTAGTTACTTTGTTCGCACGTATGGTAAGCCCTTCTAATACCTTTTTAAATAATGGACAATTCCGTTTTGTTCGCCTAGAAAGACGGAAAAGACATATAAGAGACGCTAATTGGTTTCAGTTAGAGAACGACAGAAAATAAGAAACGCCCTTCCAGTACCACACAAATAATGGAATATTCCGTTTTGTTCGCGTGGAAAGACGGAAAAGACATATAAGAGACGCTAACTGGTTTCAGTTAGAGAACGACAGAAAATAAGAAACGCCCTTCCAGTACCACACAAATAATGGAATATTCCGTTTTGTTCGCGTGGAAAGACGGAAAAGACATATAAGAGACGCTAATTGGTTTCAGTTAGAGAACGACAGAAAGTAAGAAACGCCCTTCCAGTACCACACAAATAATGGAATATTCCGTTTTGTTCGCGTGGAAAGACGGAAAAGACATATAAGAGACGCTAACTGGTTTCAGTTAGAGAACGACAGAAAGTAAGAAACGCCCTTCCAGTACCACACAAATAATGGAATATTCCGTTTTGTTCGCGTGGAAAGACGGAAAAGACATATAAGAGACGCTAACTGGTTTTTAGCGAGAAAAAGGAAGAAAGAATGAAAGAAAGGAAACAGAATTAAAACAGAAAAAATTGTCAAATTTTCAAGGGTTACTAATAGTTATTACTATTATTATTATTATTATTATTATTATTATTATTATTTGACTTGTTTTTCTTTCATTTTATTTTTGTTGGTTTTATCACAACACCAGGATAGATTTGACATTTCATCAAGTAGGCAGCATGTAACTATTTCACGAGCATAGAATGTAAATACAGGCTAAACGTAGTGATGCAAAGTAACAAAAATAAGAAAAAAGTACTTAAAAATTAATAATGCCGGTAAAAGAAGTTGGCGCTTTTATAGGTGGGGAGACGAACTACGCAAGTGTGACATCATTTCATCACAATCACAGATTGAAATAAAAAAAATAGAATCATAAAACGTATGTAATTTGAGTTGATATTTTTTTGCTTTTTATTTATTTCAAAACAGGTTTTTAGAAAAAAAAACTTTAACAAGTTTTTATCAGTTTCCATAATAAGCCCAAATCGCCATTTTCAGAGATGCGCATATCTTAAAGCAACATTGACGTAGTTGGACATCATCGGCGGATGCATGCAAGTGGAAAAAAACTATATCTTGCGGTGGCGAACTCACCGAATAAAAAGCAGGATGGGAAGGAAAAAAATCGTCACAAAGAAAAAAAGGATTTTCTTTGAGTCTTGAGTGGAATACGAAAGAATATAGCGAAAAGGGATCGGTGCCCGAGAAAATGGTTTACAATGACGAGAAAGAAAGCGGGAATTCCAGAAAATATTTTTATTCTGGATAGAAGCGGATCTAAGATTTTCTACGCACTCATGAAAATGATTATTTTTTGTGGTTAAAATAGACTTATTCCTACGTAAATCTTTCTTATATTATAACCCTGCTTGTACCTCTGTTAGTTAGTAAGTTAGTTAACATATGCGTTGAACCTCAGTTAAATAATGAACCATTCCGTTTTGATTGCGAGGAAAGCAAAAAAGACATACCAGAGACGCTGTCTTTGTGAGAAAAAGAAGGCATACGTAATAATAAGAAAGAAAGGTAATTTTGAAGAGGCGTTTAACGTCTGCTTCAATGAAACAATATCAATTTTGAATCATTCGTACTTCTTTAAATAATAACCTGAATTCACATCAATGATTGTTATTGTAATATTTTATTAAAGTTGTTTCAGGGAATAAATTGCATCCTTGAGTGCATTGTAATCTTGCTGTTTCAAATAAGAGGGTTTTTTAAGCCGAGTAAAAAAATGATGAAAAAATGTACTCCTGAAAACGTCCCCTTTTTTGCCTTTAATCTTCGTTCAAAATTTCTCGTATTATAGACAAGAAAATACGATACTTTTTTCTATACGTCATCTTAGTATAGCCATCCCTATGTAATTTGATTGTGAAAAGTTGTGCTATATTAAGTATTAAAATCTCAATGTCGTACATATATCTCACTAAAATATTTTATTTTTCATTATATTAAAGAATAGAAACGAACCGGATGTTAAACTATTGCGTGTTCCTTCTAATTTCCGTTTCATACTTTATTTTCGAATTTTCTGGTGCTTTGTTGTAACATTAATATGACGACAACCTGACAGATCTTATTTATTCCATTTATTCGTTTCTTTTTAGTAAGGGATCTCCCCTTTTTACACAAATGGACTCACCCATGGTATACATATACTACTACCAGTGAATACCCGGAGTCAGTACGTTGAGTCAAGTTGGACAGTAGTAGTAATAGAACGTAGAATAACGTAGCGGCAAGAGTAACAAGCACGTAGACTCAGTAAGAAGTCATACAGCGATACGTCGATATCAAAGACTATATATATATTTTCCTACTAACCCGCATTCCTGGAACTACTAACCTGTATTACCAGTTTGTATTATAACGTTAACATCTATTTCCTATATTCATTCTTGGCGTTTGTTATTATTTGATACCGGATTTCATCCCGGAATACACAACACTTTTAAAACCATTTTTAGTGAATTTCCTGTCTTTGAGACAAAAGACGTTCAATTGCTCTGATTCCCAAAGAAGAAATATTGACGACATATCGAATGCCATTGGTAAACAATTGTTATCAACATCTGCTTTATTTGTGCTTATCTATTGTACTGAGTGCATCTTGCTGTTTCAAATAAGAGGGTTTTTTAAGCCGAGTAAAAAAATGTACTTCTGAAAACGTCCCCTTTTTTGCCTTTAATCTTCGTTCAAAATTTCTCGTATTATAGACAAGAAAATACGATACTTTTTTTCTAGAAATAAGTTGCTAATCCTCTGTTAGTACCGTGTGGCATTGTCAAAGTATTAGTAGCGCAAGGTTTTCAAACACCCTAATTGAAATATCATGGATATTTCGTTTAGTTCATAATTTTCTTGTTATATATTGTCTTGAGAGTTATTTCTGTTTTTTTTTAGGGAAAAGAAAAACGAAATAAACAAAAGGATTTACTTTGAATTTAAATGAATTTGGAAGTTTCAAGAGTTCGAATATACAAAAAATAAGTTTCATTTTATTCTCAGAAAACAAAACTGCTTTTAATTAACATCATGTAATAATTATAATTATCCGTCCTTTCGTTAGTTCGCACGACCGTTATGCCCTGTCAGTACCTCATAAAGGACTATTTCGTTTTGATCGCGTGGAAAGACAAAAGACAAAAGACAAAGACGCTATTGGTTTCAGTGAAAAAAAGAAGAAAAAAGATAAATAGATAGATAGATAGATAGGTAGATAGATAGAAGTGTTTAACGTCTCCTGCTAATACCTCATAACTAATAGACTATTTCGTTTTAATCGCGTGGAAGGACAAAAATCATAACAAAGACGCTACTTGGTTTCAGTGAAAAGAAAGAAAGAAAGATAGATAGATGTGTTTAACGTCTGTTAATACTTTATAAATAATGGACTATTCCGTTTTGATCGCATGTAAATACAATAACATATAAGAGACGCTACTTGGTTTCAGTGAAAAGAAAGAAAGAAAGAAAGAAGTGTTTACTGTCTCCTGCTAATACCTCATAAATATTGGGCTATTCCATTTTGATTGCATGAGAAGACAAAAGACAAATTTAAGACGGAAATGGAAATAGTTGACAATTTTAATTTTTTCATTTGTAGCCTCTTACTTCTTAAAATAACGAACAGCATTCGTATCTGTGATTGTTATTGCAATATTTTCTTAAAGTTCTTAAGCTCAAATGTTTAAAGATGCGACAGGGAAATATCTACGGATATTTTATGGGCCATGAGCTCATTCAATCATGAACTGAAGAATTAAAATTCTTCAGAAACTGAAAATAAGAAAACCGTGAAATTTTCATGGGTTAAAACTAATGAATATTAGAACTTTCTTACCGAAGTGACGTGGCTTCCCTCTGTCTTTGTTGAAATTATTACGGAGTCGCTAACTGGGTGCCCTGTGATTGGATGAAAAACAACCAATCACAGGCTACCTTTTTAGATCTTCACCAAACCCCATGAGAGCAGTTTTTACGAACTCTCTTCCTCTTTTGCTTGTTGGGACACTCAGAGACTGTCATCTAAACACCATGACACGTGTGAGGATTTGGACAGCAACTGAAGCACAGAAGTCAAGGCTCTATTTCTTCAACCCAGCCAAAACGACACAGGAAATGTAAAACTGTTAAAAGGACGCATCTTTCAGATAAGTTCTGCAAACCCGACTGTTTGCAAGAAACTTTCCTCTCTTTTCCTACAATACAAGTCTTTTCAAACATTTGCATCTGTGTTTGTGTTCCTTTCTTCTTGCCGGCGTCACAATATTTTTGTTACCAAATATAATTGGGAAAATCCCAATATTTTTTCTACAAATATTTTCATGGCAACTGCTCTGACGAGCTTTTTTCTACGACCACATGAATTTAAGCGTGCTACTAGATTGGCATCTTGGTCCCTCCCTTTTACTGTTGAAATAGTTAAATGTAATCGCCACTTCTACACTTCTTTTCTCCTAGTTCTCGCCCGTATAACTCCCTTCCGATTTCTTGCTTCCCTGATAACTACAATCTTTAAAAATTTAAATGCAACATAAGTCATTATCTTTTGTCTTCTTGAATCCCGTTCATCTTTTGTCCTCCCCTCAATCTCCCATATACTTAGTCTTTTCTTTCACTTTCGCTCTCTGTATCCCCCCACTTGCTTGGGGTGAATTGATTAAAAACAAAATTAAAACCAGAAACCAATTGCAGTGACTTGACAGACATATACACAAAACTAATTGTCTCATCATGAAAATTTAACTTATCATTAAACATTAAAGAAAAAAATTCTTGGGGTGGTCAAAAACCTCACGATACTAATAGTGGGTTAAATGAAAAAGGTTACTTGTGGTTAACAAACTAAAAAAAATGGTTCACTGTGCCGTGTTAGACGATTGTTCTCAGCAGAAACCATCTTGAAAATTTCTTCTTCTGTAACTGGATTTCTCGAATTTATGCGCAGTGTTAAATTGGCAGCCAGATCTCGTAATTTTATTGTTGAAATTATTAGATTTAACCGTAAGTTCTACGCTCATAGTGTCTTCTATCGCATTTCTTGCTTGTGGAACTCTCTCCCACTTTTTGTTTTCCTGTCAACTACGATCTTCAAAAATTTAAATGCAACGTCAATCGTCATCTTCTTGAATGCTGTTCACCTTTTGTCCTTTCCTCAATCCTCCTTATACTCAGTCTTTTCTTTCCCTTTCACTTTCGCTTCTTGTGACCCCCCTCCACTGCGTACTAACGGCATTCCGGCCTTGCTTGGAGTGAAATGATTAAAAGCAAAATTAAAGCTAGAAACTCCTTGTTGTGACTTGACAGACGTATCCAGAAAGCTATTTGTTATATCATGAAAAATTGACTCATCACTTGCTAAACATTAAGGAAAAACATTTTGTCGGATGGTCAAAATTCCCCACCAAGATACTAATAGTGGGTTAAATAAAAAAGGTTACTTGTGGTTACCAAACTACCGTATTTTCTCGAAAATAATACACACCCATAAATAATACGCACCCCAACAAATGATCCAACAATTAAGAAATATATCTATCCCTATGTATAATACGCATCTATAAATTTTATCAAAAAAATAATTACGAAGACATTTTGTCGACCTTGACATTAAGAATAAAATCAAAACTAAGCGGCTAAAATAATGTTGAAAATTACCAGCAGTTTTCCGGACGAATGTAACATTTTATTTTACCGCCAAAATATCGTCAAAAAGTTGGGATTCCGTCAGTGAGGATGTTATAAAGAGAGGTTTCAAGAAGTGTTGTCTCACGACGGCCATGGATGTCTTTGAAGATGACATCCTTTAGCAAGAGAATGAAGAGGCCGAAGAAAATTTTGAACAGGACGAAGATAATATTGTGAATGATAATTTGTTTAATGACAATTTAGATATTCATTCTATAATGGAAAGTGGTGATGATGATGATGATGATGATGAAAATTAAAATTCCAATAAATTGTTAACTTGATATCGTCTTCAAAATTGGCCTTTTTATAGATTTTTTTTATTTTTTCGCCAAATAAAAAATACCTTTACTGATAAACAAATTTATTCACAAAAAATGTTACAATTATTATTGTTGGACTTGCGATAATATCTTTCTTATTTTAGAACAACAAGCACGTGTGTATTATTATAAATCAATAACGAAGAAGATATTTTTGTTTAAACCTATTTATAATACGCACCCCTACTATCATCTGTAATTTGTGTATTATTTTCGAGAAATTACGGTAGAAATGTTGGTTCACTGTGCCGTGTTAGAGAATTGTTCTCACCAGAATCCATTTTGACAATTTCTTCTTTTGTACCTGGATTTCTCGAATTTATGCGCAGTCAGATCTCAGAATTTTATTGTTGAAATTACTAGATGTAACCGTAAGTTCTACGCTAATAGCGTCTTCTCTCGCATTTCTCTGTTGTGGAAATCTCTCCCACTTCTTGTTTTCCTGCCAACAACGATCTTCAAAAATTTCTGCTCCAAATTTTCTTTTCTCGCACTTCCATCCTGTGGAACTCCCTGATAACTACAATGCAACGTAAATCACCATCTTCTTGAATCCCGTTCATCCTTTGTCCTTTCCTCAATCCTCCTCATACTCAGTCTTTTCTTTCCTTTACACTTTCGCTCCCTGTAACACCCTGCGTACAAGTGGCATTCCCGCCTTGCTTGGGGTGAAATGATTAAAAACAAAATTAAAATCAGAATCTCCTTGTAGCGACTTGACAGGCATATCCAGAAAGCTAATTGTCTTATGAAAATTTGACTCATCACTTGTTAAACATTAAAGAAAAACATTTTCTGGGGTGGTCAAAAACCTCACGATACTAATAGTGGGTTAAATGAAAAAGGTTACTTGTGCTTACCAAACTCAAAAATCTGGTTCACTGTGCCGTGTTAGAGAATTGTTCTCACCGGAAACCATCTTGAAAATTTCTTCTTCTGTACCTGGATTTCTTGAATTTATGCGCAGTGCTAAATTGGCAGCCAGATCTCATAATTTTATTGTTGAAATTATTTGATTTAACCGTAAGTTCTAAGCTAATAGTGTCTTCTCTAGCATTTCATTCTTTTGAAATTCTATTCCATTTTCTTGTTTTCCTGTCAATTGCGATTTTCAAAATTGTAATTGAAACGTAAATCGTCATCTTCTTGAATTCTGTTCATCTTTTATCCATTTCTTAATATTCCTTATACTCAATCTTTTCTTTCACTTTCGCACCCTAGCGGCTTTCCCGCCTTGCTTGAAGATGAAATGGTTAAAAATAAAACACAAAAATCACAGATTTAAAAGAAAAACTATTATGATAACATCAATTAACTTTAAAAGCTAATCAGTATGAATAATATAAATATAGTTACCATTCGTTCATGAATCGAATATTGCGGCCACATATGGTCTGATACGTCTGATACATATTTAGAGATCCTTGATAAAAACCGGAGAAGAATCTGCAATGTTATTGGTCCTGAACTGGCATTTCGGCTTTAGTTAAATATAAAAGGTTACTTGTGGATACCAAACACGGAAAACTGGTTCATTGTGTCGTGTTAGAGAATTGTTCTCACCGGAAACGATTTTGAAATTTTTTTCTTTTGTACCTGGATTTTTTAAAATTAAGCGCTGTGCGAGATTGGCAGCCATATCTCATAGTTTTATTGTTGAAATTATTAGATATAACCGTAAGTTCTAAGCTAATAGTGTCCTCTATCGCATTTCTTGCTTGTGGAACTTTTCTAGCTTCTTTTCCTGTCAACTACAAGCTTCAAAAATTTAAATGCAAACGTAAAGTGTCATCTTCTGTCTCCTTGAATCCCGTTCTCTTTATTTCACTGCTTGTCCTGTTTCCACACCACTCAGTCTAAGTCTGTGCTCTCCAGCACTGCTATGTCACCAGACCCGTGAACCAGAGGCTTTTATTAAGCTATTGTCCCGTGGGAGGCTACTGAATCTAAAACCCGGAGTCGTAAACTTATTCTATTAGCTGCTGACCTTGTTTGTCACGGTTAACTTCCTACAGTCGGTGTTTGTCACGCTTCATTGCATACAGAGGGCCTTCTCTTTTCTTACGGTTGCTGCTTAGACTCAGATTAAATAAAGGATGCAGATTGAAATTCCATGACGATTACGCAGATCAAGAAGTACCTGAAGAAAACAGGAAGGCATAACGATAGAAACGTTGTAATTTTGGTAATTTGGTAATTTTGGTAATTTGGTAATTTTGGTAATTTTTGCGGTTTGGTACGAGGTAACAAGTTTACCGCTAGAATTGAATTAAAAGAAAATGTCCAACCAGTAATTAAAAAGAAGCGAAACGTGCCGTTTTCCCGAAGAATACGGTCTGTATTTGATAAGTTATTGCCTAACAAGAATAATAACCGGCAAACACCTATAGTACCCAAGACATCATTAAAACCAGGAGAACGGGTTTACTTCAGGATGTTCAGGAACAATGTAGCTTACTGGGAACCTGGTACAATAATTAACAGACTAGGAAACGTGATGTACACAGTACAAGGCGAAAGATTTACCCACAGAAGACATATTGACCAAATACAAAAAAGACGGGTTGAGGAGCCAAGCTTGTCACCTGCAGAAAATGACGATTCGATGGATGCGATCTTTGAAGCTTTTGAGATTCAAAGACCACAAGAAGACACAGAAATTAGAAGGTCAAACAGGAAAAGAAAATTTATAGACCCTCTAATTATCGACCATAAGAGAAATAAAATACTAACTCCCCCAAAAATGGATCTAAGGAGGTGGTGTTGAGGGGGTCTTCCTCTTTTGACACAAATGGACTCACCCAGGGTATACATATACTACTGCCAGTGAATACCCGGACAGTAGAATAACGTAGCGGCAAGAGTCACAGTAAGCGAGCGCGTAGACTCAGTAAGAAGTCATACAGCGATACGTCGATACCAAAGACTATATATATATTTGTCTACTAACCCCGCATTCCTGGAACTAAATATTGTTGAAAATGTTTGATTATAAGAAACTGGCCAATATTTATACCAGCAATGATATATATATATATATATATATATATATATATATATATATATATATATATATAGTTGTATATTTAGGCAGCAATCCTTCTTTTATGCAAGTTTCATTAAAAACGACAGACAAGCTACTACGGTTAAGTTTTTTTATTTAATTTTTCTTGTGTACGAACAAGAGCTTTCTTTGCTGGACAAAGGGTGTGTAAGAACTGTCCAAATGTTTTATTTTTCCGAGCGCTTTCGGCTATACCTTTAGCCATTATCAAGGATGATTTGATTTTTCAGCTTAATTGAGTGTGTGCATTGTGTGTATGTCTTAGTGTGTAGTAGGGATGTTTTTAATTTCCAAATACGGTTAGCACGTTGTGGCTTTGTTCGTAGATAATATTGTTGAGGGTAGGCTTTTTCTTTTTTTATTATTAAAGCGAAAGCCGAAAGCGCTCGGAAAAATAAAACATTTGGACAGTTCTTACACACCCTTTGTCCAGCAAAGAAAGCTCTTGTTCGTACACAAGAAAAATTAAATAAAAAACTTAACCGTAGTACCTTGTATGTCGTTTTTAATGAAACTTATATATATATATATATATATATATATATATATATATATATATATATATATATGTATGTAAACAAATGTTTAGAGATACAAAATTGATATATTGTTTTATAAACAAGGAAAATATTTGTCACTAAGGCCCTTTCATCCAACATCTCATCAGGAGTAAATCCTTGGCAATAAATTATATTTCCCTTGTTTTTAAAACAATATATATATATATATATATATATATATATATATATATATATATATATATATATATATACATATATATATATATATATATATACATATATATATATATATATATATATATATATATATATATATATATGGAGAAGAATATATATATATATATATATGTATATATGGGGAGAAGAATATATATATATATATATAAAAATAACATATGTAAAATAATATAATTAAACTAAAACACGCATACGCCACCACCCCCAAATTTCACAATGCACACGGTTTTTACGCAGTAATAAAAATTGACACCAGCATAACGTAGATCTAACTCACAGTCGACACACGCACAGACATCGCCAAATCCTGCAAGCCCGACTAGAAATTTGATGCACACATATGCACACCCACCTTTCCCATTTCCTCTTACCTAAATTCCTTAGGAATTGAATACACGGGCACTACCAGACAGACACAAAAACATCCACTAGAATTCACACACACACACACACACACACACACACACACACACACACACACACACACACACACACACACACACACTTAAACCGCGAGACAGAAAAGCTTGATATTTAACTGACCAATAAAAAACAAACCACAGAATTCAAAGTACCAAAACAGTCTCTTTCTCATTTCCAATTTGACAGAGTTATTCGTGATAGTTTTTTTTCAATATAGTCTAAGATATTATTCAAATGTTGTCGATATAACGAACGTGTTCGATGGTGGGCGTTAGGTTGTCGGAATTAGTAAAGAATTTGTTTTCTAGATGTGTCGAGGCAATCACTACGCGGTCAGTCTGTAGATACTAGGATAGTGGTCATAATCGGATATCTTCACATATACAAAATAGTATATGTCGTTTCGCAAGGATGAATTGTCCTACATCAAATTAAGTAATTTGGTATATGAATTCAATTGCCAGTGTGCTGCTGGTTATGTGGGGCGTACAACCTTGCATTTGGAAACAAGAATTAATCAACATGTACCTTGTAAAATACGACTTGGCAAAATAGATAACATGTGTTATCTTCCCTCTACAAATATGGAATCGGCTATTGCTCAACACCCAGTAGAGAATATAGCCTGTGCCAAGTCGTATACGAAAGAGTGGTTCAAAATTATTCACATAGCTGGTTCCAGCAATCATTTGAAGATTTTGGAATCAGTCTGTATAGGATTACGGAAACCTTCTCCTTGCCGGCAGAAGGATTTTGTGAAGTCCCTTAATTTGTTGGGGGATATTTTATTTTAACTGTCCCTCGGTAATTATTTACACGCAATTTCCCCTCCCCTCGTTATAAGTATATATACTTATACTTTATTGATTTTAGCGTGTCCCCCACTTTTTTTTGCTCTTCATTTTCGTTGCTGTTCTTTTCGTTTAATTTATCAATTTTTCCAACGAATTTCTCTTGATGAGATGTTGGACGAAAGGGCCTTAGGGACTATTACCATTAATAAATTCCTTGTTTTTAAAACAGTATATATATATATATCAGCTATTTGTATCTATCCTCATACTTTTACCCTCTCACTTCCGGTGTTCTGATATATTGGAGTAACTTTCTTTGGCTTGTACATCTTTCCACTTGCCTGAGGAGACCTTACGGTCAGAACACAGATTGCAAGGTTGGTTGGCATTTTAGCCTTATATATATATATATATATATATATATATATATATATATATATATATATATGTTCATCCCCAATAGTAATGGTCCACTAACCTCCGAAATCCAAAAGAAAATCATTAGCGTTTTTAAATTAGTAGTATTTAGAATTGAGATTTCTTCTAATCTTAAAATAGTCTGTTATTTAGATATCACTCTTAACCACAATATTAAAACTTATAAACGAAACCATAAATTCAGTGAAACCCCTACTTATAATAACGCTAATTATAACCACCCTAAAGCTATTTTGAAAGAAATCTCTACTACTGTTACAGTAGAATTAGTCGATTGTCATCCAACATAAATATCTTTAATGAAAATAAAAAATTATATGAAAATGCCCTCCAAAAAAGTGGTTTTAAAAATAATCTGTCTTAACTAATCCCCCCCCAAAAAACGAGATATCTAAAATTAAACGTAGACACAGAAAAAGAAAAACTATAACATTTAACTCCTCTTTCTGCAAATTGTCAAATATTAACATTGGACAATATTTTCTAAAGTTAATCAATAAGCACTTCCGATAAATAACCCTCTAAGATTTTCAATAGGAAATCGATTAAGATTAGTTAGTCTTGTACCAACAACATTTATAAATTATTAACTCTCACAACAACCAAATTTCAAGGAACTTCTATGAGGCCAACAACAAAGCTAGTATCGGACCCTCCTGTAGTTGTAAGTCTTAAGATAACTGTCCAGTAGTAGGCAAATGCAAATCTGCCAAGGTTATATATCAAGCAACCATTTCCCCTAAAGAAAATATGGGTAATAAAAAAGTTTACATTGTAGTTTCCGCGGGGGGTTGGAAACAAGGGTTTTATACTCATAAGCATTTATTCTCTAACGCTAAACTTAAACACCAAACAGCTCTTTCAGAAATATTGGGGAACTAAAGGACAACAGTTTAAATCCACAAATAATTTTGAAAATTATAGATTCTGCACAAACTCCTAACAGTTTTAGAGGTAGGCGTAATTTATGCTTAGAAGAAAAAATTAAAATAATAAAATACAATAATGAAAGCCTACTATTGAATCAGAGGAACAGATTAGTTTTCAAATGCCGACATAAAAACAGATACAAACTTCGATAATATAATTGTGCCGTATTTAGCTGCTGTAAATCTCTAATTCTATCTTCTCTAATTCTTTCTTTTTTATGTTATAATGATTATAATTTATAAAATCTTCTTCTACTTAGAATAATCCTCTATTTCTCTTTTCGTTAATCCCTTTACATCTTTCTTACTTTATTACGTTATATATCTTTATATTTATATTTGTTCTTATTTCTAATATCCAAATTTGTCTTAATTGGGTTAATATTCTAATATCATTTAATACACCTCCTCCTCCTTACGATAGATATTGACCACCTTCCCTGACCCCTGTCCGATGCCATTGCCTTACTTATACATCTAAAAGTGTGAACTCTATATTAGGTATTTTTGACGTGTTAAATTTTAGGTTCACCCCTTCCCATATTATTTCCTTACAGTTAACTTTTATTCCTCTTCATCTAGCTCTGCGGACATGAATTCCCTTCCATGTTAGGGTTGAAAAGACAGACGATCCCCTTTATCGTCTACCGAGATAGACTATTCCTCACATGAGGCAACAATATTTTTTTGACTGTTCAATATATTGCTCTGTACAAATAAAATACATTGAACTCTCTTTTTGTGGATCAATTTTAATATTTTTATATTACTAGGACTAACTTGGATTATACACACATGGAATATATTTTAACTTTACTATATATAGGGCAAATATTATTTACGAATTTAAATTCCCATTAAGGAATTGTATTCCTGATCAATCAAAATTCGTAAATAATTATATAGGCCAAACTACAACATGTTTGACACGCAAACTCACTCTACACCTTTCTGACCATAGCTCAATTAGATGTCATTTAAATATTCATGGAGACCTACCGGACACTATTCGTAACATACTTGTTGACAACACTAATATAATAGCATCATCTACATGCAAAGAAAGGCTAAAAATAATGGAAGCCTTATTAAAAAAAACAAAAAAACAACAGTTAATAATATTAACTTTGAACATGGACACAACATTTTGACTGTGTTTTGAAAAATTTTTTTTATAAAACATACATACAACATACATACAACAAACTATTTCTTATTTAACAGTTAAAATATTGAATCCTTGAAAATGGCTAAATGCATGGCCGAAAGCGCTCGGATAAAAAGAACATTCGGACAGTTTTTATATAATTTATCATCCGAAAAGAAAAAAATATTATTTGATCGCATGAGAAATTGTATAAAATTAAAATAAAAGCACCTTGTCAGTCGTTTTCAATGAAATGTGCATGAAATAAGGATTGCTGCCTAAATACACAAATATATATATATATGTTGTTTTGTATGTGCAGAGTTTAGTGGAAAACGCTCAAAATCAGTGATAGAGTTAACATATACAGTTGAATTGATATGAGTTTGTGACCCTGGGTTTAACGCTTTTGCGATCATCAGGTTTATTTTTTAAAATTGGATCTATTTATGCTTGTTTGACTATGTTTATTGGCGGGATGAGTATCTGCGCCTAGCCTTGTATTTTTCATATGGGCGCGTTTGTCTGAACTAAAATGCGTACACCTGTATGCGTACGTGTCTATGAGTATATATATATATATATATATATATATATATATATATATATATATATATATATATATATGATTACATAAACGAAAACATCACTTCAGTCCGATGAAGTCCTAAAGGATGACGAGCCACACGGAAAAATATTTTCATTTTATCTTTATAACTTTTATAGCTTTATATATATATATATATATATATATATATATATCGGGCCTGTCTCTGATATTGAGCACTTTATCCTATAAATATACCTTAAAACTATATATATATATATATATATATATATATATATATATGTATGTATATATAGATAGATAGAGAGAGAGAGAGAGAGAGAGAGAGAGCTATGAAAGTTATGAAAATTAAAGATAAAATGAAAATAATTTTTTGTGTGGATTGTCATCCTTTAGGACTTTATCGGAATAAAATGATGTTTTTGTTTATGTAATCATATATAAGTATGAAGAAGAGGGGTAAATAAAAACGCAAACGTTGGTTATAAGTATGCATAGAAATGAAATGCTGAAAATGGTGGGACAAAAATCTCACTCTGAATGATCTAGCGATTAAAGCACTTTCTATACACTTTCGTGTCACTCCGACTTCTCACCCACATGTTCTTTAGGTAGCTTACTCGCTATTTCTCTTTTGTCTTCAACATGTCCCGTGAGTGTCATATTTTCCAAACTCTCTTTCCTCATTATACGTCCTAGAAATTTCAGCTCTTTTTGATTCTAAATATAGGTGTCATCTGTTTTTATTTTTCTTAAGACTTTCTATTTGCCTAAATGCCCCGTCCTTGGCATTCTCAACATCCTTCTGTAGACCATATTTCTGCTGCCTCACATGTCAACTTCATTTGTAAGGAAATTGTCCAGCATTCGCTGACATAGAGGACTGATATTGCACAACAGTTCAGGACATTTTTCTTTGTTTCGAATGATATTTTTCTGTTTTTTTAATATTTCCAGTTTTAACATCGTTCGCTATTCTAATGCCCCTCCGGATTTTCGTACCAAATCTTCCGTTATCACAGATTTTTAATCTCTTTTATTTCAATATTCAAAGCACGGACGAATGGCATCCGGCGAGAAAACCTAACCTTGTCTTACATCCCTTTCTGTTTTTGTGTACTTGCTCAACTTAAAAAGAAAACGAGAGTCAGTGTAGGATGAAAAAATAGGTCCAGACCCCAAGCACCAAATCACATTTTACCGCTAAATCAAAATATGATACGAATATGATAGAAATACGATCCCTTAGATTTAATAGTTATTTGTGATCTGGTTATACGATTTAATTTTATACATAGCACAAAAAAGCATTCAGTTTCTTTAAATTATATATATATATATATATATATATATATATATATATATATATATATATATATATATATAAACGAAAATAAATATAAATAAAATTAAAATAACTGTTCTTTTTAATTGACCAAGTTTAAATGCTTTACAGTTTCAGAATTTTGATTCAGCCTCAGCTTGTAAACCCGTGACGAGATCCCCGCCCGTGGTACACAGAGACTTTGTCTGTGATCAACGAAGTAGCACGCTGTGAACGTAGGCAGTGCTCGTAATGAGATGTCTGTAAAAATAAAATTACTGGGAATATTTAAAAAAAACGTTGGGGATGGGGAGAAGGCTTATTTTAAGCAGGACCTACAGAACAGACACAATGATATGTTGATGGGTGCACATATGCGTTTATAACTTAGGATAAATATGTCCGTAGATTTGATGCGTAATCATTATGTGAATTCTGACCTGAAATTTTCAGTGTATAATTTTCTGTCTTTGTGATCCACATCTGAACTAATAAGGATACAGACTTATTTATTTACCTCCGCTTTTTTAATCTATCTATCTGTTTGTATGTCTGCCCATCTATCTATCTAAAGACATTTTTATGTTTAACATTCTTTTAATAGATACAAGTATTTAAGTAAATGATAAACCATAAACAGTATTAAATAACATTTACCGGCCTGAATGTCCGAGAAATTTTCATAGAAAATATTCGTCCTTCGACAGGATTCGAACCTGTATCCTATACGGAACAGTCATATAGCCTGACGTGCCCTTTTAACCGATTCGGCCACAGAGGATCGTTCGGTTGGCAAGGTCGAATTTACTGCTTATAAACTTACCCAGGACGCGGATGTACTTTATAGTCATACTCAGGACGACCGGGGGCACCTCGGCGTGGTGTAATGATTAGCAAGCTTGTCTTGCTAGAACAATTACGACTGAGTTCGATCCTCATTGGGTGCCCCATACTTTCGGCATTGTGCTACATCTAAGCTAAGTTTAGAAATCAACATACCCAGGAAGACCGGACGTAAGACGACCAGTCTCGAACGCGCCGGAGAATCCTGTCGTGACGACTTAGGCTTTCGGAAGCACTTTATCTCACGGCGAACGACACCCATTTTTATCACGTTACTTTCTCTTTTTTCTTCTCACTCCTTAAAGAACTATTTAAACAGAATCATAAGACTGGGTGCTAAGGTTTTAACCAAGGAAGATTGGAATCTATATCTATTTGCCTCCTGTGGGGAAGATAGCAGTTATCCCTAGGTTTGAACAGGTTAAGATTGTAGTGATCGGGAAAACATCCTCCTGGAAGTCAGAGTCATTCTGACCAGCATTTACTCTTTGACCAATCAACATGATCAGTGGAAATAACAAGCTTTTGCTTTCTTTTCACAGATAGGCATGAAGGACAGGACTTTTCAAAAGTAGAAAAAAAAACAACTAACAAATTTACTTCATTACAAGGCAAAGAAAAAAAAGGCCAAAGAATGGACTGATTGAAAGAAAAAAGTCCACACAATTTCGGTTGAACTCACTGGGTAGGAAGTGTGAGTTTGTAAATAGTGACTATTACTGCTAATAATGCAAGACTCCTCGGTAAAGCGAAATGAGTTCTCTCTGTCACTGTGTGTTTATCTAAAAATAAATACGCATAAATTCACCTTCATCCCTGCCTTGCGCTAACAGCTTAGGGGTAGAATCACAGACTGACGCCAGTTCAGCCGGGTTACGATCCTAGCTAGAGGCAACCGGACGTCTACCACACTGATGAGCTATGATACAGCGAAACAGTCTGTCATTTGATGACAATATATATATATATATATATATATATATATATATATATATATATATATATATATATGCATATATATATTGTGACGTACCTACAATTTCATCAGCCATATAAGCGTAAGGCTAAAAAGCCACCCCACCCCGAGAAAAATCACAAATTCTAGTTCGAAAAATAGTGAGATATAAATTTAAAAAAATGAAATAAATAAAAATAAATAAAATACGATGTTTTCAACTTGCGAGCGAATATGTACTATGATGAGCCTTCCCTTCATTTTCCCTTCCGATTCTCCTTCTTGTCTTTCCTTCTCTTCCACTCTCAACCTAAGAGCCGGTGAACTTTGACTCGATCCGACCCGAGAATGACCTGGTTCCAGAATCACATGACCATCAGGCGATTGACCATAAGTTAACTCTCAGGGCCTCCTGCTGCGATCACGTAATCAGACCCTATTGTGGGTGCTTAGATCTTTAGCCATCATGCAAATACATCGTGATTTGCAGCCCACTTTCCTGCGTACCCGGTCAAGGGCGAAAGGAACCCCACTTGACGAACTTTGGTGGGCAGCAAAAATCTATAAAAAGGCAGTCAGTTACCCGTCTGATCAACGGTAGAATCGTACTGATTCTAAATGGACTCCTGCCCGTCGGAATAAAGAAAACAGCAAAGTTTGTCGACTACAACATGTTAAGAACTACTACTCAAGCGAATCGACCAATGAACATCTGCGCGCGATGCTGTGGAGCCCCGACCATTCCGAAATAAAAAGAAACCAGGAAAATTGACGGCCGACAACAAAATATTATTTTCACATAAGAACTCTCGCTTCGGCGAATTAGAACTCTTCTTGGGATATCAACTTGTCTGACCCACCAAGACTGATAAGTTGATTTCTTGGCTTGATCTTTATATATATATATATATATATATATATATATATATATATATATATATATATATATATAATATAAAAAGCTCAAACACTAATATTACATGGTTATAATTTATTTCATTGGAATCGTAATCACGATCCAATTTATCAGACCTCTAATTTCAAAAAGCTTTTTGAATTTGTAGGTCTGATGAATTGGATCGTGATTACGATTCCAATGTAATAAATTATAACCATGGAATATTAGTGTTTGAGCCTTTTATATTGTATTCTGACTCTGTCCTGGACATTGAGTTCTACGTGGATTCTATCCTCTTGGGAATTAATATATATTTTATATATATATATATATATATATATATATATATATATATATATATATATATATATATATATATGTGTGTGTGTGTGTGTATATTGACCCCTAATATTCTCTCTCTCTCTCTCTCTCCCTATATATATATATATATATATATATATATATATATATATATATATATATATATATATATATATATATATATATATATATATATTCGCTCGTAACTTCTGTTCTTTTATGATCCCTTTCTCCTTGGTTAGACGAATTTTTTTCTTTTCTTTAACTGTTTCTGTATTTATGAATAAATGCTTTATTTTAAAATCCTTTGTTTTGTGTTTGTCTTTCTTCAAATTTATCGAGAGATATAATCTGCTTATATTTCCGATTCAAACTATCTCTTGAGAAAGATAGTTTTAAATTACTTAATTCGTGTTACTTTTGCATCTCTATGAAATTGGATGATTATAATTTGCATTTTAGACACTTAATGCTTTTTTGACGGGTGATGAGAAATGGATTGTTTACAACAATATCCAGCGAAAAAGAACCTGGGTTAAGCGACATGAGCCAATTTTAGCCATCTCAAATACAGGACACCTGTACTATGATCTTCTGCCAAGTAACCAGTCAATTAAATCTGAAAAGTACTGCTCGCAACTGGACGAATTAAAGAAAAAAACACCCAGAATTGGCGAACAGGAATGGTATTGTTTTCCATCTGGGTAGTGTCAGATCTCACGATTCTTTGTCGATCCGGCAAAAATTGTTGCAGCTTGGCTGGGGCGTGTTACCCCAACCGCCATATTCACCAGATATTGATTCTTTGGATTTTCATTCATTCAGGTCCTTGCAAAATAATCTCAATGGTAAAAATTTCAATTCTTTAAATGGCATTTCACACTCCATGCTGATTTTAATCATCGGCATAAATTCTTTAACTTTATTATCTGTGAATTGTCATAAATTCTTGGGGGCTATAATTCATTGCTTTCGTATTGCCTTCTACACTGTTATTTTTAAATTTAGGTTCGTCGTTCCTTGGTTTGGTTGTTATCTAAGACGACATACCAATACCCGGTGGGTTGGGGAGAAGAGTTGGTTTTATATTGGGTTCTCCGGAAAGTTAATGCCAATTTTTAGTCGTTCCTGTCCCAAACATGTTAGAAGATGTCAAATTCATCGGCGGATATGGTAAGTTTACATTTCTGATTAAAGCATTCTTCAAACTATCTAATTTGTGTTAGTTTTGCATCCCTATGAAAATGGAAGATTATAAGGTGCATTTTAGACACTTGATGTTTTTTACTGTAAAGGCAAAAATGACTCAAGCAAAAATAAAAAGAAGATATGTGCTGTATACAGTGAAGGCGCTTTAGGTGACAACTGTATAGAAGCGGTTCACTAAGTTTAGAATGGGGGATTATAACCTCACGAACACTCAGGCTGACTTCCCACGTCAGTTGCCGACCAAATCAAGACATTGAGAATAACCCGCATTACCCAACACGGGAATTGGTAGAAACGCTAAATTCTTTTTGTTTTTACCGTAAAGGCAAAATACCTCGAAAACAGCAAAAAAACATATGTGCTGTGTACAGTGAACGTTCTTTAGCTGACAGAACTTTACGGGAGTGGTTAGCAAAATTTAGAGTTGGTGATTGTAGCCTTATTGGTGAAGAACGCTCAGGCAGACCCCCACCAGTACAGATGACGACTAAATCAAGACATTGACAGAGAATAATCCACATTACACAATGCGGGAATTGGCAGAAATACTAAATTTATCAAAACCCACAAGCCATGATCTTAGTTGCTGGATTTAAAGAGCCTGATTTTCTCTCACAGTGTTCATGGTTTGTTTAGATTTTGGACTACTTGAGAGAACACTGATAGTTTTATCAGCACTTGGTTTAATGCTGCCAGATATCAAAACATTTTATCCGGCACCTTGCTTCCTCATGCTTGAAGTTTCAACAGCACAATGCACGACTCCATCGGGACCATCAATGGTTTCAGAAGAACAACATCAACATTATAAATTGGTCAGCACGCTCTGAACTGAATCCAGTTGAGAAGCCGCAGGGTTCCTTGGTCGTAAAGTGTGAAAAGGTCGGTGTCAATACGAATCAACCCAAGAATTGAAAAACTCTATACAGGATAAATGGGCGTCAGTAGACAATGTACAATAGTGTAGACTGGTAGCGACCTAACCAGAACACATTTTTTCAGGTTATTTGTCGTCAGGGTGGTGTTACATGTTATTAGCAATAAAGACTCCTTTCACAATCGGACATAGAATTTCGCAAAAGCTATTTTGGGTCTGATTAAAAAAAATGCACGAAAAAATACTTTTCAAAAGTTACCAGACGAAAAAAAATTCTATGAATAAAAGCAACTCATAATATCGAACGAAAATGAGTGAATCCAACATAAGTTAAAAGTGTAATTGTTTAAATGTTCGTCATACACGAAGACACACACGCAGACACAATCACGCACTATCTATCTATCTATCTATCTATCTATCTCTCTCTCTCTCTCTCTCTCTATATATATATATTTGTGTATTTAGGCAGCAATCCTTCTTTCATGCACATTTCATTAAAAACGGCTGACAAGGTGCTTTTATTTAGTTTATTATATAATTTCTCGTGCGATCTAATAAAGCTTTTCTTTTCAGAGGATAAATTATATAAAAACTGTCCGAATGTTCTTTTTATCCGAGCGCTTTCGGCTATACATTTAGCCATTTTCAGGGATTATATTTCAACTGTTAGAATTAGAAATAGATTGTTATATGTATGTTTTATAAAGTGATTCATTTTTTTGTTTCAAAACACGGTCAAGATATTATGTCCATGTTCAAAGTTAATATTATTAAGTGTTGGTTTGTTTGTTTTTATTAGTAAGGCTTCCATTATTTTTAGCCTTTTTTTGCAAGTGGATGATGCTATTATATTAGTGTTGCAAGTGGATGATGCTATTATATATATATATAAATATATATATATATATATATATATATATATATATATATATATTTAGTTGGATTGATGTGAGTTTATGACACTGGGTTTCAGCCCTTACGATATATATATATATATATATATATATATATATATATATATATATATATACTAGCAGCATGGCCTGGCGTTGCCCGTGCTTGATTAAAAAATCGTACGACTCATACAGCAATCGCTACAACTTGACTTAAAATATTTTTGCCCTTCCTTGCCTTTAAAGGAGTGCCCTTTGCCGTGCTGATGTTGCTACATGCCTTACTTCTTGCCAATCTCACACTGCGATTTTTTTCTAAGCTCTATACTAAACATTAAATCTGTTACGAAAAAAGAACTAAACAAAATGAACACAAAACGATCAGCCTTAAAAAAGGACTCGTAACTGGAAAACCGAATGAAAAAAGAATGTTAACAACAAATATTTTTTTACACCCAACCCAGTTCTGCGGAATCAGAATCCACGTTGAGTTTAAGCAAGCGAATGAGACAATTGGAGTAAAGTGCCATGCAGATTTAAATTTTTTCCACTTGTGACGAATGCAGCTATCGATTCTTTTGGCATGCTAGTTAACATTTGTGCTAGTCAGCTGTTTGCTTTCACGCTGGCCAATAGAATCTTCCTGCCTATTCGTGGCAGCCAGCTATAGGCTCTCACTCTGGCCAGTAGAAAAATAGCCGCAAACTACATGAAAACTGCCGTAGAAGCATGAAAAAATCGATTATTTCCACTATCGATGGGAGTTGGAAAATGCAAAGTCGGTCTTGGCTTTTCCACTAACTTGGAGCATGTGCATGTAAATTTTGGTGCAAATCCGTCGAAAATTGCGGCCGTGCATTCGTTACACACACACACACACACACACACACACACACACACACACACACACACACACACACACACACACACATCCTGCCTTTTATTGATAGAGATATTTTGATAGTATTAGTGGTCAATATATATAAAAATATATAAATAAATTTCCAATATCTAGGT
>OZ038496.1:88627161-88649661 GCA_964036315.1 Acanthosepion esculentum
TCGTTATTGTATGAAATCACGTCATTAATTGTCAGGCCTGACGATTGCGCCTAGCATGAAACAGCTTATTGCCTCTGAGTGTTGACTTCAATGTTCACTTTTATATTTATATTTAGATACGCTCTATCTCTTTATTGAGCACTTTATCCCATAAATATAGCACACCTTAAAACTAAACTATATTTCTTCATATATATATATATACAGTGTAACCCGGATATAAGAGACCCTGATATAAGATAAACCCGGATATAAGAGATATTTTATCTGGTCCCAAATTAGAGCCTGTGTTAATAAAACAAAATAGACCAAACCCGGATATAAGAGAAACCCGGATATAAGAGACTTCTTATCCGGTCCCGACAACTCTCTTATATCCGGGTTACACTGTATATAACTTATAATCTGTAAAATATGTTATCAACGTGAAGTTATCAACGTGAATTCTCTCCACCAAGGGGAGATAATCATCTGCATCTCTACACTTTATAGCAATATATATATTGCATATTTTGGCAGCAATCTTTCTTTTATACAGGTTTTACTGAATATCACAGACAAGGGGAATTTTACAAGTTTTTCCTGGTGTTTTTTTTCTTAATGTTCTTACAGTTTTTCTTTTTGGGGTACTAAATGGGTGTAGAAAGTGACCATAGTGTTTATTATCCCACGGGTTTTCAACAAATTATTACCCATTTTCAATGGGTTCATTGTTAGTATGTTTTCTTGTAATTTGAAGAAGTAATATAAATTCTAAGCTGTGCTGGATGTGCGTACTAGTAAATCCATGCTGGAGGTGTCTTTGAAAGTAAGACAAAACGTTACTGCCGTTGTCAGATAGGGTCAAGTTTTTTTATTTTATATAAAGAGCTTCAACTGTCTTAAGACACATTTTACAATTTGATTTTCTGAAAATGACAGTGTTATCTACAAAAAAATTTCTAATGAGCCAGATAATTGTGTGTGCGTGTTTAAGTGCTTTTTATGACACTGAGATCGCTTTTCAATCTTCGACTTACTGCCACTGACGTATATTCTATTTAACTATTCGTTTTATTTCAAGAGTCTCAGCAAATTGATAAACCAAATTGTTTGTCATATGTTTGATTTGTTAAGCGTGTTTTTATTGGTAATTATGTATATGCATGTATATATATATATATATATGTATATATATATATATATATATATATATATATATATATATATATACGTTTCATTATTTTTTTATCTAGTTTTTCTAGTGTTCTCACAATTTTTCTTTTATGAAGATTAAAAGCGTGTAAAAACTGTCTGTAGGGATTATTGTCTCAAGGGCTTTCGGCTAATCCTTTAACCATTTTCAAAGAGCTCGTTGTTAAAGATGGTGCTATTTCTATGTTTCGTGTGCCTTCAGAACATTCTCGGTACGTTCAAGCTAGTTTCGAAAAAAATAATCTTGAGTGTAGGTCTGTATTGTTTTCATAAAAAAGTGCTTCTCTTATCTTTAAACTTCTTTTAGTGTTAAGTAGATGTTTTTAAAATGACAGTGTTATCTACAAGGATTTTCTGATATATATATATATATATATATATATATATATAGGGTGCGATGGATAAATTGTAGTCTGAATTACGCAAAAATGAAAATAACACTGATATCTCATTTTAAGAGATATATTTACCAAAATTACACAAAAATATCTTGCAATACTAAAGAGTAAATTTATTCAATAAAATCACCATTGGCTCCAGCCACGACCACCAGGCGTCTTCGGAATCTCCCGCAACTCTTGTGGATGGTCTCATTGTTTAAGTTGGTGATTGCTGCCATAATCCTTGCCTTCAGTTCAGGAGTTTTGTGGGTCTCACGCTCAACTGTGCCCCACACATAATAATCAAAGCGGTTGCAGTTTGGGGAGTGAGGTGGACATAAGTAAGGGGTAATGGGGTCGCAGAAATTGTCTGACAGCCATGACTGGATTCTTCTGGTTGTGTGTCATGCTACAGAGTTCTGTTGCCAGACACCGGATCTTCCAGCAACAATCCTCTTGACCCAGGACCCAGGACCCAGGGCAGCATTACCTCATCAAGTGCCTTGATGAGGCCATCGCTAACAAATTCGTGATTTCTTTTCTTATCAGAACGATCAGAATGAGTTTCCGAGCTTCGTAATCACCATTAGACCCATCCAACTCTTTCTGAATCCAGTTCACAGAACTCAAATTGACACCCAAACATTCTGAAATGTTTGTATTAGAATTCCGGTGCAAATGCCAAGGAGTACAGCAGGCCGAATCCAAATTTCCGGCTGACTGAATTTCGTCATAGTGGACTTTTTCTCATAGACGGTGCCCTACTGACCCTACTATACTGTAAGGTCGATAAAATCAAAAACAAATAACATGCATGGGCGAAATTAAAAACATAAAATGGTGACAATTTACCCATCGCGCCCTGTAGAACAGACAGTGATAGATAGATACTGAGATGGATAGATAGATTTGAACAGACTGTGATAGATAGATAGATACTTAGGTGGATAGATAGATATGAACAGACGGTGATGGATAGATAGATAGATAGATAGATAGATAGATAGATACTGAGGTGGATAGGTAGATATGAACAGACTGTGATAGATAGATAGATAGATACTGAGGTGGATAGGTAGATATGAACAGACTGTGATAGATAGATAGATAGATAGATAGATAGATAGATAGATAGATAGATAGATAGATAGATACTGAGGTGGATAGATAGATAGATACTGAGGTGGATAGATAGATATGAACAGACGGTGATAGATAGATAGATAGATAGATAGATACTGAGGTGGATAGGTAGATAAGAACAGACTGTGATATATAGATAGATACTGAGGTGGATTGATAGATATGAACAGACTGTGATAGATAGATAGATAGATAGATAGATAGATAGATATATAGATAAATAGATAGATAGATACTGAGGTGGATAGATAGATATGAACAGACGGTGATAGATAGATAGATAGATACTGAGGTGGATAGGTAGATATGAACAGACTGTGATAGATAGATAGATAGATAGATAGATAGATAGATAGATAGATAGATACTGAGGTGGATAGATAGATAGATACTGAAGTGGATAGATAGATATGAACAGACTGTGATAGATAGATAGATAGATAGATAGATACTGAGGTGGATAGATAGATAGATACTGAAGTGGATAGATAGATATGAACAGACTGTGATAGATAGATTGATAGATAGATAGATACTGAGGTGGATAGGTATGAACAGACTGTGATAGATAGATAAATAGATAGATACTGAGGTGGATATATATATATATGAACAGACTGTGATAGATAGGTAGATCGATAGATAGATATATACTGAGATAGATGGATAGATATGAACAGACTGTGATAGATAGATAGATAGATAGATACTGAGGTGGATAGATAGATATGAACAGACTGTGATAGATAGATAGATAGATAGATAGATACTGAGATGGATAGATAGATTTGAACAGATTGTGATAGATAGATAGATAGATAGATAGGAAAGGAGTCGGATAGATAAAAGCGCTCTGCCACCTCTTGTTTCCCACCTGTCTTCGTCCTCCTCCCCGAAGGAAACGAGGGCATATCACGTTGGGTGACCAACTAACTTGACAGATCTTAACGAGATTTCTTGTCGTCATCGCCACCTGCAAGAAGAGCTGATAACTTAACAAAGAACGGATGAGTGCCGCTTCAATGAACTTCCATAATGCATCATCACAATTCTCAACTCCCGTCCTGTTACCGGCCTTATTACTGATACTGTGAGCAATACAAGTAATTGTCGATACTGTTGTCATTGCTGTACTCAAACGATTAGTATGTGCTGTATATTCACATCAGTCCAATCCGGAAGCTTACCAAGAGTACCAAGTGACAACAAGTTTCTCTCATCTATTGAGCTTTTCTCGTCTATTCTTGTACGTCGAAACAATATCCACATCGCTATTACTGAATCGTTCTCATAATTCAGATTTTCCAATCATTTCGTAAATATTTCTAAAGCATCGTTTATAACCAGTGAAGTCCATCTCAGTATCTATCTATCTATCTATCTATCTATCTATCTATCTATCTATCTATCTATCTATCTATCTACCACAGTCTGTTCATATCTATCTATCTATCTATCTATCTATCTATCTATCTATCTATCTATCACAGTCTGTTCATATCTATCTATCTATCTATCTATCTATCTATCTATCTATCTCTGTCTGTTCATATCTATCTATCTATCTATCTATCTATCTATCTATCTATCTATCTATCTATCGAGGTTACTCGAGGCAGAGCGTTATGTTAGGGAGAATTTGTGCGTACAGTAGTGGAAGATAACAGTTAACCCTAGCCATGAACATGTTAGTGATCGGAGAAACTTCCTTTTGAGAGTCGGTTTCACAGGGTAGAGGTTCGCCGGGAGGATCTGTTAGAGTAGAACTTACTTCTTACCGATGAAATATGCTACTATGTAAATGGTATGGCGGGTCCTTTATGTGAAGGTTTGGATTGGCGGGAGCAGGGAATATTGTTCGTGTGAACACTTTCCGTGGACGTAGTGATAGAGCTCTCGCTGCTTGCCGCATCCCGCTTGTGAGAGAATGGTTAGAGGGTAAGGAATATTTCGTCACCCAAAACGGCTCGGACACACTTTTGAACTCTATCAAGGCTGGAGCGTCAGGCCTAGGCAGCTCCCGCCTAAATATGACAACAGTACTTCATTTTTTACCTCATGTGGCTGAGGAATCAGGGACTATGGGCTGAAGAAGGGATAAAAGATGAACGGGATTCAAGACAACAGAAGATGACAATTGACGTTACATTTAAATTTTTGAAGTTTGTAATTATCAGGGAAGCAAATAAGCGGAAGGGAGTTTCACTGTCGGGAAGTGTGAGCAAAGAAACTTTTAGAGCAGAAATGGCGGTTACTGTTAGCTATTTAAACAGTAAAAGGGTGGAACCTAAATGCCAATCTTGTAGTACGCTTAAATGCATGTAGCAGGGATACTAGAGAAAAAAAAGCTCGTCATAGCAGTTGCCATGAAAATAGTTGTAGAAAATACAGAGGGAAGCCATATCTGCGAGAAAGTGACTGAAGTCGAAATACCAAGTCAGGATCGATTAAATTACAAATCCTTCTTTGGATTTTGTCAAGAGCCTCGAGATAAAAAAAATAGAGGCACCAGACCAGATATGGCAACAGTATTCAATGCGCAGACGATAGAACAGATAAAATAGACGAATTGTAGGCTTGTAAATGTGCAGGATGGAGTCTGACGAAGAAAACCTTCTAGTACGACACTATGAAACAACTTTCCTGCCAGTAGATGCAGCTATTGATTCAATGTAGTTGTTCCACTTCAAGTCAGTCGAAAACGTGAGGCCAAAAAGGCGCAGTGAGACGCTCTCCTGAAGTCGATCATTATCCATGCTGATGGCGGGCAGGAAAGTTTCCCTATGATGGTTAAATGAGAGTAGTTTAGTTTTGGAGGCATTAAAAGTTACAAGCCATTTCCTGCCCCAGTAAACCACTGATTGGAGGTCCCTTTTTTAAACTTTGTCAGCTCTGAAGAATTTGCTATTGAGACAGGAGTAAATGGTAATGTCATCTTCATAAATGCCTACTTAGAAACTGATGACATCAGAAAGCTCATTAATGATATCAGAAACAGCGCAGCCAGTATAGAGCCTTGGCGGATCAGGAAGCGAGCCCGTTCAGAACGACATTTATTTCACAATTTGATAGGAATGATTGGATTAAATCAAACAATCGCCCTGTAATACCGTAGCCCCGAAGCTTACATACAAGCCCAGAATGCCAAATACTGTCAAATGCATTTGAGATATCTAGAGCCACAGCTCGAGTTTCGCCATTATTATCTGGAGCTTGAGATTCATATTCAGTGATGATTGTAAGCACATCAGCGGTAGATCGGCCAAACGGAATCCATATTGTTTGTCAGAGAGTAGGTTGTGAGAGGTAAGATGCTTAAACACTTCAGTATTGATTAAAGTCTAGAATACTTCGCCGAAAAGCGGTAGGATACTAATAGGTTGATAGTTATGGGGTCAGAAGGCTGTCCAGAGATCATAAAACAGGGACTACATAGGAGGACTTCCAACAAACTGGAAGCAGCAAGTCAATAGTTGTAGAGTTTGGAGAGAACTGGAGCCAGCTCGGGAGCATATTTCTTTAGGACGGTAGTTGGGATCCTGTCATCTCCACTTGCCTTATAGGAGTTTAATTTAGAAATGACCTCTGAGACCAGTGACGGGGTTATGCGCATATCACTCAGTAGAGCCTCTGTTCTAGGGGAGGTTTAGGTGTGGGTACTCCAAATGAGTCGAGTGTTGAGTTGAAATATAATTTCTGATCCAAGACTTATACATTATCTGCTATATATATATATATATCAGGGCTTCGAATTGATTGAATAATATAGATTGTTTCATTCTATCAGCAAACAGAAACTTCGTTTCTTTGAGGACGCACATGCACTCATTACGAGCAGAGACAATGAGATGTCTGTTACAGTCGGAAGAAGTGATTCCTCCGGGCTCTAGCGGCCGAGGATGCAGGTGAAAACCAAGGAAATGAACGCGATTTAACTTTTTTTTTAAGCAATTCACACCAAACAAGGCGGGAGTGCCACTAGCACACAGGCGGTTACAGAGTGGTTTATCTTGCTATCGTTTCTGTATCTGGTTGGTAGTTAGAGAATGTTCTCCAATACTCTCAAAAACAGAAACTACAGAGGAGGATTTCCAACAACTAGAAAGCAGGAAGCAGCGAGGCACAAGTTGTAGAATGTGGAGAGAACTTGAGCCAGCTCGGGAGCATATTTCTGTCGGACGATAGTTGGGGTCCCGTCATCTCCACTTGTCTTATGTGAGTCTAATTTAGAAATGATCTCCGAGACCAGTGACGGGGTTATGCGCATATCACTCAGTAGAGCCTCTGTACTAGAGGGTAAATCAGGTGTGGGCACTCCAGATGAGTCGATTCGCAGAGGTTCGCGAACATTTAGCTCCCAAGTCATGCATATGGACTTTAAAGTACTTTCTAAGGAGAAAAAAGTAGACAGGAATCGAGAAATCAAAGGATGCGATTGAAGAATTAAGGTTAGTTCCACAGAGATCTAGGATGTCCAGAGACTTTACGAAGTAGAACTATTCCACACTGCAGAAGTCGGTTCCAATACCACGAATGATCGAGAAGAAAAGTTAAGAGTTTTAGTTTTTTGGTTGTTTGTTAAGTTTATATATTTGATTGTTTATAGTCAGTATGTCCTATATTGGTAAAAAATGGCCTAGGTTAGTAGTAGCAGCCAGTCATATAATGTAACATAAGCAGAAGGTAACTGGCGTAGACTGCAACATAATGAGTATTATATATATATATATATATATATATATATATATATATATATCACTGAATTTGTCTACGAAACTATTCATAATAACGGTGAAGCTCGTGCCGTGGTCCTGGACATCTCCAAAGCGTTTGATAGGGTTTGGCATGCCGGGCTTCTTCGCAAGTTATGGTATTACAGGTCGACTGTTTGACCTAATACAATAATTCCTGTCAAACCGTGAATTGAAGGTCGTTCCCAATGGATTCATCTCCAGCTCCTATCCCACTAACGCAGGTGTTCCTAAAGGCTCCATCCTAGGCCCTTCTCTGTTCCTTATATTCATAAATGTTCTTCCTGACGCCATAGATTCCCAAGTCTTGATTGGCAACTAGGTCCCACTGTTTTACTGTTGAAATAGTCAAATGAAACCGCCGCTTCTACTTCAGCAGTTTCTTTTCTCGCACTTCCCACCTGTGAAACACCCTTCCGTTTACTTGCTTCCCTGATAAATACAATCTTCAAAAATTTTAAATCAACGTAAATAACATCTTTTATTGTCTTGAATCCCGTTCGTCTACTGTTCTTTCCTTAATCCACCCTATTCTCAGTCTTCTCTTTCACTCTGTGTCACCCCCTGCGTACTAGTGGCTTACCCGCCTTGCGTGGGGGGAAAGGATTAAAAGAATAGTGTAGATACTAAAATTAAAACCCGTTTGATAATACGAGTATATCACTGTTATCTATCTCTCTCTCTCTCTCTCTCTCTCTCTCTCTCTCTCTATATATATATATATATATATATATATATATATATATATATATATATATATATCAGGTCATCCCATAAGTTCTGTCCGAATTTTGAAACAAGTGACCAAATGTTACATTTAATTACAGATTCAATCAACAATGTATTTTCCCTGATTATCTATGACTTCCTTCCATCTATTAACAAGCTTACTAATTCCATTACTGTAAAATTCTTTTGGCTTTGATTTGAAGAACTAACAAATGTCAGTTTTAACCTCTTCCTGTGTTACAAAAGCTGTTTCTTCCAAATGATTCTGTAAGCTACGAAACAAATGGTAGTCTGAAAGAGCAAGGTCGGGACAATAAGGTGGATGAGGAATTTTCTCCCAACCAAGTTCTTCGAGCTTTTGTGACGGGATTCTTGCTGTGTGTGGTCGCGCATTGTCCTGATGAAACATCACCCGTTTTCGATTCACTAGAGCAGATCTTTTTTTCCTCAAAGCTTGGTTCAAACGCTTTATTTTGCTGACAGTATATTTGAGCATTAATTGTTGCATTAGGTGGTAAGAATTCAAAGTGGATTATTCCTTGGCAATCCCACCAGATTGAAAGAAGAACCTTTTGCCCATGAAGTTCCCTTCTCGGCTGTGGCTGGGGCCCTTCCCCTTTACCAATCCACTGTCTACGACACTTAACATTTCGATAAAAGATCCATTTTTTTGTCGCCAGTCACAAGTCTATCCAAAAAAGGTGAAACAAGTTGGCGAGAATGGGGAGAAGAGCAGATGTCAACTCAGGATTTCAGGTTGTTTTCACACAATTCATGAGGCACTCATTTTCCAAGTTTAGGAACTTTTACAAGTTGTTGAAGATGACGATGAACAGTTGTATAGTTTGAACTGAGAACCACTGCCAATTCCTCAACTGATAAAGCAGGATTTTCTTCAAGGGCTGCTTCAAGAAACTTTTCATCAAACTCAACTGGACATCCGGTTCGATCTTCATCTTCAAGGGTGAAATCTCCACCTCGAATTTTGCAAACCATCTTCTGCAAGTTCTTTCATTCACACATTACTCTCCATAAACTGAGTGAATGTTTCTAGCCGCTTTGGCTGCTGAGTTTCCTTTCTTGAACTCATAAAGCATTATGTGCCTCAAATGATTCTTGGGTACTTCCATGTTAGCAGGGTTTTAATCAAACAAAATTTAATTTTATTGTTCTCTGAAATAAAGTTTGATCAATTTAAATGCATCTAAACATAAAAATAAGGTTCAGCTCAATTAGACATTATAAAATACTCTTTAAATTTCGTTCATTTTAACAAAAAGTTAAAATTCGGACGGAACTTATGGGATGACCTAATATATAAAGCAGAGGATTATCTCTGTGTGAGTGTGTCTGTCTGATATCTTTTCACTCGAAATGCATCCAACCGATTTTGACCAAACTTGGCACATACATTGTACAATGTAAGAGATATATTTTTAGCGTAAAACATTGATAATTTAAAAAAAATCAATAATCGATAAAGCCGATCAAAATCAATAAATTCAACTTTTTCCTTCGATTTCGTTCAAACTCGGTATATAGGTTATTTACATCCTGACATGCTCAAAGATACCTCATTTTTATTTCTAAACTACTGCGTTTAACGAAAAACTGTGCAAAACGAAAAATCGACATCATCGCAAATCAATTTCAATACAAATTTTAAACTAAAAACTTCCTCAATTTTCAAGCAATCTAATACAAACTTCATTCAATTGTAGCCAACAATAATTTGATTGTTTAACAGTCATTTGACTTGATAATTAAGTCCACCCATATAGTGAAAGTTCGCGTAAATAGCGAAAAATGGCGATTTTTACTGGTTTCTTTCTTATTTCTCGTTGATCTTTCAACCAATTGTCATCAAAATTAACAACTGCTTTATAAATGTATACACTTTTACACCCCTGGTAGCACATTGACAAATTGAATTTCAAAAACACCAAAATAATTGTGGTCTGAAGTGGGTCTTCATGTTGCCTGTTTTACCCCTTCATGCCCTTGGCTAACTTCGATTGAATAATTACAGACTACTTCTGTTATATCAGTAACTGCATTTATTCAAAATGTTTTTTTAATGAAAGTACTTTAAAGTAAAGTAAATATGATGCTGTTTTTGCTCCATTCTAATTGAACGCATTTTCTGATCGACCAGCTTGGTTTGGCTGCTAGTAATAAAAAAACGTATACAGCATATATAAAGTAGGTGGGGGTGTGCGAAATGGGATCGCGCGACATGTTCTTAGATAACAAAATTTGGCAAGGAATTATTCTGACGAAATCGCCCAAAGTTGATTTCGGGAATCACTTAACAATGCCTCATTGTATACGTATTGAATTCTACCCGGAGTTGTGAGAGCGTGGAGCTCGTATTGAACGTATTTTTTATATCTTAATTATGAAGCTTTTAATTAAGAAACAAAAATTAGAAGACAACGCTAGTGCGTTGAATAATGTTTCATCCAGTGCAGAAGGAAACAAATTAAAAAACGATTATTGGTCAATATAATGAAATTATTTATCCTTCCGTTTCATATGTAGTAAAGGAAATCCACCATGTCCCACATGGGTAATTTGTGGCGAAAAATTAGCAAATTAAGCCATGGTTCCTAGCAAATTAATGAGATATTTACAATCCAACCATTCCCACTTGTGCCGAAAAGCCGGTGAAATATTTCAAACGAGTTGCACTCACTAATACTAAATAAGGAAAAAATATGAGCCAAATATGCAACGATATCAGTTAAAGCACAAATGATAACAAAAAAAGCAGAATTCATTTATTTTACCGACTTGCTGTACAATAACAGATTTATTTGTAAAGGAGAAATTATAGAACAGTTTTTATCTTGTAGACCAGGAATGGATAACCTTTTTGAGAGTGCGTGCCAAAAACGGCCAAAACTCTGACACAAAATTTTTCCACGTGCCAACAAACATTTTTGAAACCTCCAAACAAGCGGCAACTAAGTTGGAACTGGGCCTACCTGAAATAAAGTTCATTAAAGTATCATCCTGTTTTTTTTTGTCTTGCTCATTTCGCGAGAAATTCATTCTCTTTTTCCTCTTCAGTTTTATTGCTTAAGTTCTTCTGAACACTTTCAAAATGTCTCTTTACTGAAGAAGTCCTGAAAACGATTGTTTCGAAACAGAAAATGAATAAGTCTTTATGTTCATTATTAGTCATACTACATATTTCAGTCCGGTATTCTTTCAATTCTTTAATATCTTCTCCATTGGAATCACATCGGTTCTTAGCTAATGATCGTGATATTCTTCACAATCTGTAAAGGGAAGAAAATAAAAATACATGAGATAATGATATACATGAAAGAGGAGGAAGAATAAAAGAGAATCTAATGAATAAATTTCGTGTGCCAGACACAAGTCTTCGGCGTGCCATGTTTGGCACGCATGCCAAGGGCTGCCGATTCCTGTTGTAGACCACTTCAAACAGCATAAAAAAGGTCAAGATATTTTCGATTTGATCGATAATTAATTGTAGGATATCATCTTAGGATCCCTGCTTAAGTATTTCTACGGATATTGGCTCGTCTATTTTGGAAGTTTTTCTGGTTACAGCGAGATTCATCCTGTACAAGACCTTAGCGGGGAGGCAATGGAGATAGAGATTTACAGAGTAAGAGGCGGTTTATGAGGATAGGAGGGGAAGATAACGGTTAACCCTATATTTGAACAGGTAAAGATTATACTGTTCGCAGAAGTATCATGTCGAAAGTCGGTCCACAGAGCAGTGGTTCGCTCGAAGAAGCTGTTCAGGTGTGTTGTTGCATACCTACGGACGATAATGGGTATGTACCCATTCACATAAACACAGTAGTGATGTAATGAATATGCATACACCTGGGTTCCCCCTCACAGTAATATGATTGGCTGGTGTCGTCAATAAATACAAACTGACCTAGAGGTACATGGTGGACGCCATTGTACTACGTCATTGGCTATCCTATTGCCTAAGCATATTGCCTACGACTACGACGAATAGCAGTCAATTACGGCTACCTGCTATATTGTACTACTCGGTTACAGTAGCCAAAACCACTTAGCTACTTCCAACAAATATATCCCTTTCCGGAACATATCAGTTGGCGACGAGGATGAAATCCAACTCGTCGCCATCGTAGGCAATAGGCGTAGGCCAAGAGGCTTCGTCAATAGGATAGCCAATGGCGTAGTTCAATGGCGACCACCATGTACCTCTACGTCAGTCTGTATTTATGGCTGACATCAGCCAATCATATTATTGTGAGGGGGAACCCAGATGTATGCATATTCATTACATCAAGTAGTAAATACTGTATGTTGGTCTGCAGTCAGAGATTCATTGTAGAATTCACTTGACTCACTTCTAGCAGTTGACTACTTCTTCTACACACTGCTGGCGAATCTTATATGTGTTGTTCTTGTCCTAAGTATTATCGTTCATTACTAACCTTCGTTTGATTATTCTATTCAGTAACATCTCCTAGGATACAACAACGGGTAACTTACTTCTCACCAATGGAATACCGAAGAGATTTTTTGGCGGTGGGGGGGTGTTAGATATCGGTTTAATGTGAGTAGCAAGCGGGTCCTGTCCGTGGAGGTTAGAACTGGCAGAACTAAAGAATGTAGTTCGTTCGAACACTTCCCAGGGAAGAAGGGACATCCTAACACAACATAAAGCTTAGATATTGGTTTAATTTGTTAAATTATAATAAATCGAAAAATAAATAAATATAAGTTTTATGATATCAACGAATGCTCGTTTCCACTTTTGTAATGCCAACGGATACTCGTGGTCACTTTCGTAATGCTCGTTATAGTAGAGACTTTGTAAAAATTACACTTAGTCATAGAATTAGAATGTGGGACGCAAAAAGGTATTGGGGAATTTGAGACTCACGGGAGATGTTTAACACAAGAGGGATCGGGGGGGGGGTAATTAGCAAATGACCTGCTTAACAAGTTTGCGTAAATGTATATCAGAACAGGAAGGGGGAAGGATAGTAAGAGGATAAATATTAGTAACAATTACAAAGATAGGAAGTTGTAGAGAGCCACGTCCTGAACAGGCACAGGACACAAAAAAGTAAAAAGAAACTGATAATTTAATTTTTTTTATCTTGCTCGGACTGAGAACTTTTCCGTATCCTTAATATATACAGGGTGTCCATAAAGTTCGTGTGCACTTTAAAAAATTTATAAATTTATTTGTATTTGCGATAGAAATAATTTGTAAAAAGGATTAGAAAGAAGTAAATCTATATTTTTTTAAAGGTTTTATTGAAATTTTATTTAAGTTTCCACATGTCCTCCATCATTAGCAATACAAAGGGTAATACGATTTTCAGTTCACGGAAAACATTTGGCAACTGATTTACAGTAATGCCTGAAATCACATTAGTTATTTTAGCTATACTTAAAACTAGGTACATTAAACTATAACATTTTTTACAGATTATTTCTATCGCAAATAGAAATAAAGTTATAAATTTTTAAAGTGCACACGAACTTTATGGACACCCTGTATGTTAGATATATTATTCGATGACTAGACATTTGGGTACAAAATGACCCTGTTTTTTTGTAAGAATGTTGTTTTAACATATGGCATCCAAATTAAGAGAATTTGGACCCAAGTGTTCTGATTCTGTACATAAGATTTTAATGATTCAGTATGTTTATTGCAGTATTCTAATTATCTTCAAATAAACTTTGCAATGTGTCGCTTCCTTTCTGCATGAAGAGAGAAACGAAAAAAGAAAAAATCAAAAAAAAACAAACAAAAGAACACAAAAAACAAAAACAAAAAACAAACAAACGAACAGGATATCAAATCCCGAATCTCGCAACCGATGTGTCTTCCGGCGGGATTTGAATCCAGATTCCTAGACTGGTTGCTTCCCAAGGTTAAAGGACCGAATCTATTCTATTTAAGCTGGAGGAGGCGCAGAAGATAAGAATTCAAGTGAGAATATAAATGCAAAAGTGAACTCTCCAGACTTATCCCGGAGTGTGCAGTCGACTCGCCGATTTTACTTTCAACGCCGATAAAGCGTTGCTCTACCCACGCAGCCATCCGGACCGATAGGCATACGCCTAAGTAAGAATCTGTTTGAATTTTCGTTCCACTCGCCTCAAGATATACAGGGTGACCCCCCGCACCCCCACCTACAGTTCTGAAGAAGCTTTGGGCATTACTGAGACAACGTAGAGGGGTAGATCGAGATGAACAGTGGTTACAGCAAGACCCCGTCACACATACACATGCACATCAAATGACTTCCTAGCCTGGCTGAGAGAGCGATTTCAGGAGAAATTGATTAGCAAGAAGTGTGACTTTGAGTCGGCATCTCACTCACTGGAATTGAACCCCAGAGATTTTTATTTGTGGGGGTATCTCAAGGATAATGTGTACCAGAACAACCCTCAAACGATTGGTGAACTGAAGGCAGCAATCACAGCCAAAATGAGGGAAATTCCCAAAGAGGAATGTGTCCGAGTAATTGACAATTTTGCGCGACGTTAGCAAGTTTGACTCCATCGCCGCGGAGCACATTTAGAGCATATTTTGCAAAGAACGTGACTTCTATACAAAGCAACTAATTTAACTAAAACTTTAGGGAACGATCGTATACAGACTGAAGTGTAAATCCACCAAATTTCTTGAAATTAACTAGACCTTTGTGGGATTTATTACAATATTTATGGATTCTGTTTGTTTTTTTTTCATCCTGTATGGTTCCATAGATAAGAACCTTATTTAGTCTGAAGAAGTCTTTTTGAACTACGAAACGCGTCGCATGAAATTATTTTCATTTTGTCATTCGATTAACTAACGTAAATAGATATATAATTGAAAGAGAAAAAAAAGAAAGAAAGCGAAGGAGAGAGAAAAATAAAAATAGTGAGAGTGAGTGAGAGAGAGAGAGAGAGAGAAAGAGAAGAATAGACCAAAATCTAAAAATAAAGTTTATCAGAAATATAATTCAATTAACTAACATAGATAGAAAAAGAGATAGAAAGAGTGAAAAAAAAGAATAAGAGGAAGGAGAAGAAAGAAAATGAAGTAGTAAAGAGAGAGAGAGAGAGAGAGAAAAGTTTAGACAGAAATCTAAAGGTAAACATTAACCAGAAATATAATTCAGTTAATCAGGGAAATGTGTATATATATATATATACACACACACACGACTCTCCCGTCGAATACGACGTATGAGGGTCAAGCAGATCAGTTCCTTGGAAACGGACAGCCCGATAGCAGCACATGAGATTTGATGATAGTGGTGAAGGTTTCGTGCAGGACCATCCACACTTTTTGAAGGGCCGAATACAGAGATCTGGTGCCCTACTTGCCACAGGGTCCCCAAACGACCCACCGCATGTTTTGAATTCAGAGTTGTCCTTCTCCTAGACCAGTTACCATCCAAGGCAATAAAACCCAGTCTGTCCTGCTATTTACTCATAGCTGGAGGGAGAAGAAGAGGATTCCATACCTTTCCCAAGGGTATTAGCACGTAAGTGAATGTAATGGATTCGACTGGAATTCGAACTCGGCTATCCGATTCTTCAATCCAAGCCGCTAACCATTACTCCACCATATAGATAGATAGAGAGATAGAAATAAAGAAAAGAGTCAAAGACAGAAATGAAGAGGAGAAAGAACAAGAAGAAAAAGACGGAGCAGAAGAAGAAAAAGAAGAGGAGCGAGAGAAAGAGAGAGAGAGAGAGAGAGAGAGAGAGGGGAGGGAGGGACATAAATCTAAAAATAAACATTAAACAGAAATATAAGTATAAAATAAATGAAAATATCAAATTTACGAGAGTTAGACAAGGGGACAGACTTAAATGATTTTTATCACTGGAATTTATGATTATAAATAAAGATAAAATCTGCAATGGATTCAAAAAGGAAAATAGAGTATAGAGAAAGATAAATTGAAAAAGGAAACTACAGAGACATGAAAGAAAAGTGCAATTGATTGGTTCAGACGCGATTTTATGGCTTTAAACTTTCGCAACAGTATTAACAATACGAATACAAAATTATATCCCACAGTTCAGGGTCTCGGCGCATATCAAATAGTTTGAAAACCATGACTGAAGATTCAACCAACCATGGTGAGAAGTACTCGAACATTTTATTTATCTTACTGCACTTACAAACAATATATATATATATATATATATATATATATATATATATATATATATATATATATATATATTACATGAATCATCCATACAAAAAGTAGATAGTGAAATTAATGATATAAATGGCGAGAATACATCTTCGCAAACAAATTTATTAAAATACATTAACCCCGAACCTGTAGGTGAATGTTATGATCCCTGTTTTAAATAAATTCCAGTTGCACAAGGTCTTTTTTTTTACTAGCTTTCGTCTGTTCATACAGACATCATCAGGTATGGAAATAGATTTGTTTTTTTTACTAAATTTACTAAATTTTAATAAATTTGTTTGCGAAGATGTATTCTCGCCGTTTATATCATTAACTTCACTACCTGCTTTTTGTATGAATTATTCATGTAATATAAATTGAACTGCACCACATACTTGATATTAAAAGAACTGATCCGGATAATAACTGTGACATTCCTCTATTTATTGAACAATTCAATTCATGCCACATCGACTGAAAAATCCTACTACTAAAAAAGAATTCTCCTATTACCATATTAGTACAAAAACGCACAATCTTTTTAAAAAATTCAACCTCAGCGTTGCGACCACACGCTCCAAAATTTCTTACCGTTAACAATAACACATTTCTAAAAAAACATATTTCGGATCACATCTAATCTTTCGTTGTCCCGTTATTACCTGGATGTAAAAAACAAATCTATTTCCATACCTGATGATGTCTGTATGAACAGACGAAATCTCGTAAAAAAGACCTTATTCAACTGCAATTTATTAAAAACAGGGATCTTAAAATTCATCTACAGGTTCGGGGTTAATGTATTTTAATAAATTTGTTTGCGAAGATGTATTCTCGCCATCTATGTCATTAACTTCACTATCTGCTTTTTGTATGAACGATTCATGTAATATAAATTGAACTGCACCACATAATTGATATACATATATATATATATATATATATATATATATATATATATATATATATATATATATATATATATATAAGGTATGTTTAGGCAGCAAGTTTGATTAAACAAAACCGACAAGATCAGTCTGTTTATATTTTGTTATTTTTGTTCAAGTACTTTAAGGCATTATCAAGAACCGATAAAATAAGAAAATTAAACAGACAGACCTTATATATATATATAAAAGGTATATTTAGGGACCAAGTTTGATTAAAAAGAACCGACAAGGTCTGTCTGTATATATATTTACAATCACCTGATGAGATGCATTGATACGAATCGAAACACGACTTCCATTGTGTTACGATTTTGACATGATTTTGGTGTTATATATATATATATATATATATATATATATATATATATATATATATATATATATATATATATATATACTACGAAATGGAACAGTGCGACAATTATTTTAATATATTTTATTGTTATACGTTATTTATATAGACACAAATATGCTCTGTTTATAATAAACAGTATTAACAACATTTAACAGCCTGAACGCCCGAGAAATTGTCACAGAAAATATGTGTCCTCCAACAGGAATCGAACCTGTATCCTACACAGAACCGTCATATAACGTGACGTGCTCTACCAGTTTAGTTTAATTTTCGTAGTGTGTGACACCATTTGTTTACGTTTAGATACGCTTCGATCAGATATGAACGTTCGAGGGAAATTATGGAGAATTGTAGTTTAAAAGCAGTAAAATCGACCTGGCTAACTTCTTAGCTAAACTGGTATAGCACGTCTGGTTATATGACCGTTCCGTGTAAGATACAGGTTCGTTTCCTGTCGGAGGACGCATATTTTCAATGAAAATGTCTCGGACATTCGGGAGCGTCAAGTCAAATATGCGTATCAACTAAAATTATATATATATATATATATATATATATATATATATATATATATATATATATATATATATATATATTAGGATATTATACAGAAAACATGTCCAAATCACAATACAATTGCAGTCGCGTATCAATGCATTTCATCAGGTGATTGTAAATTACTAGTGAGTGAACGGTATATTTAGATGATAAAGCAAAATAAAACCTGTTTTTACGAAAAAAAGCAAAAAAGTGAGATGGTGTTATAAGGTTTGTGGGCTTTACTCTGATCAACCAATCAAATATGACTTACGTTAAATTTAAACTAAGCGAAGAGGCAAAAATTTAAAAATTCTTTTTTTATAAATGGATAAACCCGTACATTTAATGGCAGCACAGGTGTTAAACAGGAGCGGATTTTTAATGGGTCCGTATTTTACACATAAACAATATCATTTCCTAAGAAAAAAAATGAGATGCAGTGGTAATTTAAAAAAATGCTAAACAAGTTATATCCTTTGTGAATTTCCTACATAATTTTTTTTACAGTTGATAAATAAATAGCTTCTTTAAAAAAACAGTAAATAATTTAAACGTACAGAATTATTTGGTAAATTAATATGCAACTGTTGAATAAAGATTCTTCATATAAGATGTTAATAACAATAACCAATCAATGTGACATGTCAAAAATACCGACCAAATACCAATACATCTGTACAAGATGTTACTGATACTACCAGGAGATTAATACAAAATTAATCTAAATTCATCTTACAAATCGAAAGTGCAACATATATGTAAGAAAAAACATTGTCAAATACCAAGTCTAACTGAATTGTAAGGTAAAAGTTAGACTGTGTTCCCAATTTACCGTTAACTCTTAATAAAGAATTCTTATCAAAGAATATGATAATTTTCAATTTTTCATGTAAACACAGAAAACAGATTTCATATAAGGATCTACCTCTCCTTGCTATTTTAAAAATTTTCCATTTCACCTTAGGAGTTTTATTATTATCTTTCAAACTCCCAAAATATTTAGAAAGTGATGTATTATTTCTATAAGTATTATAAGTGAAGGACAATAGATATTGATAACACCTTGTCTTGAAAGAATTCTTAGTACTACCAATATAGAACTTTTCAACCGTCGGATTCTCTATTGTAGAAGTAGTACAATGATAAGCAAGAGATTTAGTTAAACATTTGTTTGGCACTGGGCATTGGTCAAACTTCTTACAATTAAACTGGTCCTTCTCATTAACAATATTTTCCTTGGAACTTGAAATTTGTTTAAAATTTTATTATTGTGTAACTAAATGATCTCCTCAAGATTATTGTTGCAACTATAACTTAGTTTTAATGTGCTTCTGTTAAACATTTTACTAAGAAGGTTAATTTTCGTAAAATGTTTATCAATCAATTGGAAGAACTTATGGCCTCACTTAGTACTAATTAACCCCCCATTTAGTTGGGCCGGTGAGTATCTCATCCATGGTCTGCTAAAAGCATAAATCCAAGGACGTATCAAACTGGATGATTTGTTTTTTTGACAGCCTATCAACCATTTGTAGGTTATTTAAAGCCATAAAATGTTGAATTGCGATAGCGAAAGATGCCTTCCAAAAGCTAAGCTAAGTATTAAGAAACAAAAAATTTCATTAGAAACAAAGAAAAAGGTACTGAAATGTTACGTAGCATCAGCCATACTATATGGCAGTGAATGCAGGACAGATGAAGAAATATCTTGAAACAGCAGAAATATGGTTCTACACAAAGTGATGAGAATACCATGGACCGAACATGCGAGCAACGACGAAGTTTTAGAGAAAATGGAAACAAAAAGAACACTTATGCTTAATATCAAAAAGAGACAGAGGAAAGAGTATCTGGAAAAATTGATACTCTCAGGACAGATTGAAAGCAAGAGTAACAGAGGGGAAAAACGCATAATTTACCTAGAATGCTTGATTAAATGGATGGCGGAACAAGGTTTAGGGGACATAACAAAAACATTAATAATAGCTACCAAGGACAGGAAATTGTGGAGAGCCAGATCCTCGATGTCCTGAATGGGACACAGTACATAGAAAAAAAGAAACGTTTGGATATAATAACGATTTACTGATACAAGTCCTACTAATTAACTCATAGTTGGTAGGAGAAAAGGTGGATTCATGCCTTTCCCAAGGGAATTTGCCCGTAAGTGAATATGACGAATTCTTTACGATTTTCAATTGAGTCGTTATCCATTACATCATCCGCAAATCCAAGCTTACAACACCTAGTATTCCAAAGCAGTCAAGTCATCTAGTTAATGACCAGGATCAACGTTGCTTAACTTCGATGATCGAACCTGAATCGATATGGCTGTAAGCCTAGGACGTATCAGGAGCTGGAATATGTCATAACTGTTTGCAATGTCATAATGCAGAGACGAACTTATGAACATAAATTAAACCGTCTCCTAGTATCCAGGAATTTAATTTCTTATTTGACAATTTCTTCCTTTCGCTGCCAACGTGCATGTTCAGGACTAGAAGCTTCAAGTTTTCACCAAAACATGCTCCCATCATCCATTCTCTATCGTCGTTTTGCTTTGCAAGGGTTGGTTGGAGTTGAAAGAAAATCTGAATAGAAGAAAGTGCCGATGGCGTGTTTTGTCTAACGTGTCCCTCGACTTGCCAAGATTTCATGATCTTACTCTGTGCCACATATGGAATGACAGGCTATATATATATATATATATATATATATATATATATATATATATATATATATAAGCAGGATGTGGGTGTGTGTAACGTATGCACGGCCGCAATTTTCGACGGATTTGTACCAAAATTTACATGCACATGCTCCAAGTCAGCGGGAAGGACAAGACCGACTTTGCATTTCCCAACTCCCATCGATAGTGGAAATAATCGATTTTTTCATGCTTCTACGGCAGTTTTCATGTAGTTTGCGGCCATTTTCTACTGGCGAGAGTGAGAGCCTATAGCTGGCTTCCACGAATAGGCAGGAAGATTCTATTGGCCAGCGTGTGAGCCAACAGCTGACTGACACGAATGTTAACTAGCATGCTAGCATGCAAAAAATATCGATAGCTGCATTCGTCACAAGTGGGAAAAATTTAAATCTGCATGGCACTTTACTCCAATTGGCTCATTCACTTGCTTAAACTCAACATTGATTCTGATTCCGCAGAACTGGGTTGGGTGTAAAAAAGTTTTTGTTGTTAACATTCTTTTTTCATTCGGTTTTTCCAGTTACGAGTCCTTTTTTAAAGCTGATCGTTGTGTGTTCATTTTGTTTAGTTCTTTTTTCGTAACAGATTTAATGTTTAGTATAGAGCTTAGAAAAAATTTGCAGTGTGAGATAGGCAAGAAGTAAGGCATATAGCAACATCAGCAGGGCAAATGGCACTCCTTTAAAGGCAAGGAAGGGCAAAAATATTTTAAGTCAAGTGATAGCGATTGCTGTATGAGTCGTACGATTTTTGAATCAAGCACGGACAACGCCGGGCCATGCTGCTAGTATATATATGTCAGAGTGTAGAAGAAGGAACAGTAAGATCTGAGCGTTCAAAACATTAATTTGAAAACAGTGCTCAATACAAAAAGAAAAAACCGTAAATATTTATTTATTATGCACTTCTTACATTAGAACATGCACATATCCACTACAAAATTGTACATGTTTCTTTCAACGTCAAAAAAGGGAAAACCTTTTTTAAAACCTCTCATCAGGTGGGGAATTACGATGTTACTCTATTAAAAAAAGGTTTTCATTTTTTAACGTTGAAACAAAAATGTACAATTTTGTAGTCGATATGTGCATGTTCTAATGTAATACTGCATAAGAAATATATATATCTATATATATATATATATATATATATATATATATATATATATATATATATATATATATATATATGCACAATTTCATTGAATACGACAGACAAGGTGCTTTTATTTAGTTTTTCATACAAATTCTCATGCGATCTAATAATTTTTTTTCTTTTCGGATGATAAATTATATAAAAAACTGTTCCAATGTTGTTTTCATTCGAGCGCTTTCGGCTATACATTTAGCCATTTTCAAGGATTAATTATTTTAACTGTTAAAGAAATATTTTGTTGTATGTATGTTTTATAAATTTTTTTCATTTTTCAAAACACCGTCAATATATTGTGTACATGTTCATAGTTGATATTATTAAGTGTTGGTTTTTTGTTTTTATTAATAAGGCTTCCATTACTTTTAGCCTTTTTTGCATGTAGATGATGCTATTATATTAGTGTTGCC
>OZ038496.1:88652161-88662161 GCA_964036315.1 Acanthosepion esculentum
TGTATTTCGGTTGAGCTCTCTGGGGAGGAAGTGTGGGTTTGTAAACAGTGACTATTACGGCTCATAATGCAAGACTCTTCGGTAAATCGAATCGAGTTCTCTCTGTCACTGTGTGTTTATCTAAAAATAAATACGCTTAAATTCTCCTTCATCCCTGCCGTGCGTCAACGGATTAGTGGTAGAATCCCCGACTGATACTAATTCAGTTGGGTTTCGATCCTAGCTAGAGGCAAACGGACGTCTAGCCACACTGATGAGCTGTGATGCTGCGAAAAGTCTGTCTGTGGATGACAATATATGTATATATATATATATATATATATATATAACGGTTAAATAATATCCTAAATTATTAAACGAATTCTGAATATACTCCATTTCCTTTCGATATTCGGGTTTTATTAAGTCCGTCATTATTTTCGTTATTTTTTAAATTTTCAATATCAAATCGCCATATTTAGATTAATTTTAATATTTTCCTATATACAAATCTCATTTATTTGTTCACGTATATTTATTTTAAAATTTTATTAACCTTTTAATGTTTATTTCAATATAGGTTAGTAACTGAAAAAAAAAAGACGTGGATTGACAGAAAATTTACAAATCTGTATATTTTGAGAGATTTTCTGAGCAAATCTTTTACTAACGTGATCTCCTATATCTTGTACGATCGCTTACAGATAAAGTAACAGTTTATTCACTAAACCACTACTTTTAGTCATACTTTTACAGATGAATCAGAGACTTGAAGCGAAAGAGATACGGTTCTCTCTTTTTTAATATCTCACCCAAATCCAATACAAGGCTCAAGAGCCACTCAAACTAGAGTGTTATTGAATGTAGTATTAGACTGGAATAAAAGCAGCAAAACTTCTTTTGTCAGAAACATTATATCTAAGCAGCAGGCCAGGCACAGAGACATGCGTGCTCGATTGTGAGGACTAAAGCAGGGTGGTTTTAAAGGCTCAAGAGCCAGTCAAAGTAGAGGATTAGTGAATGAAGTGATACTTTGGAATCAAAGCATCAGAACCTCTTTAGTCAGATACATTATGCCTAACCGAGGGGCTAGGCACAGAGATATGCTCATTCGATTGTAAGTACTAAAGAGAACTCGAAAAGGGCGGTTTCAAAGGCTCAAGTGCCACTCAAAGTAGCGCTTTAGCGAATAAATTGTTACTCTGGAATCAGAGCAGAAGAACTTCTGTGGTCAGCGTGGGACCCAGTCACAGAAACAAGATCGCTCTGTTCTTGTGGAAGGAGTCAAATGCTGCTCCGAGATGATTTGATATCTCCCAAATCTGCTATTATACCCCATTTTGAATGTAGCTACCATATTAGGAAGTTCATGAGAATAATTACTATGAAATTATTTATGGATAAGGCACAGGGGAGCTACATTCCGTTGGCAGGAATGTGACTGAAGCCGAGATGAAAGGTAAGGATCAAGAACATTGCAGATCCTTCTATCAAGAATGTGTAAATATGGAGCAAATATACGGAGTGTCTGATCGTTTGACCATGCCACACAGGTTCCACCAGTGACCATGGCCTGTGCAGCAGTTTTTGACCGTTAAAAATATTACCCTGGACCAACAACCACCATATTCTCCATCACACGTCCCTTATGACCTTTCCTCTTTCCTAAAATTAAATCCCATTTGAAAGGAATAAAATTTCAAGACATCAAGGAAATCCAAGAGAATGTAACGAAGCAGCTGCTCCCTATCACCGAGTAACGAATGAGATATTGATAAGTGTTGTAGTTTTGGTTTTATAGCACTAATCCCGATACTTTGTGATCAAAACTCGTATATACAGTGTAACCCGGATATAAGAGACCCGTATATAAGATAAACCCGGATATAAGAGAGATTTTCTCTGGTCCCAAATTAGAGCCTGTGTTAATGTATATATAATAGGCCAAACCCGGATATAAGAGAAACCTGGATATAAGAGACTTCTCCGGTCCCGACAACTCTCTTATATCCGGGTTATACTGTATATATATATATATATATATATATATATATATATATATATATGAACAATTTTGATTTTTTATACCTGGAGTTATATTTTTCGATTTCTATTTGAATTTGTACGTCTGATGATTTGGATCGTGATTACGATTCCAATGTAATAAATTATAACCATGGAATATTAGAGTTTAAGCCTTTTACATTATATATATATTTCATCATACACCCCGAAAATAGATTCATATTACTGCACACCACTGTAAATAACCTAATCTAAAGAATAATTAAACTCGAGTACACCCTGACACTCCAGTGGGCCCAAAACTGACCGTATGCTAAAAGAAAGGGAACTAAAGCGGTTGTTTCAATTAATTTGCGCAAGAGTGTAGTGCTCAGTATGAAGCATTAAAAGGATAAGGAAGATCACCGCCTTCTGTGGGATCAGGTTGAGATGACACCATTGGAAAATTCGTAAACGTAAGGAATCAGCACATATGCTAGGCAACAAAAATCTCCTGAGCCGACCAAGCATAGAAATGAATACAATATTGTAACCAGTAATAAGGAGAGCCAGAGAAAAGCAATAATAACAACAAAAATTGCAATATGAGCTCTGGTAAAAATGGTTACTGAAGACGTTGGGTTTATAATACCCAGAAATTCATACACAGGTGTCCACAAGGACACATGTCACAGTGGATAAAGGCGTTGGTTAGATCCAGTGACAGGACCCAATGAGTGTGAGTTCAATACCCGGTTAAGGCAGTGGAGAACTTTCAGAGGATAATGAACAGGAGATAACTGATGACTGACATCCATTAAACATGGCACGCGGAACTAGAGCAGTCTACCCCAGTGAACGAAATAAAGGGTTCAGTTCGACATTCCAACAACCTGAAGAAGGCCGGAGCGTACAACGGCCGAAACGCTGTAATAAATATTGCGACAATAAATGAGGACAATAGTCCGAATAATGTAAATAGTGTACATAACATCTCATCTCAGAAATGTAGACTGGCATTAAAAGGAATAAATAAAATTAAATGTCCAATTATGTTCGTTTACTTTTAGTTTACAATCAATCTCTTTGACAAGTGTATGTAATCTCGGTGAACTCACAGTAAGGACACATGAACGATCGTTTATTTCACACACACATACATACACTTACATTATATATATATATATATATATATATATATATATATATATATATATATATATATCAATTATGTATGCGTATTCAATTTATGTAACGTAAATCATATCATTTGTTTTTCGTATGAATGATTTACGTTATATATATATATATATATATATATATATATATATATATATATATATATATATATATATATATATATATATATATTTACAAACTTTGGGGGCGGGTTCCTCACAGCAAAAAGAACAAAAGTTCAGATAAACATATGTACGCCAACCCTTCCTTTTTGATTTATTTTACAGATCACGACATCTATCAGAGAGATTAAATTAAATTTTTATTATTGCATTATTCCAAAATTTTAACACATCAACAAATAGCTATTAATATCAGCAACTGATCACAAATAGTTATTAACTAAAAAATAGTAATTAATGTATAATATTTGTAATAAACCATACCTACATACACAAGAATGTCGTTTTAGATTAAAGTTGAAAAAATAACCATAAATACGTAAAAAATACGTATATTGCTGAAAATTTATTTTTCCACAATATAGCAATTTGTGCTATGTTATAATGCTTATTAACTAAACAAGAATGATACTGAGTATTTTTTTAAACATTAAATTATAATTAATCACATCTCCCTAAAAGCTGTCGCGATCTGTTAGTCTGAAGAAAATTTACGATGGATGGCACTGTGTATATTGAAATTAGTGTCAAAGACTGGTAAAAAGATGCAGTGAATTGGTCTGGTTGGAGGAAGCTAGTTTTTGATGCTTGTAAAAGTTTAGGGTTCAAAAGGATTGCGAATTTGAAGCTGAAAAGTGCTCCTAGGGAAGCTGATGCATGTATGTGGCTTGTATGCAACAACTGCGGGAAGGTTGTCGTCTCTCAAGCCAGACTTGCTACTGACCTAAGACCACATGAAAATCAACTAAATGAATGTCCCTCCTGCAAGGTACTTATGCCAGTGTTGTGTTAAAATTCGTAGGTATGCCGCCGGGGTGAAGAGGCAGATGAGAGCGTACGAGGAGAATATCACTTTCAATATTCTCCAAAGGTATTTAGTGTGTCACATGTGTAGAAAGGTATGCAAGAAGGAGGCGGGTGTGCAAAGTCATCTGCTGACTCAAGGGCACTCAGCTCAACGTTGAAAAGATAGCCTTCATCAAGCAGTTATATATATATATATATATATATATATATATATATATATATATATATATATATATATATATATATATAATTTATTTTGTTTAAGCGTTATTTTGTATGGATATATTCGAGTGGAAGCTCTGTTTTTTTTTTGTTTTTTTTTTAATTAAACAGTATTTTTTATCCAAATGCATCTACCGGCCTGAATATTCGAGATATCTAATCAGAAAAATAGGCGTCCTCCGGCTGAATTCGAACCTGCATTCCCGATGGGGAGATGTCATTGGATGTGACATGCCTTACTGCTCGACCACATAGGACTTACGGTCAAACAAAGCCCGGATATAAATAAACGCTGTGGATACAGAAATAAAAAAATGCATGGCAGAATATGGTTGCTTGATACGTGAGACTTAAAGTCATTATGTTTTTATATCTGTGTAGCAATAATGCTTAAATCCATTACTTGTCGAGTTGTTAATTTGGTTTCAGATATTGATAATTTGGGGTTGGATATTGATAATTTGGGTTCGGATAATAATAATTTGATGTTGGATATTGATAAATTGAGGTTGGGTATTAATAATTTTGTGCTGGATATTGATAATTTGGGGTTGGATATTTATAATTTGATGGACATTGTTAAGTTGGTATTGTATATATATAATTTGGGGTTGGATATTGATAATTGATAATTTGGGATTAAAAATTTGGGGTGGGCTATTGATAATTGGGTGTTTGATATTCATAATTTAGTGTTTTTGTATTGATAATTTGGGGTTTGATATTGACAATTTGGTGTTGAATATTGCTAATTTAGGGTTGGATATTGATAATTTGGGTTTGGATATTGATAATTTGGGGTTGTATATTGATAATTTGGGGTTGGATATTGATAATTTAGGATTGGATATTGATAATTTGGTGTTGGATATTGATCATTTAGGGTTGGATATAGATAATTTGGGTTTGTGATATTGATAATTTGGGGTTGGATATTGATAATTTGGGGTTGGATATTGATAACCTCACTAGCTTTCTTTGAAGTCTTTTGTCTAATTTCGACGGTCTACCAATTTCTTTATGTTCCGTGTCTCCTCGGGTCGTAGACAAATATGACTCTCCACAACTCCGTTCTGTGTAGACCTTAGTAAAATTTATCACTCCTAATCTCTGTTCTTCCAACCATTTACACAAGCCCATTTCGATGGTTTTGCGCTGCTTACCACTGTCCCATTTATCTTTAATATATACCGTGAGTGTCAAATGTTCCAAACCCTCTATCCTCATGTACCCTTTAAATTTTCAAATGTCATTTTTCTTTGTATATATCTCTAAATCTTTTCCGATGCTTACATGGTATCCTTAGCATCCTTCTATAGAACCAAATTTCTATTGCCTGAAAATCTCATCTTCCTTTGGTGTGATAGTCCAACATTCACTGCCATCTTGGACTAGATATACAACACTTGCGCCATGACAGCATACGAAAGTGTTGATTGGCTCTTATTTTGGCCTACATGCTGTTTTTGCTTACAGAGTGGGGCGGGGTTAAATGTAACGTTTTTCTTCACTTAAACATGGCTTTTGATATCGTAAGATGCTTACATAAAGCGATCAAAACCAATGACGGATCCTAATTAAAATATCCCGCCCTCTTCCTCTTGAAGAACAGTTTTTCGCTACCGAGTTTCCCCTACACTCTCCGAAGTGCCCCTTGCTACCTCGAACAGGATTTCTTAAATGAGATAGATATCACAGTTAAGAGATGCGCGAAGATAATTTGCAACGTCAATTTCGACGACACAGGCTGAAAGCAGGCAAAGCTCCCTTTGAGTTTCGGAGGCCTGGGCCTTCTATCAGCGGTAGATTTGGCCCTTCCAGCATATCTTTCTTCACTTTCGTCCAGTCGCGAATTAATTGATGAGATACTCAGTGGATCGTCTCAGTGTTTCTCGGGTAGTTCTTTCGAACAAGCTTGCAGCGTCTGGACCCAAGAATTACTTTCTATCCCACTAGACACATCAAAACAAAAAAGCTGGGATAAAATAAAATGCGAGGCCAGTTTTACTAATCTGAGGCTCTCTCTGGATCACCATCGCCTCGCCTGTCTACTATCTGCTTCACAACCGAGTAGTGGCGTCTGGCTCAACGCCCTCTTCATCTACCGGTACCCTTCTAGATGATGAGTACACTCGGGTCGGAGTCGCGATCCGTCTTGGACTGAAATTATGTGAGCGTCACAGATGTAGATGTGGAGCCTACATCGATGAGTTTGGTTTGCATCCTCTCTCCTGTCGTCGTAGTGCCGGCCACTTTCCACGGCATGCAGCAATTAACGACATCATCAAAAGAGATTTGGATGCAGCTGGGTTCCCTTCCCAAATCGAACCCGTAGGCCTCGACCGTGGTGATGGAAAGCGGACCGCATTACCATCTTCCATTTTAAAATGGGTAAGTCGTTGATTTGGGATGCGACCTGTGCAGATACATTTTCGGCCGGTAATTTGATCAGGTCCGTCGCCAGAGACGCAGAGATGAAAAAAATAGTTAAATATTCTTCTCTTGCTGATAGATTTTTTTTTACTCCTGTGGCAGTGGAGACATCAGGGGTTATTGGCCCTCGTTCGATGGCGTTCCTTCGGAGGATTGGCGCGATTGCGTCTCGATTAAGGAACTCGCGAAACGGAGTGCCTCTTGCAGCGTGTCTCACTGGCGACGGTTCGAGGTAATGCTTTCTCCATCATTGCGGCTGGCAGAGGATAGAAAAAATTGTTTATAGTTACGTTGTTCTGGAATTGTGATCAATGGTCGACTGAACTTGCTTTATTAAAATATTTCTAATGTCAACAAAATTAAGCAAATATCTCAAGTCGACCAACATTGTGCCTTGATATTTTCAAATTGTGCCCTGTTTAAAGTAAGCCTTACAAATATATCTGATATGGTCACACTCGACAGTGAGGTAGAAGTCATCATGTATGTATGTGTGCGTTTTGTGTATTGTGTATGTGTGTGTGTGTACGTATTGTGTGTGTGTTGTCTGTGTGTAATGTGTGCGGGATGGTGCGCACGTGTTATGTGTTTGTACTGTATGTCTGTTCGTGTTGTGTGCGTATTGCGCGTGTGTTGTGTGCGTATTGCGCGTGTGTTGTGTGTGGGTTGATGTGTGTGTGTTGTGTGTGTACGTGTTGTGCACGTGTCATGTGTGCGTGCGTGATGTGAGTGTTCGCTACGTGTTTGTATTGCGTGTGTGTGTATTGCGTGTGTTGTGTAAGTATAAGTGTTGCGTGTGTGCGTCGTGTGTTTCTCTTATATGTGCGTGTTTTGTGTGTGTTGTGTGTATTGTGCCTGTATTGTGTGTGTGTCTTTGGGCTTGTATTGTGTGTGTGTCTGTCTGTTGTGTGTTATATGCATACGTTGCATGTGTGTGTTTATGTGTTTATGTGTTGTGAGTATGTGTGCGTGTATTGTGTGTGTATGTTGTGTGCGTATATATGTTTTGTGCGCATCTGTTTTTTCAAATTCACTACTGAAACGCGCTAAGAATAATTTCGAATTAAAACATTACAAAATTCGTTTAACAAATCCTATTCATTTAATTAAGTAGACGCTAGACATAATAATAATAATAATAATAATTATTATTATTATTATTATTATTTACAGCTTTGACGTCCTTCTACTTAATAAATATCAGTAATCAGGGATAGGTCCGGCAAATTTAAAGAAAGACTGAGAGAATCTAAAATCCTTTTGGAGAACGCCAGAGGCAACGAAAGTCAAAGATGTGTTCTCCAATTTGTGCCAGAATAAGCAATGTTTATACAAATAAACGTGATGTCTATGATTTTGGTACGAAAGATTTTCCCGTAGGGAATTTACTGTACATCACATGAATTTTTAAAGGTATTTTTGTGGTTTGATTTGATCGAGGATTTTTTTCTTTCAAATTTAGTCGTGGCATGTCATTGCATGAATTCGAAGCAGCTGATATTCAGTTCATCCCACGCAGCAAGAAGAGAAAACTGTTCGTCTTAAGGAAAGAAATATTTGAACTTGGTTGTAATCAGTAAAATTTGAACGACAGGAAACAGTGTGCGTTACGAGCACAATTACTAGTAAGTAAATTTCAACATTAAATTAAATATAAATAAATGTTATTTACATTATAATCTTCTGGGGGCATCTGTTGCGCAGTGATAACTTGGCACCCAGAGCCGAACTTATGTCAACAAGCACTACATTTTTCCTGTTCCATTTTCAAGCCAGACAAAGATGACTAACTTATATATATATGGTATAAAATGACAATTGGAAAAAAAATCTTAGATTTTGCCGACGCGTTTCGTCTTCCGACTTTTTCAGGGCAAAAATGAAATCGAAAAGTCTTAGTTGTTAAAGTTACATTAAAAAATCCAAATTTAAAAAGATAGACGCTTCTGTCTAAGCCTTTTTCTGGTTAATGTAAATTTCCTTTATACTAAGAGATTTTTTTCCCATGTCGGCAATACAGTTAAATTCCCAGATCAATTCTGTGGACTAGACAAATTGGTATAAAATGACAATTGGAAAAAAAATCGTAGATTTTGCCGACGCGTTTCGTCTTCCGACTTTTTCAAGGCAAAAATGAAATCGAAATGTCTTAGTTGTTATAGTTACATTAAAAAATGCAAATTTAAAAAGATAGATGCTTCTGTCTAAGCCTTTTTCTAGTTAATGTAAATTTCTTTTATACTAAGAGATTTTTTTCCGATGTCGGCAATACAGTTAAATTCCCAGATCAATTCTGTGGACTAGACAAATTGGTATAAAATGACAATTGGAAAAAAAATCTTAGATTTTGCCGACGCGTTTCGTCTTCCGACTTTTTCAAGGCAAAAATGAAATCGAAAAGTCTTAGTTGTTATAGTTACATTAAAAAATCCAAATTTAAAAAGATAGATGCTTCTGTCTAAGCCTTTTTCTGGTTAATGTAAATTTCAATTATAATAAGAGATTTTTTTCCCATGTCGGCAATACAGTTAAATTCCCAGATCAATTCTGTGGACTAGACAAATTGGTATAAAATGACAATTGGAAAAAAATCGTAGATTTTGCCGACGCGTTTCGTCTTCCGACTTTTTCAAGGCAAAAATGAAATCGAAATGTCTTAGTTGTTATAGTTACATTAAAAAATCCAAATTTAAAAAGATAGATGCTTCTGTCTAAGCCTTTTTCTGGTTAATGTAAATTTCCTTTATACTAAGAGATTTTTTTCCCATGTCGGCAATACAGTTAAATTCCCAGATCAATTCTGTGGACTAGACAAATTGGTATAAAATGACAATTGGAAAAAAATCGTAGATTTTGCCGACGCGTTTCGTCTTCCGACTTTTTCAAGGCAAAAATGAAATCGAAATGTCTTAGTTGTTATAGTTACATTAAAAAATCCAAATTTAAAAAGATAGACGCTTCTGTCTAAGCCTTTTTCTGGTTAATGTAAATTTCCTTTATACTAAGAGATTTTTTCCCATGTCGGCAATACAGTTAAATTCCCAGATCAATTCTGTGGACTAGACAAATTGGTATAAAATGACAATTGGAAAAAAAATCTTAGATTTTGCCGACGCGTTTCGTCTTCCGACTTTTTCAAGGCAAAAATGAAATCGAAATGTCTTAGTTGTTATAGTTACATTAAAAAAATCCAA
>OZ038496.1:88667161-88682161 GCA_964036315.1 Acanthosepion esculentum
GATTGAACAGCGGTTTTTGTCAAGTTTTTGGTTGCTGGAGGGTGCAAACCAGTTGAAATTCATAGGAGAATGTCAACATAAAAATGTCTTAAAATATATATATATATTATTTGTATATTTCTTTTCTTGCGAATGTAAGAGTGCACAATTTTAAATACTTTTAAAATGTTTTTTTTTTTACACACAAATAAATAACAGTTTTAGTTACCCATTTACAGCCTTTTCGCAGCGTAGCCATTTTTCAAAATGGGTGTTTGTTTATGTTGGACGCTCCCGAAATTTATAACTCTTTTCAAGTGTTTGAAAAGGAATGTTTCAGCGTACCAAAAGTTAATAAGAATAACAAAAAACAAAAAACAAAAAAAAAACATGAAAACAAAGTACTAAATAGCGACCATACAAAACTGCTAACAAAAATTTAATTGTGGAACTAAAACCAAATGTCCATTACAGGGAAAGTGCAGAAAAAATATTTAAAAAAAAATATTTATACGATGAAAGTTACAATAAAAGGAAAACCTTGGGGACGAGAAGATTTACATCGGAGTAAGGAGGAAAGGATTTAAAGAGAGATATGCCAAAAAAAGATTGATATGATATGAAAGACAGAAATAAGTCCATGTTGTCATGATATATATGGAAATTAAAAATGCCTGAGAAAGTACATTCTAGTACAATCGTAATAGTTTAATAATGTAATAATAATGTAATAATGGTAATAATAAAGACACACTCTGTTGTATATTAATATGTTTTTGTTTGATTATTTCAATTATTTTTCTCGACTAGTTTCTGCCATCATGGCCATCATCAGGAAAAAAAATTGATATTGTAGGCAGTCTATTGTATGGAATTGTGGGCAGTCTATTGTATTGCATTGTAGGCAGTCTATTGTATCGCATTGTAGACATTCTGTTGTATTGATATTGTAGGCAGTCTATTGTATCGAATTGTGGACTGTCTATCGTATTGCATTGAAGGCAGTCTATTGTATCGCATAGTGGGCAGTCTATTGTATTGCATTGTGGGAAGTCTATTGTATTGCATTGTAGGCAGTCTATTGTATTATTTTAACGGTTATTTTGGTGGGCGGTAACGGTTATGTTTCGAATTATTCTAGCAGCTATTGAGTGGGAATAATTGTGGATCCGAATTCAGTTTTTTGGCTATTTATAGTTTTGTTAGTTAATTTTTTAAATTTAAAAAAAAATTATTATTGATTATTTTATTCTTGGATTTTAACATTACGTTTTCTTATTTTTATCTGTCCATACGTTGTTTGTTAATCTGTTTATTATTTATTTAGTTTATTTTCTTATTTGTTTGGATTAATTTTCTTTTACTTGCTTTTGCTTATTTATTTTCGTTTATTCTTGTTCGTTTTCAGTTTTCAATTTTTAAAGAGCATAGTAAAAATTACAAAAAGAATTGATGGCTAAAACCGATTTAAGAAATACAAATTGTAAGTAATAAAACGAGATAAAGTAATCAGTGCTGTAGTATAAATAAAACCAAAAATTAATTGAAAATGCTTTATGTCAGAAATTGTATCCTTATTAAACGAGACATAAAAAGACATCTGATGTTAAGAAACGCGTGTTAAATTTAATAATAGCCAAAACATTCAAGAAATACTATTACGAACTGTAAATAATATTAGTAAGGAGACAAACTGAAATTTTGATGAAATACGAATCAGAAAATTAAATGTTGACACTACCTCATCTTAGAAATTATTATTTTATTACGTTTAATATTAGGAGAGAAATCAAATGCTACAGAAATATTTTACGAAGGAAATACGAGTCAGAAAATTATAATGGTCGGGGATTCTTTTTATTTGAAAGTTTATTATTACCTGTAATATTTTGATAGAGATAAAAAAAAGCCATTGAAATTCAGTTGAAATACTAGAAAAAAATTACTAACAGTTGTCAATTCTTTATCAAATAAAATTTGAAGATAATTTAATCTTATTCTAAGCTGTATTTGTTTGCCTTAGCATCTTTTCTATCAGGCTGTAATTTTTAAATATGTTTCCTTGAGAGTTGACTCATCTTACACCTTTTCCCTGCCGCATTAACTACAAGTCGTTGATAGCATTTATGACCCACCTCCCGGTCACCCTAGGTCAGGGCGTTTCTTCTTCTGTTCTCACAATTTACAACAACGTGTCACTTTCAATTTCGAAATACGTAAACACATAAAACCTATGACGTCAATGTAAAGATTGAGAAACTACGAAGAATATTGAAGAAGGTAGAGAGTGTATCATATAATTAAATGAATATAGCCAATTGGAACGAAAGTGGATTTTAAAAATAGCAGACCCGATTGACAATGAATAAACACACACTGGGAATTGCGCAAATGATTTGGGTTTAGCCAGGGAAACTACCAGAAATTTAAAAAATTGAAAAACCAATGAACTGAAATTGTCTAGATGATAATATAAATTAAATTGTTAGGATAGCTGAATAATTTTGTAGTTTAAAGGAACTTCATTTGAAGGGAATTAATTTAGAGGGATTTGATTTAGATTAAAAATTGGGTTTGGAAGTTTGATATTATTTCTTTTGAATGTATTTGATGCAAATGGATTCTTTTTTTTATAGAATTAGACTTGAAACAAAGTTGAAAGGATTTATTTTTAAATCATTAGAAATTAGGTTTGAAGGGTTTTGATTTAAAAGAACTTGGCTGAGTCGAACTAGGGTTTAAAGGTTGTTGATTTGAAAATACTTGGTTTGACGTACCTTCTTTGAAGAGATATTATTTGAAGTAGCTTGTTTTTTTAAAATTATTTCTTTTGAATGTACTTGAATCAAGGAACTTGTTTTGAAGGAATTTGGTTTGAAGGGACACAGTTTGAAAGGACTTATTTTTAATGAGTAAGAATAGTTTTTGAAGGGAGTTAATCTGAAAGGACTTGTTTTGAAGGAACTTCTTTGGAGGGATTTGATTTTACGGGAATTGATTTGAAGGCAGTTGATGCAAACGGACTTGATTTTGACGGGGTATGAATAGGGTTTGAAAGGAGTTTTTTGAAAGGATCTATTTTGAAGGAACATATTTGGGTAAATTTGATTTGAAAGAACTTGATTTGAAGAAAGTCGATCAGAAAAAGACTTGATTTGAAAGGAGAAATTCTTGACTGAATAGGAGGGTGTTGATATGAAAGGACTTGTTTTGAAGGAACATCTTAGGAATGACTTGGTGGTAAATTGGATTTGATTAGAGTGAACTTGAATTGAAAGATAATACTTTTGAGTAAGTAAGAAAAGGGAAGTATTAATGTTTTTGTAAATTACGTTGAAATGTTCATTGGAAAAATGTCATGACGCTATTTGTGACCTTAGGTCGCTGGTTGGGATCCGGTAGGAAATGTGTATAAAACAGAAATCAAAGGAATTAATAATAATAATAATAATAATAATAATAATAATAATAACAGATGCAACAGACCAGATACAGAAACAATGGCAAGATAAACCGCTTCATGGCCAATACTCTACCCCTACCAAACAAGCTGACGTAGATAAAAACCGTACCCATCAGTGGCTACATAGTGCAGGGTTGAAAGCTGAAACTGAAGGTCTTATCCTTGCTGCACAGGGCCAATGCTTGTTAACTAGGAATTATCAAGCACATATACTAAAATACTGAGTTAGCCCAAGATGCAGATTCTGTGATAAATATCCAGAAACCATTGATCATCTTGTATCAGGTTGCTCGGTATTGGCACCCACTGAATATAAAACCCGGCATGACAGAGTGAGCCAATATCTGCATTGGAAAATTTGCAACTTCTACGGGAAGGAAACTGAAAGAAACTGGTACGAACACCACTCAGACCCGGTTACGGAGATAGGACCTGTTACAATTCTATGGGACTGCACAATGCACACTGACAGAACAATCAAAGCCAACCGCCCAGACATTGTTATTAAAGATCACAAACAAAACAAATGCTTCCTTATTGATATGGCAGTCCATGCAGACTGCAATGTATCTTTGAAGATATTCGAAAAACTGTCAAAATACAAGGACCTTGAAATAGAAATCTCAAAAATGTGGCACATGGGAACATCAACAATCCCTGTTGTAGTTGGAGCCTTATCATTGGTTGGAAAAGTTTCCGGTAGATCAATTGAAGGGATCCCTGGAAGTCCATGCCTCAAAGAGATACAAAAAATGATTATTACAAGTACAGCCCACACTTTACGAAGGGCTTTATCTATGTAATAATTTTTTTTATTTTTTATTTTTTGCAATGGAAAGTGTCATGATACCATTTCTAACCTTAGGTCTCTGGGCGGGACCCGGAAAGAAATGTGTAAACGGCAGATATCAAAGGAAATAATAATAATAATAATAATAATAATAATGCAGTATTATCATTAAGAGTCATGAGATGTGTAGATGAAAAAAGTTGGAGTAAAGGTCTGTGAGAAACGCAAATAATTTTGATACATGTTAAAATAATAATAATAATAATAATAATAATAATAATAATGATATCGGTTCAGAAGTCTTGGAACGCTCTTCAAGGCGCTCTTTGTCCGATGTCGTTCGATTTGATGGCTGGCGAAGAGACATAATGCAAGGTTTACGCTTGGAAACGAAAAAAACCTGCGAAGAAAGAGAGTGTAGTAAACAGTGAGGATCGAACAATGAACTGCGAAATATGTTTCTACATCGTCCAGGTTTGTCGTACGTGTGTAGACAGAGTCGGAGGACAAAGTGTCAAAGGACAAAATGATGAATGAACAAAATGTTGAACAAAGTGTCGAAGGGACAAAGTACCGAACGTAAAAAGAGTTGAACTGACTAAATGACGAATGCCTAGAAATGTGCCTAAAATAACATCTTTTACTCAAAATTCAAATATCCTGTTTGTAAATAATTATTAAATGTATTCATTTTTTAAAGTTATTATTACTAAATTATGTCAAAGCAAAGCAATAAAAAGTTTAGAATAGCCTAATTGATTATATGAACCGAGTTTTTAAAATCATGACGATAGGTTTGTTTTTAATTTGTTCAACATTATATCCTTTTGAAATTTTGTCTTTTCGACATTATGTCAATTCGGCAATGAGTCCGACTCTTTCGATTCGTCACTTTGTCCTTTCGGCATTTTTTTACGTTATTAGTTGTAGAAACACATTTAAATATATAACACTATATAAAACTATTGAATAATACACGCACATGCACACGCAACACTATTTAAAACTATTGAATAATACACGCACATGCACACGCAACACTATATAAAACTATTGAATAATACACGCACATGCACACGCAACACTATATAAAACTATTGAATAATACACGCACATGCACACGCAACACTATATAAAACTATTGAATAATACACGCACATGCACACGCAACACTATATAAAACTATTGAATAATACACGCACATGCACACGCAACACTATATAAAACTATTGAATAATACACGCACATGCACACGCAACACTATATAAAACTATTGAATAATACACGCACATGCACACGCAACACTATATAAAACTATTGAATAATACAAGCACATGCACACGCAACACTATATAAAACTGTAAACTTGGGAGAAATTGAATGGTGAATACAAGAAGTTATGTCTGGCATACCTGGTGAAATCAGTTGACGCGTTTCCTGGGTAGCTCGAGAAGCTGGTAGGGAAATCTGGTGCCTATGTTGAATTTTAAATAAAACCTAACGCTAAATAATTTCCTCTCATATCCATTTCTTGTTAAAATTATAGTTAATGAATAAATTATATGTATTTTAAAATGAGGGTTACTTTTCAATCACCCTATATTTGAGAAGTTTCTCAATTCTATTAGATAAAGAATAGAAAGTAATAAACACCCCCTCCAAACTCCAATCGGACCGCTAACCGATGATTATGGAGGCTTAATCATTTTTGAGGTTGTTATTTATTAAAGGATGCCAAAGCTAAGCCATAATTTATTTGAACAGAGATTTTTAAATCATGACGTTATGTTTACTTTTACTTTGTTCAACATTATGTCCTTTTCAAACTTTGGCTTTTTGACATTTTGTCCATTCGTCATTTTGTCTTTTTGACATTATGTCCATTTGTCACTCAGTTCAACTCTTTTTCTGTTCGGCTCATTTGTCCATTCGACACTGTTTGACATTTTGTCCATTCGTCATTTTATCTTTTTGACAATATGTCCATTTGTCACTCAGTTCAACTCTTTTTCTGTTCGGCTCATTTGTCCATTCGACACTGTTTGACATTTTGTCCATTCGTCATTTTGTCTTTTTGACAATATGTCCATTTGTCACTTAGTTCAACTCTTTTTCTGTTCGGCTCATTTGTCCATTCGACACTGTTTGACATTTTGTCCATTCGTCATTTTGTCTTTTTGACAATATGTCCATTTGTCACTTAGTTCAACTCTTTTTCTGTTCGGCTCATTTGTCCATTCGACACTGTTTGACATTTTGTCCATTCGTCATTTTGTCTTTTTGACAATATGTCCATTTGTCACTTAGTTCAACTCTTTTTCTGTTCGGCTCATTTGTCCATTCGACACTGTTTGACATTTTGTCCATTCGTCATTTTGTCTTTTTGACAATATGTCCATTTGTCACTTAGTTCAACTCTTTTTCTGTTCGGCTCATTTGTCCATTCGACACTGTTTGACATTTTGTCCATTCGTCATTTTGTCTTTTTGACAATATGTCCATTTGTCACTTAGTTCAACTCTTTTTCTGTTCGGCTCATTTGTCCATTCGACACTGTTTGACATTTTGTCCATTCGTCATTTTGTCTTTTTGACAATATGTCCATTTGTCACTTAGTTCAACTCTTTTTCTGTTCGGCTCATTTGTCCATTCGACACTGTTTGACATTTTGTCCATTCGTCATTTTGTCTTTTTGACAATATGTCCATTTGTCACTTAGTTCAACTCTTTTTCTGTTCGGCTCATTTGTCCATTCGACACTGTTTGACATTTTGTCCATTCGTCATTTTGTCTTTTTGACAATATGTCCATTTGTCACTTAGTTCAACTCTTTTTCTGTTCGGCTCATTTGTCCATTCGACACTGTTTGACATTTTGTCCATTCGTCATTTTGTCTTTTTGACAATATGTCCATTTGTCACTTAGTTCAACTCTTTTTCTGTTCGGCTCATTTGTCCATTCGACACTGTTTTTGATATTTTGTCCATTCGTCATTTTGTCCTTCGATACTCCTACTACCTTGTCTTAAGATTTATTATTGATTCTTAGTAAAGTTAGCTTAGTCTGTCACAATGCCAAATGTATGGGAGGTCATCGGGAACATGATAATCGATACTGTCATAAAGATTTGCCAGACTCGCCATTTCAGACAAAAAAAAAACAAACAAAAAACGAGCAATTAAATACCGGACAGTGTCTACCTGGAAATATATACGAGGACGGCTCGGAAAATATACAAATATGAATTGTTAATGACAGAAATAGCCTGCCTAGGGCAATGACGGCTGAGTCATCTTCAAAATACTCCTTTTGGGACCTCATAAACTTTCTTTCGGGATTGCCACCAATTGCACCATTGTGTTCTCATTACGATTTTCAACAGCGACAAAAGGCACGGGGGGAGGGAGGTTCTAAACCTGTAATTCATTGGGTTGCGACCGGATTTTGAATTTGCGATGTTCTATATATATATATATATATATATATATATATATATATATATATATATATGTGTGTGTGTGTGTGTGTGTGTGTGTGTGTGTGTGTGTGTGTGTGTGAAAAGTGTGTGTGAAAAGTGTGTGTATATAAAACATAATTGGTTGGATTGATATGAGTTTGTGACCCTGGGTTTCACGATTTTGTGATCGTCTGACAAACTCTGTCTGACGATCGCAAAAACGTGAAACCCAGGGTCACAAACTAATCAATCCAACCATATATATATATATATATATATATATATATATATATATATATATATGGTTGGATTGATGTGAGTGTATATATATATATATATATATATATATATATATATATATATATATATATATATAACTCTCCAGGATATATAAATAATATATGTATTAGGTAAATGCGACAGCCACAGATTCCCCCTCAGTGACGCCTCATTGTCGGCTTAATAACTCTACGGGAGAGTGTTTATTTACAGAAGCAACAGATGATTTTCTCCGGTTAGTTACCGAATTACATCAAGGCATATTCAAAATGAGTGGAGAGTGAAAGAGAGAGAGAGAGAGAGAGAGAGAGAGAGAGAGAGGGAGAAAGAGAGAGAGAGAGAGATCATATATTCGGTTGAGTCATAAATAGTTCCGTTATTTGTTTGTCAAATTTATTCTTCAAAAAATATATTACAATTACAGATTATTCAATTATATATTCGCCATTATTTGTAACTAGCTTGAAAGCCGCTCTATTGGGTGGCATTTAAGCTAGCTCCTGCGGAGGGTGCTTGATTGGGCCTTCATCACATTAACTAAGGAGGAGTAGATGCGATAGGCAACAATAAACTACAGATGAACTCAAAATTGATCGCATTATCGCATTAATATTTAAGATTACCTTTTAATAGTTCAACGATAATTCTTCTGTCCTCATTTAATTTAAAGACAATTTGATGTACGTAGGTCCTTACTTTCCGTAAAAACAATTATTTTTATTTCATGGGTGACTTTCGCTGGATTAATTAATTTCAGTTATTCCCAAATTTATTTCCGAGTTATGAAAAAAAAAAAAAAATTGTCGCACAGAGTTGGTCTGAATCCAATATGTTGGGCTACTGCCTTTAGGAGTAAAGTTGAAAACACGGACAATTTTATTTTGAAACCCTGTAATTTGAGAACAGTATTTTTTTTCTTTTGAAATGAGCTATTGAAAGTTACAGAGTTGTGTCTCTTTAAGTTGAAAAAGTGTGACACATTGGCACACTGACATCGCATTTTTTATATAAATGACTTGCTACCATGTATCAGGCAGCTCTTCAATACATTTTGGGTTCAATTGCGAAAAAGGTTTTCGTCAAACTCTTGAATCTGGTTTTCATTAGAGAAAGTTCTCCCCATCAAAACGTTTAGCAACGATTGAAAAAAGTAATATCAGGTTGGTTTGAAGTCAAGTGGTGCAAGGTCATGGGGATATAACCTTTGGGAAAAAGAGACCAACCGTGTGTCAAAATGTTTCTGCGCTGTTCTCGCTATATGCGGCCTTACACTGGCATGGAGAAGAACATTTAACCAATTGACGAGCTCAAAGTTTTTTTGACCAAATTTTTATGGACACGTTGCAGCTGATGGAGGTATAAATGTGCATTTAGTGGTCCATCGTGTTTTAAGAACTTTAAATAATACCCCGAAGATCCCGCCGGTGGGAACAAAATTACCTTTCTTCCAAGGAGTTCTGCTTCTGGGGTGTGTTTTGAATTTGTTAATCTACTGTCAGGTTAGTGTACTGTAAATTCTTAACTGTCAGATTCGATTCTTATGATAGGATGATAGACTCATCGTTATAATTGGTTACCCCCAAAACAGAAAACACCGCCTAATATGTATATCTGTCTTAGTCTATTTCAGTCTTTTCATATCTATCTATCTATCTATCTATGCCAGTCTCGTCATTATCTATCTATCTATCTATCTATCTATCTATCTATCTATCTATCTATCTATCTATCTATCTATCTATGTCAGTGTTCTCCATTTAATGGCCTCGTATGATTAATAGTTATAATGATACATTTGCATTTCAAGTAGTAACTCAAAACAGAAATTATTTGTTGGATTGAGTTTCATCCACGCAAGAAACCCTGTGTGAGAAATCCTCTCTCACCGAAATCCTCTCATAGAAAACCTCTCACAGAAACCATCTCTGACAGAAACACTCTGACAGAAACCCTCTCAGAGAAACCCAACCTCAAAGAATTCCTCTCATAGACAACATCACAAAGAAACCATCTCTCCTAGAAACCCTCCCAAAGAAAAGAAATTCAAAGAAAACTTTTCACAGAAACCCTCACACAGAAACCCTTTCACAGAATCCCAATCTCAAAGAAATCCTCTCATAGTAAACCTCACACAGAAAACATCTCTCACAGAAATCCTTTCACAGAAACCCTATCTCACAGAAATCCTCTCATAGAAAACCTTACACAGAAACCCTGTCACAAAAACCCTCTCAGAGAAACCCTATCTCAGAAGTCCTCTCATAGAAAACCCTATCTCACAGAAATCCTCTCATAGAAAACCTCTCACAGAAACCATCTCTGACAGAAACACTCTGACAGAAACCCTCTCAGAGAAACCCAATCTCGAAGAAATCCTCTCATAGAAAACCTCACACAGAAACCATCTCTCGCAGAAACCCTCTCACAGAAACCCTCTCAAAGAAAAACTCTCAAACAAAATCTCTCACAGAAATCATCTCTCATAGAAACCCTCACACAGAAAACCTCTCACAGAATCCCAATCTCAATAAATCCTCTCATGGTTTCTGTGAGAGATGGTTTCTGTGTGAGGTTTACTATGATTCCATCCATTATTTCACGGTGCTACTAACTTTTTTTTCATGTAATAAATTTTCTTCTTTGTTCCGTGACTCTTCAGGACGTTTGCAATCATGGCTCTCCAAAATTTCCTATCCCTTGTATCTTTAAGTAAGGTTTATCTTTTCCTCGTCACTCCCAGTCTCTGATCTGCCATCAATTTACACGAGCTTATTAGGAGACACGGTGGAGCAATGGATAGCGGCTCGGATTGAGGAATCAGAGAGACGAGTTCGAATTCCAGTCGAATCCATTACATTCACTTACGTGGTAATACCCTTGCTGAAAGTTATGAAAGGTATCTTTTCTCCTCCCAGCTATAGGTAAATAGTAGAAAGCCTTGAGCGGCAACCGGTCTAGGAGAAGGAACAACACTGAATTCAAAACCAGCCTGGAGAGGGATAGACTCCGTCAGGTTATCTTCACCAGGAAACACCACTAGATGTGGTGCCCCTTAAACCCTGGTATTTTACGAGTCTCGTTTAAGGAGGTAACTCGCTATTTTCCTCTGTCCCACTTGGTTTTAAGATGTCCTGTGAGTGTCAACGTTTCTATGTCCTCTTTCCTCATAATGTACCCTAGAAATTTGAATTATTTCTTTCTGATTCTGTTATTCGTCCTATTTTTAAAATTCCATTTTCTTTAAAACTTTGTCGTTGTTCACATGTTCAGTCCATGGTATTCTCAGTATCCTTCTGTAGAACCACATCTCTGTTGCCTCAAGTCTCTTCTTAATCCGCGAGGAAATTGTCTGTCATGCCACATAGAAGCGCTGATATTAGGCAACACTTCAGCACACTTTTCTTTGTTTTTGACCAAATTTTCCTGTTTTTTTAATAAGGGTGTTCCAATAACTTGGACTGATTTTAAATGTGAATTAAGTTTAAGTGTCTAATGATCTTTTTCTTATGCTTTCAAAATTAACAACTTAAGTTCTTGCCAATTTCAATCATAGAAAGATTAACAATTAAACAACATGTTAAAATTATCGAAGCCTATTTCGAAAATGGACGTTCAAACTGAATTGAATGAGAAGATCCCAGGTCGCATCATTTCTCGAAACAGCGAAGTCAATTGGCCACCACGATCGTGCGACATGGCGCCTTTAGATTTCTTCCTTTGGGGTCATCTCAAAAAGTAAGATCTATACCAAGTCAACAATTCAACAGCTGAAGGATGAGATAATAAGGCATATTGGTGAGATCGAGGAGCAATTAGACAGAGATGTCATCAAAGATTTTGACCATCGAATGGAGGTGTGTCGCCGAAGATTTGGCGGGCTTTTGGGCGATATTATTTTTCATGCATAATTGCCATGACTTAAATAACATAACAATAGAGAAATACATGAAGAAGGCCGGAGCGTACAACGGCCGAGACGTTGTAATAAATATGGCGACAAAGATGAGGACAATAGTTCGAATAATGTAAATAATGTACATAATACCTCATCTCAGAAATATAGACAATAGAGAAATAAATAAATTTTCACCAATAACACTGATTCATTGACTGCTGACTTTGATCTGTCTTAATGAAACATATATATAATCCGTCTTAATGAAACACCCTTTATTTTGCTTAGCGTTTGGAATACGTCTTTTGCTATTCCAATACACTTTCGGGTTTAGATGTGACATTTCTCGTCCTTTACTAAAACACCTCTTATGTATCGTATAACTTTTCATACTGGCTTCATTTTGGTATCTCTGTTTCGTAACCCTCCCTCTTGGGTTGTTCTTGCTGACGGCCATTGATTATGTCTTCTTACAATTCATGCTTAGTCCTTTCTTCTCGCATTCCTTTACGGTCTCCTCTAAGAGTTCCTGCAGTTTATTTTCTGCGTCTGATGTAATATAAACAAAGCTAAAAATAGTGCCAACGAAATAGACATCGTGCTTATCGGCCCGACAGACAGACTCGTATTTATTTACTGAGGAAATCACGTCCACGGTATTTTAAATGTTAACGAATGTATTTGGGTGAACAAGATTACATAGCGGAAGATTCTAGAAGAAGAGACCAAGTTTATTTAATTCGTTTATTATCTTCTTTTTTTTAAAAAACTTCTGTTTCAAATTTAGAAACAAATTTCAAAATTTCTTACTCCTCCAGATCTTACATCTTCTTCATCTTTTTGCTTTGCTTCTTCGTCTTTATGTTATTACCAACGTTTTTCCTTCTTCTTTTTCTTGCTTACGGCCATATCACGTTGAAACACCGGTTCTTATACAATCACTGAAGTTAAGCAACGTCGAGCCTGGTCAGTAGATGAATGATCGCTTGAGAATACCTGGTGCAATAAGCTTGTATGTGTGGGCGGTGTAAAGGATAATATCTCGGAATTGTTAATCGGAGAGCCGAGATCTAATACCAATTAGGAGTAGATATTTTTGCCTATCGCCCGGTTCACACACCTCTCTGGCCTTTTGAACAGGAGTAGAGGTTTATCCCCTGATTCCTGTTTAGGATAGGGTTTCTGGTTCCTTCTAAAGACTCATTTTCTTTCACTACCAGTGGCCACTTTGCGTCTTAGTGGCAATATTGCCTTGCTTTAGGTGATTTGATTTTTTTTTTAAATTCACTCTCATGCAAATACCCTTGGGAAAGGCATGGGCTTTAAGGCATGGGCTTTAAGGCATGGGCTACCAGGGATCCTTTCAACGAGTCTATCGGAAACTTTTTAAATCAATCCGAGGGCTCCAACTACAACTGAAATTATTAATGACCTCATGTGGTACATTTTTGAAATTTCTGTTTCAAGATACTTGCATGTTGATAGTTTTTCTTTTAAATATTTTCAAATGCACATTACAATCTACAGGGACTGTCATGTCAGTAAGAAAGTATATTCTGTTCTTGTGGTTTTTGATCACGATGTTTATATTTGTTCTGTCTGTGTGTATTGTAAAGTCACATAAAATTGTTATAGATCCTACTTCTGTAACCGGGTCTGGGTGATGTTCATACCATCTTCTTGCAGCTTCCTTCCCGTAACAATAGCATATTTCCCAGTGCAGTTATTCGCTAACTCTACCAGGCTGATTTTTAATTATTATCATTATTGTTTTATTTCCATTGATTTCTGGTGTGTACTCATTTCCTTCCGGTTCCTTCCCTGAGACATAAGGTCAGAAATGGCGTCATGACATTTCCACAGAGCAATTAATAATTAAAGGAAAGAAAAAAAAACGCACACATAGATAAAGCCTTTCTTAAGGTGTGGGCTGTACTCGTCGGAACAATGTTTTTATTTCTTTAAGGCATGGACTATCAAGAATCCCTTCAATGAGTCTGTTGGAATCTTTTCCAATCAATTCGAGCGCTCCAACTATAACAGGAATTATGTCCTAATGTGCCACATCTTTGAGATTTCCATTTCAAGATCCTTGTATTTTGATAGTTTTTTGAAGATTTTCAAAGATATATTACAATCTGCTGGGACTGCCACGTTAATAAGAATACACATTCTGTTTTTGTGGTCTTAGATTACGATGTTTGGGCGATTAGCTTTGATTTTTCTGTGTGTTTGTAAAGACCCATAAAATTGTGACAATTCCTATCACTGTAACCGGATCTGTTTGTTGTTCATTCCAGTTTCTTTACCGTAAAATTTGGATATTTTCCATTGCAGATATTGGCAGTGGGTGCTGCTAATGATTTATTAGTAATATTATTATCATCTCTGTATGTTATGTTTCCTGCTTTGTATCCTGTAGAGCCGGGTCCAAACTATGCCCCTTAGGACCTGTAGGAGAATTGTCATTTAATTGATAGCACTTTTCTTAGTATATCGGATGTTCTTAGTAGGGCGACCTTCTGGGCAACTTATATGTTAATATTACCTGGGACACTGTTGACAAAACTGTCCATTGCTTTTCTCACGAGGCCCAGAGCTCCAATGACTATTGGTACAGTCTCAGTCTTCATTCCAGTTAATCTCGATCTCCAGGTCCTTATATTTGGACAATTTCTCGATAATTCTCATGGAAGTGTTTCTCTCAGATGGTACTGCTATGTCAATAAGCATACACTTCCTGGAGTTCTTGTCTTTTATGATATTAAGTCTGTTGGCTTTTATTTCCCTGTCAGTTTGAATTGGCATGACCCAGCCGATAGTTACATCGTTATTTTGGATAACTGTGTCTGGTTAAGGCTCTTACCATCACACAGGGGTTTCGATTTTGTATTTCTTGCATATTTTCCAGTGCACATATGTCGCTACCTTGTTATGTCTGTGGGTATATTCATTTTTTGCCGGTTCCGGATATCCTGAGATAATACGGTCGAGAGTTTCATCATATTTTCCGCAGATCCTGTATTTCGGGTTAGTTTCTTTTTTTTTTAAGCTTATCACCCCAAGCAAGGCTGGAAGCCACTAGCACGCAAGGGGTTACAGAAGGAAGAGCAGATAGGAGTGGTAAAGGAGAGGAC
>OZ038496.1:88687161-88707161 GCA_964036315.1 Acanthosepion esculentum
CAATTCATAGCTGATTTTAGGTAGACATGATTTACTTTCCTCAAAGCTTTGTGTTTTTAATTAATATAATAACTTGTGTGCTTCGACATTGGATTTCTAGAGTTTTCATTAAATTATTTATGGGGAGGTGAATATATATAAAAAATATATTTTTATCATAACTTTAAAACGTAACATATTTATAATAATTTCCATCATTTCTGAATAGTTTCTGAAAGTTTCATTAAAATCTGACAATTATTTCTATTTTTTCAAGATTTTCAAAATTAATGTGTCATAAAAAACATGCACCAAAAATTCGCCATCTTATTTACTAGTAGTTCAGGTGATGAAAAGAAACAAGGTTTTTTCAATCAAAAGTTAGAATGTTCTAATAACGACAGAAAAATTTTAAAAAATAATTAAAAATTACTTTGTTCTTTCCTCTTAATAGTAACATAAACTTTTTGACGATAAAATTTTTCTTTTGTCAAGTTTAAGGACGTTTTTATCATGCTATGCTCATTTTCCAGCAATCTCACGAACATACCTACATTAAAGATTGAAGATTGTTTCAATTCGGCAAATAAAGAACTTGGTAAATATACACAGCAAAGTAGAAACAACATTTGCAGCGTTTTATTCTGTTTCTAAGGAGAATTTTCCCTTTTTAGAATATTCGCTTAGTTTCTGAAAGTCCTCTTTAGTGTTCAGATTCTTTAATTATTCCTATGCGTCTTCAAATTCATTAATTATTCCTGTCTTTCGATCCTTTAATCATTCCGTTATGTCTTCCGATTCTTTAACCATTCCTATATGCCTGCAGATTCTTTAATCATACCAAGGAGTCTTCAGATTCTTTAATTATTCCTATGCGTCTTCAAACTCTTTAATCATTCCTATGAGTCGTAAGATTCTTTAATAATTCCTATGCCTTTCCCGATACTTTATTCATTCCTATAGGCCTTCCAATACTTTAATCATTCCAATGCGTCTTCAAATTCTTAAATCATTATTTTATGTGTCTTCCGATAATTTAATAATTCCTAACTGTCTTCAGATTCTTTAATCATTACTATGCGTCTTCAGGTTCTTTAATTAATCCAATGCGTCTTCAAATTCTTTAGTTATTCCTATGCGCCTTCACATTCTTACATCATTCCTATGCGACTTCAGATTCTTTAATCATTCTTATGCGTTTTCAAATTCTTTATTATTCCTGTCTTTCTATTCTTTAATTATTCCTATGCCTATTCCGATTCTTTAATCATTCTTATGCGTTTTCAAATTCTTTATTATTCCTGTCTTTCTATTCTTTAATTATTCCTATGCCTATTCCGATTCTTTAATCATTCTTATGCGTTTTCAAATTCTTTAATTATTCCTGTCTTTCTATTCTTTAATTATTCCTATGCCTATTCCGATTCTTTAATCATTCTTATGCGTTTTCAAATTCTTTATTATTCCTGTCTTTCTATTCTTTAATTATTCCTATGCCTATTCCGATTCTTTAATCATTCTTATGCGTTTTCAAATTCTTTATTATTCCTGTCTTTCTATTCTTTAATTATTCCTATGCCTATTCCGATTCTTTAATCATTCTTATGCGTTTTCAAATTCTTTATTATTCCTGTCTTTCTATTCTTTAATTATTCCTATGCCTATTCCGATTCTTTAATCATTCTTATGCGTTTTCAAATTCTTTATTATTCCTGTCTTTCTATTCTTTAATTATTCCTATGCCTATTCCGATTCTTTAATCATTCTTATGCGTTTTCAAATTCTTTATTATTCCTGTCTTTCTATTCTTTAATTATTCCTATGCCTATTCCGATTCTTTAATCATTCTTATGCGTTTTCAAATTCTTTAATTATTCCTGTCTTTCTATTCTTTAATTATTCCTATGCCTATTCCGATTCTTTAATCATTCTTATGCGTTTTCAAATTCTTTATTATTCCTGTCTTTCTATTCTTTAATTATTCCTATGCCTATTCCGATTCTTTAATCATTCTTATGCGTTTTCAAATTCTTTATTATTCCTGTCTTTCTATTCTTTAATTATTCCTATGCCTATTCCGATTCTTTAATCATTCTTATGCGTTTTCAAATTCTTTATTATTCCTGTCTTTCTATTCTTTAATTATTCCTATGCCTCTTCCGATTCTTTAATCATTCTTATGCGTTTTCAAATTCTTTATTATTCCTGTCTTTCTATTCTTTAATTATTCCTATGCCTCTTCCGATTCTTTAATCATTCTTATGCGTTTTCAAATTCTTTATTATTCCTGTCTTTCTATTCTTTAATTATTCCTATGCCTATTCCGATTCTTTAATCATTCTTATGCGTTTTCAAATTCTTTAATTATTCCTGTCTTTCTATTCTTTAATTATTCCTATGCCTATTCCGATTCTTTAATCATTCTTATGCGTTTTCAAATTCTTTATTATTCCTGTCTTTCTATTCTTTAATTATTCCTATGCCTATTCCGATTCTTTAATCATTCTTATGCGTTTTCAAATTCTTTATTATTCCTGTCTTTCTATTCTTTAATTATTCCTATGCCTATTCCGATTCTTTAATCATTCTTATGCGTTTTCAAATTCTTTATTATTCCTGTCTTTCTATTCTTTAATTATTCCTATGCCTATTCCGATTCTTTAATCATTCTTATGCGTTTTCAAATTCTTTATTATTCCTGTCTTTCTATTCTTTAATTATTCCTATGCCTATTCCGATTCTTTAATCATTCTTATGCGTTTTCAAATTCTTTATTATTCCTGTCTTTCTATTCTTTAATTATTCCTATGCCTATTCCGATTCTTTAATCATTCTTATGCGTTTTCAAATTCTTTATTATTCCTGTCTTTCTATTCTTTAATTATTCCTATGCCTATTCCGATTCTTTAATCATTCTTATGCGTTTTCAAATTCTTTATTATTCCTGTCTTTCTATTCTTTAATTATTCCTATGCCTCTTCCGATTCTTTAATCATTCTTATGCGTTTTCAAATTCTTTATTATTCCTGTCTTTCTATTCTTTAATTATTCCTATGCCTCTTCCGATTCTTTAATCATTCTTATGCGTTTTCAAATTCTTTATTATTCCTGTCTTTCTATTCTTTAATTATTCCTATGCCTATTCCGATTCTTTAATCATTCTTATGCGTTTTCAAATTCTTTAATTATTCCTGTCTTTCTATTCTTTAATTATTCCTATGCCTATTCCGATTCTTTAATCATTCTTATGCGTTTTCAAATTCTTTATTATTCCTGTCTTTCTATTCTTTAATTATTCCTATGCCTATTCCGATTCTTTAATCATTCTTATGCGTTTTCAAATTCTTTATTATTCCTGTCTTTCTATTCTTTAATTATTCCTATGCCTATTCCGATTCTTTAATCATTCTTATGCGTTTTCAAATTCTTTATTATTCCTGTCTTTCTATTCTTTAATTATTCCTATGCCTATTCCGATTCTTTAATCATTCTTATGCGTTTTCAAATTCTTTATTATTCCTGTCTTTCTATTCTTTAATTATTCCTATGCCTATTCCGATTCTTTAATCATTCTTATGCGTTTTCAAATTCTTTATTATTCCTGTCTTTCTATTCTTTAATTATTCCTATGCCTATTCCGATTCTTTAATCATTCTTATGCGTTTTCAAATTCTTTATTATTCCTGTCTTTCTATTCTTTAATTATTCCTATGCCTATTCCGATTCTTTAATCATTCTTATGCGTTTTCAAATTCTTTATTATTCCTGTCTTTCTATTCTTTAATTATTCCTATGCCTATTCCGATTCTTTAATCATTCTTATGCGTTTTCAAATTCTTTATTATTCCTGTCTTTCTATTCTTTAATTATTCCTATGCCTATTCCGATTCTTTAATCATTCTTATGCGTTTTCAAATTCTTTATTATTCCTGTCTTTCTATTCTTTAATTATTCCTATGCCTATTCCGATTCTTTAATCATTCTTATGCGTTTTCAAATTCTTTATTATTCCTGTCTTTCTATTCTTTAATTATTCCTATGCCTATTCCGATTCTTTAATCATTCTTATGCGTTTTCAAATTCTTTATTATTCCTGTCTTTCTATTCTTTAATTATTCCTATGCCTATTCCGATTCTTTAATCATTCTTATGCGTTTTCAAATTCTTTATTATTCCTGTCTTTCTATTCTTTAATTATTCCTATGCCTATTCCGATTCTTTAATCATTCTTATGCGTTTTCAAATTCTTTATTATTCCTGTCTTTCTATTCTTTAATTATTCCTATGCCTATTCCGATTCTTTAATCATTCTTATGCGTTTTCAAATTCTTTATTATTCCTGTCTTTCTATTCTTTAATTATTCCTATGCCTATTCCGATTCTTTAATCATTCTTATGCGTTTTCAAATTCTTTATTATTCCTGTCTTTCTATTCTTTAATTATTCCTATGCCTATTCCGATTCTTTAATCATTCTTATGCGTTTTCAAATTCTTTATTATTCCTGTCTTTCTATTCTTTAATTATTCCTATGCCTCTTCCGATTCTTTAATCATTCTTATGCGTTTTCAAATTCTTTATTATTCCTGTCTTTCTATTCTTTAATTATTCCTATGCCTCTTCCGATTCTTTAATCATTCTTATGCGTTTTCAAATTCTTTATTATTCCTGTCTTTCTATTCTTTAATTATTCCTATGCCTATTCCGATTCTTTAATCATTCTTATGCGTTTTCAAATTCTTTAATTATTCCTGTCTTTCTATTCTTTAATTATTCCTATGCCTCTTCCGATTCTTTAATCATTCTTATATGCCTGCAGATTCTTTAATCATACCAAGCCGTCTTCAAATTCTTTAATCATTGCTATGTGTCTTCAGATTCTTACATCATTCCTATTAGTCTTAAGATTCTTTAATTATTCCTATGCGTTTCCTGATCCTTTAATAATTCCTATGCGACTTCAGATTATTTCATCATTCCAATGTGTCTTCACATTTTTCATCCTTTCTAACCGCCTTCAGATTCTTTAATCATTCCTATGCGTCTTTCGAGTCTTTAATGATTTCTATGCGTCCTCAGATTCTTGAATCATTCCTAGGCGTCTTCAATTCTTTAATTATTACGAATTCGTCTTCAGATTCGTTAATTATTCCTAAGGGTCTTCAAATTCATTAATTATTACGATGCGTCTTCAGATTCTTTAATTATTCCTATACGTCATCAAATTATTTAATCATTCCTATGCGTCTTTCGATTCTTTAATAATTTCTATACGTCATCAAATTATTTAATCATTCCTATGTGTCTTTCGATTCTTTAATAATTTCTATGCCTCTTCAGATTCTTATAATCATTCCTATGATTCTTCAGTTTCTTTAATAATTCCTGTGCGTCTGCAGATTCTTTAATTATTCCTATGCGTCTTCATATTCTTTAATCATTCCCATTCGTCTTCAGATTTCTGTCACATTTTCCGTCATCCTTCACTACTGAAATAATTTCTACACGAATTTCTAGTTATTATTGATTTAGATAATAGAATTTTTAGTTATTATTTACGTTCGAACCAATGAGTTCATCTTTTATTATCACAATGTTTCGACTATTTGCCTTCCGACTTTCTTCAGACTGTCGATCCTGGTATTTTTAACAATAACCCTTTATTTATTCTATCTCGTTCCACCGTCCAAGTCTAGGGATAACTCGTTTAGTTCTATCTTTAGTGCTGATCTGTTATTGCTCGACCCGTTTACATTAAATCTAAGTCGGCAATCCCTGCTCAAGGATTGAACTCACAATTAGGATATGCTGCCAAATTTACGAACCAACATTTTCACCCCCTAGGCTATTGTCACCCCCTAGGCTATTGTCACCCACTAGGCTATTGTCACGTGAAACGAAAGCATTCCAGGGACTTATATTACATAAAGGGTTTATTTCGAAATTCTCTGAGGGTTACCCGGATGAACAAATACCTGAAGAAAGCCTAAAATACCAACCCCGAAACGTTACGATGATAAAAACAAATATGAGAACAGATAGTTAAGTTTTTGTAGCTGGTTGATTTTGACGTCCCCAGTATGTAAGTCACATCTTAAGCTGTCTCTTTTGCTGACAACCATGCATTCTGTCTTTTAATAGTTAAAAGTTAGTCCTTTCATCTTGCTTTCTTTTACAACGTTATTATCACAGTTTTCCGTCTGTGATTGCCATCAACGCAGTATTTTATTATAATAGTGTATTTTAGCAATGCAACTTGTCAGACGATGACTGGTCTTTGCTTTTTATATACACGTGTGTTTGAGAAGGGGCAAGAGATTTAAGGCGTATACACTACCAGTCAAATGTTTGGGACAACCCTGAATTTTTTTTCTAAGTTCATTAAAAAGGTAATGTTGCATATTTGAATAAATAAACTCACCTATTGTGTATATATAAACTGTTAGATGTAGACGTCTCTTCTACTCCAATAGCTTCATGTCTCGCACATCTCGCCTGTGCAATTCCCTTCCTTATTCCTGTTTCCCTGACAAATACAATCTCCAACTATTTAAGTGTAACGTCAATAGACATTTCCAGTTGCCTTGATCTATCCACCTCCCTTCTCCACACCCTTTCACCTTTCATTCCTATCTTCTCTCGCTCCAAATCTTCTGTAACCCCCTTGCCTTGATCGATCCACTATCTTTCTCCACATTCTCTCCTTTACCACTCCTATCTGCTCTTCCTCCAAACCTTCTGTAACCCCTTGCGTGCTAGTGGCCTCCAGCCTTGCTTGGGGTGATAAGCTTAAAAAAAAAAAGAAAATATGTAAACCCTTATATAAAATTCAACAAGCATTATAAATTTATTTGCATAAGCTTAAGAAATTTTGTTACAGTCTGATATATTTTCTGAACTGAAGAGCAGAAATTTACAAATAGTTCAGTGCTTGGTAGAGGTTCAACCCTATCTAAATTAATGTGTGATTGAAATTAATTTTCAGAAACCATTAAAATTCCAAGAACTAAGCAGATTAGTATTGAAAAAAAGAAATTCTTCCAATAGAAGTGTGTTCCGAATGTCAGATTGCTAGAAAATTACAGATTCTTTGATGAAAAGAAAATATAAATTTGCTTTAATTGAAATTATAATTATTTTATATTTATTTTGATTTAAGTTATTGCATAATTGCATGCAAACATAGAAAAAATAAATTTATTTATTTAAAGACATGAACCTTGATTAATTTTACTTTTTAAATTTAGACGAAAAACTTAATGTGGTCCCAAACCTTTGGTCGGTAGTGTGTGGTTGTGTGTGTGTGTGTGTGTGTGTGTGTGTGTGTGTGTGTGTGTGTGTGTGTGTGTGTGTGTGTGTATAAAATATATATCAAATGGGTTATAACTGATCTAATATTACCGTTTCATCATTATGATTCTACCGTTATTCTTCTCATTATTATTATTATTATTATTATTATTATTATTATTATTATTTCCTTTGATTTCTGATGTGTACTCATTTCTTTCCGGGTCCGCCCAGGGACCTAAGGTTAGAAATGACATCATGACGTTTTCCACTGAAAAAAAAAATACATAGATAAAGCCCTTTGTAAGGTGTGTGCTGTACTCGTGAGAACAATTTTTGTATTTTTTTAAGGCATGGACTTCCAGGAATCCCTTTAATTAGTCTACTGGAATCTTTTCCAACTAATCCGAGGGCTCCAACGGGGATTGTTGATGTGCCACATTTTTAGATTTCGTTATCATCATTATTATTATTATTATTATTATTATTATTATTATTATTTCATTTCTTTTGACTTTTGGTGTGTACTCATTTCTTTCCGGGTTCCGACGACAGACCTAAGGTCAGAAACGGCAACATATTTTCTATTGACCAATTGAAAAAGAAGAAAAAGAAAACACAAATATTTTACATAGATAAAACCCTTTATAAGGTGTGGGCTGTACTCGTGAGAACAATTTTTTTTGTATTTCTTTAAGGAATCACTTCATTGAATCTACTGGAATCCTTTCCAACCAATCCGAGGGCTCCAATTACAACAGGGATTGTTCATGTTCCCATGTACCACATTTTTGAGATTTCGTTATTATTATTATTATTCCTCCTGTCATTGGTAGTTTATTATTAATATTTTTATTATTATTACGACATAATAATAATTGTAGAATAACAAAACTTACCGACGTAAGTGTCCCAGCTAGCGTCCAGCTGGCAGACAAAAATAAAGCAGGCTGTAAACCCTGCAAACTGACTGGAATCAAGCTGGTATTTAAACAGAAATACCTCCACTGATGTACCAGCAGCCAATCACAGCCCAAGCAATGGACTATCCCACTTGAGCACAATGAGAAGCTCCATGGCACCATAAATAGCTCTCTTTCTCAAGGTGGATTATTCTTTCCTCAGCTTGATCCACAACTGAGAGCTTATTTTTGACAATGTGATTGTAATATTATTATTACTTTAAAAAAAAATTTCATTTCGAAATGTTTATATTCAAATTACTGCATATTTGCATGCAAACATCGAAAAAATAAAATTATTTTTTTAAAGACGTGAAACTTTATTTATTTTTTAAGTTTAGAGGAAAAAAATCAATGTGGTCTCAAATGTCTGGTCTTTAGTGTATATATTTATCAGATATCTTATGCGTAAAGTGATTCCATTCGGTTGGGCTTAAGAATGGATTTCTGAATCCCACGCTCCTCCTGTTGGTATCTCGTTTCTTGGTCAAAGAATTTGACTTTATCGAGACAGAAGACAGTAAAACAGAGTTGATAAATGCTAACATATGTGTTTATAAAGCAATAAATGCTATTTGTTTACAGATTGCTTCCGCCGTCATAACTTTTTAGGAGAGTGTAATGGTTATTTGGATTATTGTTAACATTATTTTCATGAATCCTCATGAGAAAGGCATGAAACTAACACTGCTATCGAAAAGTGATCTTCCCTGAGTATTGTATATCAGGACAGGTTTCAGGTTTGTAGTCAAAGAGAATACTTTCTGCCAGCTTTTTCGCGGCAGTAGCCTGCATGTTACCGGGAGATAAGATGGGCGCCTTTAAAGACAAGACAAATATATCTAGTATGATCAACGGGAAAGCAGAATTTTTGACCCGAAGTTTATCAAATTCGACAAGCATCCGATGAAGAAGCCATTTGTTGAAACGCTGTGGACGTAACCACAAAATTAGCATATTTCCTGCGTGTGTCAAATTCTCCATTCCTTCTTTCCTCATTAAGTTTCCTGTCTTTCCACTATATTTCTCAATGAATCCAAAATGTTTATTTTTGATTCTAAGTATACGCGCCCTTTTTTTATATTTAATTTTTATTTTATTTTCAATTTTCTTCCTCGCTCGTCACATGTTCAGTCCATGGTATTCTCAGTATCCTTCTGTGGCGCCACATTTCTGTTGCCACAAGTCGCTTCATCTTTAAGACAGACTCTCAAGGTATACAGTGAAATAAAATATTTACAAACCAAGGAAAAACGATCGGAAATATTAGAATTGTTTTTAAAAACTTTCACCCCAAACAAGGCGATAAAACAAAGTAAAAAAAAAATTGAAATGAGAGAGAGAGAGAGAGAGAGAGAGAGGGAGAGAGAGAGAGAGAGTGAAAGAGAGAGAGACTATTAACACCAAAAGACTAGTATTCAGAAGATGACGATTGATTCCCCACAATACCAATCGTAGCAGAAATAGCAGCCAGGAAAAATGCGGGAATAAAGAAGAAATGGATCACTCACTATAATAAACACGCACAGAAACAAGTACTCAATAACGAATACAAACAAAAAAGTCCTCGTAATCGAAAGACTTCCGGTATTCAACAGAGAACTGAAATCTATGTCACCTAACGGGAGAGGGGGCAGTAAATCAAACTAAAAAAGTGGGGGCAAATTAAATGTACCGATTCTAGCCTAGTTAAAATAGGTAATTAGTACAAACTGCTTTGTCCAAAATAATCATTGTGTCTCAAAAGACAAATAAGGCCAAGAATGGGGGATGGTCATCACTGTGCAATCTTTTAACAATCACTGACACAACACCGCAAATATTCCCAACATCAAAACTTGCTATTTACACAATTTCTCTATGAAGTTCTAAAAAGTCTCATATTTACAATCTTCATGCGAGATACAAATAATAATAATATTTAAAAATCTAACCCCAAATGTATGCAATAATAATAATAATAATAATAATAATAATAATAATAATAATAATAATAGTTTGGTAGTGTTAGAAAACCCCGATAAAAAAAACCGCTACTTTTTTAATGAATATTAAAAACGCCGTTCGAAACCTGTACAAATCGGAATAATCCATTATATCAGTATTAGGTACACCAAACACCCAGCCGATTCCATATTGTGTAGGGGGAGTTTTACAACACCTATTTTACGAAGCGAAAATAGCCAGAAATCGATTTATGTCTGACAAGTCGGTAAATGTCATCTCTTTCAAATGCTTAACTCCCCGACAGTATCCCGGATAATTAACTTAGACTAATCCCACAGGGGGTAAGGTGTACCTTTCTCCTTCTAATCCAAGAGGGGGTAATGTGTACCTTTCTCCTTCTAATCCCAGAGGGGGTAACGTGTACCTTTCTTCTTCTAATCGCAGAAGGAGTAATGTGTACCTTTCTCCTTCTAACTCCAGAGCGGGTAATCATACTTTTCTCCTTCTAATCGCAGAGGGGGTAATGTGAACCTTTCTCCTTCTAATCGCAGGGGGGTAATGTGTACCTTTCTCCTTCTAATTCCAGAGGAGGTAATGTGTACCTTTCTCATTCTAGATATATAGTCCCCATTCCAGATATTTCCACCTTTGTTTATAGAATGGATTGTTTGAAACAGCAGTAAGTAAACCATTCTGTAAATTAATTGAAACAATTGCTTTAGTTTTCTTTCTTACAATATACGGTCTGGTTTAGATCCACTGGAGTGTCAGGGTGTAATCGATTTCTATTTTTCCTCAGATTAGGTCATTTGTAGTGTAGTAATATGAATCTATTTTTAGTGTGTATGATGAAATTTGTTTGGCCTTGAAAAATATTGCGTCATCCGTGATTACATAAGATATTTATCACTATTGTCTCGACTGTCGATTAGTTTTCCTACCGCCATTGTCTGCGATGGATGTTACTCCAAGGAAGCGTTCGAAAACTGTAACGCTACACGCACACACTGGCAAGCTTTACTAGTGAGCAAATCAAAGTACTGTAGACTGGCCTGGAAACTCTCTTGATTTAAATCCAATTGAGAATCTGTGGTCAATCTGCAAGAAACGACTTTGTGGAATGGACATACGAATTACTAACATATGCACTGGGTCATGTTTCATTGGGAAAAAATGTAAACAATAACGGAATTATTCGTTTTGTTTCAATTAATTTTCACAAGTGTGTATATGAAAATAGGTTCAGTGTTCCGAATTACATTGGATATGTTATACAATTTTTGTTTTACTCTTTTTCATCGTCTCACACCGACCTGCGCCGCTTCATCTCACCTGAATGAATATTTAAAAGATTGATCAATATAAACGACTTTTGAAAGTTATATTTCTAAAAATGATGCTAATTTAAACTAAATATGATGTTTGATGTTTATGAGGCCCTGTCATTTCTTTTAAAACTAACTGTGAAGGTGTTGGTGTTAAAAAACCTCGCCTGCCTCATAATTTTATATTAAATCATGGGTTTTAATTTATAAAATACTTAATCCCCTCATATTTTCAAACTAAAATAAGCGTTTTCGTGTTTGAAAAGGAAGGAGGCATTATTTTCGAAATGACACTCGTATGTTGCATACACCTATAGCATAGGGCGCTTGGCTCAGATCGATTTAAATGCGTAGTAAAGTTGGTCCTTATGGGTGATTCCATACACTTGGCCTTGGGTCAAACTAGTTCAAGATCAGTAAACAACGATGGTTTCTTATAGCGTCTGGGGTAGTTGCTTATTTGCCATTGACGCAACTCACTGAGCTTAAGTAGAAACATAATTTTTAAATAAGTTTTTTTGTGGTACACAATTTAATAATAGCTAGGAAAAGACAAAATTTATAAGGAAAAATTTATTTCGGTTGAGCTCTCTGGGGAAGGAAGTGTGGGTTTGTAAACAGTGACTATTAAGGCTAATATAGCGTGACTCTTCGGCAAAAGCGAATTGAGTCCTGTCGGTCACTGTGTGTTTATTTAAAAATAAATACTCTAAAATTCACCTACATCCCTGCCGTGCGTCGACGGCTTAGTCATAGAATTTCCGACTGACGTCAAATCAGTCGGGTTTCGATCTTAGCTAAAGGCAACCGGACGTCTAGCCACACTGAAGGGCTGTGATACAGCGAAACAGTCTGTCTGTGGATGACAATAATATATATATATATATATATATATATATATGTATATATATATATATATATATATATATATATAGTCATCCACAGCTTGACTGTTTCGCTGTATCACAGCTCATCAGTGTGCCTAGACATCCGATTGTTTCAAACCGATTTGGCATCAGTCAGAGATTCTACCCCCAAGCTATCGTCACAAGTCAGAGAGAAAGCGAAATTTTAACATTTTTACTATAGGAAAGACGTCAGTGGCTAGGAGACCGCGAATTTTCTGTATGTCCGTGCAATTTGGGTTATACATTTAGATTATCAAAGATAATTTTATTTTTAACTGAATGGATAGATTTTGGTGCATGTATCTAGACTTATAAAAATGTTTTATTTTCCAAACACGGTCAGCGCATCAGGGCCGTCTTCATAGTTGCTATAATTATCTATTGGTTTCCTTTTATTAATAATGCTTCCATTATTTTAGCATTTTAAGCATTATTGTATAAAAGAAGGACTGCTGCCCAAATGCGCAATTCTCTCTCTCTCTCTCTCTCTCTCTCTCTCTCTCTCTATATATATATATATATATATATATATATATCCTGTCGAATACGACGTATGAGGGTCAAGCAGATCAGTACCTAGGAACCGACAGCCCGACACGAGCACATAAGATTTCATTATAGTGTTGAAGTTTTTTTGCAGACTCAAACACTCCGCAGGTTTTGAATTCGGAGTTGTCCTTCTCCTAGACCAGTTGCCATCCAAGGCTATAGAACCCAGTCTGTCCTGATATTTACCCAACTGGAGGGGATTATATACCTTATATATATATATATATATATATATATATATATATATATATATATATATATATGTGTGTGTGTGTGTGTGTGTATGTGTGTGTTTATATTGAGCACTAATATTATCTCTCTCTCTCTCTCTCTCTCTCTCTATATATATATATATATATATATATATGTATATATCTCAAAGCTCAGCTTCGATGTAAACTGGGTGGCCCAGTAGTGAATTCCAGTGCTCAGCTTAGTGAATTAATTGCCTTAGCGTATATATATATATATATATATATATATATATATATATATATATATATATATATATATATATATATATATGTATATATGTATATGTATATATATATCTATATATCTATATATATATATGTGTATATATATATATGTGTGTGTGTGTGTGTATGTATATATATATATATATATATATATATATATATATATATATATATATATATATATATATATTTCCATTTATAAAGAAACCCGTACTTAAACAGCAACATTTTAGTCTTTGATCCTTCGAAGCTAATCACACATGCTTATGTTGTAAACATAAGGAAATTGATTAAACGTATGAAAAGATTGACTTTGGCATTCGCATGGGGGGTGAAAGCTTCCGTTTTGAGGATGGTAAATGGGAACATGCTTGAAAAAGAACGCACCCATGTAACTTCTCCAACCGTGACAGTATTGAAACAAGAATGTGCCATCATTTCTCATATTTGTCCGTTTGCTGTAATTCCTGGGGAGGGGGTATTCTTTGATTTCTTCATTATTTTTCTAAGGATTATAACAATATGAACTAGATGAAATATAAATATTTTTTCCTGGAGTAGAAAGACCGTCCTCCCCCTTTTTTTATTTACGTAGATGAGTACGTAATTTTTGCAATGAAGACTTACGGTCGAGAGAACTGAGAACCTTTTAGTATTCCGGCGAATGAAGATTTTAATATTTTAAAGTGTCATATATATAAGCAGCTCTAAAGATTCGTTAAAAAATGAGCATACATGATGAAAAAATGCCACATTTTTTATAAAAAACAACGTTTTATTATCCGAGTTTGCAATGAAGACTTACGGTCGAGAGAACTGAGAACCTTTTAGTATTCCGGCGAATGAAGATTTTAATATTTTAAAGTGTCATATATATAAGCAGCTCTAAAGATTCGTTAAAAAATGAGCATACATGATGAAAAAATGCCACATTTTTTATAAAAAACAACGTTTTATTATCCGAGTTTGCAATGAAGACTTACGGTCGAGAGAACTGAGAACCTTTTAGTATTCCGGCGAATGAAGATTTTAATATTTTAAAGTGTCATATATATAAGCAGCTCTAAAGATTCGTTAAAAAATGAGCATACATGATGAAAAAATGCCACATTTTTTATAAAAAACAACGTTTTATTATCCGAGTTTGCAATGAAGACTTACGGTCGAGAGAACTGAGAACCTTTTAGTATTCCGGCGAATGAAGATTTTAATATTTTAAAGTGTCATATATATAAGCAGCTCTAAAGATTCGTTAAAAAATGAGCATACATGATGAAAAAATGCCACATTTTTTATAAAAAACAACGTTTTATTATCCGAGTTTGTCTCTAAATCACCCCCTCCCTTTCAAGCCATTTTTCGAATAAATGTTCGTCACCAACCCTCCCCGTTGTTGTTGTTTTTTTTGTTGTCTTTGGTCACGTGGTTTTGGTCTTTTGTTTATTGACTATAAGTTTACCATTCCTTTTTTTTTACCTTTCTAGCCAGCCTTTCCTGACGATCCGCTTAGGTGAAACGTTGGTAGGTTTGTCTGGCTCTCTAGGTTTAACTAACTTTCTATCTATCTATCTATCTATCTATCTATCTATCTATCTATCTATCTATCTATCTATAAGAAACCTGTACTTAAAAAGAAACAATTTAGTTTTGGGGATTAACTTTTTATGCATAGTTGGGACCCTAACAAAAAAAACTATAATATATGGCTCTAAAAATTCGCTAAAAAAAGAGCTTTCAAGATGAAAAAATGCCTCAATTTTAATAAAAACAACGTTTTATCCTCAAAATCTTTATATTATTATTAAGAGGGAAGATAAAATGATTTAATCATTGTCGGCTGGGGCTTCAGAATACGCCGACTGGACATCTGCAGTAGGGTAAGGCCCTCCACCCAAATCAGTCGTCCTGGGTATGACGATAAACTACATCCGCGTCCTAGGTAAGACGTTAAACTACATTCAACAGCAAAGTCTCATATGAGGAGATTTTGAGGTGCATGGAACCACCTCTGAATTGCTGGTGTTCCCAGATCCACCCTAACCCGGGGTGGTAGCATCTGATAGGGTCCCAACTATGCACAAATAGTTAATCTCCAAACTTGGGTCAAAACAATATGAAAGTTTAAAAATAGGTTTTAATACCAGAATTACCTTTTTGTAAAAAATTATTACAAGCAATACATTTTTGAAGGAAAAGATATTACCAACAATCCAATTTTTAAGAAAAAAACATTATCAACAATATATTTTTTTAAGAAAATAATATTACCAGCAATACATTTTTGAAGGAATAAATATTACCAGCAATGCATTTGTGAAAGAAAGATATTACCAGCAATATTTTTTTTGAAATATATATATATATATATATATATATATATATATATATATATTAGCAGCAATACATTTTTGGAAAAAATATTACCAGCAATAACAAAGATGAGGACAATAGTCCGAATAATGTAAATAGTGTACATAATACCTCATCTCAGAAATATAGACAGATACTGAAAGGCCGAAACGTTGTAATAAATATGGCGACAAATATGAGGACAATACTCCGAATAATGTAAATAGTTTACATAATACCTCATCTCAGAAATATAGACAGATACTGAAAAGCCGAAACTTTGTAATAGTTATAGCGACAAATACGAGGACAATAGTCCGAATAATGTAAATAGTGTATATAATACCTCATCTCAGAAATATAGACAGATACTGAGAGTCCGAAACTTTGTAACAAATATGGCGACAATGACGAGGAGAATATTTTTTTACATTTGTTAACCCCCACTTATTTAATATTATGAAATTTTAAGAAAATATTTTACTCGCACTTAATATTTTTATATGTCCTTTTATACGTCCTTGGAGAATTTAAATCATGACTTTTTTTTGTCAAGGGGGATATCTAGTTACAGAAAATCTGCTCGGAATAGTAAAATAAAAAATGAATTAAAACTAAAACTTTAATTAATTTCATTTTTTTTAATTGCCTTTATGCATAAAATATATTAAGGACACAATTGTCCCAGGAAAAACTTTTTCGATGAATAATGAATTTTTACAAGAATTTTTTTCATTTTATAAAAAATTTAATTACAATAATTTATAAACTTTTAAATCTTTTTAAATTCAGTATTAAATTGTATAGGTCAAGTGATATTATAATTAAATAAAAACTATATTTACTAATCATAAATGTAAAAGTGCAATACGATTCAACGACTCCTAATATTTGAAAAAAGAATTTGAATTCATTTTATGTGTGTAAACGGGCTGATTTTTCTAAATACGGATTTCCAAAGGTGACATTATCAGAAAATAAAAGCAGTAAGTATAGTGAATTTAAAATTCATAGGTAATGTCCCAAACTAGCGTCTTCGTAATTTAGACTATAAAGCCAAAGTACCTAAAATTCAATAAAATATTAAATTGCTTAAAATATGTTCTTAAATTTTTAAGATTACTGGATAGTTCAAAAAAATATATATAAAAAAATCGTTCACGTTATATTCGTCAAGTAATTGGTACAGTTATGTCACCTTCAGAAAAAATTCCCAAACATAAGTCTGTCGAGAGTGTAGTCAAGATGAGTTCGAATTCCAGTCGAATTCATTGACTTACTACACAAATACACTTTGGGAAGGTATGAATCTATCGCTTCACTCCATCTATGGGGTAAATAGCAGGACAGTCTGGGAACGCTAGCCATGGTTGGCAAGCGTGTAGGAGAATAAGAACACTGAATTCAAAACCTTCATAGCGGTACATGATCACGGATTGAAGGCAATCTTCAGACCATGAAGACTGAAGATTGCGTTCAAGTAAGTCACAGATTTTGTCGCCAGTCAGTGTAAACCCCACTGGCCATTTATATATATATACACGCTCTATCCCTACATATTCATAAATATGCCATAAATTAAAACTATATATAGTTTATCACACACATACGCGCGCGCACACACACACACACGCACACACACACACACACCTATTTTCGTATGGAATTAAATTATTATTCGTTTTCTAAATTCTAATAACATTATCTATCTATCTATCTACCCTAATCTCGTCAGTATCTATCTATCTATCTATCTATCTATCTATCTATCTATCTATCTATCTATCTATCTCCTGGTCTCTTAATATCTATCTATCTATCTATCTATCTATCTATCTATCTATCTATCTATCTATCTATCTATCTATCTCCTGGTCTCTTAATATCTATCTATCTATCTATCTATCTATCTATCTATCTATCTATCTATCTATCTATCTCCTGGTTTCTTAATATCTATCTATCTATCTATCTATCTATCTATCTATCTATCTATCTATCTATCTATCTATCTCCTGGTCTCTTAATATCTATCTATCTATCTATCTATCTATCTATCTATCTATCTATCTATCTATCTATCTATCTCCTGGTCTCTTAATATCTATCTATCTATCTATCTATCTATCTATCTATCTATCTATTTATCTATCTATCTATCTATCTATCTATCTATCTATCTATCTATCTTCTGGTCTCTTAATATCTATCTATCTATCTATCTATCTATCTATCTATCTATCTATCTATCTATCTATCTATCTATCTATCTATCCTAGTCTCGTCATTATCTATCTATCTATCTATCTATCTATCTATCTATCTATCTATCTATCTATCTATCTATCTATCTATCTATCTATCTTAGTATGTTGATATCACTCTTTGTCCCTATCTATCTATTTCGATGGAATTAGCCATTAGAAAATGATGAATTAACATCGCCCACACAACAATAAATGTAGGCAAAACTCTTATTCCCAAGACAGATTTTGCTTTCATAAATTAAAAAAACCGGATCCATATGCCATTAATAATTTCATAATATTTTCAATTCTGGTTCTGATTTATCTTAAAGATCTGAGCGAAAACAAAACGGTCATATGTTCTCATGAGATGAATGCCTAATTAACCGGGTTAAATAGCGAATTCCCTTTGCTAGGGAAAGGAACATCGTCACCATCAATGCTATTGATTTCAAAAATTTGTCTCAAGAATAAAAAAAAATATTAAAATTGATTAACTGAACAGTATTAGGACAAAATTTCCACAATATTTCACTGAATCTGACAGAATAAAATTTAATACGTCTAATACAAAACGTAACCTCAGGTTTTGTAAAATCCATAGCGCCCGGGCTAAAGAGTTTAAGGCTTACACCAAAAAAGCTACATGCCGGTTATTATTTTTTTTTAAGTATATCACCCCAAGCAAAGCAATAAAGATTAGGATAACAGTCCGAATAATATGAATAATGCAAGTAATCATAATACCTCATCTCATAGAAATAGACAGAAATCTACGAGGGAGTATGTTCCACAAAGTAGCTGTTCTTGGGAAAATGCGGTTTATGTGGAATGTTTTCTTTACATTTGGGTCTTGGAGGAAAATGAGAGTGATTCGACTTCGTGGCATGGTGTGTCATATTTGTAAAAGCCTGAACTGTTGAGACCAAAAAATGGAAATCATCTGAATATTTGCTATCGAAAATTAAAAAGAAGAGAAGCGACACGTTTGTAACAAAGAATATACTTCTAAAATATATTCTCTTCCGTACGTCTATTTATTTTAAGTAAGTTCCTTTCATATTGTCTGATGAGCTTAATCACATTATCATTGAAAGACGAAAGGAAATCACCCCATTGATACATATTTTAATCCTATCTAAGCTTTCGGCTTACATAATCCATTATCAAAGATGACAATTACATGCCAATATATCAAACAATACACGGACGAAACAATAATGATAGTCTGTTTTTGTTGCGTGAAAAATTTCAAAGCAACGACAAACTTTCAATGATAATGTGATTAAGCTTATCAGACAATACGAAAGGAACTTACTTAAAATAAATAGACAAAACTTGTCTATATTATTTAATGAAACATGCATCAATATATATATATGTATATATATATATATATATATATATATATATATATATATATATATATATATATATATGGTAATGATACAATATGTTAATCCGTATGGGATTTCCAGGAGGATATAGGTCCAGGGAGAGCTCTGTGTCAAAAGACAGAGCAAAATTATTATTAATTAAAGAATATCAAACATTTAAAATATTTTTATTTCATGAGCTCTCTAAAAAATCAGCTCTCAATCTTCAAGACCTACACACAAATCACAAATGAAATGGGAAAAAATACTCCGGGTTAAAATCAAGAGATATTGCTATCTTATTTAGAGAGTGGAAAAAGACAGAGAGTGTTGACCTATTTTGATATACTGACGTCAGATTTAACATTAGTATGTCATTTGAGGAAGGGGGAAGGGCATAAAATGTAGTTCGTTCAGTGTGAATTGGAAACAATCCTGTCTTGTTCTGTGAACAACGGCCAAAATTCCAATGCTCATATATTTCATTCAACAAATTATTTGTAAATAATATTAGAAGAGAACATCTTTAAGGATTTCGAAATTAGCGTAAAAATTTTCATATGATTTTTTATATAATTAAGCAAGAAATTT
>OZ038496.1:88714661-88737161 GCA_964036315.1 Acanthosepion esculentum
GTCTGTCGTTGCTTTGAAAGTTTTCATGCAACAAAAACAGACTATAATTATTGTTTCGTCCCTGTGCTGTTTGATATATTGAAATGCAATTGTCATCTTTGATAATGGCTTATGTAAGCTGAAAGCTTAGATTGGATTTAAACATGAATTAATATGGTGATTTCCTTTCGTCTTTCAATGATATTATTAAGCTTTTCAGGCAATATGAAGTTCTACGCGGAGAATCTAAAAAAAAACAAAACAAAAAACCTTTTTGCTATCGGTCGTCCATAATAGTGGCGACGAGGATATTGAAGAAACGAATTCTACGCGGAGAATTCTAAAAAAAAAACAAAACAAAAGAAAAAACCTTTTTGCTATCGGTCGTCCATAACAGAGGCGACGGAGGTATTGAGAAAAAAAACTACAAAAAAAAAAACAAAACAAGTTCTATGCGAAGAAAAGGAAAGACATACTAGGCTCGAAGAAAAACAATTAGAAATTCAACAGAAAAACGAAGAAAAACTATTGGAAATTCAACAGAAAAACGAAGAGAAGCAACTCGAACTACAAGAATTACTACTACGGGCAGTAACAAATAAAGGACAACATTCTGGAAATGAAGCGGCATTCTCGCAAAATGCTATATGGAGCTCTATCAATGACTTCACTTATGCACCGGACGAAGACAAAACCTTCGCGGCTTACTTCAGAAGATATGAAGATTCATATGTGTTTGATTGCGGGAATTGGTCAGACTTGAAAAAAGTACGTCTACTACTGAGAAAACAAGGGTCAAGCGAATACACTAAATTCGTAGGAAAACCGAGGAAAACGAATGAGTTGACTTTCAAGGAAGCCGTGAAACTTTTAACGGAATTATTTAGTCCGAACACTTCACTATTCCACAAAAGGTGGAAATTTTTAAATTTAACAGAAATGGATAGCGAAGACTATGTAACATTCGCTTCCGTAGTAAACAAACACTGCGATGACTTTAAGTTATCTGAACTCAGCCCTGACAATTTTAAATGTTTGATATTCGTCCAAGGCCTGGTTTCAACTATAGATGCGGAGATCAGACGGAGAATTATAACAAAACTTGAGAGAGAACCAGAATTGACGCTACAAAAATTGACTGAGGACTGTCAGAGATGTATAAGCGTAAAAAAGGACGCGAAAGATATGGAAGAGTTTGGCGTCGCTCACATACGAAAAGTACAACGTCAAACAGGTTTTTTTCCCACCTCAAAAACAAACCAAACAAATTATTTTACAACAAAAAGTCAAATGAAACCTCAGAAGAAACCATCACCCAGTCCATGCTATCGCTGTGGGACTTTGCATTGGTACAAAGATTGTCCATACCGCTATAAGACTTCTCTATCGTGCAATAAAGTGGGACATAAAAGTTCGCACTGTAGAACAAAGAAAGAAAACAAAAGCAGAGTAAGAGTCACTAGAACTAACCAAGCGGATGGGATAAATATACGGGAAAACGTACAAGTAGAAATGTTAAACAAAAAAATCAGATTACAATTAGATTCCGGATCAGATTTTAACCATTATTAGCTTACAGATGTGGAAGAAATTAAACAAACCGACCATGTTGAGAACAGATAATATAGCCAAGTCGGTAACAGGAAGAAAAATCAAATTTGAGGGGGAGATTATCACAAAGGGGATAACAAAGAAATTAAAGATGTATGTTCTAAAAAATTTGGAACTGACTGAATGCAGAAATTTGACCTCTGGGATTTACCGATAAATACGTTCTGCCAAAAAGTGGAAAGGTTATCGACCGAGGCAGAGAAATTGAAGGAGAAATTAAAGGAGAGTTTCCCCGACGTATTTTCAGCCGGCCTCGGTGTAAAAGGTGTAAAAAATGGCGGCCAAAATCGAACTAAAAGAAAATGTACAACCCATTTTCAAGAAGTAAAGAAACGTACCTTTCGCATCATTAGAAAAAATAGACGAATTGTTGGATAGACTCGTGAAAATCGGTATATTGACAAAGGTGGAATATAGTCAATGAGCCGTACTTACGGTTTACGTGAAAAAGAAATCGGGTGAGATACGAGTATGCGCTGATTTCTCAACGGGATTGAATGCAGCGATTAAGGATTATCACTATCCTCTCCCTAGTCCAGAGGAAGTTTTCACAAAGTTGAACGGAGGAAAATTTTTCTCAGATAGACGAGCGAATCATACCTACAAGTACCAGTAGATGAGGAAAGCTCGAGGTTGTTGTGCATAAACACACATAAATGTTTATATAAGTTCCAGAGATTACCATTTGGGATCAAGGTCACGCCGGCGATATTTCAGCAAATAATGGACACTATGCTAGGCGGACTTGATTTCACGATCGCATACCTTGATGACATCCTGATAAATAGCAAAAATATTGAACAAGACTGGGAACACGTTCAAGAGGTTTTCAGGCAGATACAAAATTACGGTTTTAAGGTAAAGGAAAATAAATGTGACTTCTTTATGAAGGAGATAAAATATCTGGGCCATATTATTGACGAAGAAGGAAGAAGACCAGACCCAGAAAGAGCCACGGCAATGAAAAAATGCCGACCCCTTCAAAATTTAACCGAGTTACAAAGCTTCTTGGGCTTAGTAAATTATTATAAAGAATTTATTCCTAACATGCACAAATTACGCGCACCCTTAAACGAGCTTATGAAGAAGGAAAAAGTTTGAGAATGGTCATATAAATGTCAGAAAACTTTCGACAAAATCATGAAGGCTCTAACAGCAGATTTATTTTTAGCGCATTATGATCCAAAATTGGAAATAATAGTCGCGAGTGACGCGAGTGCCTATGGTGTTGGGGCATGTATACTTCATAAAATGCCGGATGGGACACTAAAACCCATCGTCAAGAACCTTACTACCTGCCGAACAAAATTACTCGCAAATCGAAAAAGAAGCTCTGGGGATTATTGCGTTTACGAGATTCCACATATATTTACAGTAGAATTTTCACCTGACAGACGGACCACAAGCCGTTATTGACAATATTCGGATCAAAGAAAGGTCTACCTGTCTACACTGCTAATAGATTGCTAAGATGTGGGACGATTTTATTAAACTATAACTTTAAATTGGAGTATCTTCCATCAAACAAAATCGGGCATGTAGATGGTTTTCGAGACTAATAGCAACGGAGCCATTAGAAGATTCCGTAATTGCAGCTCTACAATATGAGGGAGATATTAGAACATCATTATGTAGTACAATTCGAGACCTCCCCGTCACACTACAGGAAATAAGAAACGAAGCAGTGAATGACGAATTTATAAAGGAAACGAAAACAAAAATTGTAGGAAAAGATAAGAATATATCAGACAGTTTTTCGTTATGTGATAATGTTCTGCTATATAATGAAAGAGTAGTAACCCCGAAAACGCTACAAAGGCGAATTCTCAAGGATTTTCACATGGGCCACCCAGGAAAGAACATGATGAAATCCTTAATGCGAAGTTACGTGTACTGGTCAAACATGGATCAAGATATTATACATATGGTGGACAAATGCAAGGGCTGTTCCTTAGCAGCCAAGGCACCTCCGATCACTCATAAGCCATGGCCTAAGACAGATCGACTGTGGTCGATAATCCATGCAGATTTCGCAGGTCCATTAGAGGGTTTCTACTACTTGATTGTAGTAGACAGTTACAGCAAATGGCCAGAAGTATTTCGTTGTAGAAAACCTACTTCTGAGACTACAATAAATTTCCTTCACGAGATGTTTGTTCGTTTCGGAGTGGTTGATTGTCACCGATAATGGGACACATTTTACATCTGCGGATTTTCAAGAATTTTGTAAAACTTTTCAGGTGAAACACATCAAATACCCGCCTTATCACCCAAGATCAAACGGGCAAGCGGAGAGGTTTGTAGATACATTAAAAAGAGCACTAAGGAAAGCTTATGACGTACCAACAGAAAAGGCTTTACAACAATACTTGCAAGTGTATAGAATTACACCGAACAGTACTACGCCATCGACATTATCGCCGGAGGAAGTAATGTTCGCCCGAAAAATTAGATCGGTATTCGACAAATTACTGCTAAAATAGACAAAGCAATCACCAACATCATTTGTACCAAAAAGAAAATTTAACCCAAGGGAGAAAGTTTTTTTTTAAATGTTCAAAAGAAACACATCATATTGGGAGCCAGTTACAATAGAGAAACGAATCTGGAAGGTGATTTACATAATTCAGGGTCCGAAGTTCTCGCATAAAAGGCATTTAAATCAGATCAGAACGAGGCTGTTAGAGGATTCTAACGGTCTACCTCAGGAAGAGGAGGAAGTAATGGACGCAATATTTGACACATTCAATATGCAAAGGCCTCATGCAATTTCAGAACCGCGGAAATCAAGGAGCAAAAGAAAATTTACAGAGCCTTTGATGATTAATCCGAAGAGGAAAAAATATTAAAGACCCCTGCGAGGTAAAAGCTTGGGAGGGGGGTTGTTATGGGTCCTTACCTAAAACTACAGGGTGAACTCTTCCTAACACTATGTATACTACGCCTCTCAAGAGAGAGAGACGAATCGAGTCAAGCCGATAGTAGTTCACTCCAAACCAGACTGACAGTCATACTAACACCTTCCAAATCTTGTATTATTATTCCGTGTATATATATCTTCGTTATTTCTACTCTTGTGTTGGTGTTGTTCTTCCTTGGTCTTAACCTGGACCATAACAATAGTGTCCTTCAAAAGATATATTTTATCTGAAATTTTGACACACGCACAGACACACAGACACATATAGTCCGCCCAAAATATATGCAACCGTCAGAAAAGCAAAAACTTTGTTTACATTATTCGGACTATTGTCCTCAACTTTGTCGCCATATTTATTACAACATTTCGGCCGTTGTACGTTCCGGTCTTCTTCAGATGGTTGGAATGTTGAACTGAACCCTTTATTTCGCTCACTGGGGTAGACGGTTTTAGTTCCACGTACCATGTTTTGATGGATGTCAGTTATCCGTTATCTCCTGTTAATTTCCCCTCTGAAAGTTCTGCACTGCCTTAGCCGGGTATTGAACTCACACTCTTTGGGTCCTGTCACTGGATCTAACTGGATCTAACTAAAGATATTGTTGATGTTCCCATGTGCCGCATTATTGAGATTTCTATTTCAAGGTCCTTGTATTTTGATAGCATTTTGAATATCTTTAAAGATACATTGCAGTCTACAGGGACTGCCATATTATAATTATTATTATTTTTTTTCTCAGGGAAGAGAAGTCTTAAAGGAAATGAAAACACAAATGACACATACTTCGTGTCAGAAAGAGACAGCTGAAATTTCTTGGGTCTTTAACGAGGAAGGAGGGCTTGGAAAATTCGACACTCACAGGTCATATCAAAGGTGAAAGGGACAGTGTTAGAGGCAGGTTTTCACCAGCTGAAAAAGCTTGCGTGAATGGATAGTGGAACGAGGGCGTCGGAGTAACGGGAGAAACTGAGAGCTGCAAAGGATAGGAAATTGTGGAGTGCCACAATCGCCTTCGTCATGAAGAGACAATGTACATAGAAAAGGAATATATTTTCTTAACGAATTATTTTAAAATAGCCCAATCTAACAACTCTGTTTAAAATTGTTTTTCTTATTAATTATCCCAAAATAGCCCAGTTTATTTTTAAAGTAGTTTTAGAAAATCGTAAATATCGGATTTCAAAATTTAGTAGGATTAGACTTTGAAAAGTAGTTTGGTTTGAAAATTTTCCGTTTTGAAGATATTATTATTATTATTATTATTATTATTATTATTATTATTATTATTATTTCCTTTGATATCTGCCGTTTACACATTTCTTTCCGGGTTCCGCCCAGGGACCTAAGGTTAGAAATGGCATCATGACACTTTCCACTGCAAAAAAAAAAAAAAAAAATGACATGGATAAAGCCCTTCGTAAAGTGTGGGCTGTACTTGTGAGAATAATTTTTTGTATCCCTTTGAGGCATGGACTTCCAGGAATCACTTCAGTTAGTCTACTCGAATCTTTTCCAGCCAATCCTAGGGATCCAACTACAACAGGGATTGTTGTTGTTCCCATGTGCAACATTTTTGAGATTTCCGATACTATTATTATTATTATTATTATTATTATTATTATTATTATTTTATTTCCTTTGATTTCTGGTGTGTGTTGATTTCTTCACGGGTCCCAGCCAGAGACCTAAGGTTAAAAATGGCATCATGACATTTTCCACTGGGCAATTTAAAAAAAAAAGAAATCGCACATATTTTACATAAATAAAGTAAGGTGCGGTTTGTACTCGTTAGAACAATTTTTTGTATTTCTTTAAGGAATCCCTTCAATGAGTCTACTAGAATCTTTTCCAATCAATCCAAGGGTTCCAACTACAACAGGGATTGTTGATGTTGTACCACATTCTTCTTCTTCTTCTTCTTCTTCTTCTTCTTCTTCTTCTTCTTCTTCTTATTATTATTATTATTATTATTATTATTGTTATTATTATTATTATTATTAGTAGTAGTAGTAGTAATATTTCCTGCTAACCTTTATTTAAAGATCGTCCTGGGTAAGACGTTAAACTACATTCGTGTCCTGGGTAAGACGATAAACTACATCCAGCAGCAAGGCCTCTGATCAGGAGGTTTTGAGGAGCGTGGAACCACCTCTTAATTGCTGGCGTTCCCAGCTCCACCCTGACCCGGGGTGGTAGCACCTGTTAGGGTTCCAGCTATGGGAAAATAGTTAACTATTACCAACAATACTTTTTTGAAAAAAATTATTACCAGTAATACAATTTTGAAGGAAAAATATTACCAGAAACAGATTTTTGACAAAACAAAATATTACCAGCAATAAAAAATGTTGTCGGCATTAAATAACCCATTGAGGTTCATATGCCGTAAAACAAAATAAACCAAACCAATCTAAACCAAAGAATACATATTCTATTCATACGAATCTATCCTAAAAATGTTGTCGACATTAAATAACCCATTGAGGTTGATATGTCGTAAAACAAAATAAACCAAACCAAACCTTTATTTAAAGAATGCAAATTCCGATTTTGTATTTCTGTATTGTGTCTGCATGATTTAAGAGCATAACTGAATATGTTATTTTCTTCTTCGAAATGTGCCAACATTTTCAGATTACTGATTTGACGTTGAACTGAGACAAACATTAGTACAAATATGCCTTCCATTTATCACACTTTTTATATCGTTCTGCAGTATTGACAGCATAACAGGAATGGTTTACTTTAATGTTATCAAGGATAAAAATGAGAGTACCATTTGGTAAAAAGTAGTTTTGTTTTATCTTTGCCATATGTTTTGGTTCTTTAATCGTTGAATTTATCGACTTATTCTCAAGAAGAAATGTTTTACGTTTTACTCATCCTTTCTTAATTGATTTGCCTTTGCTTCTTTCTTTTTTCTGTTTCTCTCTTTATCCTTTCCTACTTTGTTTCTTGCTTCATTTTTCTCTCTTTCTTTTAAACTTAATTCTTTCTTTCTCTTATCTTGAGTCTTTTTCTCTTTCCTTTCCGTCTTTATTTTTTGCTTACATTCTTTCTTTTTTCTGTTTCTCTCTTTATTCGTTCCGTTTTTTGTTACTTGTTTCTTATATCGCTCTTTCTTTTAATCCTGATTCTTACTTTCCCTTATCTTGGTTGCTTTTTTATTTTATTTTCGTCTTTGTTTCTTACATTCTTTCTTTTTCCGTTTCCCTCTTTATTCATTCAGTCTTTTTTTTTGGCTTGACTTTTCGCTCTTTCTTTTAATCTTGATTTTTTCTTTCGTTTATCTTGATTGATTTTCTCTTTCCTTTCTGTCTGTTGCTTGCTTACATTCTTTCTTTTTTCTCTCTTTATCCTTTCTGTCTTTGTTTCTTGCTTGACTTTTGGCTCTTTCTTTTAATCTTGATTCTTTCTTTCTCTTATCTTCATTGTTTTTCTCTTTCCTTTACATCTTTATTTTTTGCTTACATTCTTTTTTCTGTTTTTCTCTTTATCCTTTCCTTCTTTGTTTCTTGTTACATTTTTCTCTTGTTCTTTTAATCTTGTTTCTTTCTTTTGCTTATCTTGATTCTTTTTCTCTTTCCTTTCCGTCTTTATTTTTTGCTTAGATTCTTTCTTTTTTCGGTTTCTCTCTTTATCCTTTCCTTCTTTGTTTCTTGCTTCATTTTTCTCTCTTTCAATCTTGATTCTGTGTTTCTTTTGCTTGTTTTACTCCCACACTTTATACCTATTTGTTTGTTTCTTTTTTTATCTTTTTATACGATAGAAATAGACAGAAGCCAATATAATAAAAATGATGATTTTGTTTATGACTTTGTTGTAATCCCCCATTTAACATACACGTAATTGTTTATCAAGTATTGAGCATTTACATACAGGCTTACCTGATTGAGATAACTAGTAAGGAAAGGAATTGATTTATATTTGAAGCGACTTTCTTCTCATAAGTCAGGTATGGGCCATGCGTGATACACAGGCGATTATGTATCTTTCGATACATGACTGACGAGGCAGATTTCCCGCAATAGGTTGCCATTTCTTTCTGCCGTAGACCACTTGTCATTCAATTTTATAGAACCTGGTCTGCTATTTACCGATATCTGGAGGAGAAGAAGAGGATTCATACCTTTCCTAAGGACATTAGCACGTCAGTTATGTGCCATGCGTGATACGCGCTTAGGCGATCATGAATCTTTCGATACATGACTGACGAGGCAGATTTTTCCCCGCAGTAGTTTGCTATTTCTTTCTCCAGTAGACCAGTTTTCACCCAATGCTATAGGACCCGGTCTGCTAATTTACCAAGAGCTGGGGGAGTAGAAGAGGATTCATACCTTACCCAAGGGTATTAATGGATTCGACTGGAATTCGAACTCGGCTCTCCGATTCCTCAATCCGAACCGCTATCCATTACTCCACCATGCCTCACCAGCAAATTAACCGGAAGGCGCCAAACTACAAAATATAGTAATGTCGGATTTTTGAAAGTCGCCCAATTCGGCCTTCCTGCTGCTAATACACATTTTTTGGGGAGTGAAAGCGGGGTCAATTAGTTCGAGCTCCAGGAGTACATCCACCCAGGTCTTACCTCTCCTTCGGTAGGGGCTGTGGTTATTATTCGACGTCTGAGACGTCTCCGAAAGTGGAAGTGCAGGGTGGAGACTTGAGCAATTTTTTGACGGATGAATTAGGACGTGAAGGTTATGATGATATGGCAGATTGATAACTGATTGACCCTAAACTTCATGAAGTTTAAGATTGTAGTACACATGAAAATATCCCCGCGGGGGTGTGTGCCACAAAGTAGCTGTTCTTGATAAGAACCTTTTGGAATGAAACGCCCTTCTTGCCAAGGGAATAAGAGCGATTCAATATTGTGGATGTAGCAAGACGTGTCTTAACAGTTACATCTGTTGGGGTGTTGCTGGGTGTTGGAAATAAATCATCCCCCACAAGGCCGCGAAAACAGTTTTGAATTCTGTTATAGTCGGAAAGTGAGAATGGGCAGCTTGAGCCAAGATATGACAGCAACAGTATATTCACAAACCAAAAATAATGAATTATTCCGACCTACCTGAACATTGGCGCCCCCATAAAATTCTTCTTGAAAATATTTCTAATAAGAACAGCCCAACATCGAGATACTAAAATAACAAGTACAACAATTGCAATATCAGGGAAAGGTTTGAAAAAAGGACAGAAATGAAACATTGAAATCCACAGGTGGATTGGGGCAGCGTAAGTGGCCTTCCAAAAGCTAAGCAAAGTATTAAGAAACAGAAAATTTTCTTTAGAAACTAAGAAAAGAGTACTGAACTGATACGTAATATCAGTTGTCCTATGTGACTTTAAATGCTCGACAGTTGATTAACAGATGAAGAAATGACTTGAAGCAGCAAAAACGTGGTTCTACAAAAGAATGCCATAGAACGAAAATCTGAGCAACGATGAAGTTTTAGAGAAAATGGCAACAAAAAATAATTATGCTTAGCATTAGGAAGAAACAGTTAGAATATAATAAAGAAAGAAGGTTTAGAAAATTGATACCCACAGGACAGATTGCAGGCAAGAGGGGGGTAAAGGGAACTGATCCATAAAGTAGTCAGCTAGTTTGAGTAAACGGATTACGGATTAACGTTGAGGGAAGATAACAAAAAGATTAAATTTATTAAGAGATTCAAAGGAGAGGAAATTGTGGAGAGCCATGATCTGCAAGGTCTTCTGCACATAGAAGAAAATGTTGAGCATAAATTGTCGGTTAAAGTAACAAATTTCTTTCAAACATTTTTCGATGGAAAATACAAATTTCTTTAATCGCGAAACCGAATATTTGCCTTCTCTTTGTGCTGGAGTTGTCGAAATTGAACGTGAGTAAATTGTTGATAAATAATAATTAAATACAGTAGAATCTCTTATATCCGGAATCCCTCATGTCCGGAATCTCTCATATCCGGAATCCCTCATGTCCGGAATCCCTCATATCCGAAGTGCTTCATATCCAGATTCCTGCATATCCGTGTATTTGGGTGATATGTAACTGACTTGAAATTTCTGTTTTTTAGGAAATTTACTTTGGATAATTGCTTGTGCTAACTTCACCCTAATGGTTTGTATTGATGCAAAAGATGATGGGAATAAGAGGAAAGGATGACAACGAGACATATCTGCAACAAGATAGCGACGAGATGCATGATTTTGATGAAACCTGGAATGAAATTGAAAACGTTATTGAAAAGGTTATCAGTTTTATGGAAAGAAAGCTAGCATTCACCTATGCGATTGCAATAACACATGCAGTGTTAAAATTGTCTTTGTTTTAAAAAAATTCAAGGACAAAAGCAAAATGAAATGTGGAAAAAGTTGAGAATGACATTAGAAGAGAAAGAATCATCATGCAACAGCGATTAAAAAATCCACGTTATATTATCTGTTTTGCATACGTGGCGTAATTTATTTTATTTTTCTTAAAATCAATTCCGTTATATTTCGCTCACCATTAGCTTATTTTGTTTACTATAAAACTTTGAAAATAAATGTTAAACTTGATTTCAGTTCTTTTAATTTTAATCTAAATATAACCCCACATATCCGGACTTTGTAACCAATTCCTCATATCCGGAAGGCCTTCTTAGTCTGGTTGTCAGGGATTGTAATGTAATGTAAACTTATTTGTTTATAACATAATATTTGGCAAAAGGTAATTACTTTCCAAACAGACTAACAAATTGTCAGTTTAGAATTGTGCAGGCCACTGACTATACTTATGATAAATTTATACTAGGTTCTTCCCTATATTAGAGGGAAATGATTGTTTTTCGTTTTTCACAGAATATGTTTTATTGAATTAGCAGACATATTGCCCATAGATTTTCGCCTTTCAATGATTTTTTTCACAGACTTTTCGTTTAATTACTTATTTTTTAGTGATGAAAAAAACAATGCTTTCAGTGTTTTGTCTGTTTCCCGCCAGTTACCGAACTAGCACCTTGTTTTCTTCCATTGAACAAATATTCCTTTTGAATCGATGTCCAAATAAGACTTATTTTAAAGTTAGTCTGTGTTTGTAATATATAATACGGCGAAACATTCAAAAGTACACCACACTCATACACGCCTATGTAAGAATAAATAAATGGACACCACAGACATACATGCCTATGTAAGAAGAATTAAATGGACACCACACATATAATGATTTTCCAAGCGTAGCTTGGATGTGGCACAAGGCCGAAAGTATGGGGCACCCAGTGAGGATCGAACTCACTATTCAGTCGTAATTGTTCTAGCGAGACAAGCTTGCTACCCATTAAACCACGTCGAGGTGCCCTGGACGCCACACATATACATGCCTATGTAAATATAAATAAAAGGACACCACACCCATACATATACACGTCTATTTAATAATAAATAAAAGGACACCACAAACATATACGTCTATGTAAGAATAAATATAAGGACACCAAACATATACATGCCTATGTAAGGATAAATAAATGGACACCACACACAAAAACGCCTATGTAAGAAGAAATAAATGGACACCACACATATACATGCCTATGTAAAAATAAATAAAATGATATCACACGCATACTCGTCTATGTAAGAATAAATAAAAGGACACCACACATATACATACCTATGTAAATATAAATAAATTCACACCACACCCATACACACCTATGGAAGAATAAATAAAAGGACACCACACCCATACACGCCTATGTAAGAATAAATAAAAGTACAAACGACGTGTACATATAAACATACTAATGTACACAAAGCCATAGATCTGTCTTTATTTCTGAGATGAGGTATTATGTACACTATTTAAATTTTTCGGACTACTCTCCTCATCTTTATCTCCATATACATTACAACGTTTCGGCCGTTGTACACTCTGGCCTTCTTCAGGTGGTTGGAATGTCGAACTGAACCCTTTATTTCGCTCACTGGGGTAGACTGTTCTAGTGCCACGTGCCATGTTTAATGGATGTCAGTTATCTCCTGTTCTCTACTGCCTTAACCGGGCATAGAAATGAATACAATATGGTAACCAGGAATAAGGAGTGCCAGAGAAAAGCGATAATAACAACAAAAATTGCAATATGAACTCTGGTAAAAACATGTCTTGATAACAGCAAAAATGTTAATATGTGCACTGGCAAAAAATGCTGCTGAAGACATTAGGTTTATAATACCCAGAAATTTATACACAGATGTCCTCAAGGACACATTGCACAGTGGATAAATTCGTTAGTTAGATCCAGTGACAGGACCCAAAGAGTGTGAGTTCAATACCCGGTTAAGGCAATGGAGAACTTGGAGAGGGGTATTAACAGGAGATAACTGACAACTGACATGGCACGTGGAACTAGAACAGTCTACCCCGGTGAGCAAAATAAAGGGTTCAGTTCGACATTTCAGGCCGGAGCGACAAAGATGAGGACAATAGTCCGAATAATGTAAATAGTGTAAAGGCATAGATATAACTGCAAACGCATATACACAAGAATATGCAAACTGAATCGGGAACCGTCAATAAGTTTTCTTTCTGAATTTTCTAAGAAATAGAAAGATTTCGCTAGAAACAAGAAAAAGACTTGAGTGCTAAACTGATATCTGTCCTTGTAAATGGCCGATGGCAGTGAGTATTGTACAATCTCTCCTCCAAAGTTGAAAAGGAGATTCGATGCAACGGCGTAGTTTTGGAGAAAATGGAAACAAAATGAATGAAAAGACTTAATATCAGGAAGAGACTATTGAGGCTCTTGGGGCATATAATGAGGAAAGGGGACTTGAAAACTCTGCTACCCACGGGTAAGAAGCACAACGGAAAACAACGCATAACATACTTTAGTGAACTTGAGCAAATGGATAGCGGAATGGATAGCTTAGGAAAAATAACAGAAAGGCAAAGTTTATTAAGACTTACAACGAACAGGAAGTTATGGAGAGTCATGATCGCCTACGTTCAGAAAATCACAATACGATAACAGTGAGATTTTAATGAGATAGAAGATAAATTTCAGACTGGGAAAGGAGATTAAAGTTGTACTTTTAACATACTGAAATATAACATCCAGAAATAAGTTTTGGAGAGTAGGGTTGTTGGAATACCGCCATTTGATTAATAAAATCTCATTTCAGCGAGATTTTGGAGTTATTCCCCCTTAGCAATTTACAGGCGGCTCACTATTCAGTCGTAATTGTTCGAAGGACACGAACGCTTTTTCTGTGACTTTTCACAGCGAAAAGACAGTCTTTTCGCTCCAGCAAAATTATCAACTACAGGCATTTAAATCAACTACAGACACTTAAAGTTGCTTTGAACTTTTCTCATTTCATGTCATATCTCTTCTTTTCTAAAATGTCTTGAAAATATATTTGTTAATATTTATTTGTTCAAATTCTATGGCTTATTATTCCTTTGGAACAATACATATCCACTAGAAATTATTAGCGGGTCAAATATACCAGGAAAATATAACTTCCCATCAAAAGAATATATACCCGCTGCAGATATGATAAAAAAATTAAATAAACAAAATACGTGTCCAGCCAGGATCGAACCCCTGATTCCTTTTATCAGGAATTGGCTGCTCTTCGTATGAAGTCATAAGCTTAAAGTAAAAACTGCTTTTTTTCAAAGGAACGGCATGACTTCTATTTGTAATGACAAGATTTAAAGACTCAGTATCCGGGTATTAAAACGGCGCATTCTATAGTTACACCCAAAACTCCTGGGTAGGGGGCATTGGGAGTGTAAAGAAAGTACTGGCTGTAAAAACGCAGTATGAAAAATACCATTTCCTTCCATCCCTCTCTACCCGACTGACCCACAAACTTAAATCTTTGTTTATTTTCCATCTTGAGTAAGTCGTCGCTTACAGTCAACCGTATGTAATTAAGTGCAACAGACGAATTAAATGAAAAAACAAAATCCTCAAATTTAACCTCTTAGAAAAAGTAACGGTTCTTGGTCGTAATAATATCTTAACTTTTGAGATGAAGAGTTGTTAATTATTATTAATTTTTGGCAAGTTTTATTTTTTTAAAAATTTTATCAGGTTGGGACAAAGTTTCTGTCCGATTTTATCATGCGTATTACAAATGAAAATACCAACGCTTATAGAAATATTTAATCGCCAATATAACCATTTATTTTCTAGAACCTCAATCTGTCTATCAACAGGTTTACAGATGTAACGTTTGTAATCTTGTAATTGTTTAGGCTTTAATGTAAAGTACGAGGTTAACGCATGTTCATCCCCTTCTCTTGATGTCAACCACAGGCCATCTAAACCGTTCTGCAAACTCCGAAGCAAGTGATAATCAGAAGGTCGGGACAATATGGAGGATGAAGCAATATTTTCCAATCGTACTGCTCTAGTTATTTACTTGTCCCTCACCACTACCACTGAGTCAAGTTGTGACACAAGGTCGGTTTTTAACGTGGGAACCCGAGTGTCTTCACTCGGGCCGCTCGTCTTAGCTGGTCATAGCTTGTCCAATCTGGTCATAGCTGGTCCAGGTTAGTCATAGCTGGTTCAAGTTAGTCATAGCTGTGATATTACCAGCGCAGGGACGGATCCCTGTGAAAGGTAAGTATCAGAATGTGTATACCACTAGAGAGAGAGAGAGAGGAATTTACACAATCGCGTTAGCTCTAAGAGATCTTTAATCAATGGACAGGCAACTATAGTAGATATTTACTTGACCCCCCACTGAGTCAGATTGTGACACAAGGTCAGTTTTTAACGTGGGAACAAGAGTGTTTTCACTCGGGCTGCTGGCCCAAGCTGGTCTTAGCTGGTCATAGCTTGTTCAAGCTGGTCTAAGCTAGTCAGAGATGATCTTGGCTTGTCATAGTTGGTCCAAGCTGGTCAGAGCCGGTCCAATCTAGTCGTAGTCGTGATACCACCAGCACAGAGCCCTGGGGCAGGTAAGGATATTTACTTGATCCCTCCACCCACTGAGTCAGGTTGTGACACAAGGTCATTTTTTAACGTGGGGACCCGAGTATTTTTACTCGGGCCGCTCGTCTAAGCTGGTCATAGCTTGTCCAAGATGGTCAGAGCTGGTCTAAGCTAGTCATAGCTCGTCTTGGCTTGTCATAGCTAGTTCAAACTGGTCAGAGCCGGTCCAAGCGTGTCGTAGCCGTGATACCACCAGCACAGAGACAGAGCCCTGGGGCAGGTAAGGATATTTACTTGATAAACTGAGTCAGGTTGTGACACAAGGTCAGTTTTTAATGTGGAGACCCGAGTGTTTTCACTCGGGCCGCTGGTCTAAGCTCGTCATAGCTTGTCCAAGCTGGTTAGTTCCGGTCAGAGCCGGCCCAAGCTAGCCATAGCCATGATACCACCAGCACACAGGGACAGGTAAATAGGGATTTACTTGACCTCCCACAGGGCCAGGATGTGACACAAGGTCGGTTGTTTAACGTAGGAAGGGAGGGGGAGTGGACCCGAGTTTTCACCCGGGCCACTGGGCTTTGGCTTTAGCTGGTCTTAGCTTGTCCAAGCTGGTCAGAGCTGGTCAGATCTAGTCATAGCTGGTCTTGGCTGGTCCTAACCTGTCCAAGCTGGTCAGAGCTGGTCATAGCTAGACGTAGCCGTGATACTACCAGCGCAGGGAGGAATCCCAGCCAAAAAGGCGACCATTCAGCGAGTATTCTGTTATCTGCAAGTTCGGAACTATATTATGAAGAATAGTCTTATAATCTGAAATAAAATGGTCGACTCCTAAACGAAAAGGCTGTCTTTTAATCGCCTGAAAAAAAAACCGTTTTACCTTTCATCAACATGACTGAGGCTAATCTCAATCAGAGTTCTTTCGTGTTGTTTGCTTGGTTGATTCTGTTTAGCGGCATATCAACCACTATAAGCTATTCTATGCTCAAATATATATATTTTGATTGTTATGGTTGATTGTTTGTGTTTAGCGGCATGTCAACATCTCTATGGGTTATTCAATGCCGAAATCTATATATTTTGAACGTAATTGCATGCCTTCAGCTAAAAATAAAATGTAGTGTTGGTAATTTTACTATAAAATGTAGTGTTGGTCATTTTGCTATAAAATGTATAGTTGGTAATTCTACTATAAAATGTAGTGTTGGTCATTTTATTATAAAATGTATTGTTGGTAATTCTACTATAAAATGTATTGTTGGTCATTTTGCTATAAAATGTATTGTTGGTAATCCTGCAATAAATGGGTATTTTTGGTCATTTTGCTATAGAATGTATTGTTGGTAATTCTACTATAAAATGTATTGTTGTTCATTTTTATTATAAAATGTATTGTTGGTCATTTTGCTATAAAATGTATTGTTCGTAATCCTACTATTAATGGGTATTTTTGGTCATTTTGCTATAAAATGTATTGTTGGTCATTTTATTATAAAATGTATTGTTGGTCATTTTGCTATAAAATGTATTGTTCGTAATCCTACTATTAATGGGTATTTTTGGTCATTTTGCTATAAAATGTATTGTTGGTCATTTTATTATAAAATGTATTGTTGGTCATTTTGCTTTCAATAGACGTTGTTGGCATTTTTTATATAAAAATGTATTTTCATACCGTGGTAGTGTTCTGTTATTTTTTTTGGGGGGGGTCACTCTTTGCCCATAATTGAAACTTTAACAGGTGCTACAACCCCAATTCAGGTTGGACCTACGAACAACATCAATTAAGAGTTGGTTCCGCGCTCCTCAAAACCTGCAATCTCCCGATCAGAGGCCTTGCTGCCGGATGTAGTTTATCCTGATACCCGGGACTTCGCTTTAAGTAAACTAACGCATGTCAGAAATAATTTTTCTTTTAAAATCATTACAAGCAAAGGTATCGAAAGAAATCTTCCACAAGACCAAATATCAAAAGAGAAATATTTTGGTAATTTTACAGTAATTTTGGCTATATTTTCGACGAGGGTTATCTAGAATTTCAATTTGGCAATTTACTCGACTACCATATATCTACTTCTATGTGCCGATCAAGGTTCTCCACAACTTCCTATCTCGTAAGACTCTTAGCAGTTTCCTCATTTTGCTAAGGCTCCCGCCCCCTTCCACTATCCGTTCACAGAATTTCGTCAGGTAAGTGACTACCTTCCCCTGCTTCCCACACTCTCAATATTAATAGTGAGTGTTAAATTTTCCAAACCTTCCTTTCTCATTATCTGTCCAGGTATTTTCAGTGTTTTTTCTGTTGCAATTTTCTTAAGGACTTTATCATTGCTTACTAGCTCTGTCCATTGAATTCTCAGTATCCTTCTGTAGAACCAAATATAATTCTGCCTCAATTTTTGTTCTCATCCATGGGGAAATTATCCAACATCCACTTATATATAAAAGGATGGATATGACATATCTGAAGCAGCATCCATTTTTCTTCCTGAGATAACAAAGCGTCAGAGCGAAGGAAATGGCGTCCGTCCTGCTTCTCATCTATACTAAGGTTTGAGCGAGGCCCACTTGAACATCGGGATTAACTGCGTGCACATATTAAAGAAAATTGGTAGCTCCTCTAAATGATAGCCTTACCTGCCATTGTGGTTTCATCGTACGCACTGCCATTGTGGTTTTATCGTACGCAATAAAGCAGGCTTTGCTGTCCACTCGCGGAAAGATGTGGCAAATGATCCTGAATCACTCGAGCAAAATGGCTCAACTACATGTTCCATCTGTCTAAAACGTTGCAAAACAGGCCATGGAAGACACATGCGTGTCCACAGAAGTTGAGAAGCTCTTGATTTAACTTAGCCCTCATTTGTCGTTCGCGACAAGAGTGTCCAGCATGACAAAACATGCCAACCCTTATTCGGTTTTCTACTAGTATATTTTATATGAAGCACTCAGTGCGGATCGAACTCAAAATTTGTTGTAATAGGCAACCAGGCAATTTTCGCTAACTGCTCTGCCGCACCTTGTAAGCATGGTAGGTTTTAAAACATGTCAACCCTTATTCGGTTATCTACTAGTATATTTTATATAAGGCACTCAGTGCGGATCGATCTCACAATTATTTGTAATAGGGAACCAGGCAATTTTCGCTAACTGCTCTCCTGCACCTTGTAGGCTTGATTGATTTTAAAACATGTCAACCCTTATTCGGTTATCTACTAGTATATTTTGTATGAGCCACTCAGTGCGGATCGAACTCGCTAATATGTCTTAATGAGCAACCACTAACCATTACCGCATGCAGTACGATAGAAGGCTGAAAATTGTGGAAAAGGGGTTTTGCTAGTCTTCAATTGACTATTTTCTAACTCAGCGGTGGCACAAGGCCGAAAGCATGGAGCTAGTCAGTCGTAATTAATTTAGTGGTCATGTTTCGTAATCATTCGTCGAAATGTCTAATCGTTCGCTTATCTCGTTGCATTCCCTAACCCAATCATTCTTTAATTCTTACTCTCGACCATGACTCTCCACTATTTCCTGTATTTTATAACATGTGATTGTATTTTTGTTATCTCTTTTAAACCCATACTCCATCATCCGTTTTCTGAAGCTCACTGCGTGGCTTATGAGTTGTTTTTATCTGTCCCTCTTGCCTTCAGTTCTGCCCCGTGAGTTTCAAATTTTCCAAACTTTCTTTTCTCATTAAGTGCTCTAGAAATTTTGAAGTGTCTCTTCCTGATGTTAAGTGTAAGTGACCTTTTTTTAATTTCATTTTACTCTAAAATTTCGTCATTGCTCACATGTTTAGTCCGTGGTATTCTCAGCATCCTTCTGTAGAACCACGTTTCTGTTGCTTCCAGTCTCTTCTTCATCTGTGAGGAGATTGTCCAGCATTCACTGCCACATAAGAGAAGTGATATTACACAACAGTTCAGTGCTATTTTCTTTCTTTCTAACGAATTATTTGTTTCTTAATACATTACTTAGCTTTTGAAAGGCATTTTCCCAAACCCAATGCGCCTTCCGATTTTAGTTTCACACACTTTCCGTTCTCATAAAAATTCCCTAAGTCTCGATGAAAAGATTTAGCTACTGACTTTATATACAATTCAAGTGGAAGGGGGAATATTTTTTTAAACTAAGAGTATATATAATTTTGTGACACAAGGCCAAGTGGGGAAAGGCTGGCCAACACTATCTATCCTACATCTAGCTATTCAGACTCGCAACCCATTCACGCTAACAATTCCCCCAATTTCCTCAAGAACCCATCCTTCTTTATCTAATCCAACATATACCACAATACCACATATTTGCAGAGTTCCTACAAAAACACCCATGATCTTAAACATTTCTTATGTCAGTGCCGTGCGTGATACACGCCTAGGCGATCATAAATCTTTCGATACATGACTGACGAGGCAGATTTTTTCCTGCAGTAGGTTGCCATTTCTTTTTGCGGTAGACTAGTTGCCATCCAAGGTTATAGAACCCGATCTATCTTGCCATTTACCCATAGCTGGAAGGGAAGAAGTAGATTCATACCTTTCTCAAAGGTATTACCACGTAAGTGAATGTAATGGTTTCGACTGGAATTTGAACTCGGCTCTCCGATACCTCAGTCCGAGCCGCTATCTATTACTACACCATGCTGTAATAACTCACTACTCAGTCATATATACACTAGCGAGACAAACTTGTTATTACAACACGTCGAAGTGCCCAAGAATGATTTACTAAGCGTAGCTTAGTTGTGGCACAAGGCCGAAAGTATGGAGCACCCAGTTCGAACTCGCTACTCAGTCGTAAAGGCTCTAGCGCGACAAGTTTATTTATTATTCATAAAATGTGACACAAGGCTGAAGGGAGGGTGAGGTAAAGCTGGTCATCACTATCTCACTCACGGCCCATTCATTACAATGGTGATTTTCTCAGCGTAGCTTAGATGTGGTACAAAGTATGGGTCACCCAGCGAGGATCGAACTCACTATTTAATCGTAACTGATCGAGGGAGACAAGCTAGTTAACATTTACACCACGTCGAAATGCCCAAGAGTGATTTATGTAAGCGTAGCTTAGTTGTGGCACAAGGCCGAAAGTATGGAGCACCTACTGAGGATCAAACTCACTTTTCAGTCGTAAATGCTCGAGGGAGGCAAGGTAGCTAACCATTAGTGGGGAGAGGAATAAACTAAGTAAAAACTCGAAAATCATTGGCCGGCCATAATCGTATTTATTTTTAAAAGAACGTTCCTCTTTAATTCTTTCTCCTGTGCAAATTAAATTAACTTCAAAGTAATTTAAATCTAAAGAGCAAAGCAATTATATATATATATCTCAAACCGCTATATATTGCGATCAATTAATGAGTTTGGGTTGTGGATACAGTACAGACAGTATTTGAACATGTCAGCCATGAAACAGTTGCTGGTTTTTCTTATTTTTTTCGTTAGCCGCATTGTCTGGAGTTACGTCTTGACGACAAATCTCTCGAAATCTGTTTCTGGATTTGTGCTTAATAACAATTTACAGACTGAAGACCTTAACAAAACCCGAACCGATAAAAACTATTCTCACTCCTTGAATGCGAGTGACGAATCTGCGTTTGTGCTCTTTCCTAGCTTTGATGTAGAAAATGTTTCTACAGTTACAACTAAACTACTTACTGACACCAAAACACTGTTTGTTCATAATTCGACTTACAAGACTAATACAGAAACCCCGGCGCTGATCGCTTCCGTACCGCAAGAACGTAAACTTGCTACTCTCGCTACAAATATGTTTGCCGCTACGACTGCGGACAGAAATAATAGCAACAGTACGTTCTCCCTTACTACAAGTGGTCGAAATTCAAATAGTCCTGCCAGATATTTTTCTACATCACCGTTTCCCAAGATTGTCACTAGGTCAGTTACATTGTATGTATCTACAATACGCAGCAGAAACTTTAGCACCATTTCAACACTTGTGTATAACACTGCTAACTTTGAAAATGACAGCACTAAGACTTTACCTCTATCTAGAACGACTACATCAGATCAAAGTCTTAACAATGAAGCCTTAAATTCGGACACTACCACGGCTTTCACTACAGCTCCTGTTACCGATGACTATTCGTCGAGGAATATTACTCAAGACCCCAGCTCCCTAATTCTGGCAGATTCCACCTCTAGGGATTTTTTAATTTATATCCTAGGATCAGCTCTTGCAGTCTTTCTCGTTGTCCTATTCTACGTAGTTGGCTGCTTTTACTTGTACCAAACCCGGCGTAATTAAATGTTAAATCTTCCTTGAAAAATAACCCTGTTCACTAACACTTTATGTTGGCTTGTTACCTTGAGGTGATCTAATGGAAGTTTGAAAATAGGTTTGATATTTTTCTTTTTGAAACAGACACTTGAGCTGTTGGTTTTCAGCGTCGTTTCTCCTGAAATGAAGTTAACGTATGTTCACGTTTTTGACGGCTGTGCTTAAATTACTACTTGACTATTCGTTTCAGGTATCGGTATGATACGAAACTTGCTTTCAAAACTGAAGTTAGAGATGCCTCCGTAACCCCCTCCCTTTTCTTGCTATTTCTCACCTTATCAACCTATAATCTTTGTCTCATCTTGATAATAATGTTCTAACTTGTAACTTCCCTACATTCATTTACTTAACAGTTCTTGTTGGGGGGGGGGATGAATTAAAACCAGTAAAAAAAAATGAATTTCCCATGATGCAAAAAAGACACCGGAAAGGGTTTCTGGTCACATGTGCTATTTTATGACCCCCCCCACTTCTGGAAAGGACAGTCTTTCCCTTTCCAAAGTGGCATTGCGACGTGGTGTAATGGTTATCAATCTTGTCTCGCTAGAAAAATAACTACTGAATTATGAGTTCGATCCGCACTGGGTTCGGCATACTTTCGGCCTTGTGCCACGTGTAAGCTATGTTTACAAAATAGACTTTATGAACACTTTTTCTTTTTATATATTAAGGTCCCTTGTGAATGTGGTCTTGTGGTACATGTAAGATTGGGAGGTGATGAACAAGTTCTTGTGGTGAGTGAGCATATTGAATGAATGGGT
>OZ038496.1:88742161-88879661 GCA_964036315.1 Acanthosepion esculentum
TATGTTGGACTCTTCCGCCTACTATAAGATTAGTAGGAGAGAACGCCTTGGGGGAACATTCGCACAGACTGTTCATTGCTGTCAAACTCTCCGCCTCGGCGGAGAGGAACTCGGACGAGGCTTTGCCGCAGGGCAAAGTTTTGTCCGGGGAGGTAGACAGTCCCTGAACCCGTTATTACGGGTTCACAGGATATATTTTTGGCCGAGCCTACGGGCTCGGAGTACCCACTATAAACCGGCCTTGTGCCACATACACCCTTGTGGGGGGGCTGTTAAATATTAACAGTCGCACAGACTGTTCATTGCTGTCAAACTCTCTGCCTCGGCGGAGAGGAACTCGGACGAGGCTTTGCCGAAGAGCAAAGTAACGTCCGGGGAGGTGGACAGTCCCTGAACCCGTTTCGGTGGGTTCAAAGGGAATATTTTTGGCTGAGCCTACGGGCTCGGAGTACCCACTATAAACCGGCCTTGTGCCACATACACCCTGGGGGGCTGTTAAATATTAACAGTCGACCAGACTGTTCGTAACAGTTGAACTCTCTGCCTCGGCAGAGAGGAACTAGGACGAGGCGTTGCCGAAGAGCAAAGTAACGTCCGGGGAGGTGGACAGTCCCTGAACCCGTTTATATGGCTTCTAAGAGAATATTTTTGGCCGAGGCTACGGGCTCGCAGAACCCACGGTAAACTCGGCCTTGTACCACATACATCCGTCGTGTAGGGGGGCTGTTAAATATAACAGTCGAATAGATTGTTCATTACTGCCGAACTCTCTGCCTTGAGCAGAGAGGAACCCGGACGAGCCTTTGCAGCAGAGCAAAGGTTCGTCTGGTGAGGTAGACAGTCCCTGAACCCGTTTATGCGGGTTCTAAGAGAATATTTTTGGCCGATCCTACGGGCTCGTAGAACCCATTGTAAACTCGGCCTTGTGCCACATACATCCCTTGTGGGGTGGCTGTTAAATATTAACAGTCGAATAGATTGAACGCTGGGTCAACCGACACAAACTCACACGTCGTGTAATACTCTTCTGTCGTACTTACTGTTTAATATATGATATATCTGCAAGACTTATTTTGCTATTTATTTAACCATTTACTTGGTCACAAGAATTTCATATAGAAAAGAAATCTGTGGAGGGTCGTAATCGTCTACGTTTTCAGTTACGAACTGAGTTCGATTCTCACTAGTTGCTCCATGTCACATCTAAGCTACGCTTAGAAAATAACCATAATCGCCTACGTTATGAAACGATATGGCATTCAAAATTTACAAGAAAAGAAAAGAAAAAAAAGATGGTATTTACAGGGTTCGGTACTGACTGCAATTTTAGACGTACAATTATTGAGGTGGGATCTACTGTATCGTGAATATTCTGGTTGCAAGGACAATATGCATGTTTATGTTGATTGTGACGTCTTGTCAGACGATTGCCATTCCTCCACTGATTGATCATCCAAGAACCCGTTGTCCTGGGTACGACGTTAAACTGCATCCAACAGCAAGGCCTCTGATCAGGAGGTTTTGAGGAAGCGTGGAACCACCTCTTAATTGATAGTGTTCCCAGGTCCACCCTGACCCGGGGTGGTAGTACCTGTTGGGGTGCCAGCTATGGGAAAATAATGAACTTCCAGGTCTTTTCCAGCACATTGAAACAATGATGTTGCCAACTATACGTTTTTGATATATATAGTAAATACTGGATCTGGCATTAAATAACCCATAGTGGTTGATATACCATAAAACCCCAAACAAACAACCAACCAAGAACCCGTTGATGACTTTTGATTCCTGCCAGCGACTTGCATATCTTGTAGCAGATGTGGCACTCATGAGCATTTGAGATAACAGACACGGTGTTGGCTTCAGTGTGAACTTTCATGTGAATCTTGAGACCACCAACTGATCGGCATACTCTAGAGCAGTGGCAGCATGAAAGGTTTCCCTCCTGGGTCTCAATGCGTGTCATGGAAGGGACAAGTGTAGTTGAATTGCTTTCATGCGATTTCATATGATTAACCAGGCCTACCTTTGACAGCAGGGTCCGGTCACACACCTCACAGACCCAGACATCTCCAAAATTGGCCAGCAGAGTTTGCCGTTTTCTGCATGCTCGCTTGACCTTCGCTTGGTCTGCTCTGGCTGCTTCAAAAAGTTCAGCACCCTCGAAAATCACAACCACAATCAGATGCTAGGGACTCCTAATCATCAACAATATACATATATGCATACATATACTACATACATATATACATACATATACTACATACATATATGCATACATATACTACATACATATATGCATACATATACTACATACATATATGCATACATATACTACATACATATATACATACATATACTACATACTCTCGTAGGTTGAGCACTTTGGAAGAAAGGGAATTCGTCGGCTGCTGCTAACTGACGCTAAAAAGCTCTTCGCTATGAATTGAGCACTCTGGTAGCCGGGAATGCTTATATCTCGTATAAAATGCGGTCTGTTTTTCTGCTGTGTGCGCTGATAGCCTAAGGGCGAGAGATTCCGACTTGAAGCAATCGCATGTCTAGCCACACTGATAAGCTGATAATATTATGTGTATGTCTTAGAGTGTAGTAGAGATGTTTTTAATTTCCGAATACGGTTAGCACATTGTGGCTTTGTTCGTAGTTAATATTGTTAAGAGTTGGCTTTTTCTTTTTTATTATCAAAGCCTCCATTATTTTAAATCTTTTTTTGCAGACGGAAGCAGTTAATATATTTGTGTTTTCTACTAGTATGTTTCTAATGGAGTCTGGTAAACTACGAACAAAGCCACAATGTGCTCACCGTATTCGGAAATTTAAAACACCACTACTACACACTAAGACATACACATAATGCACACACTCAATTAAGCTGAAAAATCGAATCATCCTTGATAATGGCTAAAGGTATAGCCGAAAGCGGTCGGAAACATAAAACATTTGGACAGTTCCTACACACCCTTTGTCTTGTAAAGAAAACTCTTGTTCGAACACAAGAAAAATTAAATAAAAAGCTCAACCGTAGTACCTTGTCTGTCGTTTTTAATGCATAAACGAAGGATTTCTGCCTATATATATATATATATATATATATATATATATATATATATATATTTATAAGTTGTATGGGTATGAGTTTGTGACCCTGAGTGTCACGATTTTGCCAACATCAAACTGGTTTATTTTTTAAAATTGGATCTATTTATGCTTGCTTGACTATGTTTGATGGTGGGACGGGTAATTTCTCTCCTTGCCTGGATGACATTCTCTCGCACATAGACACACATACATAGACGTGTACACAGGTTAGTTCACACAAACGCACCCACATAAATAATCCGAGGCCAGGCTCAGATACACATCAATGCGTTCGGGTATACATACATACGAATTTTAATTCTATTTATACACGCTCTATCTCTGATATTGTGTAAGTACTTTATCCCATAAATATAGTACACCTTAAGAGTGTATTTCTTCATATATATATATATATGTGTGTATAAATGTAAAAATGAACATTGAAGTCAACACTTAGAGGGGACATTGAAGTCAACACTTAGAGGCAACAGGCTGTTTCATGCTAGACGCAATCGGCAGGCAACCTGACGCTACAGATTGGCTGAATCAGGTATATTACTGCAAAACCTTAGGCCACCTGACGATTGCGTCTAGCATGAAACAGCCTGTTGCCTCTAAGTGTTGACTTCAATGTTCACTTTTACATTTACACAGGCTCTATCTCTGATATTGAGCACTTTATCCCATAAATATAGCACACTTCAAGAGTATATATATATATATATATCTATATATATATATATATGTGTATATGCACAATTTATGTGATTATATACCTTTTAGTTATTTAAGAAACTCTGCAAAGATGGGTACTTTTGCTATATTTACTCAGATTGGCCGAATCAGGTATATTACTACAATACCTTAGGAAAGAATTGAATAATGTACAGTTCATAATGGTGTCGAAGAATTGGTAAGAATCGAATGACTTACACTAACCCTACTTTGCAAAACTAATTTACAATCTATCGCCTGTCAGTCTACTAGGGGGGCTAGACAATCCCTGTTGTAGATGCCAGCTCAGTCATATTTGTGTTTGTTCAACACCCAGAGTCAACCTGTGGTTTATACTCCAACTATGCTGAGCTGATCTGTTTTCTGGGAGAAAGCGCATAATCTGGTGTGACTAGCAGTTTGAACAAGGCCAGCACGCTCACTTTCTCGGTCACGATGGCTTGTAACTTCCTGTTAGCACAACCACTGACGACTTTCGTCTATCAAATTTCTCTCAAACGGTTAGACTTAAATAATTCTATGGGTTTCATATACTTCCCAACTACACTGGAGTTAATTCACCAGGCTGATATAATATATGGAAATCGACCATGGCGAGATTCGAACCTCTTTTTCGTGATTGAAAGTTCTAACAACACGGTCACGCGCACACTCGGATAATGGATTACTCGTTACTGTTTGCGGTGATGCTGATCCTAACTAGGTGCCCTAAACTTCAGACGTGGTACCAGGCTATAGTGAGTTTTATCAACGTAAAAAAACGTAAGAAAAGCTTGTACAATCCAAAACCTCATAGATTTTCATTCCTAGGCCCTAATCATTGAACTTTGCACACAAGCAAAGCATTATTTGCTCACTTGAATATAATTCCACAAAGACGATATTTCTGAATCACTGTGCTAAATTGTCCTATAGAAATGGGTTTTTTGAGAAAGCTCAGTGTTTATTTACCTTGCAACAATTCTGTTTTTGGCGTGTCTTTCTAGAAATTCCGCACTTAATGACTTCAGTGAAAATATTTCACGCGCTCAAAGTGTCACTGACATTGAGTCTGGCGAAGACTTCGGTACTTTCTTCAACAACAAACAAAGATCCGCTCACAACTACTTGAAATATTTTCTTTGCAATAAGCACATGCCAACGCCCGGGACAACTACACCAGAGTGATGATGAGCAAGCTTGGTTTGGTTTGGTTTGTTTTGTTTTACGGCATATCAACCTCAGTGGGTCATTTAATTTCCGACAACTTTTTTTTTTCCTGGTAATATTTTTGTTTTGTCAGAAATCTATTTCTGGTAATAATTTTTTTCCTCAAAATTGTATAGCTGGTAATATTATTTTCAAAAACGTATTGCTGGTAATTATTTTTTTTTCCTTGAAAAAATTATTTCTGGCAATAATTTTTTTACAAAGTATTTCTTGTATCAAAACCTATTTTTACACTTTCATATTGCTTTTTACCTCAGTTTCGGGGTTAACTATTTGTCCATAGCTGGGATCATAACAGGTGCTACCACCCCGGGTCAGGGTGGACTTGGGAACACCAGCAATTAAAAGGTGGTTCCACGCTCCTCAAAACCTCCTGATCAGAGGCCTTGCTGTTGGACGTAGTTTATCGTCTTACCATGGACGCGGATATAGTTTATCGCCATACCCAGGAGGGGAGCAAACTTGTCACGGGGTTCAGTTAAATAATATCGAAAGGGCAAATATGCTATTATGGTGGCCTTATCTCAGACTAAGTTATTCTAAGTTCATTCTAACTAGTTAACTAAATCGGAATTTTTATAGGTGCTTTTTATCGCTACTCTATTCATGTCGCCCTTCTCCGGTAGTAAGAAGACAATACAGATCGGAAGTTAGGGATAAGCACTGGCATTGTGTGGTAAACGGGAAAATCTCCCCCCTTTTTTTAAGCGTTTCACCCCAAGCAAGGCGGAAAGCCACTAGCACGCAAGGGGTTGCAGAGAGTTGGAGCGAGAGCAAAGAGGAGTGATAGTGGAAAGGATGAAGAGATGGTTAGGGGACAGATCAGGGCATCTGGAGACGTCGATTGACCTTACATTTGAATAGCTGGAGACTATAGCTATCAGAAAAACAAGAAATGGGGAGGGAGTTCCACAGGCGAGAAGTGCGAGACATGAAGCTATTGGAGTAGAAGACAACGGTTATATTAAACAGTTTCCACAGTGAAAGGGTGTGAGCGAGATGCCAGCCTAGTTGAATGCTTAAATTCATGAAGTTTGGGAACCAGCGAAAGCAGCTCATCGGAGCAGCTACCGTAAAAGTATTTGTAACAAGACAGAGGAAGGCAACGGCATGTCTGTGAGAGAGCGGCTGCAGACGAGATGTCAGATCAGGGTCAATTACATTGCATATCTGTCTTTGGATTTTATCAAGGACCTTGAGAAAATTAGAAGGGGCTCGAGACCATATATGGCAGCAATACTCCATGCAAGGGTCAATGGTTGATTTGTAGATCTGAAGTATTGACTCCGGCGAGAAAAATTTCCTGGCGCGGCATAGGGAGCCAACTTTCCTAGCGGTGGACGAAGCTACTGACTCAATGTATTCGTTCCATCTCGGGTGGGCGGACAATGTGAGACCGAGCAGTCGCAAAGAGGTGTTCTCGTGGAGTTGAGCGTCAGACATTCTAATGGGTGGGGGCAGGGATGGTTCTCTCTGGTGAGTAATAGAGAGCAGTTTTGTTTTTGGGGCGTTAAAGTTAACCAGCCAATTCCTGCCCCAGTCCACAACCGATTGCAGGTCCTTTTCTAGACAAACGGCCAGGTTAATTTTGTCGGCGACACTAGATTTGTTTTTGAGGCAGGAGTAAATAGTAGTGTCGTCCGCATAGATGACTACTTGGGAACCTATGACATCAGGAAAATCGTTGCATGAAAAACATAGTTCGTGACCTGGGCACGGTTTGTTGAAGAAAAGAAATAAAAAAATCCTAAATAATTGATGCCTTAAGCATAGCTCACGTATGGTAATTATTTTATCCAATCCGACGAATATCGTGATCAATCGAAAATTTTACCATCACTACAAAAGCCGTTGCATTTCTTGACGACGCGGACGTATTTTTTGGTTTGACTTAACCGCTCCCCTTCTATTATCTTGATTCTGTTTATAAGTCGAATACAGCGGCCGATTTCATTTTTCTGGGTTGGACGGGTCATTACTAATATAGTTTTATTTTTGTTGGAATATTTTGTTTTATTTTCATGGGTTCACTCTCTTCCCGTCATATCGTGAATTTTATATATATCAGTAAAGTTATCAGAAAGAGCGATACAAATGCAGAAGGACGTGTACTTATGTTTCATAGACTACGTAAAGGCCTTCGACAAAGTACGCTACAAGGATCTGCTGGAACTGCTCAGCAAACTTGATATATTCGGGAAAGATATCAGAATAATCAAGAACCTATACTGGCAGCAAACAGCATGCATGCGCATTGAGAACGAGTTGAGCGAATATACGAAAATAGAAAGGGGCGTAAGGCAAGGATGCGTCTTCTCACCCGACCTGTTCAACCTATACAGTGAAGCAATTCTAAAAGAATTGGAGACCCTACCGGGATTCAGCATTGGCGGCTACAATCTTAACAACACAAGATACGAAGTTGATACAGTACTGATAGCAGACACGGAAAAGAAATTACAAAATCTCCTACAGAAGGTAGCGACGGATGGTGTGAAGTAGGGAATAAGCATAAACTACAAGAATACAAAATGCATGGTCATCAGTAAAAGGATGAGCACGACATGCGATTTGCAGGTGAGGAACACTAGAATCAAGCAGACGCGAAAGTTTAAATATCTGGGAAGCGTTCTGACAGAAGATGGTAAATGCGACATTGAGATCCGTAGACTTTTTGAGATGGCCAAGGACGCATTCCAAAAGCTGGACAGAGTAATGCGAGACAGGAAGATTTCTTTGGTAACAAAGAAAAGAATACTGAGCTGTTACGTGACATCTGTCCTTCTTTTACGGCAGCGAATGTTGGACGATTTCCTCAGAGATGAAGAAGAGACTTGAGGCGACGAAGATGTGGTTCTACAGAAGGATATTAAGGATATCATGGACCGAGCGTGTGAGAAACGATGAGGTCTTAAAGAGGATGTAAACAAGAACGAGGTTTGTACTTAATATCAGGAAGAGACAGCTGAAGAGCCTGGAGAATCTGATACTTACGGGTCGAATAGAGGGAAAGCTAGTGGATGACAGAACGTGGTCTGGGGGAAATGACAGAGGGAAGGAACTTGTTGAGAGCTGTAAGGGATAGAAAGAGGTGGAGAGCCATGATCGCCTACTTCCTGAAAGGTCACAGCACATAGAAAGAAAATGTCTGGATTGAATGGAGAGGTAGGACTTTTTGTGGTCATTGTCTCATTTGTTAGAGGGAATAGGTCGTCAGTCGGATTAAGTAGGAGGGGGAGAGACGGTGTTGACCAGCCCTCCCCCCCCACAACGCCTTCGGGCACGTGACAAATGTATTCAGTTGTAAAATAAAGTGCTTATATTTTGGTTTGTGAGTGAAAGTGAGTTTGCCTGCATTAGAATCTGTAAAATGGATTTTATTTTTCACGTCATTTTGTTTTACCTTTTGAATTTTCGACATTGGGATTTCTGATTTCCATACTACTCGTCCAGCTTCTTGGATTTGCGATACAGACCTTTTCACAGTTCTTGTTATTTTGGACATGTGTTAACAGATTGAGAGCGTTTCAACCGCTAAATTACGAGAAATTAGAATACCACATCTAACTTATAACTCATCACTCAATGACACGGCTTCTCTCGGTGTCATATTTATGTCTTTGTACGAGTTGGATTAACAGCCGTAATATTGTCTAATTCATTTTTTAATGTTTTTTCGACTATTTGGTAGCTATTAGTTTATTTTTATATTTTATTAGATTAAAATTTGTAATCTGTTTATAATAAATTTTTAACTTGCATTTATTTTCATCTTTTTTAGAAATACTAATAATGCTTGATTCATTGAATATATATATATATATATATATATATATATATATATATATATATATATATATATATATAATATTTAAAAAAAAGTAATTATATATATATATATATATATATATATATATTTAAAAAAAAGTAATTATATTTAAAGCTCTACTTCTCTATGGAGCAATGTTTTTAAAAAATAAAAACAAAAATACTAAAAATCTCCGGATTATTTACCTAAAGTGTTCTTTCCTATTATTTTGCATACCTGCGCGCGCACACACACACACACATATATATATATCGTAGTCGTCGGCATTCGTCCGTCCCGAGAGACGATGGAGTAGAGCGGTGCTCTACGAGTCTAGGCGGGATATATGGAGAACTAGGGCTACCCAGACGTCTAGTTCTCCCTCTCGGCCTTACTAGCAGAGTTCAAAGGAGAGGATGAACCAATACAGTTTGGTATCAACGCGGCTGCTGTAGTTGCCGAAAGGTAGCACAAAGTGCCGTCCATCCGCCTTCGGAGCTACAGTCCGGGTTTGAATTCAGAGTCGTCCTTCTCCTAGACCAGTTGCCATCCAAGGCTATAGAGCCTGGGTGGGATATATATCGAGAACTAGGGCTGCCCATACGTCTAGTTCCCCCTCTCGGCCTTACTATCTATCAGAGTCCAAAGGAGAGGATAAACCAATACAGTTTGGTATCAACGCGGCTGCAGGAGTTGCCAGAAGGTAGCACAAAGTGCCGCCCATCCGCCTTCGGGGCTGCACTTGAAGAATGTGAAGTTTCAATGCAGAGTTATCCTTCTCCAGGCTATAGGACCCAGTCTGTTCTGTTATTTACCCAGAGCTGGAGGGAGAAGACGACGATTCACACCTTTTGCAAGGTACTTAAATGAATGCAATGGATTCGACTGGAATTCGAACACGGTTCTCCGATTGCTCAATCCAAGCCGATATCCATTACTCCACCGTGACTCTGATATATATATGGGATGCACAGTGGACAATTATTTTAAGACATTTTTTTATGTTTATACTTTCTTTTTATAGATACAAATATTTAAGTAAATGCTCTGTTGATAATAAACAGTATTAACAACATTTACCGGCCTGAATGCCCGAGAAATTTTCATAGAAAATATTCGTCCTCCGACAGGAATTGAACCTGTATCCTCTACGGAACCGTCATATAGTCTGACAGGCTTTTACCGATTGAGCCACAGACGAGGGTTCGGTTAGCAAGGTATATATATATTCCACTCACACACACAGACAGTCAGAGTTCAGAAAACAAAAGTTCAGATATAACAGAAGAGGAAATGATTTTTCTAAAATGTTGTCATCAATATTAACAACGCCCAAAGCTCCACATGAATCAAGTTCTTTTATTCCTTTCAGAAAGTGTCTGGGATTCCAGACGAAATGAATTTTTCCCGGTGTTCAGTTGATGCATGTCATTCTTGTTTATAGTTTGTCACGAAAAATGTTTTCCAGTGAATTCAATCGACGGGAAGTTTAAGGACTCTGTCAATTGAGTTTGAATGATGCAATCCAATATCCCAAAGGAATGATTTCATCTTCTCCTGTCATTATTTTTACTGAGTGTCAATTTACACTTTCGTTTTTAGGAGTGACACTTTCTCTTGAGCAAAGCTGGAGATCTGGCGTGTATTTTTTTTTTACCTTTCACTTGTTCTAATTGTTCACAGTAATTGTCTATTATCATTAACTTATTTTTTTTCATGAGCCCGTCATTGACGAAACAACGCACTCCATCGACTGTTCGCGAATATCTTATGAGATTACTTTCATACTGGGATTTAGACAAGTTGATTTAATAACGTAGAAGCAAGATTACTTTGGCGAGGGAAAGCATATGCAAGTTATCAATTTTCTACACTCCAAACTTTACAGGTTTTCCCAATTTTTACTTAGCAATGTGTCGGAACAATTAAATTTGAACGTTGATATTATGGTTTCAGCAGTGCCAATCACCCCTATTCGGATTTATATTGGCGCCAAATTTTAACAATGAAAGCCCACAAGAGCAGTGAGATTAGTTATGATTGGCTCAGAGTATACAGTGCTGTTCGATAAAAGTGACTCACCTGATTTCTTTTACTAAAAATATTTTTGTCTATTGTTTTTGGGGTTAAAATAATTTTTAATCTTACTAATATAAAGACCCCTTCCCGACCACCTAGGAAAAAAGTTTATTCACCCTAAGGTATTCTATTGATAATTATAAATTTGGATATAAATGAGATTCAGGAAAAAACTCTGTGCAAAAAAAGTGAGTCAGATATCGCATTCTAATTATTAAACTGGTAAATTGAAAGAGCTTTTGATAAAACATTGAAAAGTATTTAACAATACACTCAGAACAGTATTCTAGAGAATTCTAGAACAGCTTAAATTAAATCTAGAATATTCCAAAATATTCCAGAAAGCCTCATACAGTATAAAAACAGCTTGAAATAGCCACTCAAGTCACTAACCAGATGAAAGAGTACAAACACGCATCAGAACCACTTAAGGCATCTACTATTGCCCTCTCAAAAGCAGGCAAATCTATGAGAAACATTGCATAAATTGCTATAACCTCGCAATCAATTGTCTTTCGAGTGCTTAGGGCACATAATGATGCCACTCCTGCTCCAAGGAAGGACACAAGGGGACGAAAGAAAAAGATTGATGATAGAACTGCGAAGAATAGGACTATAACTAGCCAAGAAATTGCAGCCAGTCTAAGTGAAGAGCAAGGTGTTAGTCTGGCCTCTTCAACGGTCCGTCGGTGGCTGTTAGAACAAGGCTACAAATCTTGTACACGAAGGTTTAAGCCGCTAATAAGCAAGGCCAAGAGACTTGAATGGGCTCACTATTACAAAAATTTCACCGTAGAAGACTGGAAGAATGTTCTCTTCTCCGATGAAACGAAAGTTGAGCTAAATTCAAAGGATAAGGTGAGTCACTTTTATCGAACAGCACTGTATGTGCTAGGTTGAGTTTTGGAACTGCTATTTAATATTATGTTACCAGTTCGAATGTATCCTACTTAGAAAAGATTTCGAGGATAACTCGTACGAATGCAAAAACCACTTCAGTCAAATAATATTGATATTTTATCAGAAGATATTAATTCAAGAAAACGTACAATAGTTAATAAATATTGATTAAATAGTAAGATTAGTTCTAAAGGTATTTCATCAGGAGTCCGACAAAGAGGAAAAGAGAGCTCCAGTTTCTATAATCATTTCCTAGACATGCCATGAGCATTTGCAATTACATATGCGAAGAGATGAGCACATATTATAATCCCTCCATGTAGCACTCCAAACGAATCTAATAATAGAAAACAGTGACCCAAATTTCCCTATTCAGGTCAATGCACTGAGGATTAAAGGCGCTTTGGTTTACAAATTTGGGATAGGAATGAATATGAAAATCAACAACATCTTTTGCGCACTGGTATGAAACATGGGCTTCATTTAAAAAAGTAAATGAAACATACGACATTATTACAATTACACTTATCACAGTCACCAGGAAGAAGTTATCTGTTGCTCCGCAAATTCATTTAAAGCAGCTAATCGTGGATCAGAGCAATGTTAAATAGGTTTGTTCCGGGTTTGAATAAAACCACAACAATGAAAAAGGTTAGAAAGTGTGTTTTTTTAAATATGAAAATATAAAATGTTTTTACTTTCGTGTTTTTACAACTAAGTTCTTGTGTTAAAGTTCCTTGTTTGTTAAGATGAAGAAAAATGTGATTTCTTCGCGAGCATGTGTGAGTAAAGAGAGGCAAGGGAGAAAGTGAGGAGGAAAGTGTAAGTGTCATGTAGCTTGGCGAGGAAGAGTGTAAATATCACGTAGCTCGGTGAGGGAGACGGGTGAATGTCACGTAGCTTGGTAAGAAAGAGTGTACTTGTCACGTAGCTTGGTGGGGAAGTGTGTAAACATCACGTAGCTTGGTGAGGAAGAGTGTCAGTGTCACTTAACTTGGTGAGGAAGAGTGTAAGTGTTAAGTGTCATTTCCCATTTCCCCGGCCATTTGCCATTTCCCAGTCATTTACCATTACCTCGATTTCCCATTACCTCGGTCATTTGCCATTTCCTTGGTCAATTCCCATTTCCTGAGTCATTTCCCATTTTTCATTTACCAATTATAATTTACCATATCCCCGGTCGGAGTCATCAAGTTTACTTGGTGTTTTGGGCTGGCATCTGCTTGAAATATAATTTTCTTTTGTTTTTGACTCTTTATGGACGCCCACGACACATCAAACTTCACACTGGGATGGGTGAGGGGTGTGTGTGTGTGGGTGAGTGAAGTGTGGTTGATCTTACACATCCAACCCTTCATCTCTCTTTCTTTCTTTTTTTCTTTCTTTCTTTCTCAAGAATACGTAACATTCGTTCGAATCGAAATTAATTTATTCACCAAAAAAAAAAAAGAAGAAAAAAGTCAGCTCTTAGCAAATTAATTAGAAACCAGGTCGTCGAGGTGTAGAACAGTACTACATTGCCTAATCTTATTCCAGTTATTAAATAAAATAAAAATAAGTAACTTAGACAATTACGGTCGGGGTGCCGAAAAGTAAATTTCATTTAGAAACAAAACCAAAATCAAGTTAATTAAAAGAAATTAAAGTAAATAAAACAATTACCAGACCAAACGGGTTAACCTGAGTTATTTTTAATCAAAGTTAAACTGACATAAAAAAGCCTGTACAGACTTTCTAATTACTAGCGTATTAACTGTTAATTACAGAAACACTTCCCTGTTTCATAACAACAGAAATAAGCCAAGCGGAAAACTTAACTTGTGTGCGTTCCTCTCCATCAACCATAGTGGCATATTAATTACGAAAATTAATTAATAATTCATAATAATATTTAAAATCAGTGATCATTAGCAGTTGCAAATTATTATAATACTAGCAGCATGGCCCGGAGTTGCCCGTGCTTGATTAAAAAATCATACGACTCATACAGCAATCGTTATCACTTGACTTAAAATATTTTTGCCCTTCCTTGCCTTTAAAGGAGTGCCCTTTGCCGTGCTGATGTTGCTACATGTCTTACTTCTTGCCTATCTCACACTGCGAATTTTTTCTAAGCTCTATACTAAACATTAAATCTGTTAAGAAAAAAGAACTAAACAAAATGAACACAAAACGATCAGCTTTAAAAAAAAAGGACTCGTAACTGGAAAAACCGAATGAAAAAAGAATGTTAACAACAAATATTTTTTCACACCCAACCCAGTTCTGCAGAATGAGAATCAACATTGAGTTTAAGCAAGCGAATGAGCCAATTGGAGTAAAATGCCATGCAGATTTAAATTTTTCCCACTTGGGCCGAATGCAGCTATAGATTTTTTGGCATGCTAGCATGCTAGTTAACATTCGTGTCAGTCAGCTGTTGGCTCTCAGGCTGGCCAATAGAATCTTCCTGCCTATTCGTGGCAGCCAGCTATAGGCTCTCAGTCTGGCCAGTAGAAAATGGCTGCAAACTACATGAAAATTACCGTAGAAGCATGAAAAAAAAAAAAAAACTCGATTATTTCCACTATCGATGGGAGTTGGGAAATGCAACGTCGGTCTTGGCCTTTTTGATAACTTGGAGCATGTGCATATAAATTTTGGTGCAAATCCGTCGAAAATTGCGGCCGTGCATTCGTTACACACTCACACACACATCCTGCCTTTTATAAATAGAGATAAACTGACATAAAATGAAGCCTGTACAGGCTTTCTAATTACTAGCGTATTAACTGTTAATTACAGAAACACTTCCCTGATTCGTAACAACAGAAATAAGCCAAGCAGAAAACTTAACTTGTATGCGCTCCTCCCCGTCAACCATAGTCGCATATTAATTACGAAATTAATTAATAATTCATAATAATATTTAAAATTAGTGATCATTAGCAGTTGCAAATTGTTATAATATTAATTCTGTAATTAGGGAGTGACTCGATATTTAACCGTGACTGCCAAAGGCAGTATTTAAATGTATTTTTAATTGTGATGTACAGTGTGTGTGTGTGTGGGGGGGAAATATATTCATACATCATGAGATTTTTTAATTAACATAGTTATAAATTATGAAAAACAACAAAAAAACACTTATAACCATACAATATTTCTACACCATTGTATAATGCTGCAATATGAAAAAAGAAAGAAAACTTTGTTATAAATGAAATTATGTGTTACTTATAAAATTTCGAGGCGAAAAAGTATCGTACAAAATATGCCTTCAATATCAAAAGACTTAAGTTAGATTTATTTACATAATTCTTTGTAAGATTTTGCTAGATTCTTTCAATTATCTTATTACCTGAACAATGTAGAACATTTGCAATTCATTTCTTATATAAGGTTATCTGCGCACACAAATCATACACCATAGTTATCATCATGGGGAAAGGCAAGGAACTATGAAATTCACAAAAAGTATTGATCATCAAACATTGGAAGGAAGGCAAAAGCTTTAGGAAAATAGCAGATATTCTGAATATACCATTTACTACTATTAGTTCCATTATTGTTTAGTATAAAAAGGTGAAAACTGTTGTGAACAAGTTGAGATCTGGTGCACAAGGCAATATTTCTCCCAGATAAATGAGAAGAATTCAGCGCAAAATTCAAGAAAATCCAATGACTGCTCACAGAGAAATCCAGGAAGAATTAAAAGCACCAGGTATTATTGTTACGAAGCAAACAATGAACAATGAACTTCATGGTAGTCAACTAAGATCGCATTTTCCAAGAAAAACTCCACTACTATTGAAGAAACATAGGGATGCTCGGTTGAAATTTATTCATGAGCATAAGACTAAACCTGGATCAGTTTGGGAAAGTGTCTCATGAACAGATGAAGCAAAAATTGAACTATTGGGGGAGAATTCAAAGACTCGTTTTTGGAGAAAAGACTGCACAGCCTTTGCATTGGTGATGGCAATATCATGGTTTAGGGATGTTTTTCTGCTAATGGTACAGGTAATTTAGAGATAATAGATGGTAGAATGGATTCAAAAATATACCAAGATGTTTTGGACTCTAATTTGTTTGGGTCAGTAGTAAAGCTTGGACTCCCAAATGAATGGGTTTTGCAACAAGCCCCTAAACATACGGCTAAATTTGCGAAAAAATAGCATATTGAAAACAATGTCAGCGCACTCGAATGACCATCACAGTCTCCAGTCTTGAATCCAGTAGAGAATTTGTGGTGTTTATTAAAAATCCAAGTTCATAAAAGAGCTCCGAAAAACATTTTGAACCTAAAGAGAATATGCAAAACAGAATGGAGTAAAATACCAACGGAAATCTGCAAATCATTGATTAAAAGCGACAGAGAAAGAGACTGGTTGCTGTTGAATTGAGTAAGGGAGATGCTACAAAGTATTAAATAGGTATTATAATGTTGTACAAATAATTTTTTGCCTCCAATTTTTTTAATTTCATATATTTTCATTAATATAACAAATTTTTCTGAATTTCTTTTGTATATTGCAGCATTATACCATGGTATACAAATATTTCTGGATTATAAAATTCTTTTATTAAATCTGTTAAATAAAAAATTCATGGTGTACGAATTTTCTTTCCTTCCCATTTTTATACATATATATATATATATATATGTCTGGCTACATTCAATTTCTGAGCATGCCTATCTGTTCGAGTGACTAGCCAATTACCCTCACGGAGTCCTGCTCTCACACATTTGTGTTTGTTCAACATCTACAGAATTTATACTGCAACTATGCTGAGCAGACCTTAGTTACAGTTTATCGGATGGGGTACATAATCTAATCAATGGTTTGAACAATATGCTGAAACCTCAGTCACCTAATCTTCACGAACTTTTAGCAGTATATATTTGATGTTGGTTCATTTCCTGCACATCAACACTAAAAGAGAAAGAGACTGATTGCTGTTGAATTGAGTAAGGGATATTTTGGGAGTCTCTTGTGCAGAGCAACAGTTCTGGGGACGAACATGTCTGAGTGGAACATCTTCTTTACCAATGGAATGAGAAGGGAATGGGGAATTGCTGACACTGCGCTTGTGGCATTGCTGGTCTTAATTGTGAGCAACTTTTCGTCTCTGGAAAAGAGGTTGTAGGGTGGGAAATATGTTTAGGAGAACGGATATGACCTCACTTGCGACAATGGTTGGTATTCAGAGTTCCAGCACTAGCAAAAACCATGTTGATTTTCAAGGCCATTTCCCTTGGGTAGGGGATAACACAACAGAGTACATTATCTGCATTTATTCTGATTTTTTTAAAGCATCTCACCCCAAGCAAGGCGGGATGCCGCTAGTACGCAGGGCTTACAGACTGGGAACGAGAGTAAAGAGGCGTGATGGAGGAAAGGATGAAGAGAAGGACAGGGAATAGGTCAGGGCATCTGGAGATGTCGATTGACATTACATTGGAATAGTTGGAGATTATAGCTATCAGGGAAACAAGTAACAGGAAGTGAATTCCACAGACGGGAGGTGCGAGACATGAAGCTATTGAAGTAGAAGAGACGGCCACATTTAACCGTTTCGACAGTGAAAGGGTGGGACCGTGATGCCAGCCTAGTAGCACGTTTAAATTCATGCAGTCTGGGAACTAGCGAAAGTAGCTCGTCGGAGCAGTTACCGTGAAAGTATTTTATAGGACAGAGGGAGGCGACGGCAGAGGGACTGAAGACGAGATGCCAGATCAGGACCAAACACATTGCTTATCCGTCTCTGGATCTCGTCGAGGACCTTAAGGCGAACAGCGGGGGCACCAGACCATATATGGCAGCAGTATTCCATGCAAAGGCGAATGGTTGATTTGTAGATTTGAAGGATGGACTCAGGTGAGAAAAAACTTTCCTTGCGGTAGATGAAGCTATTGATTTAATGTAATTGTTCCATCTCATGTCAGCGGACAGTGTGAGACCAAGCAGTCGCAAAGAGGTGCTCTCGTAGAGTCGAGCATCAGACATTCTAATGGGCGGCAGGGATGGTTCCCTGTGGTGAGTAATAGAGAGCAGTTTTGTTTAAAGTTAACCAGCCAATTCCTGCCCCAGTCTGCAACCGATTGGAGGTCCTTTTCGAGACTAACGGCCAGGTTAGTTTTGTCAGTGATACCAGACTTGTTATTGAGGCAGGAGTAAATAGTAGTGACGTCAGCATAGATGCCTACTTGGGAACTGATGGCATCGGAGAGATCGTTAATGAAGATAAGAAACAGGGCCCATGACAGAGCCTTGGGGAACACCTGCGTTCGTGAGAAAGGAACTGGAGGAGAATCCGTTAAAGACGGCATTCGTTACACGGTTTGACAGGAATGATCGTATTAAGTCAAATAATCCACCTGAAATTCCGTATCGCTTAATCTTACGAAGGAAGCCAGCATGCCAGACCCTATCAAATGCTTTAGAGATGTACTCCTACATCTATTTAACCTTTGTAAACATAAACGGCTTCTCCCTGGGTTACGACGACTTGTATTCATGGACGTTGTACATTTAGTTTTTTATATATCATATCCTTTGAATATGGGCGATCATGGCTTTGGTGATCATAATTTATTTTGTTGCTGTAAATCAGTGGTTCCCAAACGGTGCGACAGAAGAGGATGGCAGGTGAGGCGGAAAAGGATAACAAGTGGGTCGGAAGAGGATAGCAGGTGAGTCGGAAGAGGATAGCAGGTGAGGCGGAAGGGTATAGCAGGTGAGGCGGAAGAGGATAGCAAGTGCGACGAAAGAGGATAGCAGGTGAGGCGAAAAAGGATAGCAGGTGAAGCGGAAGAGGATAGTAGGTGCGAAGGAAGAGTATAGCAGGTGAGGCGGAAAAAGATAACAGGTGAGGCTGAAGAGGATAGCAGGTGAGGCTGAAGAGGATAGCAAGTGAGGCGGAATAGGATAGCAGGTGAGGCGGAAGAGCAGAGCGGTGAGGCGGAAGAGGATAGCAAGTGGGTCGGAAGAGGATAGCCGGTGAGGCGGAAGAGGATAGCAGGTGAGGCGGAATGAAAGACAATTAAAGATTTAGAAACAGTTTCAAAAAATTCATATGCAAAAAATAAAAATGATTTTAAAATTTAAAATATTATGGATTACTTGTAATTGGATATGAATATCCCAGTTATAAATAATTATTGGCCGATTTTATCATTGTGATATTTCTGCATTAAGATTATAGTAACCAGATCAGCAAATTGGAGGAGAGAGTTGTCAATGTTCTGACTTCAAATCCATGGTTATCTCCCTTTAACTATCTCTTCTTTTTTTAAAAAAATTTTTAATGCATTTTTAATCACATAAATTTTAGTGAGGCGCGGGCAAATTTTCATTCGAAAAATGCGGCCCAGAGAAAAACGTATTTCCCCATTTACTACTTCTTCTTTGCCATTGCCCCGCCATCCAATCAAATTCGTTAAGTGACTTATTCACTTTTTGCTCTGTTTATCTTGCCTTCACTATGTTCCGTGAGAATTAATTCCACGATGTTCTTTTCCCTTATTTTGTTCCCTAGAAAATTCATTTGTTGTTTCCAGATCTTTAGTATCAGTTGTAATTCTTATCACCCTTAAAACTTCCTTATTACTCAAATGTTCTGTCCATGGAAATTTTCGTATTCGTCGGTAGAACCCTTTCGCTATCGTTTCAAGTCTTTCCTTCATCGCTGTAGCAATTTCCAAAATTAATTGCCATAAAATAGATCAGAAATACTGTCCTGGGTAAGACGATAAACTACAACCAATAGCAAGGCCTCTGATTGGGCAGCTTTGAGGAACGTGGAACCACCTCCTAATTGCCGGTGTTCCCAGGTCCACCCTGACACGGAGTGATAGCACCTGTTAGGGTCCCAGACTGGGGTCAAAACACTATGAAAATTATTACCAGGAATACATATTTGAACAAAAATATTACCAGCAAAAAAACAAACCAAACCAAACCAATATATACTGAGATAGATAGATAGATAAAAATATTACCAGCAATAAAAAACTTGTCGGCATTAAATAACCTATTGAGGTTGCTATGCACTAAAACAAAATAAACCAAACCAATACATACTGAGATAGATAGATAGATAGATAGATAATGACGAGACTAGGATAGATAGATAGATAGATAGGTAGATAGATAAATGTATTACCAGCAATAAATTCTTGTCGGCATTAAATAACCAATTGAGTTTCCTATGCACTAAAACAAACCAAACCAAAATATACTGAGATAGATAGATAGATAGATAGATAAAAATATTACCAGCAATAAAAGTCTTGTCAGCATTAAATAACCCATTGAGGTGTTGATATGCCGTAAACCAAACCAAACCAATATATACTGAGATAGATAGATAGATAGATAGATAGATCAAACATTACCAGCAATAAAAAACTTGTCGGCATTAAATAACCTATTGAGATTGTTATGCACTAAAACAAAATAAACCAAACTAATACATACTGGGATAGATAGATAGATAATGACGAGACTAGGATAGATAGATAGATAGATAGATAGATAAAAATATTACCAGCAATAAAAATCTTGTCAGTATTAAATAACCCATTGAGGTGTTGATATACCGTAAATCAAACCAAACCAAGATCAGAAATAGCAGTCAATCTCTATTTCATCTCTTAATACTTTGCTTAGTTTCTGAAAGGCTTGTCCTATTTACTTTCGAATGTTATTACACTGCTTATATAGTTAAATTTTTGCACTTGCATTATTTTGACGTTCCCATTATGTACCTAACAGCCTATGTCGTCTTTTTTGCTGACAACCAATCATGGTTTCCTTACAGATAATAGTTACTTCTTGCTTCCCTTTACTGCTTTTTCTAAACGTCTGTTCTGTTTGTCTTTTGAGTCTGTCATTAAAAAAAAGTTATCTATGTATCTGATATTGTTAAGATTATGTATATCTGGCAATAATAAATCCTGATAGGACTTCTTACAGACTTCAGGATACTCTATGCGTAGTTGCTTCGATCGCCTGCCGACCTGGAGCCCAACGGGGATTCCAACTGTTGTCTCGGCTTACATCGCGTAAGTATCGCTTATTAGCAATATTCTGTATGTAAACCTGCAGTCAGCTTTTATATTTGTAAGTTTTGGAAGGTTTTAAAGCATAAAGAACTCCAGGCGGCAACTCCGCGTATTTTTGACAAGAATGTGACATGTGTCGTTAAAAAAAAACTTTTTATTGATGTTTATATTTTCTGATACTTAAAAGGAAGGAGAAACAGATTAGAAAATACACTGATATTAAATGACACGACCACGATAGCACACTACAGGAGGTACTCGACTTACTTCAGAATTGACTTACGACGAGGTGGGTCTTAACAAAATTCCACAGTGAATCGCGGTATATATATATATATATATATATATATATATATATATATATATATATATATATATATATATATATATATATGCATATATATATATATATATATATATATGCATATATATATATATATATATGCATATATATATATATGCATATATATATATATGTGTATATATATATATATATATGTATATATATATATTAATGCATGTTTCATTAAATAATATAGACAAGTTTTGTCTATTTATTTTAAGTAAGTTCCTTTCGTATTGTCTGATAAGCTTAATGACATTATCTTTGAAAGACGAAAGGAAAACACCATATTGACACATGTTTGAATCCAATCTAAGCTTTCGGCTTACATAAGCCATTATCAAAGATGACAATTTTAATAAATCAAACAACACATATACGAAACCACAATAATGGTCCGCCGTTGCTGTTTTGAATAAGTTCAAAGTAACGACAAACTCTCATTTACGAGCCAAGGAAGCGAAAAACGCGTCGTAGCTCGTGACGTCACACATAACCACGCGAGGGTGAAAACGAGAAGTATTAAGTATGGGGAGCCATTGGTAAAAACCAATGGCTTCTGCTATAGATTATAGGTCTTTAAGATATATATATATATATATATATATATATATATATATATATATATATATATATATATATATATGCATGTTTCATTAAAAACGACAGACAAGTTACTCCGATTAAAATTTATATTTAGTTTTTAAAAAACAAAAAAAGAAAGAAAAGGGCAGCTCTTAATAATATTACACAAGGTACTGTGTTTAGAAAGTAAAACATCTCTATAAAAGTAAAAGCATACACACAACGCACACACTCAATTAAACTGAAAAAATAAAAACATCCTTGATAATGGCTAAACGTATAGCCGAAAGAGCTCGGAATTAAAGAACATTTGGAGAGTTTCTAAACACTCTGTGTCCAAAAAACAAACAAACACTTGTTCGAACACAAGAAAAAGGAAATAAAATGTTTAATCGTAGTACCTTGTCTGTCGTTTTTAATGAAACATGCATAAATGAAGGATTGCTGCCTAAATACACACACACACGCATATATATATGCGTGTGTGTGTATTTTGTGTATGTATGTGTTTAACAAAGAAGTAATGAAACAATATGAGATACTCGAAACTTAAAAGAAAATTGTGTTAGAATTAATTAAAATTGAGTACTCAAATATAATGACCAATAAAACTAGTGAGTAAAATTCATTAAAATCTATTTTTTATAAGTCATAAGTAAATTGTATTCACAGACATAAAGTAAAGCCCGTTTTGTCTCGCTAATGTAGATTTTTGTTCTTGTGAAATAAAATTAATTTTGGATTCCGGTGGTTCATCGACGAATCCTAGAAGTTTATAAAATTGTCTTATCTCAGCTCACTATCTTTATTAACATAATGAATGTAGAGGCCGGTAGCCGTAAAATTTACATTGTTTAAAAACAGAGGTATCTCCTCACAGCCTTGTATCCACTAAAGATTATGTTTAAAGTAGTAAGAAAAAAATGTTTATTCAGTTTTATACCCAAAATTATATGCTCTCTTTAATATTCACACGTTCGGAAAGAAAGCGGGCATCAGAAAGTGCAACAAAGCAAGAAAGGCTACCAGAAATCAAGAGCATCTTTCAAAATCAAGCGTCCATCGCATTTTAAAGCTGTGTCATTGGGGAAAAAATGACATTCCAAGAATGGTCCATAATTTCAATGAAGATGAACAGAACTGATGAGTAGAATTTTGTTCAGGGAACATGATGAGGAAAAGGGTTTGAAAAATTTGATACCCACAGAGTAGATTGAAGGCAAGAGGGACAGAAGAAAAGAACGCATAACCTACCTAGCGAAATTAAGTAAATACATACCGAAGCAAGTTTATGGGTGTAAGATAACGAAAAGACAAAAATTATTGAGGGCCGCAAAAGATAGGAAAATGTCGAGAGCATTGATTGCCAACGTCCTGAAAGGACATAACATTATAGAAGAAGTGAGAAAGATGAGTGGGAAGAATAACATTTCACCAAAAATTGTTCAAAGTACTGAAGTTATATATTTAAAAAAAATGAAGTTTAAGGTACAAAATCGGAAAAGGTCGACGGACAGAGTGCAGTCTTAGAACGAGCTTACGGGCAAATACAGAACGAATGCTTCTTGATCATTGCAATTCAATCACATCGCCTTATCCGCCTTTGAACGAGCTTACGGGCAAATACAGAACGAATGCCTCTTGATCATTGCAATTCAATCACATCGCCTTATCCGCCTTTGAACGAGCTTACGGGCAAATACAGAACGAATGCCTCTTGATCATTGCAATTCAATCACATCGCCTTATCCGCCTTTGAACGAGCTTACGGGCAAATACAGAACGAATGCCTCTTGATCATTGCAATTCAATCACATCGCCTTTTCTGCCTTAGAACGAGCTTACGGGCAAATAACAAACGAAGTGCTTCTTGATCATTGCAATTCAATCACATCGCCTTATCCGCCTTAGAACGAGCTTACGGGCAAATACAGAACGAACGCCTCTTGATCATTGCAATTCAATCACATCGCCTTATCCGCCTTTGAACGGGCATACTCGCAAATACAAAACGAATGCTTCTTGATCTTTGCAATTCAAACACATAGCCTTTTCTGCCTTTGAACGAGCTTACGGGCAAATACCGAACGAAGTGCTTGTTGATGTTTACCTTTCCAATATTTTGCCTTACCAGCCATTGAACGAGCATACGCCTAAATACAAAACGAATTATTCTTGATCTTTGCAATTCTATCACATAGCCTTATTTGCTTTTGAACGAGCTTACAGAGAAATAACGAACGAAGTGCTTGTTGATGATTGCCTTTACAAGACATGCCTTATCAGCACTTGAACAAGCTTACGGAGAAATACCGACCGAAGTGCTTGTTGATGTTTAACTTTCCAATATTTTGCCTTATCAGCCATTGTACGAGCACACGGGCAAATACAAAACAAATGCTTCTTTTTCATTGCAATTCAAACACATCGACTTATCTGCCTTTGAACCAGCTTACGGGCAAATACCGAACGAAGTGATTGTTGATGTTTACCTTTCCAATATTTTGCCTTATCAGCCCTTGAACGAGCATACGCACAAATACAAAAAGAATGCTTTTGATCACTGCAATTCAATCACATCGCCTTATCTGACTTTGAACGAGCTTACGGAGAAATACCGAAGGAAGTGCTTGTTGATGTTTGCCTTTACAAGACATGCCTTATCTGCTCTTGAACGAGCATATGGACAAATACAAAACGAATGCTTCTTGATCTTTGCAATTCAAACAGATCGCCTTATCTGCCTTTGAACGAGCTTACGGGCAAACACCGAACAAAGTGCTTCTTGAGGTTAGGCTTTCCAAGATGTGGCCTGATCAGCCCTTGAAAGAGCATGCGCGGAAATACAAAACGAATGCTTCTTGATCTTTGCAATTCAATCACATTGAATTATCCACCTTTGAACGAGCTTACTGGCAAATACCGAACGAAGTGCGTGTTGATGTTTACTTTTCCAATGTTTTACCTTATCAGCCCTTGAACGAGCATACCAGCAAATACAAAACGAATGCTTCTTGATTTTGCAATTCAGTCATATCGCCTTATATGCCTTTGAACAAGCTTACGGGCAAATACCGAAGGAAGTGCTTGTTGATGTTTACCTTTCCAATATTTTGCCTTATCAGCCCTTGAACAAGCACACGGACAAAAACAAAACGAATGCTTCTTGATCATTGCAATTCAATCACATCGAATTATCCTCCTTTGAACGAGCTTACGGAGAAATACCGAACGAAGTGCATGTTGAGGTTTGCCTTTCCAAGATATTGCCTTAATAAAGTCCTTGAACGAGCATACGGGCAAATACAAAACGAATGCTTCTTCATCTTTGCAATTGAATCACATCGCCTTATCTGCCTTTGAATGAGCTTACAGAGAAATACCGAACGAAGTGCTTGTTGAGGTTTGCCTTTCCAAGAGATTCCCGTATCCACCCTGGAACGAGCATACCCGCAAATACAAAACCAATGCTTCTTGATTTTGCAATTCAATCACATTGCTTATCTGCCTTTGAACAAGCTTACGGCCAAATACCGAATGAAGTGCTTGTTGATGTTTACCTTTCCAATATTTTGCATTATCAGCCCTTGAACGAGCATACGCCCAAATACAAAAAGAATGCTTCTTGATCATTGCAATTCAATCACATCGCCTTCTCTGCCTTTGAACGAGCTTACGGGCAAATACCGAAGGAAGTGCTTGTTGATGTTTATCGTTCCAAGTCTTTGCCTTATCAGCCCTTGAAAGAGCATACGCGAAATACAAAACGAATGCTTCTTTATCTTTGCTATTCAATCACATCGCCTTATCTTCCTTTGAACGATATTACGGGCAAATACCGAACGAAGTGCTTGTTGATGTTTGCCTTTCCAAGACCTTCCCTTATCTGCTCTTGAACGAGCATGTCGGGTTGCATATATATAGACCAGTAGACCTATTTACATATAAATACACATACCTATATACAACCGTGTTTCTCTAGGAATGCATACGCTCGGACACACACACATATACATACATACATACATACATACATACATACATAGGGGTCATTAAAAGATAAGAATGTTGATAACTCCTTCACCATTTCTCGGGCCAATCTTAATTGTTTTATAACCGTTAACGCACAACTTTTCACTGCCAGTTAAAGAATGACATTTGGGCCACTAACACGCAAAAAGAGAATGTCTCATATCGAGAATATTTAACATCGAAAAACATAAAGGAAAAAATTAAGTATTTTTAATAATATGTGGAAATCCTCATGTTTTGCCTGATGAAGCTCGGGGGACCAGTAACACGTGTAGCAAAATTATTGAAAAATAAAGCATAATATTTTTAAAAAATCAACATTACAACCAAAAGCATTTTCGGTTTCTCTCTTCTTTTTAATATATACATAATTAATTAATTCATCGAGTCTCGAAAGCTCAACAGAATACAGAAAGCACTGGACGGCCGTTTCGTCCTATAGTTGGGACTCATCAGCAGTGCGCATCCACTACCGAGAATTGAAACCAGGACAGTTACGTTGCCAGGCAAACGCCATACCAGGCCTCGGTGATGAAGAGATAGCGTATCAGACTCGATATAGCGCCGCACAAATCTCGATGGTGAATTGCCAGGCCAACTGTGGACTTGCATGACTTGTTTCACAAGTGCCAGACGAACAATGTGCCGAAACTTTGATGGATTCACACCGCTGGGCCTGATTCTTGTGCACCATCACGTGCCTTTTCAGTCCGGAGCTGGTTTTGCATATCTTGTCACACAGCGTGCAGGCTTTGACACTCTGTGTCTGGGAAATGTCAAGGGTGATTTCTTCTTTATGTGACTTGATTCATCCAGCCAGCTTTTGAAAGAATACGCTGACAGAAATTATATGTCCAGCACTTGATACCCTCGTCGTGTCCGTGGTTATCACCCATTTGAAGTCGCCGCTTCGGCCGTTTGTGTTCCAGATGACATTCTTTGAACAGTTGATAACCGTCTTTTATTTGCACTCTCCATCCAGTTCTATCTAGGGCCACCTCCTTCCAATTGTTGACATCAAATGCCAGCTTTTTTAGGTTGTTCTTGATACAGTCCTTGTATCTTTTCCTTGGCTTGTGCTGAGGACGCTTTTCGGGTGTTTACTTTCCTTCATTCGAATTGTGTGTCATGTCTATCACAACAGTCTGTCTCTGGATGACAACATATATATATATATATATATATATATATATATATATATATATATATATATATATTGTTGTAGCGTGCGTACCTATGGAAGATAATGGGTATGTCCCCATTCACATAAATACAGTAGTAAATACTGTATGATCTGCAGTTGAAAATTTGTCTCCAGCTGTCCTGTTCAAACTGTTTGCCTGTCGAAGAGCAGAGTCTGGTGTCGGGAAGCAGCTACCCGACCCCGTTTTATGCAGGGTCTACGGGGAATTTATGGCCGAGCCTACGGGCTCGGATATCCCACATTAAATTCAGCCTTGTGCCACATATGACCGCGAAGGGCGGTTGGTAGATACCATGCAGTCGAAGATTCATTGTGGAATTCACTTGACTCACTTCTTGCAGTTGACTACTTCTACGCGCCGCTGGCGAATCTTATATGTGTTGTTCTTGTCCTAAGTATTATCGTTCATTACCAACCTTCGTTTGATTATTCTATTCAGTAACCTTCCCTAGGTGACAACATATCTATCTATCTATCTATCTATCTATCTATCTATCTATCTATCTATCTATCTATCTATCTATGTCTGTAATTATCTATCTATCTGTCTATATATATATATATATATATATATATATATATATATATATATATATCCAGCAATGTTACCACTATGCAAGGCCTATAGGCCACTCGAGGTAGAGGGTTACAGACTTCAGTATTTCCTGTGCTAGTCAAATTTTCTAAGCCGTCTTTACTCATTAAATGGCCCAAAAGTTTAGCTCTTTCTTTCTGATGCCATAAGTATCCTTTTTGTTTTTCATTTCCCTAAAACTTTGTCCAGTCCAGGGTATGCTCAGCATCTTTCTGTAGAACCACATTTTTGTTGCCACTTGCTTTTTCTTTATCTTTGACTAGATTGTCCAGCATTCACTGTCATATAGGAGGACTGATATTACACTGCTTTTTTGTTGTTGTTTCTAACGAAATCCTCCAGTCTCTTTATACTTTGCTTAGCAGTTGGAAGGCATCTTTCGCTTAGTGAAAGAAACGAAGTCGTCGACTTTTGTCAACAGTCGTGCCGCGATGGACAACCCAATTCTCTCTTTGATGAGACAAGATGAGTCAAAAGACACGAATAAAAGAGATTTTTTCCCTGTAAGATTAAATTACAATTTTCTTGAAGAATGACATCTTTTCATTCCGTGGGAAAATCGATGCTAGTTTCTTTTTTACTCGCTTCCGTCCACTTATCGATTTTTGTATCTGTTTTGCATATATACATATACATATATACATACATACATACATATATATATATATATATATATATATATATATATATATATATATATATATATATATATATTTGTGTTTGTGTGTATTGTTTCGTCTTTGTTTGGCACAACGTGCGGGTCATTACAAATAATTATTTTGTTCTTGAATCTGTATTGTCCATTTTGTTACCCGCAAAGCTTTCTTCTTGTGCAGGTGTCAGCCACTCCCTAACTTTACCCCACAATAGGCATTTGTTGCAGAAATAGCTCAGTGGTTAGAGAAGAGAAATCTGTGTTAATAGTCTGTGTTTAAAATAGTTAAAGACAAATTTTAAACTAATAAGTTTTCGACCCGGACAACATCGCTAACTCGAACTGTTCAAATATCAGAGATTTTTTAAAAATCCTATCCTGGTCGAGACGGGAATCATTCATCCCTTTTGCCTTGTTGAGGTTGATGATCTTTGCTTTCCATTATTTAATGACCTTTGTAGCTATTAATAAAGTTTGTCTTTTTGTTAATCCCCTCTAAGCCCTGTCCTGCCATCTTTAAATTCGCAATTTAGGTTATGCGGTGTTTTTCTCTGTCCTTTGACTTCAATATATCCTGCGAGTATCAAATTTTCCAAGCACTCTTTCCGTTTTATATGCCGTAGAAGACATTTTGAATTTAGTTTTCCTCTTAAATAGATTGCTTCCACTATGACTCAGGAGCAGCATCTTCTCCAAAATTATATCCATTAAAACTGTTGCATTCTTAAGACAAACGATGACATATAGAAAACAGATATAACATGGTTATTTATCACTCTATTTTGTTTATTATGTTAAAAACATTCTTATTACAAATGTAGGTATCCAGTAAGTATTATACCAATATTACTAGTGTTATACTAGTTGTTCTAGGTTTCATTTAAATCATTTTTAATATTTCTATTTTCATAATTTTTATTATAACAGATGGATTGGACGGCAAGGAGCCGTTGACTGGCCAGCACGTTTGCCGGATCTCATCCCTATGGACCTCCTTTTATTGGGTTTTGTAAAGGAGAGGGTTTTCGCACGCAGAGGCACGTTCTGTTGATGCCATGATTGAGTTCATATGGGAAGCTGGCCAACAAAATGATGCCGATATAGACCTTTGTGCCAGAGTTTACATTAGTGTCAACTCTCGACAAGAGGAGTGTACAAATAACGCTGGCAAACGGTTTGAACACTTGAAGAGTTGAGATGGTTATTATCGATATGTTTATTATCGATATGTTTATTATCGATATGTTTATTATTGATATATTTATTATCAAAATGTTTATTATTGATATGTTTATTATTGATATGTTTATTATCGATATATTTATTATCAAAATGTTTATTATTGATATGTTTATTATTGATATGTTTATTATCGATATGTTTATTATCGATGTTTATTATTGATATGTTTATTATCGATATGTTTATTATCGATATATTTATTATCAAAATGTTTATTATTGATATGTTTATTATTGATATGTTTATTATCGATATATTTATTATCAAAATGTTTATTATTGATATGTTTATTATTGATATGTTTATTATCGATATGTTTATTATCGATGTTTATTATTGATATGTTTATTATCGATATGTTTATTATTATGTTTATTATCAATATGATTGTTATTGATATGTTTATTATTGATATGTTTAGCATTGCTATGTTTATTATCGATATATTTAGTATTGATATGTTTATTATCAATATGTTTATTATCGATATGTTTATTATCAAAATGTTTATTTACGATATGTTTATTATTATTGATATGTTTATTATTATTGATATGTTTATTATCAATATGATTATCATTCATATGTTTATTATTGGTATGTTTAGTATTGATATTTGTGTATACTTACCCAGGACTCCGATGTAGTTTTTCGTCTTACCCAGGACGCACATGTAGTTTATCGCCATACCCAAGACGCCGAGGTAGTTTATCGCCATACCCAAGACGCCGAGGTAGTTTATCGTATTACTGTTGAAACTTGACTAATGCATGGAATAATAATGCAACACAAAATGTACTTAGAACAAAATGTATTGAAACAAGAAAGTGTACACAATATTTATATATAGTCTTTTGTATATTCCTGGGAAGACCGTTCCTGGAGAATGTGTTGACTATGTCGCAGTCGGGCAGAGTCTCTAGTTGGATCTCTTGATTCGCCTCCCTGTCTTCCCGGTACCAACCATATTTATATAGACGGTACTCCACTATGCAAATTAGGTGGATCCTACCACAACAATTACCAATGACGCCCAGGTAGTTTATCGCCATACCCAGGACGCCGATGTAGTTTATCGTCTTATCCAGGACGCCGATGTAATTTATCGTCTTACCCAGGACGCCGAGGTAGTTTATCGCCATACCCAGGACGCCGATGTAGTTTATCGTCTTATCCAGGACGCCGATGTAATTTATCGTCTTACCCAGGACGCCCAGGTAGTTTATCGCCATACCCAGGACGCCGATGTAGTTTATCGTCTTATCCAGGACGCCGATGTAATTTATCGTCTTACCCAGGACGCCCAGGTAGTTTATCGCCATACCCAGGACACCGATGTAGTTTATCGTCTTATCCAGGACGCCGATGTAATTTATCGTCTTACCCAGGACGCCGAGGTAGTTTATCGCCATACCCAGGACGCCGATGTAGTTTATCGTCTTATCCAGGACGCCGATGTAATTTATCGTCTTACCCAGGACGCCCAGGTAGTTTATCGCCATACCCAGGACGCCGATGTAGTTTATCGTCTTATCCAGGACGCCGATGTAATTTATCGTCTTACCCAGGACGCCGAGGTAGTTTATCGCCATACCCAGGACGCCGATGTAGTTTATGGCCATACGCAAGACGTAGATGTAGTATATCGCCATACCAAGGACGCGGATGTAGTTTATCGCCATACCCATGAAGTAGGTGTAGTTTATCACCATACTCAGAACGCCGATGTAGTTTATCGTCTTACCCAGGATGCCGATGTAGTTTATCACCATAACCAAGAGGGTAGGACAGTAGACAAGTTTGGCTAAATTCTAGCATTTATGCGGAACGCTACAATTTAAATTCACATGAACACGTACCGTATCATTGACATCATGTGTAGAACACTTTCATAGAGCACTGGTTGGTGCATTGAAAAACGAATGTATAGTATATTTTTCTCGTATCATTACATGGAAATAATTTAAACGTAGTTTAAATACCGTCGCCTATGGTAAAACATATTTAATATAATTCCGATTATTTTCTTTTACATATAAAAGGGAAAATGACAATAGTCATGCCTAAGATGTAATTATGTTACTGACTCGGCACGTGTGTTTATGAGTGCGTGTGTATGTGTGTATTTGACAGAGTGAGAGAGAGAGAGAGAGAGAGAGAAAGAAAGAGGGAGGGAGAGAGTTGACAATCGATACTTCACGAGCCCATGAGAACGTTTGCTTAATTACATTTTCTGTAGCAAGATGCGTGATTGTGAGCTGACTGTGATTTGAAATTAATATGATATATTTTTTTTACAAATTGTTCACCCAATGCAAGGCCCAAGAGTCACTCGAGGTAGACGACTGCTGAATGAGTTTGTTGTATGAATGGAAGAGAAGTGGATAAGAAGTGCAGATTATAACGATATGCTGGAAAGGTAGCGTTTGAACCAAGACTTGAAATGGTTTGGTTTGGTTTATTTTGTTTTACGGCATATCAACCTCAATAGGTCATTTCATGCCGACAACTTTTTTTTTTCCTGGTAATATTTTTGTTTTGTCAAAAATCCACTTCTCTTAATTTTTATTTTTTCTCAAAAACGTATAGTTGGTAATATTTTTTTTTCTAAAACGTATTATCAGAGGCCTTGCTGTTGGACGTGGTTTATCATCTTACCCAGGACGGAGATGTAGTTTATCGTCATACCCTAGACGCGGATGTAGTTTATCGTCATACCCTGGACGCGGATGTAGTTTATCGTCATACCCAGGACGCTTGAAATGGTTAAGATTGTGACGACTCGGAAGTCTGTTCCGCAAAGTTACGGTTCTTGGGAAGAAACTGCTGAAATGGAACTTTATTTAGACTAATGGAATACGAAAAGAATGGGGAGGATTTGTCTCAGTATACGTGGGATGGCGGGTTTTAGCTCTGAAGCCATGAACCGGTGGAACTAAGGAATGTAGCTCGATTAAACTTCGGGTGTTTTAAGTCTTCCTTTCAGCGAGAGGACCGTATATAATACTTCTTCTACGTGCCGTGTCCCTTCAATACGTTGACGGTCATGGCTCTCCACAATTTCCTGTAATTTGTAGCTCTTAATAAATTTTGTCTTTTTGTTATCTTTCCTAAAGCGTTTTCCGCTGTCAATTAGCTCGCGATGTAGGTTATGCATTGTCTTCCTCTGTCCCTCTTGCCTTCAATCTGTCCTGTGAGTATCAAATTTTTCAAGTCCTCTTTCCTCATTACGAGTCCTAGATATGTCAACTGTCTGGAGTGACCTCTTCAGGGAGCAGGCGTGGGGAAGGGTATATAGCGGCCATGCACGGTTCAGACCACATGGCACCTCTTCCGTCCGTATGGATATAATCCAAAGGAATATAGAGCTGTAGGAATTGCTGGGAGAGCTAACCGCCTTCGGGCCCCACTCCGGATTTTCTGTCTGGGTTTTTCTTTTTCTTCTATGTACCATGTCTCTTCTTTGGGGATCATGGCTCTCCACAACTTCCTGTCGTTTGCCATTTCTCCCAAACTTTTTGTCTTTTTGCCATGTCTCTCCCGTCCATTTACTTAAACTCGCCAGGTAGGTTGTTCCTTGCTTTCCCCTGGCCCTCTTACCTTCAAGCTATTCTGTGAGTATTAAATTTTCTAGGCCCACTTTCCTCATTATGTAAACTGGTAATTTCAACTGTCTCTTCCTTATGTTACATATGTCTTTTTTGCTTCCGTTGTCTCAAAAACTTCATCGTTGCTTACATGTTCGGTCGAGTTATCAGCATTCTTCTGTAAAACCAAATTTCTGTTGCTCCTTGCCTCGGTTTGGTTTGGTTTGGTTTTACGGCATATCAACATCTCAATGGGTTATTTAGTGCCGACAAGTTTTTCGTTGCGGGTAATTTTTTTCTTCAAGAATGTATTGCTGGTAATAATTTTTCCTTCAAAAATTTATTGCTAGTAATTTTTTTTACAAAAGGTATTGCTGGTATTAAAACCTATTTTTAAACTTTCATAGTGCTTTGACCCCAGTTTGGGGGTTAACTATTTGCCCATAGCTGGGACTCTAACAGGGTGAACCTGGGAACACCAGCAATTAAGAGGTAGTTCCACGCTCTTCAAAACCTCCTGATCAGAGGCCTTTCTGTTTGATGTAGTCTATCTTCTTACCCAGGACACCAATGGTAGGACAGCAGACAAGATTTTGTTTGGCTACATTCTAGCATTTATGCGGAACGCTACAATTTAAATTCACATGAACACGTACCGTATCATTGACATCATGTGTAGAACACTTTCATAGATCATTGGTGCATTGAAAAAAGAATGTATAGTATATTTTCCTCGTATCATTACATGGAAATATTTTAAACGTAGTTTAAATACCGTCACCTATGGTAAAATATATTTAATATAAATCCAAAATGTATTACTGGTAGTATTTTTCCTAAAAATGTATTGCTGGTAATAATTTTTCCTTCAAATATTTATTGGTAGTAATTTTTTTTACAAAAACTTATTGCTGGTATTAAAACCTATTTTTACATTTTCATAGTGTTTTGACCCAAGTTTGGGGGTTAACTATTTGTCTATAACTGTGACTGGGACACCATCAATTAAGAGGTAGTTCCACACTCCTCAAAACCTCCTGATCAGAACCCTTACTATTGGACGTAGTTTATCGTCTTACTCAGAACGCTCTCTTGGTCTCGTCTTCATCTGTGAGGAGATTGTCCAGCATACACTGACATATACGAGGACTGTGATACGAACTGACTAAATGTTAATTGCAAGAAGACAGAATATATGTTGTTAGCCAAAGTAACAGCAGAACGTGCAAATTATGAATTGAAGCTAGCAAAATCGAATAAGTATATAAATTTGAATATCTTGGAAGCGTATTAACAGAGGACAGAAAGTCCGACACGGAAATCCGAAGGCGTACTGGGATAGCGAAAGATGCCTTCCAAAAGCTAAGCAAAGTATTAAGAAATAGAAGAATATCGTTAGAAACGAAGAAAACAGTGCTGAGGTGTTTATGTATCAGTTCTCCTATATAGTTGTGAATGCTGGACAATTTCCTTACAAATGAAGAAAATAAGTATTAGAAATATGCTTCTACAGAAGGAAGCTGAGAATACTATGGACCTAACATGTTAGCAACGCCGAAGTTCTACAGACAATGGCAACAAAAAGGACACTTATAATAATCACCAGGAAGAGACAGTTGATGTTTATGCGGAACATAATGAGAAAAGAGGTCTTGGAAAATTTGATACTCACAGGACAGATTGAATGTAAGAGAGACATACGAAAGCCATGCACAATCTACTTGATGAGCTTGTGGATGGATGACGGAGCAGGGTTTGGGAGGGAATACCAAAAGTGAAATGTAACTATGTTCTACAAAGAACAGTAAATCGTGGAGAGCCATTAATGGCAACGTCCTGAAGGAACTCTGCGTGACATTCTACCATAATTCATTTTCGGAGTCACAGTCTTAAAAACATGATATACAGAAAACACAGTATTGGTAGCAGACACAGAAAGAAAACTATATGAACTCCTACTGAATGTAATGAAGGAAAGCGAGAAGAAAGGACTAAAGATCAATTGCAAGAAGACAGAATGCATGGTTGTTAGCAAAAGGAATAACCCAACATGCAAATTACAGATTAGAGATACCGAAATCAAACAGGTGCAGGAATTTAGATATCTTGGAAGCGTATTAACAGAGGGCGGAAAGTCCGACACGGAAATCCGAAGGCGTACTGGGATAGCGAAAGATGCCTTCCAAAAGTTAAGCAAAGTATTAAGAAACAAAAAAAATTATTTAGAAACAAATTTGTATAACTTTAAACGATATCTTTAGTGGATACTCGTATTTGAGTGGACGCTCCATTTTTCTTTGCGGAGGGCGTATATATTTTTTTTTATTCAAGAACATTTCTCGAATATTCAGGCGGGTAGAAATAAATATACTGTTTAATAATTAAATCGAGCTTTTACTCAAATACGAATATCCACTAAATATAAGGTTTAAAGTAATAAACATCTGTTACATTGATAATTAAAATCCATTAATTTAGAAAACAAAGAAAAGAGTAATGAATATTATGTTAATATAATATTGAGGGTACCCAGTATTATATGAAACAGATACATTTCAATCAAAATTATTAAAAAAAAAATGCAACTGCCGAAAAATATGATTTGTCCTTTACACGACCAATGTATGAATGATAATATTGTATATAGAGCCAGCATATATTCCGGTAACGATGTCAAATTTTATTTTGGTTCCACTGAAAATGCTTGAAAATTTCGTTTCTACCATCATCGAATGACTTTAGGCAACATAAGGTACGTAAACGGCACTGCTTTCTCAAAACATTTCTAGCAATTGAAGAATAGTGGGATATAGTAGCTAAAGCAATATGGGAAAGGCGATAGTTGTAACTTGCTGAAAAATGAGTTATCTTAAAACACTTAAAAAAAACCTGGCTTATTAAACAAGAAAAATGAATAGAGAATAAAACAAGAGAAATAAATTTGCATGTAGGCATACAAATAAATATCTGCTGAAATACGTTGATCCAGATTAATTTTTAATGTAAATTATGTTTTTTAAAAGAACTAATAATCACTCTTTATAATTAATATCAAAAATTAATATTCACAACTCTATAATCTATCTATCTATCTATCTATATGTTAATAATATTTTTATTTAAAAAATATTTTATATCGTGACACCAAAATTTCTATGTTTCGGAACTTTAAATTTGTTCCATTATCAAGTAACAAAAAAAGAAGAAACCTTACCTAACATCGCTTGATAATAGAACAAATTTAAAGTTCCAAACAGAATTATTTTTAAATAAATGCTAAATAACTGTGGATTCTTAATCTGTACTTTCTCTTTTTATATTATATATATATATATATATATATATATATATATATATATATATATATATATATATATATATATATATATATATATAGTTATCCACATACAAGCCTGTTTCGCTGTATCACAGCTCATCAGTGTAGCTAGGCGTCCGGCTGCTTCAAGCAATATATATATAAGCCTGGCTTGAGGCATTCGGAAGTCTAGTCGCACTGAGGAGCTGTGATACAGCGAAACAGTACTGTCTGTGAATTACATAATTTAGCTCTTGAAAATACATTTCAATTGAGCACTGTTGAGTGATAAGCTAATTCTATAAACAACAGCCACCTGCACTAATGCAAAGCTCCAGTAAAATGAATGGAGAACTTTGACTGATTGGGATTTGTTTACATTTGTAAAAACAATACGCTTGATTTAGTTGTGTAACTCTACCGAGTGAAGATAGCACTGGCTGACACCAAATTAGTTGTGTTTCAATCCTGGCTTGAGGCATTCGGAAGTCTAGTCGCACTGAGGAGCTGTGATACAGCGAAACAGTACTGTCTGTGAATGACACACACACACACACACATATATATATATATATATATATATATATATATATATATATATATATATATATATACAATCCCGTTTATTTTAGATGCTAAATATATTTCTTTAAATAATAAAGTGTAATCCCCGTATAATATTTGAGTGCACCAACATTTCAGTAACCAGACATCTTACTAAAATTCAAATTATGTATCGGTCAGTCTATACTCGATACCTGAAGATTGTGCATGAAACCGTTGTGCAGGAAATTCCGAGTCGTGAAGAATGTATATTCATTAATATATATATTTGACTCTCCTGTCGTATTCGACGTATGAGGGTCAAAGTGTCAAGCAGCTCAGTTTCTAGGAACCGACAGCCCAGACACCAGCACATGAGATTTGATTATAGTGTTGAATGTTTTGTGCAGAACCATCCACACTTATTGAAGGGCCGAATACAGAGACCCGGTGCACTACGCGCCACCAGGTCCCCAAACGACCCTCCGCTGGTTTTGAATTCAGAGTTGTTCTTCTATATATATATATTTATATATATATATGAATAAATAATGTCGCACATTGAGGGCAGATGTCAATAAAATAGTGCTTGATGTAAGATAACAGAGCTATAAATAATATGCAGGCTGCATAAAGTGTCGTCTAAATTACGTAAAAAATGAAAATAATAATAATAACACTGACATCGCATTTTAACAGAAATATTTACCAAAATTACACAAAAAATATCTTGAAAATGCTAAAGTGTATAATTAATTGATTGGTTCCAATCACAGTCTCCAGATGACTTCGAAATCTTTGCAACTTTTCTGGACTGTCGCCTGGTTTAAGTTGGTGAATGTTACCATAATTATTGCCTTCAGTTCATCTTTTGTGTTACAAGGAGTTTTGTTGGTCTCTTGCTAAACTGCGCCCCACACATAATAATCAAGGGGGTTGCAGTCTGGGGAGTTAGGTGGCCAGATGTAAGCAGTGATGCGGTCGCAAAAATTGTCTGACAGGCATCACTGGGTTCTTCTACTAGTGTGGCATGTTGCAGAGTTCTGTGGCCAGACATAGGGTGTTCCAGTGGTCACCCTCTTAACCCAGGGGGGGCAAAACGTCCTCAAGGCACTTGATTGAGGCCTCTTTGTTGAGACTGAGGTCTTCACCAACAAATTGCGGAGTTCTTTTCACCACGATCAGTGTGAGTTTTCCGAGCTGCCGTACATTCATAGTCACCATTAGATTTAGCTAACTCTTTCCGAATCCTCTGCACTGTCCTCAGATTGACACTCAAACACACTGAAATATTCGTTTGGATTTTCCGGTGCGAATGCCAAACAGTACAGAATGCTGTTTCCAAATTTTTGGCGTAGTGAATTGCGTCAAAGACGGTGCCCAAATATACTGTCCAGTCGTTAAAATCAAAAACAAACAACGCGCATGCGCTAAATTAAAAATATAAAATGGCGACAATTTATCCAGTGCACCATATATATATATATATATATATATATATATATATATATATATATATATATATATATATATATATTCAAATCTTCCTGTATCAGTATCATAATAATGTTTTAGTGTGGGTATCGTAAGTCAGGAGACTTAATGTAATCACATCCACAGTTACCATGAAATCTTCCATCCTGGGTAAGACGATAAACTACGTCCAACAGCAAGGCCTTTGATCAGAAGGTTTTGAGGAGCGTGGAACCACCTCTTAATTGGTGATGTTCCCAGGTCCACCCTGACCCGGGGTGGTAGCACATGTTAGGGTCCCAGCTATGGGCATATAGTTGACCCCCAAACTGGTGTCAAAAGACTATGAAAGTGTAAAAATAGGTTTTTAATACTAGAAATACTTTGTCAAACAAATTATTACCTGCAATACATTTTTGAAAAAAACACATATTACCAGTAATATATTTTTGAGATAAAAATATTACCAGCGAAAGAAAATTCATACCAGAAATAGATTTTTCGAGGAATAAATATTATCATGAATAGATTTTTGGAAAAGAATATTACCAACAATGAAAATTTTGTCGGCATTAAATAGCCCATTGAGTTTTATATGCCGTAAAACAAAAACAAACCAAATCAATATATACTGCGATAGATAGATAGATAGATAGATAGATAAAAAATATTACCAGCAATAAAAATGTTGTCGACATTAAATAACCCATTGAGTTTGATACGCCGTAAAACAAAACAAAGCAAACCATGAAATCTCCTGAAGATTGGACGCTCAAGGTTCATTTTATATTTTATTTTTCATTTCGAGCAGAATGATTACATGGATTGTCTGACATCGTTTATAGTTTGTTTGATGAAATATAATCTTAGTAATTGTTTATATATGCATACGTATTTCTTAATAATTTGAACGTCATATTTTAGCGGGTGCACGTGTTTGAGTAGACGCACTGTATTTTTTAAGAATCAGTATAAATTGCAACTTTCGGCCTGTGCATTAGAGGGGGCTTCATAAAGAAAATGTGCTCTCCGGTAGAGTTCGACCCTGCGCCCAACTTTGTCGGCGTTACCATCGTCTCATCCGTTGTGCCATAAACCGTTCAGCCGTAAAAAGCTTCACAGTTCAGACAGTTTAAAGCTCTCTACAGCCGAGTGGCCTCGAACACGCCCAAGGGCATATATATATATATATATATATATATATATACACACACACAGATAGTAATACGGTGGTATAATCCAGGCGAGTCCTATTAACGCAACATAGAATTTGAAATCTGTTAAAACTGACCCACAAAAGAGCGCTCAATGTTTATTTTCATTAAACAGATTAATTTTTTACAATTAGAATTAAGATATCTTTAGTTAATGACCATTTTCACCTACGAATTTTAATTCTAAAATTCGCCGTTTTTTCAAACTGTTTATGGTATCAGTTTGTAGTTTGGTTATGAACTAAAAGTATCTTAATTTCAATTGTAACAAAAAGTATATATATATATATATATATATATATATATATATATATATATATATATATATATATATATATATATATATATATACATAAAAGGCTCAAACACTAATATTCCATGGTTATAATTTATTACATTGGAATCGTAATCACAATCCAATTCATCAGACCGACAAATTAAAAAAGAACTGGGGAAAAAATTATATATATATATATATATATATATATATATATATATATATATATATATATATATATATATAATATAGAAAAAAGAACTGAAAAGTTGCAAATTAAAAAAAATTGAATGTTTTTCTTGTGAAAGTATTTATTTATATTTTTTATATATATAAAAATATAAATAAATTCTTTCACAAAAAAACATTCAATTTTTTTTAATTTGCAACTTTTCAGTTGTTTTTTCTATATTATATACATATTACGAAAGTATATGTGGCTTCTCATTATGCTATATATATATATATATATATATATATATATATATATATATATATATATATATATATGCATAGATATATTGACACTATCTAAAGTGAAACTCTCTGCAGATTAGACGGTGGTATCGCCGACAAGGTGGAGCACAGGGTCGAACCCTACTGGAGATGATAATAATAACAATAATAATAATAATAATATTGTTGATACCCCCTGACGAGTGGACGGGACGGGTCGGTCTACGAAACTCTGGAGTTAGGATGTTGCAGGCAACATTAATCAGCAAAGTGAGAAACCTTTTAGTTGTATTAATTCTCTCTCTCTATATATATATGTATGTGTGTGTATGTGTGTGTGTGTATAGAGAGAGAGAGAGATAGAGAGAGAGAGAGAGAGAGAGAGGCGGAAATACATTCACCCTTGCATTTACTTGTTTACTATTTACAATTCAAAGCAAACATCCGGTCGACTGTTTGACAAACAACTTGATTATTCTTTCTGAACACTCCGTGCATTTTAATTTTTCTTCTTAGACAGTTATTTGAATAGCCGTCAGCAAGTCATAGGCACAGAGAATGGCAAATTTAAAAGCGATTAGGACTTGTATAACATCGCACTGCAAAGAGCTAATGTGACCAAACAGCTTTGCATAAATGAAAAAGAACAACGAAGAGCAAAGAAAACGTATTTGTGCTTAAAAATTCATGAAGGGTTATTTAGTATTCTATGTTTTGAATGAGCAGCCGCTACCTTTTTTTAAAGGCATAATTTGAATTAATATTTTTTTATGTGTGAGAACGGCCATGACGTATTTAAATATTTGTTTTCTTCTTTTGCTTTTGTTCGATGCCATGGCTTTTAAGTTCTTCGGTAAATGGATTAAAAAATCTTCCTCTGTTCTTCCGCGTTCGTTCTTTCTTTTTCTGAAATTTTTTTCTCCGGCTTTGGCTTCCGTTAAGTTGGGCGTACATATTTACGTTTGTTATTGCAGACGACGTCCTTAATATAAAGCAACAATATTACAGCTAATGAAAAACCTCAAAGCTTCATTTACTTACTGCAGATATTTTATGGCAGTTATGTTGCTGACCATATATATATATATATATATATATATATATATATATATATATATATATATATATATATATATATATATATATATATATTACAGCAATTTGACGACACAGAACATATACATAGATTCAAAATATCATGAAAGCATACGCCTTTCTTAAAGGATCCCTTTCAACCAACACATCGTCATAAGAATACGTTGGTAAATATTAATTAACGAAAAAAAAAAACAACAATTCACTCTGCGGGAAAATATAAGGAGGAGTAAAAAAAGACCAAAATACAAATTCGTATTAGAATGCCAAGCAGTACAGCATGCTGTTTTCAAATTTCTAGTGGAGCGAATTGCGTCATGGTGGTCTTTTTCTCACAGACGGTGTCTAACTGACCCTACTATACTGTGCAGTTGTCAAAAGCAAAATTAAACAACGCGCATGCGCGAAATGAAAAATATAGAATAGCGACAATTTACCCATCGCACCCTCTCTCTCTCGCTCTCTCTCTCTCTCTCTCTCTCTCTCTCTCTCTATATATATATATATATATATATATGTATATATGTATTTAAATTGGACAAAGTCCGACAATTATTTTAAGACATTTTTTATATTTATACAAGGGTCATTCAATAAATAAGTTGAATTTTTCGGTATAAGGACTTCTAATACAGATAGAAGCTTACTCTTTTTTATTTTGTTTTGTTTTACTTCTTTTTCACATGGATTTAATTTCTTTTGCAGATTAAAAAACAACTTTGAGAGTTTTGGTGATTAACAAAGATGGCCGACCAAGAAGCAGGCTCCAGGATTGAACAGCGGTCAGTTATCAAGTTTATGGTTGCTGAAGGGTGCAAACCAGTTGAAATTCATAGGAGAATGTCAACTGTGTATGGTGCCACATGTTTCAGCCAAACAAATGTCTACAAGTGGGCTAAATTGTTTAAAGAAGGACGGAGCAGTTTTGAGGATGAAGACTGGTCTGGGAGGCCTACATCAGTGAGGTCTCCTGAGGTGATCGAATCAGTCAATGACCTCATTCAGTCTAAAAGTGGATGACATTGCAAGGACTTTGAGCTTACCTGTTGGGACAAACGCAGGGGTCATCAGTCAGAAGGAGTCATTAGGCATCATGACAACGCAATGCCTCACACAGCAGCCCAAACGGTGCAGAACATCAACGAGCTGGGCTGGGAACTGTTCCCTCATCCCCCTTACAGCCTAGACCTTGCCCCTTCAGACTTTCACCTGTTTGGTCCCTTGAAAGCGTTTACGAGAGGCACGTAGTTTAAAAGTGACGATGAAGTCAAAAGTGTTGTGAGCGACTGACTGAGACACCAGTCCAAAGATTTTTACGCTGAGGGAATACGGAAGCTTGTGAACAGATGGGAAAAGTGTGTGACAGTGCTGGGAGACTACGTTGAAAAAAAAATTAAAGAAAGTAAGCTTCTATCTGTATTAGAAGTCCTTATACCGAAAAAATCACCTTATTTATTGAATGACCCTCGTACGTTCTTTTTATAGATACAAATATTTCAGTAAATGATCTGATTATAATAAACAGTATTAACGACATTTACCGGCGTTAATGTTCGATAAATTTTTATAGAAATTATTCGTCCTCCGAAGTGAATCGAACCTGTATCCTATACGGAACCGTCATATAGCCTGCCGTGCTTTTACCGATTGAGCCACAGAGATGCGTTTCGGTTAGCAAGGTCGATTTTACTGATTTTAAACTACAATTCTCAATGATTTTCTCTCGTACATTCATATCTGCTCGATGCGTATCCAAATGTAAATAAATGACGTCACACATTAGGAAATGGACAAACTCCGACAATTATTTTAAGACATTTTTTATGTTTATACGTCATTTGTAAAATCGACGGAGGTCGCGTATTTTCTATGAAAATTTCTCGGACATTCAGGCCGGTAAATGTTGTTAATACTGTTTATTATAAACAGGGCATTTACTTAAATATTTGTATCTAGAAAAGGAATGTATAATGATAAAAAATGTCTTAAATATATATATATATATATATATGAAGAAATATAGTCTTAAAGTGTGCTATATTTATGGGATAAAGTGCTCAATATCAGAGATAGAGTGTGTGTAAATATAAAAGTGGGCATGGAAGTCAGCACTTAGAGGCGACAGTCTGTTTCATGCTAGTGCAATCGTCATATATATATATATATATATATATATATATACATATATATATATATATATATATATATATATATATATATATATATATATATATATATATTAATCAAATTTTTCCCCGGCAAGGCAGTAAAGCCACTAAGACACAAGGGGTTATTGGTTGTGAATGAATTATAAAACATTATCAAAGAGCGAGAACAATAGATTTATAATAAGGAAGACAGTACATAACGATTGACATTGCATTTAAATATTTGAAGATCAAAGCTGGCCAGAAGGCATGGGGCCAAATGAGTTTTCTAATATCGAGAAGTCTTAGAAAAGAAACAGTTAACATAGAACAATTCAACTGTACATTGATGAGACTTTGTTGCCAAACAAGTGCTACGCTTAAATTCTCAATGTCTATGTACCATAGAGGAAAAGTTCATCCGAACAATTACCATGAAAGAAATTATAGAAAAGACACAGGGGAGCTAGATTATGGCGGTGGGAAGTTAACTGAAATCGAGATGCCACGTTAGGACCAATAATATTGCAGATTCTTCTTTGTATTTGATCAAGAATCTCTTAATATATAGCAGGAGCACTGCGACATATGTGGCAGCAATATTTTAAGCATGGGCAAATGGTAGACTTATGGATATATCAGATAGATTCGGGAGAGGAAAAAGGTTTAGAACGACACATCGAACCAACTTTCTTAGGAGCAATGGGTTCAGTGTTGCATTTCCACTTCATGTCAGCCGAGAATATCACCCCTGGAGGTAAGCGTCAGCCATGCTGATGGAAGGCTGAAAGTTTAACAGACGTTTAACAGAGAACAGTTTAGTTTCAGAGGTTTTAAAATTAACATGACATCTGTTGACCCATTTAGCAACAGACTGTGGGTCTTTTCTTAGATCAGCCGCCAATTTGACATTATCGAACTTTCAAACTTAGTATCAAGACAGGCGTAAATGTTTTTTGAGATCAGCCGCCAATTTGACATTATCGAACTTTCAAACTTAGTATTAAGACAGGCGTAAATGTTTTTTGAGATCAGCCGCCAATTTGACATTATCGATCTTACAAACTTAGTATAAAGACAGGCGTAAATGTTTTTTGAGATCAGCCGCCAATTTGACATTATCGAACTTTCAGACTTAGCATCAAGACAGGCGGAAATGTTTTTTGAGATCAGCCGCCAATTTGACATTATCGAACTTTCAGACTTAGTATAAAGACAGGCAGAAATGTGTTTTGAGATCAGCCGCCAATTTGACATTATCGAACTTTCAAACTTAGTATCAAGACAGGCGTAAATGGTTTTGAGATCAGCCGCCAATTTGACATTATCGAACTTTCAGACTTAGTATCAAGACAGGCGTAAATGTTTTTTGAGATCAGTCGCCATTTTGACATTATCGAACTTTCAAACTTAGTATCAAGACAGGCGTAAATGTTTTTTGAGATCAGCCGCCAATTTGACATTATCGAACTTTCAAACTTAGTATCAAGACAGGCGTAAATGTTTTTTGAGATCAGCCGCCAATTTGACATATTTGACAATATATGTCTATAGTCAACGTTGAAATTATTCGTACGCCATCAGTTTTTAATATTTTTATCCATTTCTCAGAATCTAATGCCAAGTTTATTTTATATATTAATAAGCACAAAATAGGAAAATAATACTCTATTTTCAGAACAATAGTTTAAATACAATAAATTTGGCAGGCGAATTATGCAAAATAGAAAATGACTTGGCACCTCATGTTTATAAACTGCTGCAATCGTTTTCTAAATTTTTTGATGAGATCTTCAAGTCAGGACTCATTGAAGTCCATGGCAGAATTGTAATCTTTTTCTGAAGTCATGCAGTCACTAATTTATTGTGCTGGAAAGTAAATCGCCGACTTAGATGAAGATTTTGCGCTGATAGTTGTAGATTTTCATCTAGAACTTTGATATAGTCTGCAGATTTCATTATTCCTTTTATTGCGATTAATTGTCCAGACCTCCTTGAGCTAAAAAAAACCCAAAACATCATCTAGCCACCTCCATGTTTTAATGTTGCCACTGTGTACTTTGGGAGGAAAGCCTCACCTTTCTTGCGCCAAATCTTCTGTACATCATTATGTCCCTAAAGCTCAATTTTTATTTCAACACTCCATAGTGCTAGTCCCCCCCCAAACAAATGTTCTTTGTCTAAAACTGTTTTGGCAAAATTAAAACACTAAACTCCTAAATTGGATTGCTAGAAAGATAAACAGATAATAAAGATGAATAAGACATCTTGATCAAATGTTGGCTTAACTACCAGAAAACAGATGACATGACGTGTACTTCTAAATTGGATTAGTAGAAAGACAACTGGAGCCGAGTTCGAATTCCACTCGAATCCATCACATTCACTTACGTGCGAATACCCTTGGGAAAGGTATGAATCCTCTTCTTCTCCCCCCCCAGCTATGGGTAAATAGCAGGACAGACCGGGTTCTATATCCTTGGTTGGCAACCGGTCTACCGCAGAAAGAAATGGCAACCTAATGCGGGAAAAATCTGCCTCGTCAGTCATGTATCGAAAGATACATGATTGTCTAAGCGTGTATCACGCATGGCGTATAACTAACTGAAATTCACTTATGTTCTAATATCCTTGGGAATGGTATGAATCCTCTTCTTCTCCCCCAGCTATGGGTAAATAACAGGACAAACCGAGTTCTATATATATATCCTGGGTATGACGATAAACTACATCCGGCAGCAAGTCTTCTCATCGGGAGATTGGAGGATTTGAGGAGCGTGGAACCACCTTTTAATTGCTGTTGTTCCCAGGTCCTCCCCTGACCCGGGGTGGTAGCACCTGTTAGGGTCCCACCTTTGGGCAAATAGTGTCTACCAGGGCTGACCAAGCTCTTTAGTGTTATAGAACACGACTGGTCTTGGAGATGGAAAACTCTTACACGAAAAGCCTGAGGTATATTGTCTGCTTCGTCTGTGGCAATTATTTGCACCGATTAAGTGTATCAATAGTTCCGAAAAGTGTGGATGGTTTTGCACAATACTTCACCACTTTAATCACATCACTTGTGTGGGTTTTCTGGCGGTTTACCTTGATTCGTTCTTATCCACTATCCTCACACTTGCTCCATATGTGGCCTCCTTTGTAAATCACTAGCGGGTCTTAAATGCCACTTAAGATTATCGCATATTATTTCATAACTGAAATCAACTAAGCTGTCAGATCCCCCTCACGTCGAAACCGACTGTAGAGTCCATTATTATTATTATTATATATATATATGGTCTACCGCAGAAAGAAATGGCAACCTACTGCGGGATATCAGTCATGTATCGAAAGATATATGACTGACATACCGCGTAATCACGATCCAATTCATCAGACCTACAAATGTGTAGGTCTAGTGAATTGGATCGTGATTACGATTCCAATGTAATGAATTATAACCATGGAATATTAGTGTTTGAGCCTTTTTTAATATATATACTAGCAGCATGGCGTTTCCCGTGCTTGATTCAAAAATCGTACGACTCATACAGCAATCGCTATAAATTGACTTAAAATATTTTTGCCCTTCCTTGCCTTTAAAGGAGTGTCCTTTGCCGTGCTGATGTTGCTACATGCCTTGATTCTTTCCTATCTGATGTGGACCCAAAGTAGGGACCACGGAAGGAAAACACGGAACACGGGTTAGAGGTAAGAAAGATATATTAAACAGAAAAGTTACAAAGAATAGTGTAAGAGTAAGCAGAGCTTACTATCCAGTCGTGTCCGATATTGGTATCGTACGCGGCTGCGCATTACTGGTGCTACTCCCATGATACTACCATTCACATAATAATATAGTACTGGGAGAGTCCATGATGTAGGAAAGTATCGGCCTCACCACACACCCACACCAAGAGTTTTCCTCTTTTCTTTTTATTTCTCTTTTTTTTTCTTGAAGGAAAAAAAAAAGTAAAACTGTTAATACCTCTTCCTCTTGGGATTCACGTCGAGTGGTTGAGTAAATTTTCTCTTTCTCCCCGAGCGTCGTATTTCCGAAGAGACTTGGGGCGTGTCAAGATCGAAATGTTCGAATATTACGTCGATCGGCTCTTCGCAGATATTTTGTGGTGATTCCTCAGATTCCTTCAAACGGCATTTCCTGAGCTGGTTCATATGGCGTTTGTGGGTATTTTTCGGTCCCTAGACAATATAGACCAGTTCGCCAATTCTCTGTTTGATTTTGCCTACTTCCCAGACTACCATTCGCATAATAATATAGTACTGGGAGAGTCCATGATGTAGGAAAGTATCGGTCTCACAACACTATCTCACACTGCGAATTTTTTCTAAGCTCTATACTAAACATTAAATCTGTTACGAAAAAAGAACTAAACAAAATGAACACAAAACGATCAGCTTTAAAAAAGGACTCGTAACTGGAAAAACCGAATGAAAAAAGAATGTTAACAACAATAACTTTTTCACACCCAATCCAGTTCTGCGGAATCAGAATCAACATTGAGTTTAAGCAAGCGAATGAGCCAATTGGAGTAAAGTGTCATGAAGATTTAAATTTTTACCACTTGTGACGAATGCAGCTATCGATTTTTTTGCATGCTAGTTAACATTAGTGTCAGTCAGCTGTTGGCTCTCACGCTGGCCAATAGAATCTTCCTGCCTATTCGTGGCAGCCAGCTATAGGCTCTCACTCTGGCCAGTAGAAAATGGCCGCAAACTACATGGAAATTACCGTAGAAGCATGAAAAAAATCGATTATTTCCACTATCGATGGGAGTTGGGAAATGCAACGTCGGTCTTGGTCTTTTTCATAACTTGGAGCATGTGCATGCAAATTTTGGTGCAAATCCGTCGAAAATTGCGGCCGTGCATTCCTTACACACACACACACACACACACACACACACACACACACACACACACACACACACACACACACACACATCCTGCCTTATATATATATATATATATATATATATATATAATTGTTGTCATTGTCATATATATATATACATATATATATATATATATATATATATATATATATATATCATTAAGTAATAAATATAAAAAAATATATCACTCTTTTAATATTATTATCATATATACATCTTTATCAATCCTATTTATGTGTATCTATTCGGCTATTATAATGTCAGAGACAAGTCTTGAGTTTCTGACAATGTTGTGGCATTATTTTTAACTGGGTCTAAAAGGCACTGAAGCTGGCCGCATAATTCGGGAAGTGGTTGGAATATGAAACAGTATGTGACCATACTGTTGAAACTGGTTGAAGTGTTTTTAGTGCGATCACTTGTCTCTTGACATGAAAGCCAGAAATGAAATACTTTCAATTGTCGATTATTATGTTTTAAACGTTTAGTTACAATTGATGTGAAGTTGGTTTTAATATAAAGCACGAATAATTGAAATCAATGGCAGGACTGGGGGACATTTCGTAGAACCTGTAGCAAAACAAGGAAGTTTGGAGAAGTTTATGATTAATGTTTGGTGGGATGACAAGCAAGTAGTTTCCTTGAAATTCGTGACGGATGGTCGAACCCTTGAGAGAGAGAGAAAGAGAGAGAGAGAAAGAGAGAGAGAGAAAGAGAGAGAGAAAGAAAGATATAGAGAAAGAAAGAAAGAGAGAGATAGAGACAGAGAGAGAGAAAGAAAGAGATAGAGAGATAGAGACAGAGAAAGAGTGAGAGAAAGAAAGAGAGAGAAAGAGAGAGAGAAAGAAAGAGAGAGAAAGAGAGAGAGAAAGAGAGAGAGAGAAAGAAAGAGAGAGAGAGAAAGAAAGAGATAGAGAGAAAGAAAGAGAGAGAAAAAGAGAGAGATGCAGAGGGAGAAAGAAAGAGAGATAGATAGATAGATAGATAGATAGATAGAGAGAGAGAGAGAGAGAGAGAGAGAGAGAGAGAGAGAGAGAGAGAGAGAGAGAGAAAGGGGAATTCGTGAGGTCATTCTCCGTCTGGCTGTAGACGTAGATACACCGGCTCAGCAGAGAAACAGATAGGTATCAGAAGGAAATGGTGATTTTTGAAAATTTTCTCGGACGTGACAGGTTTTGTCCGGCCTTTCCAGGGCGTCACCTAATGCGAAAGACACCTGGTAAAGGCCAGAGTCACGTTGTGACAAAAATAAGCAAAATTTATTTTTTGATCCTTGACCTACCACTGCCAGAAGAATATTTATCCCGTATTTTCCTCACCAGCTATCAACGAACCTGCATCATAAATAAAACGTTCGGCGCACCTAGACGTGGTGTAGTGGTTAACAAGCATTGTCTAGCTAGAACAATTACGACTAAGTAGTGAGTTCGATCTAGCCGCCCCATATATTCGGTCTTATGCCATATCTACGCTTAGAAAATCGCCATAACTAAAGTGTCCTCAGAGGTTTGGCTTTCACAATCCAAAGTCTGTACTATTTGTAAGCTGTTAGTCTGGCTTTATAATTAACTGTAATACAAAATCATTCTACTTTGCTTGAAGCATGTGTCATGAGCAGGTCGCCGAGTGCTTAGAACGTTAATGTTTCGAGCTTGATACCCGAATACAAATCTCTCTCTTTCTTTTTATGTGCCGTGTCCTTTCAGGACGTAGGCGATCATGGCTCTCCACTCTCCTCAATCCCTTGCAGCTCTCAACAAGTTCCTTCCCTCTGCCACCTCTTCCAGACCCCGTTCTGTCATCCACTTGCTTAAGGCCGCTAGGTATGTCATTTTCTGTTGTTTTCCCTTGTCTCTCTTTCCTCTCTAATCGACCCGTGAGTATCAGATTCTCCAGGCCCTCCTTCCTCATTATGTGTCCCAGAAACCTCAGCTGCCTCTTTCTGGTATTAAGTATAAGCCTCCTCCTTGTTTTCATCCTTTCCTCGTTGTTCACACGCTCGGTCCATGATATCCTTAGCGCCCTTCTGTAGAACCACATCTCCGTCGCCTCGAGTCTATTCTTCATCTTTGTGAAAATTGGCCAACATTCGCTACCGTAAAGGAGGACAGATGTCACGTAGCAGTTCAGTACTCTTTTCCTTGGCCACCTCAATACGTCTACTCACCTCAGTGTTGCATTCGGATCTCACTAAATCGATTTGTCATAGTATGTCGATTTAGTCTTGGAGACGATTCCTGCATCTGGTATCGCCCGGAAAGTGTCTAACAACCATACTACGAGTTGACTGCAATCATTTTGTAGGAAATTTAGTAGACAAAGCTGTACGGAAGCCGTCGATGAAACTGCTAGCACGAATTTACAAGTCATCGTGACTGAGGGTTTAAGTGCACTGGCCTTGTTCAATTACCGATCACACCAGATTGTGTGTTATCTCTTCCAAAATTTAACTAAGGTCTGTTGGATTTGTATGAACACAAATATATTTTAATGATAGTTCGCTCAATACAAGGCTCAAGAGAAGTGGAGGAGTAAGAGATTATTATAAAGACGAGTAGGATAGATATCGGTTGACCCTGGATTTAAACAGACCAGGATCTCAGCTGTCATTTAGGAATCTGTTCCTTAAAGGAACAGTTCTGAGCGGAGGGTGCTTTTTTAACAGAGGAACATGACGGGCATCGGGATGGTTTTACACCGTGAACTCGGCATAGCGGTTCCTGTCTGTGATGTTCCGAGCTGATGGCACGAAGGAATGTAACTAGGTCGAACATTTGCCAGAGCAATAGCGATATAGCAATGAAATGTTGGCAACGTTTCGTCTACCTGAGAAGGCATATAAAACTCGGATTACGTAGCCACTTTACCAAATGGGTGTAGTCGGACACCGGCAGTGAGACGGAAAATTATCCGTACGCTACAATCAATTTTATTTAAAATGAATCAGTTTTCATATATTGAAACAGGAAGAATATTGAAAAGGTCATTTTCTCTCTCTCTCTCCCTCTCTATCTATCTTGATCTATCACCTATCCTTCTCTTCATCCTTTCCCCAGTCACTCCTATTTGGTCTCACTCCAATTCTCTGTAACCCCTTGCGTGCTAGTGGCTTCCCGCCTTGCTTGGGGTGAAACGCTTAATATATATATATATATATATATATATATATATATATATATATATATATATATTCAGTAAAATGAATGGAGCACTTTGGCTGATTGGCATTTGTTTACTTTTGTAAAAACAATACGCTAGATTTAGTTGTGTAACTCTGCCGAGTAAAGATAGCTCTGGCTGACACCAAATTAGTTGTGTTTCAATCCTGGCTTGAGGCATTCGGAAGTCTAGTCGCACTGAGGAGCTGTGATACAGCGAAACAGTACTGTCTGTGAATGATATATATATATATATATATATATATATATACATACACACACACATATATACATACACACACACATATATATATATATACATACACACACACATATATATTTACATACATATACACACGCATATATATATATACACACACACACACACACACACACACACACATATATATATATATATATAATCCGTGATCCAATTGAAAATTCATACTAAAAGAAGAAATAAGGCAAAAAGACATATAATGAAAACTCCGGCAATAATTAAATTGATTAATTGATTTGTTTTTTACGGCTTAGCAACCTTTTGTAGATTATTTAAAGCTAGAATTTTTTTGGGGGGTGGGTAATAATGATTTGCTGACACAGGTCCTACTATTTAACCCATAGTTGGGTATGTAAGAGGTAAATTCCTACTTTTCCCAAGGTTATTTGCGAGTAAGTGTATATAATGAAACCGACTGGAACTGGAACACGGCTCTCTGATTTGCAATTCAGAGGCGTTATCCATTACACCAGCCGCACATACAAGTTTACAGAACCTGGTATTACCAGGCGGTCACTCATCTAGATACTGATCAGGTTGGACGTTGCTTAACTTTGGTGATCGTTAGAGACCCGGTGTCTGAATGTGATACGGCCGCAAACCCGACAATAAGTAAAGTTATATTTCTAAACATCATTATCTATGCAAACGTGTAATCTTTGTATTTTCCATGATATATACATATATGTGTGCATCTGCGCGTGTGTTTGTATGTCTTCTTCTATGTCATGTGTCCCTTCTGGTGGTGTGCGATCATGAACCACAACTTCATAACCTTTAGTAAGTTTTAACTTTTCGTTATCCCTGTTCTGCCATTCATTTACACAAGTCCGTTAGGCAGGTTACTCGCTGTTATCGTCTGTTCCTCTTTAATATCATTTGTGAGTATCGGTTTCTCCGAGCACACTTTCCTCATTATATGGCCTGGACATTTCAGTTGTCTCTTTCTGATTCTAAGTATAAGCGTCCTTTTTTTGTTTCGATTTTCCTTAACTTCCTCTTTTCTTACATGTTCGGCCTATGGGATTTTCAACATCCTTATCGAAGACAGTTCGTGACAAAAATGCCTAAAGTACACTCGCTTATCTACTCACGTCTCAAAGGAAAAAAATTAGAAAAATCTAAAAGTGGAGAAGATAGATCAACCTGATTTGAGATAACTGGTCTTAATTCTTCTTTTTTTTCGCTTTAATTTCAGTCATAAACAAGACATACGAGACTAAATCTATCAGATAAGTTAAGTGTAACAGAGTGATAAAAACTATGAGATAAAAAAATATACAGAAGCAAAGAATAGACGGTGAATAAATAGAAAAGAAAGAAATAGGCGAGCGGACAGGAATTAGAGTCGACATTTTTTTTTTAAGCATTCAACCCCAAGCAAGGCGGGAAGCCATTAGCACTCAAAGAATTTCAGAGTGGGAGCGAGAACAAAGATGAGTGATAGAGGAAAGGATGAAGAGAAGGATAGGGGACAGATCAGGGCATCTGGAGACGTCGATTGACATTACATTTGAATAGTTGTAGATTATAGCAATCAGGAAAACAAGAAATGGGGAGGGAGATCCACAGGCGAGAAGTGCGAGGCATGAAGCTATTGGAGTAGAAGAGACGGCTACATTTAACAGTTTCGACAGTGAAAGGGTGAGAGCGAGATGTCAGCCTAGTTGAGCGCTTAAATTCATGAAGTCTGGGAACCAGCGAAAGCAGCTCATCAAAGCAGTTACTGTCAGAGTATTTGTAAAAGAGACAGAGGGAGGCAACGGCACGTCTGTGAGAGATAAGATATTTCGTCTTTGGGTGACACTCAACATTTCTTTTGAAGTGCAAAAATAAATAAAAATAAAAAAGGGCGTGGTCAACGCTTACTCTCTTTGTCTTTGCTTTTGTTTTTAATTATTTCACCCCAAGGAAGGCAATATAGGCACTGAGACACAAGGGCTTACCGAATGTTAAAGAATATCAGGGGAAAAAACCCTATTAAGATGAGAAAACATTAATAGAAGAATAATTAAGAAGACAGTAGATAACGACTGACATTGCATCTGGATCTTAGAATATCAAAGTTAACTGGGAAATAAGAAGCCGGTAAAGATTTCTACAATAGAGAAGTCAGTCCGATAGAAGAAACTGTTAGCATAGAACTTGCGGTTACATCTAACAATTTCAACTGTAAAATAATGAGATCTTGCTGCCAATTTAGTACTGTGCTTAAATTGATGTACCATAGAGGAAAGTACATCAGAAAAATTACTTAAACGTTCACCCCCTGCTACGCAAAAGCTTCGGAAGGGGGGTATTTGGTAACTTACCCATTTTAGTAATGGACTATCCCGTACACCATAAATACTACGCCTCAAGAGGAAGCAGTAGTGTGATCCAGTCCTTTTTGGACGTCTCAGCTATTCGGTCGAACTCTCTGCCTCTGAGGGAGAGGGGAACTCTCTGTCTTTGGGCAGAGAGGAACTCGGACGAGGTTCCGCCGAAGGGCAGAACCTCGTTCGGCGTGGTTGACCGCCCCGATCCCGTTTATACGGGTTCTACGGGCAATTTTTGCCCGAGCCTACGGGCTCGGAAAGCCCACATTAAACCGGCCTTGTGCCACATTCGACACACGTGGGCGTGTTGTTAAACATCGTGTGAGATCCAGTCCTTTTTGGACGTCTCAGCTATTCGGTCGAACTCTCTGCCTCTGAGGCAGAGGGGAACTCTCTGCCTCTGACAAGGGAGGAACCCGGGCGAGGCTGCGCCGAAGGGCAGAGCCTCGTTCGGGGAGGTTGACCAACCCGATCCCGTTTATACGGGTTCTACGGGCAATTTTTGCCCGAGCCTACGGGCTCGGAAAGCCCACATTAAACCGGCCATGTGCCACATTTGACACACGTGGGCGTGTTAATGAACATCGTGTGAGTCAGCCAGTCACAGAGTCACGTCAGACGATTACTGTAAGACAGTGGAATAGTGATACTGGTCGAGACAACCTAGTTCTCTCTAACCTAACCTGATTGTTATTACTAACACTTCTACTTCTTTTGTACATATTCTGTTTGTAATATATCTGTGTTATTCCATACCTGTGTTCGAGTTATTCTTCATTGGTTCTACCTTGGACCATCACCGTGGTACAAGGAACCTGGACCATAACACTATCTATATTTATTTATCCTCCTCTCCCTATCACCCGTGCTTATCTTCCTCTCTTCATATTTATCTATATATCACCATTCCTTCTATTATTTCTTTTCTCTCTTCAAATCTATGTATCTATTCATATCTACTTATCCCTCTCTCTGTATCATCCGTACTTGTCTCCCTCTCTTTCTTCATATTTATCTATATCTCCTTCCTCCCCCTCCTTTTATTTCTTTTCTCTCCATTCATTTCTATCTTTATTACATTCTCTTCTTCCTTTTCTTCTCGACTCCGTGTCTTTTTTTAACTCTCCCCACACAAATGGATTTCTTATCACAAGCTTAAAAGAACAAAAAAAAAAAATAAACAAACAAACATGGAGTCTGTTTAATCAGCTACTTTAAAACAAATGTTTATACCGGACAACTGATGACATCACACCTCATCAAGTACAAAAGACTTGCTCAACGTTTCAAAATCTCCTTCCGGACAACTGATGACATCACACTACATCAAGTACAAAAGACTTGCTCAACGTTTCAAAATCTCCTTCCGGACAACTGATGACATCACACTACATCAAGTAAAAAAGACTTGCTCAACGTCTCAAAGACTCCTTCCGGACAACTGATGACATCACACTACATCAAGTAAAAAAGGCTTGCTCAACGTTTCAAAATCTCCTTTCCGGACAACTGATGACATCACACTACATCAAGTAAAAAAGACTTGCTCAACGTCTCAAAGACTCCTTCCGGACAACTGATGACATCACACTACATCAAGTAAAAAAGACTTGCTCAACGTCTCAAAGACTCATTCCGGACAACTGATGACATCACACCGCATCAAGTAAAAAAGTCTTGCTCAACGTTTCAAAATCTCCTTACCGGACATCAACTTTTGGATGACATTTAATGAATTCTTTTTCAATGACAAATCAGCAAGAATCTCAAAACACCTTTTTTTTACGGATTTAAGCAACAAATTAACTCTCGCTAAAACGTCAGCGAATTACAAAAGCATACGTTCTTCGGTTACACTGAAAAAGGAAGATTGTTTTACAGACAGACACATTTCTTAGCATGAGGTTAATTTTTTGACTTTTCTTTTGATTGAATAAATTTAAAATATTTCATGAAAGGACCGGTGACCAAATTCGGATAATATTTCTTGTAGGCGTCATGTAAGGGAAAATATGATTTATATGGGAAATCTACAAGTGCATTTATTTCACCCTAACAATGATGTCCCCAGGGGCACTGATTGCGAACGACACGACAATATGAGGGTTAAATCCATCAATTTATACAATTAACATAATCTAATTTTCCTAAAGAAGAAAATGTGTGGGTGTGTTTGTGTACGAGAGAGAGTGAGAGAGAGAGAGAGAGAGAGTGAGAGAGACAGAGACAGAGAGAGAGAGACAGACAGACAGACAGACAGACAAAAAGACAGACAGAAGGGGGATGTGAGAGAGAGAGAAATGTAGAAGAAAGAACAAGAGAGAGAGAGAGAGTAAGAGAGAGAGAGAGTAAATTTTTGATGATAAAAAGAAAAAGAAACCAACTCGCAAAATGCACGCGCATGCACACACATGCATGATCAAACACACACACACACACACACACACACACACAAACACACACACGCTCACGCACACACACGCGCTCACACATACACACACACCCACACACTCGCTCACACACACACACACACACACACACACACACACACACACACACGCGCGCGCTCACACACAGAAACAGAAAAAAACATCAACTTAATATGTCTATTTCGCGATAAACATTAGGCATTAAAATTACTTTCAACTGGTACAAGTAATCTTTATTCAACGACCTATCTTAAGATTGTGTGAGGAACATACATATGTATTCATTTATCACTGCCTGTTTATATCTATATAAACCCCTCTCCGTACACGTCCCCTAGGCTCCACTGGTCATGTCACGCTTTCTGTTGACATATAGTCGCTCATTTCGGACCCCGTTTGTTCCGATGTCTCAATATTCGCACGGCTGTTGGATAAGGAGAGTTATACAGCTTCCAAACTGGTTTAGGGATTGGTGCCAGTATAAGTCGTCGATCGTCCAGTCTTGTGATTCTTACTGACGAAGAAAGTCGTCTTTCTTCTTTTAGTCAATAAGCCGTGGTATACTTCTTCTTGACGACTGGGCTGACTGGAAATAAACGAAGCTCTCACCGAAAAAATAATAATGCCGGTTTTAGTTAAATATAGACGATTTAATGAAGGTGAATAAAATAGTTTACAATGGGTTATATTTGGTATCTATTAAAAGATCAGAAGGCAGCAAATTGGAAACTCGATCTGTATGTTCAGTAACTTTCAGTCAGAAATCCAATTGAATAGTGGCCCCTTCCTCATGCGTGTGTCCAACTGCTTGTGTGTCTGACGGCTCGTTTGTCTCCGTTGTCCCGGTTCGTCCCTTGTGCATCCACAAAATCGAGCTGAATTTACGCATAATTCTCCGCTTACATATAAAACTGTTCACACGTCAAAATAACTCAATTTTCCATTGTTTAAAGTCGAGGTTAAAAGACCAAATCCTATGTTTTGATTTTACCCCATTTCATTCAGAGCAATTGCTTCTAAATCAAAACATATTCGGCTGACATAAGAAACGGAATCAAAAACACATGCTCTAACCTGTCTAATTCTAAGTCACACCTGGCCTCTCTACAAATATTACTGCCTGGCAAAATTAATAAGGTCTAGAACATACACCAATCCATTCCAGAACGTCGCCTTGTAATTTAAAAACTACGATATCTGCTAATAAAAAGTTACTTTGTTATATCTATCTGTATCTCACTGTTCATATAATTTGACTATTATTATATACATATATATTTTATGTATGATGGATTCTCCCGTCTAACTATAATGTTTACAAGACAGAAGACAAAGTAAGATACGTAGATGACCCTGTGTTGATAGCAGACACAGAAGGAAACTGCAGGAACATCCAGACAAGTTAGTAAAGGAAAGCAGGAAGAAACGACTATCACTTATAAAAAGATTCTCAGGAAGAGGAACAGGAGACTTGAGGCAACAAAGATGTGGTTCTACAGAAGGATGATGTAAATATCATTGATGATACGTGTGAACAACGAGGAACTTTTAAGGAAGATGGAAACAAAAAGGATACTAGTACTTAGAATCAGAAAGGCACAGTTGAGATATCTGGAAAACATTATGAGGAAAGAAGGCTTGGAGAATTTGACAGTCATAGTGAAACAGCGAATCGTCTATGTGGTGAACTTTTAAATGGATGGCAGAACAGATAATTGGAAATATAGTAAAGAAATATTCTTCAAGGTTAGGAAGTTATGGAGCGCCATGATCACCTATGTCCATAATGGACATGTCACATAAAGAAGAAAAAAATGAATAAACATCTTCAAAGGGTGTAATTTTTTTTATAGAGGTTGTAGTTATGTAAATTCTAGTTTCATTTTTTGGTTGTTTAGTGACGCATCAACACCTCATGGGTCATTTAATGCCGAAATTTAATTTTCTTGGGAGCATTAGTAAATTCTTTTACAAAAATGTATTGCTGGTATTTTTGCTATAAAACAATGTATTAATTCAAAATAATTTTTCCTAGAGAAGACAGATGACGTGTAAAAGAATGACTGACAGGAAAATCTAAGCAGATAAAAAAGATATATTTTCGTTCTTGACAAGTAATTGGTCACATCAGTACTTTTTTTTTTCTGCGTGGTGACTGAAGTTTGAAGTTAATTAGTTAAAGAGGAAATACCTGTGCCAGGTGTCATTCGCACATAGGTTATTTAATAGAACACCGTTCACAAAATCATCTCAACTCATCTGAACTAACAGCCTGGGCACTTCGACATAGTGTAATGTTTAGTAAGCGTGCATCGACAGGTCCATTACGACTGAGTAGTGAGTTCAATTCTCACTGAGTGCAACCTATTTTCGGCCTTATTCAACATCTAAGCTAAGCTTAGTCAATCGTGAGTTCTTCGATGTGGTGTAAGGGTTAGCTTGTCGCACTAGATTAATTATAGTGATTTCGATCCCCACAAGATGTCCCAGTGTTGTGCCACATTTAAGCTACGCTTAGAAAAGCACCGTCTAACCTAACGGCCACTATTCCGGGATAACCAATGTGTAAAACAGTTTCTGTTTGAAACGGTGTTATAGTAAAATTATTTCTTGGAAAAACAATACCCTGACTTAAACATGTCATCTCAAATAAATCTTGGGGCATTGCGAACTGAACAGTTTATTACAACTGTATAATGATTTCGCTCCTCACCCTGTGCTCCTAACTAAAGGCCTTCTGACAGATTAAGTAGACTTAGTAAATAAAAAGGTGAACATATGTCGGGGCACTCATCCAGCTTTCTACCAACTGGACAATGTCTACCTTACGCTGAGACTCTTTGAGACGCAATTAATTTCATAATTCATAAGCATTTTCCTCTTCAGTTTTAATCCGTTATGATTTTTAGAATATACAAGATTATATTTTAGATCAGACAAGATTATACATTGTTAAATAATAGACTAGCAGACAATTATTGTTTTAAAGAATTGCAATTTCGTCTGAGTGCTTCATTTTGACCTCAAGTTCAGATGGTAGACAAAACAAAGGAAGTCCATTTTGATTGGTTAAAACGAACGGGGGAATGTTAGAGCGATAGAAAGTGTTTTCGAGGAGTTAAGATTTGCATGTCGAACAATGTGGACGTGTTAAAATTGTGTCTCGAGGCTTGCCCCCCAGTGGGATGGAAGAGCGACCCCACTGGCAAGTTAAAAAATGTACACGTCGACGTATTTAATAAAATAGATATGTTTAAAATCGCTTTCGTTGAAGTTCTCTTTTTACCTCCGAACAAACCAACTAGTGAGAAACTAGAAAAGAGAGAGAAGATGCAACGTTATGAGTGAATCAACACCGTCAGCCAAGAGACCCCCAGAAGAAGGAGGCAATACAACACACATAATCTTTTTTTTTTACGTTTTCTTCCTCCAGGGATAAATTTATCTAATACTTGAACGCTTCCTATAGACAAGAGTATGGCCGTTTCACCACAATCCTATTTTTACCATCACGTTTTGATACGGTGTTATTATATGCCTCGGGATTAGTTTTCAAAGTCCAGTTTTTTTCTTTTTTCTTTAGACATACAAGGGGGACCTCGACTAGCTTTCCACAGATCGGACAATGACTACAAGAATTTGAGTCTCCATTCTCGTTTCTGTCAATGCACACTAAAAACTGGGAACGGACCGTTGCAAGCTCACACGGAAACGAAATGTGAAAATAAACGCAGGCTTACGACCACCCACGTTAAACAACGTTGAACCTGGTCAGTACCTAAATGAGTAACCGCTGGGGAATACCTGGTGCTGTAGCCTGGTGCGGGTGGTGTAATTAATAAAGAGTCATAATCAGAAATCAGAGAGTCGAGTTCGAACTGCAGTCGTGTTAGTTACATTATTATATTATGTGCAAATTGTCATATAGGAATAAAGTGCCGACACTTGGGTTTGAACACAGATCGCCAGGGAGCAAGCACAGTCGACCTCATCTTGAAATAATTAGATCACCTGACAGGTAAATGAAAAATATATATATAGGAATTAGCGGCGTTTGACCGAATATTGTTCGAAGGCATTGCTATTATTGTATCTGTGATTTACAAAGTCTCTCCTACAAACGGGCATTACAAAACAAATACTATTGGGAAGGGTATTAATTTACTTCTTCTCCTCCCAGCCATGGGTTAAATAGTGAGATTGTATCAGAAAATCATTATTGCCTGCAGAAATTTCTTACAATCCAAACATATTTTTCGGCTTTAAACAGCCTCTAAAAGGTTGATAAGCCGTAAAAAATAAAACAATGAAAAAACAAATCAATGAAAGTAAACGCCACGTTACGAAAGGGGGACTCGAATCCTGTTTTCAGTATATTTAGGCATTTATTCAGGGTTCCACTTGTTCGATCTAGGTGGGTAGGTTGGTGGCACATGGGACAACTTCTCTTATGTCAGCTTTTCTTTTCGACTCTTCCTCCTGTCAACTCTCTGGTAATTGGTAACATCAATCCCAACTGTGAAATAGGAGAGTTAGGATTGAGGTCATCAGAATAGATTTTGCAGACCAATGATTCTGATAAGATATACTTACCGTATTTGACGACATATAAGAGGCACGGGTGTATAAGACGCACCGCAAATGAAGAAAAATTTGTAATTAGTAAAATTATTAGTAAATGGTACAGGCTAGGCTATCTATATTCATGACGTATTATTTTGGTTAATAAGCCATGATTACAGTTAAACGAAAAATAATCGACCAAAAAAAAAACAACAAAAAAAAACAAAAAAAACACGAGCCTATAAAAACTTTATTATATCCTTTATATGATCTGTATAACCGGCGTCTTGTAAACGTCTTAGGGGAATAATTAGGATATAAACATTCTGATTGTATTCATGCCAATGCAACTGGAAGTTATCACAAGAAAATATATTAATGAAACAAATATATTTTACAAATGTATAATTTGAATTTATTGCATATAATTTTTTAGTAAAAAAAAGTGCGCCTTACAGTGATTTTCCAAGCGTAGCTTAGATGTGGCACAAGGCCGAAGCGCGCTTTATATGCCATCAAATACGGTATATACAAAGTTTTTTTCCTTTTATTTGTTTTTTTAAATGTATCAATTTCTCGCCGGAACATTTGTTCACACATTATAACTATAACTTTTACATAACTAATATATTGATTAGTTATTATTAGTAATCTATAAGTTGACTCTGTAGCCTTAGGGGACAACCAATCTGAGAGAAGGAAAACTGAGTTAAAACCACGGACAAGATAACTGGAAAAACACTTAATTATGTTTCTCAGGAATTTATACATTTCCAGATAATAAAGAAACGTAATCCGTGAAGTTTGTTTCACCATTCGAAGAAAAGCATTGAGTCGAATATTAAATAATTTTTACGAGATGGAAAAATCGATTTGGGCGGCAACTGTTTCTTTGGTGATGAATTAAAAAAGACAAATTTCTTTTATGTCTCATATTCCATAAACAAGTTTGAAGGTCACTTAGTTCTTTAAAATATAGCCAGTAAATTTTCATATTACACACACACACACACACACACACACACACACACACACACACATATATATATATATATATATATATATATATATATATTTATATGTGTTCTTATGAGCCCTTTTCAATGGGAGAATGCCGTCATTTATACAAGTGAAGTGACATGAAAAAATATTTGAAGAATAAGATTTTTTTTTCTTCTTTTCTTTTACTTCTGGGCTTCTGCAGTGACGTAGCAAATGTAAATAGAATTTATAGGCAGGGCTCATGGGGCAACTGCTTTTGGGTTGTAAGAAATGAAAAGAAAGAAAGAAAAAATGAAAAAGAAAGAAAAAAGAAAGAAAGAAAGACTGAAAAAGAAATCTAATGAATGCAGAAAAATAACACTGGTATAGATTTTTCAAGAGAGTGCTGAAAAGTTCTCTGTTTAACCAACAAGTCAGATATTTGGACATATTCCTGGAAAACAAATTGTCTGAGAACTCTTCAGCAATCTTTAGTAAATATGAACTGTAGATCAATTAGAACACACAAACACACACATATGTTTGGTTGAATAATCTAGACATACTATGCCTATCTATTTTGATTTTAATCGTTTCAAATTCACGGATTGATTTCTTAATTTCGTTATTATAATCATTAAGGAAGGTGCTATGTGACAGGTTGTATTTCGTTAGGTGTTACGAGAAGTACAAAATAAACACTGGCCTAACTTCTTCTTGGGAATATAATGGATAGACTTCCTGTGACTTTCTTCACGGGTTTGAATTCAGTCTCGTTCTTCTCCTAGACTGGATGACATCCAAGGTTTGTGATCCTCGTTTATTCTGTTGTACATCTCCTAGATTGTGAAGGAGAGAAGCGATGAACTGATGTTTCACACGGAAATTAGTGTGAATGAGAAAGGTGTATTTTATTCCATCGCTTAAACAAGTTTTGAATCATTCGTTTAAAAAACAAAGAAATTAATGAATTGACATATTACTGATATAACGATTATTCCTTTTCTGTCAGTAACGATTACATTAATTCCTGTCCGCTCACAATCAGTTTTCCTAAGTACATATATATAGGTTTATTCTATATTCTACATCATCACTTGATAAGACACCAGAAGTGTTGAAACAAAATGGCTATTTTTGTCGTGATTTTATAACATATTTATGTTGTAATATTCAAATAAATAATTATATATATATATATATATATATATATATATATATATATATATATATATATATATATATATTGCACGACTCTTCAGCAGAATTGAGTCACTGTCAGTCACTGTGTGTTTATCTAAATCTAAAAATAAACACGCTAAAATTCACCTTCATCCCTGCCGTGCGCCGACGGCTTACTGGTAGAAGTTCCGACTGCAAATTCAGTCAGGTTTCGATCCTAGCTAGAGGCAAACGGACGTCTATCCACACTGATGAGCTGTGAAACAGCGACACAGTCTGTCTGTGGATGACAAAAATATATATGTATATATATAGTTTACGAAAAACTAGGTAATCCGTATGGGTAGACCCAAGGAGGATAAAATCCAGAGATATCAATGTAAATCAGAGCTAATAATTTAAATAAAAACATACCACTTTAAGGTTCCATGTAATAAATTATTTCACCACAGCCCTTTTAAAGACAACAAGACTTTAAAAGGGGTGTGGTGAAATAATTTATAATCATATATATATATATATATATATATATATATATATATATATATATATATATATATATATATATTCTTTTATTTTCCTAAGTACTTTCAGTCTCATCCGAAATCATCTTTACGGTTGAATTACTAAGAAAAAGATTAATGTAATGAATAATTATGATTTTTTTGTAAATGCGCATGAAACGCACCTTGTTAATTAAAAAAAAACGTTATATAAGGGAGGTAACTTAATTTATATTTTTAAATTTAAAAGAAAATTACCATTTAAGTATTTTAAAACATTACTGTTATAATTGTAATTTAAAAAAATTACAATTTAATTATTTTAAAACCTTTTTGTTATAGAGTCGCACTTCCCGACAGTGGAACTTTCTTCCTCTTACTTGCTTCCCTGATAGCTATAATCTTCAAATATTCAAATGTAATGTCAATCGACATTTCTGATGCCTTGATGCTGATCCCCGTCCTTCTTTTATCCTTTCCTCAAACATCCCTATTTACTCTTGCTCTCACTCTCTGTAACCCTTTGCGTGCTAGTAACACTCCCGCCTTACTTGGGGTGATATGCTTTAAAAAAAATAAAAAATACATTTTAAATTATTGTTGCTAAAGTCATAATTAGTCTTATTTTGTGTTGGATGCATTTTTTTATGTAAAGGGCTTAAGAATTTGGTATTTTTGTTTTTATTTTGAGGGTAGAGTATACTTGTATTATCAATTAATATTCCTCTAAAGGGTGAATGTAGACAGGAATGTCCCTTTAAATGTAGTGCAATAGACCTTGAATCCGATATATGTAATGTAAGTCTCCTCGATAATGTTGTTGTCTTGAAGCCAACATACATATTTACTTTTTTGTCAGAGATAAAATCTCCCAAAGGACATTTAAATTGATATACAATGTTGGTCTTTTGCAAAACATTACTTCTCTCTTATCATTGCTATGTGTATTGCTGTTAAGCAAATTTGTTAATTTCCATGTGTTGTACACGTTTATTATAACTTACTTTTTTACGTTTACTGCATATTTTACGATGTATTGTCAAATTGTTTTTTGTTTTATATCTTTTCGTTAGTAAAATGCTTTCTAATCAGTTTATAAATGGCGTTTAAATTTCAGTTCAGTTTCTTTCATATTTTCACCTGCCCTAAGTATATGTATCGTAAACATCCATTCTTATGATCTATTTTTGCGAAACATTACAAGTGAACATCGCCTTATCCTTAATTCTTCTTCCTTTTTCAATATTCATCGAGTTTTTTCATTTTATATTTACTATGCTTTTCAGAGGTTACTTTCAACTCTTGAGTTGTACGCCCAGGCATTCTTCGGGATGTGTCTTTATATCTGAGATGAGGTATTATGTTTACTTGCATTATTTACATTATTCGATCTGTTATCCTCATCTTCATTGTCATATTTACAACGTTTCGGCCGTTTTCTCGTCCCGGCCGTCTTCGGGATCTGTCTTTATCTCTGAGATGAGGTATTATGATTAGTTGCATTATTTACATTATTCGATCTGTTATCCTCATCTTCACTGCCATATTCACAACGTTGTACGCCCCGGCCTTCTTCAGGATCTGTCTTTATCTCTGAGATGAGGTATTATGATTACTTGCATTATTTACATTATTCAAAATGTTATCCTCATCTTCACTGCCACATTCATAACGATTCGACCGTTGTACGCCCCGGCCTTCTTCGGGATCTGTCTATATTTATGAGATGAGTATTATGATTACTTACATTATTTATGTTATTCTCATCTTCATTGCCTTATTCACAACGTTTCGGCCGTTGTAAGCACTGGCCTTCTTCAGGATCTGTCTTTATCTCTGAGATGAGGTATTATGATTAGTTGCATTATTTACATTATTCGATCTGTTATCCTCATCTTCACTGCCATATTCACAACGTTGTACGCCCCGGCCTTCTTCAGGATCTGTCTTTATCTCTGAGATGAGGTATTATGATTAGTTGCAGTATTTGCATTATTCGGACTGTTATCCTCATCTTCACTGCCATATTCACAACGTTTCGGCCATTGTACTCCCCGGCCTTCTTCAGGATCTGTCTTTATCTCTGAGATGAGGTATTATGATTACTTGCATTATTTACATTATTCGATCTGTTATCCTCATTTTGTACCCCAACGCCTTCTTCAGGTGATTGTAATTTCGAAACGAACCCTTTATTTCGTCTACCGGAGTAGATTGTTCTAGTCTCACGTGTCATATTCTTCTGGATTTCTCAGTTATTTCCTTCTAACTCAATTCTCTATGTTTTTGGTTCACCAATGCTGTGGCCTGGTATTGAACTCACAACTCTTTGGGTCTAGTCACTGGATGTTAGCAACATCTTTATCCACTGGGCCACACATTTTACAGTTTTTTTTATGACCGAGTATTTATTGCAGTACTTTTACTCGGTATATTTTCAATATCTTTCATTCTTCTTCTTCCTCCTCCTCCTCTTCTTCTTCCTCCTCCTCCTCTTCTTCTTCCTCCTCCTCCTCTTCTTCTTCTTCTTCTTCTTCTTCTTCTTCTTCTTCTTCTTCTTCTTCTATGTGCTATATACTTTCAGGACGTTGGTGATCATGTCTCTCCACAATATCCTGTCTTTGTAGCGCTTAGTAATTTTCGTCTTTTTGCTATCTCTTCTTAACCCTGTTCTGCCATCCACTTGCTCAAGCTAGTTAAATAGGCTATGCGCTTTTTTCCCAACTTTCTAAACCTTTATCGTAAAAGTAAAATGATTTTGCATAGCCGATAATAAATAAAGTATTTTTTAATATTTACCCGATACAATGCCCATGAACCAGTGTAGAGGGTCAATAAATGAGTTTGTTGTATGGATGTAAGAGGATTACGGGGAAATGAAGGATAGATAACTACTGACACTAAACTTGAAGAGGGGGGGATTTTAGTGTCCAGGACCCCCCCACCCGGTAGATTGTTTTTCACGACGTATCGGTTCTATGGAGGAGACTGTTCGAACTGCCTTCTTGACAATGAAATACGAATGGAATGAGGATGATACGCGCACCTGCGTATATAGCATGGCAGGTCTTATCTGTATATGACAAAAATAGTTGAACAAACTTTTCGGAACGTTTGCCATGGAAATAGCGAGTGCAATAATTTGTTGAAAATAATTCAATCGCAAAACAAGAATTATTCGTACAATCCAAATAATTTTACAGCTTTAAATAACATATAAAGTGTTGATAAGCCGTACAAATAAATCAAACAAATCTGTACCTTCAAAACGTGTGTTGCTGTGCCATCTTTTTCGCATTCCCCAACAAGTATTGAGCAAAGTGTTATTTTATTTTCGTGGCGTACAGATATGCATCTTGCTCTTCTCAATATTTTGGTTTCTTATTCGTATGCATCATTACTGAGTTATCAAGAGAGTGAATCTTTGGGACATGCCTGAAAACTATTCAAAAAGTAGTTCCAATCATTAATACCAGGTGAGTCTCTGATTTCTATTGGTAACGTAACTTAGTACTACTTTCTTCATATTAGGACCATTAGTGATTAAACAGGCTCCCCCACCAGACTTTTCTCGTGAGTAAGGTATCTAGACTCCTAGTAGAATAAGCAAAATACCTGTGAAAGTGTAGACGAATCAGAAACTGTAACAAAGTTCTGCTAAAGCAGTGGTTGGCCCTTTAGCTGTTTAAGAAACAAATACGTCGGAGCAGGTGTCTGCAATGGAATTTAGCTAGTCACCCTAGTAGATGAGAAAACCCGGAAAACATGCAGCCAGATATTATATTCTTACGATAAGTATAGTTAAGTTAACACAATTAAAAACAGTCCTGCTAAGTTATAGTGATGGTTAACAAGCTTCTCTGGTGACGGTGGTTTTTTTTAATCATTTCACCTCAAACAAGGTGGGAATGCCACTAGTACGCAGGAAGTTACACAGAGTGAAAATGAGAACAAAGACTGAGTATAAGGGTTTGAGAAAAGAATAAAAAAATGAACGTGGCTCAAGACGACAGAAGATGGCTATTGAATTTGCATTTAATTCTTTGAAGATTGTAGTTTTTAGGGGAGAAAGGAAACAGTAATGAGTTAACCAGAAGGGAAGTGTAATTCTTCCAAGGACTCCATTTAAGGATTTTGTGCTAGATTAATCTCAGCTGTACGTATCTGTCTATATTTCAGAGATGTACATTATTTACATTATTCGAACTATTGTCCTCATCGTTGGCGCAATATTTATTACAACGTTTCGGCCTTTCACTATCTGTCTATATTTCTGAGATGAGGTATTATGTATACTATTTACATTATTCGGATTATTATCCGCATCTTTGTCGACATATTTATTACAACGTTTCGACCTCTAAGTATCTGTCTATATTTCTGAGATGAGGTATTATGTATACTATTTACATTATTCGGATTATTATCCGCATCTTTGTCGACATATTTATTACAACGTTTCGACCTCTAAGTATCTGTCTATATTTCTGAGATGAGGTATTATGTACACTATTTACATTATTCGGACTATTGTCCTCATCTTTGTCGCCATATATATTACAACGTTTCCACCCTTCAGTTTCTGCCTATATTTCTGAGATGAGGTATTATGTACACTATTTACAATATTCGGACTATTGTCCTCATCTTTGTCGCCATATTTATTACAAGCTTTCGGCCCTTGACTATCTGTCTATATTTCTGAGATGATGTATTATGTAAATTATTTACATTATTCAGCCTATTGTCCTCATCTTTGTCGCTATATTTATTACAAAATTTAGGCCTTTCAGTATCTGACTATATTTCTGAGATGAGGTATTATGTACACTATTTACATTATTCGGTCTATTGTCATCATCTTTGTCGCCATATTTATTACAAGCTTTCGGCCCTTGACTATCTGTCTATATTTCTGAGATGATGTATTATGTAAATTATTTACATTATTCGGAATATTGTCCTCATCTTTGTCGCCATATTTATTACATGCTTTCGGCCCTTCAGTATCTGTCTATATTTCTGAGATAAGGTATTATGTACATTATTTACATTATTCGGACCATTGTTCTCATCTTTGACGCCATATTTATTACAACGTTTCGGCCTTTCACTATCTGTCTATATTTCTGAGATGAGGTATTATGTACATTATTTACATTATTCGGACTATTGTCCTCATCTTTGTCGCCATATTTATTACAAAATTTAGGCCTTTCAGTATCTGTCTATATTTCTGAGATGAGGTATTATGTACATTATTTACATTATTCGTACTATTGTCCGCATTTTTGTCGCCATATTTATTACAAGCTTTCGGTCCTTGACTATCTGTCTATATTTCTGAGATGATGTATTATGTAAATTATTTACATTATTCGGAATATTGTTCTCATCTTTGTCGCCATATTTATTACATGCTTTCGGCCCTTCAGTATCTGTCTATATTTCTGAGATGAGGTATTATGTACATTATTTACATTATTCGGGCCATTGTCCTCATCTTTTACGCCATATTTATTACAACGTTTCGGCCTTTCACTATCTGTCTATATTTCTGAGATGAGGTATTATGTACATTATTTACATTATTCGGACTATTGTCCTCATCTTTGTTGCCATATTTATTACAAGCTTTCGGCCCTTTAATATCTGTCTATATTTCTGAGATGAGGTATTATGTACACTATTTACATGAACCCTTTATTTCGCTCACTGTTCTAGACTGTTCTAGTTCCACCTGCCATGTTTAATGGATGTCAGTTATCAGGTATCTCCTGTTAATTCCCCTCTCCAAGTTCTCCACCAGGTATTGAACTCACACTCTTTGGGTCCTGTCACTGGATCTAACCAGCGCCTTTATCCATTGTACCATGTGCCCTTGAGGACATCTGAGTATGAATTTCTGGGTATTATAAACCTAATGTCTTCAGTATTATTTTTTTTACCAGGGCTCATATTGCAATTTTTGCTGTTATCATTGCGTGTTTTACCAGAGGTCATATTGCAACTGTTGTTATTATCGCTTTTCTCTGGCTCTCCTTATTACTGGTTCCCATATTGTATTCATTTATATGCTTGGTCGGCTCAGGAGATTTTTGTGGCCTAGCATATGTGCTGATTCCTTAAGTTTACGAAGTTTCCAATGGTCTTCCTTGTCTATGATCTCAACCTGATCCCACAGAGGGCGGTGATCTCCTCTCTCTCCATATGTGGTCAGCCACGCCTGATTTTTCCACTTCCTTTCGTGTTACAGCTTTCTGGTGTTCTTGAAGCTTTACCAACGGCCGAAACGTAATAAATATGGCGACAAAGATGAGGACAATAGTCCGAATAATGTAACTAAAGTTAACTGTATGTATTAAATGATTTACGTGTTAGTCAGTATAAAGCAGCCGGCTTTCTGGTCTAAATTGCTTTAGTCTCTTAGTGACCCATTGAATCTATTTTACATTCTATTATATTTGATGTTAAGTAAGAAATATGTAAATTTATACATTGACTGAAACACATTAAAGAAGATGACCTTTTCTTAATTGACTTATTAGAGACCTGTATGTATTCATACTTGTGTTTCTTTCTTTAATTTAATTTACATTTTCCCCTTCCTTCGTTCGATTAGATTTCCTCGTGTTTCCATCGTTTTAATTCTCTCATGTCTTTCTCATTTCTTAACCTTTAACATGTCCTCCTCGTCCCCGGACACTCTTTCTTTCTTTCATTCATTCTTTCTTTCTTTTCATTGAATTTCCTTTTTCTCCTTCCTTCCTTCCTTCCTTCCTTCCTTCCTTCCTTCCTTCCTTCCTTCCTTCCTTCCTTCCTAATCTTTAACCTTTCTTCTCTTTCCTTACTCTCTATCAAAACAGATTCTTTCTTTCTTTCTTTTTTCTTAATCTTTAACATTTCCTTCTCACTTTCAGAATAGTTTATTCCTTCCTTCCTTCCTTCCTTCCTTCCTTCCTTCCTTCCTTCCTTCATTCCTTCCTTTCTTCCTTCCTTCCTATCTTCCTTCCTTCCTTCCTTCCTCCTTCCTTCCTTCTCTCTATATCCTTCTCTCTTAAAGTTTAACCTTTCCTTCTCCTTCCTTATTCTATCTGAAAATATTTTCTTTCTTTCTTTCTTTTTTTCTTTCTTTCTTTCTTTCTTTCTTTCTTTCTTTCTTTCTTTCTTTCTTTCTTTCTTTCTTTCTTAATCTTTAAAATTTCCTTCTCTTTCCTTACTCTGTCTCATAACAGTTTGTTTGTTTCTTTCTTTCTTTTGTCTTTAAACCGTCATTAATCTTTAACATTTCCTTCTTTCTCAGACAATATAGCTCCAAATAGTTTCTTTCTTTTTCCTTCCTTCCTTCCTTCCTTCCTTCCTTCCTTCCTTCCTTCCTTCCTTCCTTCCTTCCTTCCTTCTGTCTCATACTTCTTTCTTAATCTTTAACAATTTTTACTGTTTCCCTGAAATTCTATCTGAAATCTATTTCTTCATTTCTCTGTCACTATTCGGATTTACCCACCCCATTAACCCAACTATCCCTTTTCCGTACCTTAAGAACAATATAACAAGTGTTAAAACCAGCATGCGCTATTTGCAGAGGGCAACGTCATTATTTACGTGACACGGTCGCTAATAAATTTTATCGGTAACGGAATATTTCCCGTACACCAGTGACAGCTTTTTTTCCCCTATTGACGTCATGAGTACTTCAAAGGTTTACTCATTCTATTGCAAACACGATTTACATATAAAACTGCCCCCACTCTCGCTAAATAGATTGCACTGGCATCGCGCAATCGTAATCACAGTGAAAAATTGCTGACAAGGTAAAGGAATATGATGGGCAGTCTTTTTAAAAAATATATTGTATGACGCCCATTTCTCCAAAGCCCAAGCAATCAGCGCAGGACCCCCCCCCAAGTGCTTGCATCTCGATCCAACTCTCTTTCTAGTTTAAATTAATGTTCTGCGTAAGATATACTCCGATCTTTTGTGAATATCTGCGTGCCATGAGAGTATCAAATTCTTCAAGCATACTTTCCTCATTATCTGTCTGAGAAATTCCATCTAACCCTTTCTGATTCTAAATGTCCTTTTTGTTTCCATTTACATTAAAACTTGCCTGTTTCGCAGAGGCTTCGTCGATGGTATTCTCACCATCCATTTCTATAAACACATCTTTGTTACTTCATCTGTATCTCTCCATAATTCTGAGATGAGGTATTATGTACACTATTTACATTATTCGGACTATTGTCTTCATCTTTGTCGCCATATTTATTACAACGTTTCGGACCTTCAGTATCTGTCCATAATTCTGAGATGAGGTATTATGTAAACTATTTACATTATTCGGACTATTGTCCTCATCTTTGTCGCCATATTTAATACAACGTTTCGGCCGTTGTACGCTCCGGCTTTCTTCAGGTGGTTGGAATGTCGAACTGAAACCTTTATTTTGCTCACTGGGGTAGACTGTTCTAGTTCCACGTGCCATGTTAGTTAGATCCAGTGACAGGACCCAAAGAGTGTGAGTTCAATACCCGGCTAAGGCAGTGGAGAACTTTCAGAGGGAAAATTAACAGGAGATAACTGATAACTGATATCCATTAAACATGGCACGTGGAACTAGAACAGTCTACCCCAGTGAGCGAATTAAAGGGTTCAGTTCGACATTCCAAGCACCTGAAGAAGGCCAGAGCGTACAACGGCTGAAACGATGTAATACCAATGGCGCAGAATTATTAATCGAAAGGCCGAGTTCCGATTTCCATTGGGTTCGTTATATTCACCCTTGGAAAAGGCATATATCTATCTCTTTTCCCCCAACTATGGGCTAATTAGTAAAACTTGTGTCACTTAACTATTATTATTGAAAAAATATCTTAAAATCTAAAAGTATTTTCTGGCTATAAATAACCCGCAAAGGTTTGATAAATGGTTGAAAACGAATCAGTTATTTTAAAAAATCAATTAAAGACTAAAAAGTCAATTAAAATCAGTTTAAAAATAAAAAAAAAATCGATTAAAAATCAAAAAACATAATTCCTTATTATGTGTTCTAGATATTTCAACTGTCTTTTTCTGATTCTAAATGCAAGTATTCTCCTCGGCTACATTTTTCTGAAAACTTTCGCATTGCCCATACATTTCCATCGTGGTATTTTCATCATCCTTCTGTAGAACTACATTTCTGTTGTTCCAAGTCTCCTTTCCATCTGTGATGCAACTGTCCAACGATCACTGTGTTATAGTGAAAGACACCTTGTCTAGATAATAGACTCTCCCACCTATTATAAGTAGGAGTCAGTAGTAGTCGAGAGGAGAAGGAGTAGTGTTCAGCGACCACAACTCGATTACTCTGCGTAACCCTTTATTACAAGTTCCTAACGTTTCTGTACGTTTAACCTATTTAGGACGCATTTAGTCCGAATACAGTTTCTATTGTGGAAACCACTCCACAACACACTGCCATATAGAAGGACTGATCGGAGGCCAGTACTCTTTTATTTGTTTCTAAATGTTCTGGCCTTGTTAGGGCCAGAATTAAAGACGCAAGAGAGAAATGAGGTTAAACAAATATATTAACAGAAAACAGTAATACAAACAGATACAAACGAGAGTGTTGCAGCAAGAATGTTCGGTCTGCTGGAAACTTCACTCTCCAAAAGGCAGTAACTGCTCCTATTTATAACTCGGAGAGTCCATGCGTGCGTTGGTAAATTACAATAACACTAAATAAATTTTCCTATTCTTTAGATACATTTTTTAGCTTTTGAACGGCATCTTTCGCTAATCCAATGCATCTTCTGATTTCAGTGGCACGTTTCCTGTCATCTGAGTATTTTCATAAAATTCCGTCTTGCTCATATATTTGGTGCGATGTTATTCTCAGAATTAGTTGGTAGAAATACTTGACTCTTGAACTCTTTCGTTAGCTCACTGGAGTAGACTGTTCTAGTTCCACGAGCCATGTTTAATGGATGTCAGTTATCAGTTATCTCCTGTTAATTCCCCTCTCCAAGTTCTCCACTGCCTTAACCGGGTATTGAACTCACACTCTTTGGGTCCTGCCACAGCAAGATCAGCGACAGACCCAAAGAGTGTGAGTTCAAGACTTGGTTAAGGCAGTGGAGAACTTTCAGGGGGGAATTAACAGGAGACAACTGACATTCATTAAAAACATGGCACGTGGAAATAGAACAGTCTACTCCAGCGAGCGAAATAAAGGGTTCAGTTCGACATTTCAACCACCTGAAGAAGGCCGGAGCGTACAACGCCCGGAACGTTGTGATAAACATGGCGACAAAGATGAGGACTATAGTCCGGATAATGTAAATAGTGTAGAGCTATTAGGCGTGAGGCTGTTTCTTCTCACTGTCTTTGAACCCCGACCCCACAAAAAAAAGGATGAAAACACGCTTTCACTATAACTTTTTATTCATTTAGGGAATTAAAGATCCTATTAAAACACTAATGGAATAATGTAAATTACAAACTTAAATTAAAAATGCATTAAAAAAAAACCATTAAAGATATTTAATCTTAGAAATTACGTTTTATTTCGTAATTATGAACAGCAGCCTTCAGGAATTTAATAGGATCTAATGATTCAACTTCCACTGTGATATATCACACACACATGATGAAAAAGAGTCAGCAAAATAGTGAAAATCCTGTCAGCAAACCAAATTTCTGAGCAGACTAAATATTAAAACCACCTTATTCTTCCAAATACTAATATTTCCTATTTTTGTTTCCTCACAATCTCCCAATAAGAATTTTTCTTCCACACCCAGTTGGGTAATATATAATGTATAGCACTCATGCTATATATTATGACTAAATGTTCCAAAACAGTTGGGTTTGCTGGTGCCTTGTTTAATAATTTTCGATTCCAGGCAAGTCTGGAGCTAAGGCGAAAGTAGTTTGAGAATATAAAAATGCCTCCAACTACTCTCTTTCTTAAATTTAAAAATGCCTCCAACTACTCTTTTTCTTAAATTGGACTATTCGAGCATATAACGACAAGGTACTAATTTGACTACTAAACGAGAGAGAGAGAGAGAGAGAGAGAGAGAGAGAGAGAGAGAGAGAATGAGATAGATATAAACAGAATATGATGGCTAGATAGATATAAACAGAAGGCGATAGATAAATAGATATTAACAGAATAAGGCAGAGAGATGGATAGATAGATAGGTAGATATAAACAGAAAGAGACAGATAGACAGGTAAATGGATATTAACAGAATAAAACAGCTAGAAACAGAATCAGATAGATAGATAGATAGTAACAGAATAAAATAGAAAGAAACAGAATGAAATAGACTGTTGCCTCATCGTTATTGCCATATTCACAACGTTTCGGCCGTTGTAAGCTCAGGCCTTCTTCAGGTGATTGGGATTTCGAACTGAACCCTTTATTTCGGCCATTGGGGTAGATTGTTCTAGTTCCACGTGCCATGAATATGGCAGTAAATATGAGGACAACAGTCCGAACAATGTAAATAATGCAAATAGTTACAATACCTCATCTCAAAAATATAGACTGAGATATATAGATAGATAGATAGATAGACTTGACTGAATGTGATAGATAGCTAGAAAACGAGATAGATAGATAGATAGATATGAAGAGACTGAGATAGATAGATAGATAGATAATGAAGAGACTGAGATAGATAGATAGATAGATAGATAGATAGATAGATAGATAGATAGATAGATAGATATTAACAGAATAAGATGATACATGGAGTGGGAAAGATGTCGGGGTAGATGGAAAGAAACGTAAAATAGGCCTAAAACTGCTGTATATTTTGTTTTATTGAAAATTAAATTACTCAACCATGAGATTTTATCTTTTGTGGCACCTTATGTTGTAAGCTAGGCGCCCATGTAACAACCTTTCCTTCCAGTAAAACAAGCCAAGTAATCTGATATGAAACGCTCCAAATATCGCCAAGCTCTTTTACACTCTTTCGCTCTGTTTTTACACGTTTTACGTTTTATTGCAATTCAACGTGTGGTCTGAAATTGCAAGCTCTTAGACTCAAAAAAGTCTTCAGTTACTAGACAGAAAGAAAGATGAACACAAAAAAATTACGCCTACTGCTAGTAATTTTAGTTCATTGCTTACTAGAAAATTATTATCACCAGAATGCATTCTCTAGGTTTATATATGTATCGTCCGTATGTGCATTGAATATTGCTGCCGAATCTGGCCTGGTTCTCCTGCTATATATTTACAAATTCTAGACAAAATCCAAAGAAATATCTGTAATGTTATCGGCCCTAACTTATCATCTCGGCTTCAGTTACTTTTTCACCGCCGTAAAGCGGCTTTTACACCTTGACTTCAGCTTGAATGATACGTAAAAAGCAATAAGGATTTACATACTTTTCATCGGTAGCAAGAGGTGACCCATAGTCGGTTTAGCGTCAGGTGTATCTATGTGTACATATGGGCCAAGTAAAAAATTGCCCAACCCAGCGAACACTGTTACGCTGTCTTTGTGTCTACATTATTCGGCCTATTGTCCTCATCTTTGTCGCCATATTTATTACAACGTTTCTGCCTTTCTGTATCTGTCTATATTTCTGAGATGAGGTATTATGTACATTATTTACATTATTCGGACTATTGTCCTCATCTTTGTCGCCATATTTATTACAACGTTTCGGACTTTCTGTATCTGTCTATATTTCTGAGATGAGATATTATGTACACTATTTACATTATTCGGCCTATTGTCCTTATCTTTGTCGCCATATTTATTACAACGTTTCGGCTCTTCAGTATCTGTCTATATTTCTAAAATGAGGTATTATGTACACTTTTTACATTATTCGGACTATTGTCCTCATCTTTGTCGCCATATTTATTACAATGTTTCGGCCCTTCAGTATCTGTCTATATTTCTGAGATGAGGTATTATGTACACTATTTACATTATTTGGACTATTGCTCTCATCTTTGTCGCCATATTTATTACAATGTTTAGGCCGTTGTACGCTCCGGCCTTCTTCAGGTAGTTCGAATGTCGAACTGAACCCTTTATTTTACTCACTGAGGTAGACTGTTCTAGTTCCACGTGCCATGTTTGATGCATGTCAGTTATCCTTGAGGATGCATGACACAGTGGGTAAAAGCGTTAGTTAGATCCAATGACAGGACCCAAAGAGTGTGAGTTCAATACCTGGTTAAGGCAGTGGAGAACGTTCAGAGGGGAATTAGCAGGAGATAACTGACATCCAGTAAAAACATGGCACGAGGAACTACAACACTCTACCCCAGCGAACGAAATAAAGGGTTCAGTTCGACACTCCAAGGACCTGAAGAAGGCCGGAGTGTACAACGACCGAAACGTTGTGATAAACATGGCAACGAAGATGAGGACACTAGTCCGAATAATGTAAATAGTGTACAGCCTTTAGCCGTCAGGCTTTTTCTTCTCACTGTCTCTGACCCCCGACCCCACAAAAAGGATTAAAAGCATTGAAAACACCCAACTTTCAATATAACTTTTTATTCATTTAGGGAATTAAAGATCCAACTGAAACATTAATGGAACAATGTAAACAATATGGTGTGTGCTGCCGTAAATGTGGAATCGTCGGCACGAGGAATCTCTCATGAAATGTTCGATGAGGGAAGGTATACACATTTTTTCTTTGAACAGATTTTAAATAACAGGTAAAAGAGCCCTGAACCTAGGTAATATTTGTACCAAAGGATAGTTTGATCTGTAATACAACGCAGAGACTTTTTTTTAATTCGAAACAGAGATTGATTAATTGTTTGATTTCTATTATAAGTTTCCTCAAACAGTTCGACCTTACTTAAAACCGAAACAATTTTTTTGATTGTAAGAAAAAAAATTCCATTTTTAAGATACAATTTAATCCATAGCGAGGAGGAGAAGTGAATATAATGAACTCAAACTGGATTTCGATCTAGGCTATACATTACACTACAGGCACATCCTAGAGGCAGAGAGAAGATATTTTGATTTCAAAAATCCTTTTTTTTTTGAGGCGGAACGAAGATATTTTGATTAGAGGTAGACCGTACGGATATTTAGATATGGGCAAAGCGTAGACAATTTGAGTTTAGACAGAGTACAGATATTTCGATCTGAGAAAGAGCACGTATAAGTTTCTTTGACCCAATGAGGCAAAACGCAAATAATTTGATCAGAGTGTATAAATAAATTTGATTTGAAGAAGACGGGTCAGATTACTTTTAAAAGCGCATGAACTTTGATACTAAGCTGAGTATAGGATTTGATCCGATGTAGACAGTACAGATATTTGTAATCCGAAGAAGAGCGTACACATATTTTTATCTGAGGCAGAGAGAACAGAAAATTTGATCAGAGGAAAAGTGTAGACACTATTGATCCTAGACAGAACGTGCATATACTTTGATCTGGAGAAGAGTTTTGATACTATGATCCAAGGGAGTGTATACAGATATTTTAGTCTGCGGCAGAGCACACGGTTATTTTGACCCGTGGCACAGCGTATATATACTTTGATCTGAGGCAAAATGCGAATATTTTGATCCGAGACAAAGCATTCAAACAGAGCACAAATATTTTAACTGAGACAGAATACGTTGATCCGAGGGAGAGTGCGCATAGTTTTATTGGTTTTGGTACGTTTCAGCGTAATCCATTTGACATCGGTGATTCGGTGTGGCCGATTCGGCGTCCCATTCCCAGTTTGATCCAAGGCTGAGTGTAGATATCTTAATTCAGGACAGAGCACAGATACATTACTCACAAACAGAGCCCACGGAAATTTGATAAAAGGCAATGGGCAGTTATTTTGAGGTGAAGCAAAAAGAATAGACTATTCAAAAACATGATGAATCTATTGTTTAGACTGTGGATACAACTGCCACACAATACACAAACTCACATCTCATTACCGAATGAATAACCCCAGAGAACAGTGTCTGCTCGTCACGTGCAGTATTATCCAATCTGCCAAGATACGTCAAGACGGCAGCTGGTTCAATATTATTCAAGATGGTCGGATATATTCCAGACAGATCTCCGGAACGTATTCCATATATCGACCAATTTCTTTAACTGTTACCAGGTTCTTTACTTGAGCTCTCAAATGGCTTCCTAGACATGGATTTGTTTTGGCAACAAATAGACAAATGCGACCTCCAGGTTTGGTGTTAGATTTCTATGGATAGCTTTTGCCATGGGAACGAAGATGACTTTTACAGGCAGCATATGAGTTGGCATTCAATGCACACACAGATCATATCACATTTGGTTGCTATTTATTTCCAGGCAATCTCACTTTTACATTTTGGCGATGGCTCGTTTTATGGTTAACATGACCTAATCAGGACAGAAGAACCAAACTATACACTGTGCAGATGTGTCTTGGAGAAAATTCTGGGTTAGGAAATGTTCCTTACATTTCTTGTATGATTTACAAAATTTGGTGTTATATATCGATCCCAAAGACTTCAAACGGTTCAAAGGACATAATACTCGAGCTCTTTTCTTATAGCGACTTTATTTGTTTTATTAATCAATATATATATATATATATGTTGAAAAATATGGAAAAGACAAAACAAAATCCGAATATGGAAGTTTACTGTTTTAATGTTGTTCTGTTTCTGACTAGTCTTGTGTCTATCGTCTTTTCATGTTGACTTAAATATCGTCTAATCCTAAGTACGTTTCTAATAACCATGTCCTGAAGATAGTCTACCAGACCGAAACGTCTGACGTCGACAGTAAAACAACATTAAAACAGTAAACTTGCATATTCGGATTTTGTTTTGTCTTTTCTATATTTTTCATCATACCGTCGGATCTACATCCACATATTTGCTTACATATATATATATATATATATATATATATATATATATATATATATGATAAAAAATCTTAAACACTAATATTCCATGAGATAATATTAGTGGTTAATATACACACAGATATATATATATATATATATATATATATAAATATATATATATATATATATATATATATATATATATATATGTATATATATATATATATATATATATATATATATATATATATATATATATATATATATATATATAATATATATAAAAATATACACATATATACATACACATACATATATATATATATAAAATTCCAAGATGATAGAATCCAGGTAGAACTAAATGTCCAGGACAGAGTAAGAATATAATAAGAAGGCTTAACCCTTAATATTCCATGGTTATAATTTATTACATTGGAATCGTAATTACGATCCAATTCATCAGACCTACAAATTCAAAAAGAAATCAGAAAAAATAACGCTGGGAATAAAAAAATGAGTTTAAATAAGAGAGATACAGATATCTGTATCTGACTCATTTAAACCGTCATCTAAATTCTCTTTAAAACATCTCTTTATTAAATTTTAATCGCCACCTTCACTTTTCGGCCGCCTCTTTCTTCTCTCGTCTGTTACCCCTCTCTAGAGTTTTCATTTAACTTCCACATTCGTCCCCCACTCTCATACATACACTCTCACTAAATTTTATTTTTTATTCCCGAAGTTATTTTTCTGATTTCTTTTTGAATTTGTAGGTCTGATGAATTGGATCGTAATTACGATTCCAATGTAATAAATTATAACCATGGAATATTAAGGGTTAAGCCTTCTTATTATATTCTTACTCTGTCCTGGACATTTAGTTCTACCTGTATTCTATCCTCTTGGAATTTTATATATATATATATGTATGTGTATGTATATATGTATATATATGTGTATATATTTATATATTTTATATATATATATATATATATATATTTGTGTGTATATTAACCACTAATATTATCTCTCTCTCTCTCTCTCTCTCTCTATATATATATATATATATATATATATATATATATATGCGTGTGTGTGCGCGCACGCCTGTGTGTATATAGTGTATTTCGGCAGTAATCCCTCTTTTATACATGTTTAGTTAAAGACGACATGCAAGATACTGCGATTAGGATTTTGTTTCATTCATAGTAGAAAATACAAGTATAATATGTAAAAAAAAGACTAAAAATAATGGAAGTACTAATAATAAAAAAAAAGAAAAAAACACTCAAAAATACTGCTAACGTGTGCTGACCGTTTTTGGACCCCCCCCAAAAACCCCATTCCCATCACTCAAGAAAGTTATTAAAAAAACAAAACAAAAACAACATCCCCGATAATGGTTAGTAGAATAGCTGAAAGTGCTCGGCGATATAGATGATTTGAAAACTTTTTACGCATTTATATCCAGAAAAGAAAACACTTAAATTAAATAAAAAGCATAATCGTCGTACCTTGCCTTTCGTCTTAATTTATATATGTAGAGTCATCCACAGACAGACTGTTTAGTTATATCACATCTCATCAGTGTGGCTAGAACATCCTATTGCTTCAAGCCGGAATCGAAACCCAACCGATTTGGCAGTAGTTAGAGATTCTACCCCCAAGCTATTGTCCCACGGTGAGCGAAAGGGAAAATTTAACGTTTTTACTATGCAAAAGACGACAGTAGTGAGGAGAGCTCCATTCGAGTAGAAGAGCATTGCATCATCATCAGCAGCCAACGTTTATAAAATCACCCCTTCATCTCCGGGAGCTCAATCGAATTATTCCGAGAACATAAACATCCACAAAATATTTCGCTGTATGACAGCTCATCAGTGTGGCTATATAAATAAAATATAAAAAGGCTAAAAATAATGGAAGCCTTATTAATAAAATCAAACAAACCAACATTTAATAATATTAACTTTCAACATGGACATAATATCTTGACCGTGATTTGAAACAAAAAAATGAAAACATTTTATAAAACATAGATGCAACAAACTATTTCTTATTTTAACAGTTAAAATATAATCCTTGAAAATGGCTAAATGTATAGCCGAAAGTGCTCGGATAAAAAGAACATTCGGACAGTTTTTATATAATTTATCATCCGAAAAGAAAAAGAAATATTTGATCCCATGAGAAATTGTATAAAAAACTAAATAAAAGCACCTTGTCTGTTGTTTTCAATGAAATGTGCATGAAAGAAGGATTGCTGCCTCAATACACAAATTTTAAATTGCATGACATGGCAGCCAAAAAGGCAAACGACACTATGACTTTCAGAAAATATCTTGTTTTACGACAAATAACGAAAGCTAAGAACGAAACTCAACATATAATGAAATCCAAAAACCTATTGCAGTACTAAAAAACACTTTAACCGAAACTGAATATAATGAAGCACAATAGCACATCAATATAAGTATTAATAAGGATGAACTTGACCAGCGACAAATAATTACAAAAAAGCTGTGCAACTTATACCAAGGAAATATTCTACTTCCCAACAACCATGATAAATACATAAACCTATCAACTCACATATTAACGGATGATCAAAAGGAATTTTTAAATCTAGGATCAAACTGCCATCTCCAACCTAAATTCGATTTTCTCACAAAGAAGACTGAAATTGAAATCTTACATCAATCATTATGTCAACTGGAAAAGGACAAATTGATAATACTCCATCCAAACCTCAAAGATCTTCTTAAGGTAGAAGGTCTAAAAGATTATAGTCTACGTAATAGAAACATGAACATTCCAACAAAACTCAAAATTACTGCTACAGAATGAAAAACCAACCCTAATATAGTTACCAGGAAAGCTGATAAATCCAATATTTACGTAATTTTGGATAAATTGGATTATCACAAAAAAATTCAGCATCTTATTGATGATCGTACTAAATTTACTAAATTGAATAAGAACACCACTGAATCTCTAAAGAAATATGTTAATAAACTTATAACATCCAACAATGCTGTTGCAGGATTCTTAAAAATAAAAAAAAAGTATTGGAGATTACAAACCTGGCTACTGATATGGTAATGTTAAAATACACAAACCGGGATACCCATTACGACCTATTATTTCTCAGATTCCAACATGCATATACCAAGTATTAAAATTTCTCAATGATATTATTATCCCATATCTCCCTACTAACTATAACATTAAATCTACCCATGAATTCCTCCAAATACTTAAAAAACACAAAATTAAAAACAAAACACAGCATTCTTGCGTCACTTGACGTAGAGAATTTATTTACTGAGGTCCCCGTCTCCGAAACTATTGATATTATTAATTCGCTGTATAAAAATAATTTAATTCCACCTCCATCAATCCAACCCAATATTTTAAGAAAACTATTACTCGCTTGCACCACTAGAGTTCCTTTTTATAGCCAGAATGGTACTATTTACACACAAACTGATGAAGTAAGTATGGGAAACCCTCTCGGGCCGTGCTTCTCCAATTATTATATGTTCTATGTTGAAAACAAGTTTTTTTTTACTAAAGTTATTAAACCTGAAATATATGCACGTTATGTAGACGATATTTTTATTTTGACTGAAAACAAGAAAGAAATAGAAAATCTGAAAGCTACATTTCAACAAAATTCCGTCCTAAATTTTACTTATGAACTTAGTGAGAAAATAAATTTACTTTCTTAGATGTTCTCGTCGATTTTAGTAATAATACTTTTAAAAATTCTGTTTATAAAATGCCAACTAGTAAAGATTCTTGCCATTTTAATTTCTCTATTGAATACCCTCTTAGATATAAAATAGATGTTAGATCATATGAGAGTTTGTATAAAAAAGTAAATATGAGCTCCTTGTCTCTCGTTTTCAATGAAATGTGCATGAAAGAAGGATTACTGACTAAATACACACACACACACACACACACACACACATATATATATATATATATATATATATATGTGTGTGTGTGTGTGTGTGTGTGTGATGTTTGTGGTCTAGCACATATGCTAGGCCACAAAACTCTCCTGAGCCGACCAAACATAGAAATGAATACAATATCGGAACCAATAATAAGAAGTGACAGTGAAAACCGATATTAACAACAAAAATTGCTATATGAGCTCTGGTAAAAAAAATGGCAATGATAACAGCAAAAATTGCAATATGAACACTGGTAAAAAAATGTATATTGAAGACATTATATATAATAATACCTAGAAATTCCTACACAGATGTCCACAATGACAGATGACACAGTGGATAAAGGCGTTAGTTAGATCCAGTGACAGGACCCAAAGAGTATGAGTTCAATACCTGGTTAAGGCAGTGGAGAAATTGGAGAGGGGAATTAACAGGAGTTAACTGATAACTGACATCAATTAGACATGTTGGAACTAGAACAGTCTACTCCAGTGTGCAAAATAAAGGGTTCAGTTCGACATGAAGAAGGCCTGATCGTACAACGACCGAAACGTTGTAATAAATATGTCAACAAAGATGAGGACAATAGTCCGAATAATTTAAATAGTATAAATAGAAGATATATATATATATATAATCGCAATCGAATTAAGTCGACTCCCCATGAAAGATTATTACCTGTAGAACAACATTTCCGTCTAGAAAAACACGATTTCAAAACCCATGCCAAATTCACTATAATTGAGAGAATAGAAAAGTCCAGAGCAGATAACATTAGAAGGATTTTAGAATTCCATTAAAATAAGTGGATACAACGTTGAAAAACGCACTATCCAGCCGGGCTTAGCCATAAATTTAACAACATAGATAGTATTAATATATAACCCTACAAATCAAAACCTTCCCACATTTCTCACCCACACAAGACAGACATGCTTACGGAGGTGCTGAGGCCTCACACTTATACACACACCCACACGAATATAGACACATCATACTCACTCACTCCCTAATGAGCCAAATGATAACACACACCCATAGTAATATACACGCTTACACACATCATACTCACTCACACCCTAAGAACCAAATAACACACACACACTTAACAGAAACACATCCCATTTCCAGGAACCAATAAAATTGTCAAAATGTCCAAGGGAATTCAGAGCAGCATCAATCCATCCAGCTCTTATCTCAAATAACAACTTAAAAGAGACTGTTTGACCAACACAAAGGCTGACCAAAATTCATTTTAAAAATTAAAAAAAAACAAATGAAAACCGCAGACAAAAGTTCATTTTCTCCATCAAGACATTCATTTCTGTAGTTCACTGCTACCAGCAAGCAGAAAATTATTTTTCTCCTGATGATGGCCATGTTGGCCGAAACTAGTCGAGGAATCTAAATGAAATAATAATAAAAACGAAAGAATATTAATATACAACACAGTGTGTTTTTTTTAAATATTTTTATTGTTCAATATATATATATATATATATATATATATATATATATATATATATATATATATCCCAAACAAAACATTTTTAACATAAAAATTCTACTAAATAAACACTTTATATAGCTATCTATATTCTATCGTATGGATTAGTTATAGCAAATTTAGAATAGAAGGAAATTGAACATAGAATAGTCTGTGCCAGAGGCAATTTTTACGTATCACCGCAAATGGCTACAAAATCAAACATAACTGACCTGAAAACTCGTGTCATGTTCTTAAATAGTCTCGTCAGTTCGGGACTTTCACGTGGATGTCATGCATGACGGCAAACCCGTTCAGGAATATCTAAAGTATCAGCTGGAAACAACCGCTTCCGAAGATCAAATAGTGAAAAAAGACTTTGAGCGAGTGAATCATCTTGCTTTGAATATATTTGCACTGATGCTACAGATTCAGAAATAAAGAAAACACTTGAGGACTACCAACAGCAACAACTAAAATGGTTAGCACATTTAACAGAAGAGAAAATAATGACATAATCATGATAGTTAAAATTCTACACCATTTTCAAACAAAAGGTTAGGAAGAAATCACCCTCATCACGATGGGAAAGATTGAAAACAGCTACTGAACTTGAGAAACATGTTTTCCTGAAAAATTGTTCAATGGGAAAGATTCTATTAATTTCATCCAGAAGCAGTACCGGCTGCTCAGTCAATGAATGCCAAAAGTTTCCTTATAGGGAAACGGCTATATTACCATTACAATTTATTCATATTTTCAGGTTTATCAAAATACTGCTTTGTTTTGTTGTGCTGTAATTCCCTTCTTTACTGTTAAATGATGAGAATCTATTTCTTACCGAAGGAAAGGAAGGTATCGAGATTTAATAACACAAAATCTCATGAGACTGTGGTGAATGGTTTTGTTACTTGTACCCATTCACTGAAACTTTTCTTGAAGTTATCGAAGGTAGATAGATTAATATGGAAGTTTCCTATTATTGAATGGAAAACTTTTATTAGTCGGTTCGACCCGAGGGAGAAAGTAACTGAGAAGCATTTATATGATTCCTGATAAACCGATTTTGAAGAATGGAATAGATACACGATGTAATGATTTCATAGCAGTGTGACGACCGGGGTCCTTCCTCTTTGACCTCTGAAAACAGAATTGCTATTCAATTGGATGAAATTCATGTTATATTAGAAATCGTTCCAATATTTGTAGTAGCTCCATTCTTTTCTCACCATTTTCTAAATATTCTTTTTCTATATATTTCCCTTGTTTGATTTCCTTTATTTATCAATAATTTTTCTTTCAGTTTTCTTTGTTGGTCTTTCTTTTGTTTCGGTCTTTTGACCTTTCATTCTTTTTTGGTCTTATATTCTGTTTTTCTCTTTCTTTTCTTCCGTGTCGTTTTGAACATTTACATCTTTCTTTCTTTCAGTTTTCTTTTTTCTCTTGCTTTTGTTTTTATTCTTTCTTTCTTTTTTCATTCTTTCGTTCTTATTTTATTTTCAGTTTTCTTCTCCTTTTTTCTTACTTTTTTCTTTATCGTTCTTTCTTTCATTTCTCTTTTCTCCTCCTCCTTTTGTCTTTATTCTTTCTTTCTTTCTTTCTTTCTTTCTTTCTTTCTTTGTCAATTGTTTCTTTATTCCTTGCATTCTTACATTTTACCTTTTGATTTTCTCTTTCTTTCTTTCTTTCTTTCTTTCATGTTTCATTTTCAGTTTTCTTTCTTCTCCTCCTTTTGTCTTTATTTTTTCTTTATCCTTTTGTCTTTGTTTGTTTGTTTGTTTGTTTGTTTCTTTCTTTCTTTTCAGTTTTCTTTCTTTCTTTCTTTCATTTTCAGTTTTCTTTTCCTCCTTTTGGCTTTCTTTTTCTTTATCTTTCTTTCTTTCTTTTCAGTTTTCTTTTTTTCTTTTTTCTTTCTTTCTTTCTTTCTTTCTTTTGATCTCATTTTCAGTTTAATTTCTTTGTTTTCTCCCTTCCCTTTGTCTTTCTTATTTTCTTTTTTTTCTTTAATTCTCCTCTATTTTCCTCCTCTTTTTCTTTCTTCCTTTCCCTTTTCTTGTTTACCGGCTAGGTCTTCGTCTTTTTATCCGAGTAACTATTGACTCGTAGGTGGACTAAAGAACAATCCCTGGTAATGAACGGGTGGCGTCGACTGGTTTTATCACACCAAAATGCTATTCACCAATTTCTGTAATATTTTTTTTTTAACAGTTTTAGGGAAAATTCTTCGGCAATGTTCAAAAGAGAAAATCTTTAGTTTAACACTCTCTGCAAATAACATAAATTTTGTCTCATAGTAAATTGCTAAATCTTTCAAACATTTGCGCCATTTCGATAAACTGCCAACGCGTCAGAATGTTCAACATGAAGTAATTAAAAAAACAAATTTGGTTTCTAGCTGGTAATTATTTCTTTTTCTCTATCCCTTCACTATCTCTCTCTCTCTCTCTCTCTCACACACACACACACACACACACACATATATATATATATATATATATATGTATATGTACAGGTGCGATTGGTAAATTATCGCCATTTTATATTTTAAATTTCGCTTAGGCGCGTTGTTTGTTTTTGATTTTGTCGACAGCATAGCAAAGTGGGGCCAGTCGGGAATCGTCTGTGAGAAAAAAGACCACCATGATGCAATTCACTCCGCTAGAAATTTGGAAACGGCATTCTGTACTGCTTAGCATTCGCGCCAGAAGCTCCAATACGAACATTTCAGAGTGTTTGGGTGTGAATTTGAGGACAGTGCATAGGATCCCGAAAGAGTATGATGTTTCTAATGGTGATTATGAAGAAACGGCAGTTTAGAAAACTCACTCTGTTCTGATAAGAAAAGAAATCCCGAATTTGTTGATGTGAAAGTCTCACTGAACATGAAAGCCTACATCAAGTATCTTCAGGAGGTAATTCTGACCTGGGTTAAAATGTGGCTGCTGAAAGACCTTATATCTGGCAACAGGACACTGTAACATGCCACACGAGCAGGAGAACACAGTCATGGGTATCAGACAATTTCTGCGACCACATCACCCCTTACATCTTACCTAACTCCCCAGACTACATGCAACCCCCTTTATTATCATGTGTGGGGCACAGTTTGAGACAAACAAAACTCCTTGTAAGAACAAAGATGAACTGAAGGCAAGGATTATGGCAGCATTCACCAACTTAAATAAGGAAACCGTTCAGAAGAGTTGCAGGTGATTCCGAAGTCCACCAGAGGCCGTGGTTGAAGCCAATGGCTATTTTATCGAATAAATATACTCTTTAGTATTTTAAGATATTCTTGTGTAATTTTGGTAAATATATCTCTTAAAATGAGATGTCAGTATTATTCTCATTTTTGCGTCTTTTCGATAGCTGCATTCGTCACAAGTGGGAAAAATTTAAATCTGCATGGCACTTTACTCTAATTGGCTCATTCGCTTGCTTAAAATCAACGTTGATTCTGATTCCGCAGAACTGGGTTGGGTGTGAAAATGTATTTGTTGTTAACATTCTTTTTTCATTCGGTTTTTCCAGTTACGAGTCCTTTTTTAAAGCTGATCGTTTTGTGTTCATTTTGTTTAGTTCTTTTTTCGTAACAGATTTAATGTTTAGTATAGAGCTTAGAAAAAAATCGCAGTGTGGGATAGGCAAGAAGTAAGGCATGTAGCAACATCAGCATGGCAAAGGCCACTCCTTTAAAGGCAAGGAAGGGCAAAAATATTTTAAGTCAAGTGATAGCGATTGCTGTATGAGTCGTACGATTTTTGAATCAAGCACGGGCAACGCCGGGCCATGCTGCTAGTTTTGGAATATAGTTTGATTTCTTTAATAAATTTGAGGTTATTATATGGATTCATGTCATGAAAGAGTTTTTTTTTCATGTTGGTTGTTTGTTTGGTTGAATCTATTTAGCGGCATATCAACCGCAATGGGTTATTTAATGCCAAAATGTAAATATTTTGAACACAATTGATGGTATTAACTACAGATAAAATTTATGGCTGGCAATTTTGCTTTAAATAGGGTTTGTTGGGATTTTTTAAAATATAAAAACGAATTGCTGGTATTTTATACTTTTATATTTATTTTTTATCATTGTGTTTTGTTTTCGTTTGGGAGTTCACTATTTGTCTAGAGCTTGGACCCTAACAGGTGCTACCACCTCGGGTCAGGGTGGACCTGGGAACAACAGCAATTAAGAGGTGGTGCCACGATCCTCAAAACTTCCAATCTCTCGATCATAGGCCTTGTTGCCTCATGTAGTTTATCGTCAGAGCGAGAGAAAGAGAGAGGGATAGAGAGAGAGAGAAAGAAAGAGAGAGAAAGAAAGAAAGAAAGAGAGAGAGTTAGAGAGAGAGAGAGAGAAAGAAAGAAAGAGAGAGAGAGAAAGAAAGAAAGAGAGAGAGAGAAAAAAGAGACAGATAGAGAGAGAGAAAGAAAGAGAGAGATAGAGATAGAAAGAGACAGAGAAAGAGAGAGAGATAGGGATAGAGAGAGAAAGAGAGAGAAAGAAAGAGATAGAAAGAAAGAAAGAAAGAAAGAGAGATACAGAGTTAGAGAGAGAGAAAAAAGAAAGAAAGAGAGATAGAGAGAGAGAGAAAGAAAGAGAGAGAAAAAAGAAAGAAAGAGATAGAGAGAGAGAAAGAAAGAGAGAGAAAAAAGAGGGGGATAGAGAGAGAGAAAGAAAGACAGAGAGAAAGAAAGAAAGATATATATATATATATATATATATATATATATATATATATATATATATATAGAGAGAGAGAGAGAGAGAGAGAGAGAGTCTAAGACTCCACCAGGGCGTAGAACAAGGTGGAAATGACGACAAAGATCAAGCGTAAGACAAAGTCCAAAATGGCGAACAAGAATGAACTTTAGCGATGAGTATAGCGTGGGATTCATCAAAAAGTAAGTGAAGACTCCGTCTTAAAAGACAATTATTAGAATAAGAAAAATAAAATAAAAAAATGCAACAACAAAAACATCGCACACAAGACAAAACAGGAGAAGAAAAATAAAAAAATGCTGGCTAATTATTATTACGTAAGTGAAAAGATAAGAACAGAAAATTGGAGACGTTCAAGAGACGATTAAATTAAAAACTACAAAAAGAATATTTACCCTGAAACCTGTATAAATACTTTACAGTTGAAACCTAAAACGATAATTCAAAATGTAATTGGTTAAAGTAGCGTTTAAGTTGAATGTAAATTCTAAAGTACCTGAAGCGTGAAATGAAAAAACGACATTAAAAAAAGAAAAAAAGAGGGAAATATATTAGAATAATGAATACGAGAGGACTGTCATGATTTGATAAAAGCCCGGTCAACGAAATATTTCACTTTTTTCTTTTAAGGCATTTCACCCCAAGCAAGGCGGGAGTGCCACTAGCACGCAAGGGGTTACACAGAGTGGGAGCAAGAGTAAAGAGACCTGACTGAGAAAAGAATAAAGACAAGGACGGGGAATTAGATCAAGGCATTAGAAGATATCGATTGACATTACATTTGAATATTTGAAGGATCGACTCAAGCGAGAAAAACTTTCTGGTGTGACAAGGTAGATGAAGCTATTGATTCAATGTATTTGTTCCGTCTTAGGTCAGCGGACAGCGAAAGTTATTTAGAAAAAAAGGAAGCAAGCAAAAAACTTTGAATAAATTTCTTCTACTGCTTCTGGTTTTCTACCGTTCGAAATACAAGGTGTTCCCACCAAAAAAAAAATGATATCATTTAAAATGTGTATATATGAGTAACTATTTACATTATTCCGGACTATTGTCCTCATCTTTGTTGCCATATTTATCACAACGTTTCGGCCCTTGTACGATCATCGCCTTCTTCAGGAATATCGAACTGAACCCTTTATTTCGCTCGCTGGGGTAGACTGTTCTAGTTCTATGTGCCGTGTCTAATGGATGTCATCAGTTATCTCCTGTTAATTCCCCTCTCCAATTTCTCCACTGCCTTAACCAGGTATTGAACTCACAACTCTTTGGGTCCTGTCAGTGGATCTAACTAACGCCTTTATCCACTGTGTCAGGTGTCCTTGAGGACATAGTGTACATAATACCTGATCTCAGAAATATAGACAGATAATGAGTAACTATATGTTGCAGGTAAACGGAATTGGTTTTATGTTGAAGAATAGAATATTTCTTTGTCAAAATTCGAACAAGATATTCAAAGGGGTGTAGATTTTATAACCAAATTGCACAAAGCTTCGTAAAAATTCAATATGTGCACCACTTGTGACACGACACACTGTAGTCCAGCTCTTGCCAAACACGCTGTAGCATGTCTTGCGTAACATTCTCCAGCTCCTTACTTATTTTAAGTCCTTTTAAGGCTTGTAAGAAGAGGTGGGTATAGACCTGTCCTTTCACATAGCCTCATAGAAAAAAAAATCACAAGATGTCATGTCAGGTGAACGTGGTGGCCATTTCAACAGCATATTGTCATTATTACTAGCATGCCGAATCCTTCTTCTTATTGAAATAAGTCCACTCCGTCTACTTAGTTTTTTTACACATTCTGTTAAAATCTGAGATCATTTAAGAGAGAATGAGCTATGTTATTAGACTATAAAATGATGTTAATGATTTTGGGGACACCGTGTATTTGTTAATTATTCTTATACTTAGAAGGGTGCTATTTTTCTTATCGTTTCTCGGTAGACGGCTACAGAAAAAGGTGTGTTAAGAATGTAAGAGGAGGTGGTAGAAAGTGATGAGGTGGAAAATAATCATTAACCCTTGACATGAAGAGGTTACTGTAAGCATCCAGTAACCTCTTCATGTTCTTCATTTTCATAAAATATCATAATATCAGCTGTTTGAGCGGAACTTTCTCCTTACAAATGGAATATGAAGGAAATGTGGATGATGCCTGGAAGAAGAATGGCGTGTCCTCGCTATAAATGTCTAAACTTGTAGAACTGAATAATTAAATTCATCTGAGCATTTGCCATGGAAATAGCGGTAGAATACTAATAGACTTCGAATCGAAAATTTCAGTCCACCCAGTGAGGATCAAACTCCCTTCACTCGCTGAAGATCAATCCCGGGAACTTTAATACTAGACAACCTGTCTTAATTTTATTAGGTATTGGCGTTGCCAAATTCTCCAAAGAAATTGTAGTTTTTCAGGGATCAAGTAAATGAGTTCTAATCCGGAGTAAAATATGTGATATTTTGTGAGGTTGACACGCACAAACGGATTCATTAAGAAATGCTTCAGTGAAAAAATTTTCTTTCGTAATCTTATGAAATTGGGATTGCACTGTTTACCCGACTACAATATTTTCTCGACAAATCGCATTTACATTGGCGGCCCTTGGTCAAGAATTTGAAAATGCATGTACAGCAATCCCACTGGATACCTTGGCCAATGTTGCCCAAGCAGTAGTCCGCCGTACTAATAAATGTAAATACATCTTCCAGGTAAACGAACTTGAATAGGCTTCATGTTGAACAATAAAAATTTAAGAAAAAGAGTAGTTGGAGGCATTTTTAAATTTAAGAAAACGAGTAGTTGGTGGCATTTTTAAATTTAAGAAAAAGAGTAGTTGGAGACATTTTTAAATGTAAGAAAAAGAGTAGTTGGAGGCATTTTTAAATTTAAGAAAAGAATAGTTGGAGGTATTTTTAAATGTAAGAAATAGAGTAGTTGGAGGCATTTTTGAATTTAAGAAAAGTGTAGTTGGAGGCATTTTTAAATGTAAGAAAAAGAGTCGTTGGTGGCATTTTTAAATGTAAGAAAAAGAGTAGTTGGAGGTATTTTTAAATGTAAGAAATGGAGTAGTTGGATGGATTTTTATATTTAAGAAAAAGAGTAGCTTCATATTTTTCAGTCCTCAAACCCCGTTTATTCCAAATGGAAGCAAATATTTTATCAAAACGTGGAAGAAACAAAGTGATACACGATGGATATAAATGCATATAAAGATTGCTACTTCGTCGTTATAGTCAAGCCATATCTGATGTGGTCCACTGGTCCGAAAAGGTTGCCCATGCGTGTTAAAAAGGATCCATTTCTCATCACAAATCCCTTTTTGACCAAGAAATGGATAATTCGGAATTTCGGAGATAGATCATCGAACACACTTCAAAATGTCGAACTTTGTGGAACCGATTTATTGAGTTTCGTCATCTTTCAAATTTTATTGAGATGGTCTGATATTACTTAAATAATGCCACCCATTATCTGAAATATTTCTTTAAAACTTTGACGTGGTTTTTGTTTGACTCATGTTTTCGGTCTCTCTCCATTGACCAACATAAGATACACAAATGACAGTACTGATAGCAGACACGGAAAGGAAAGTAGAAAACCTTCTACAGAAGGTAACGAGGGAGAGCGAGAAGAAGGGACTAACCATAAACTACAAGTAGACAGAATTCATGGTCATCAGTAAAAGGATGAGCCCAAAATGCGATTTGAAGGTCGGGGACACTAAAATCAAGCAAGTGTGGAAGTTTAAATATCTGAGAATTGTTTTGACGGTTGACGGTTGGTAAACGCTGAGATTCGAAGACGGATTGGGATAGCCAAGGAAGCATTCTAAAAAGCTGGGCAGAGTACTGCGAGACAGGAGGATTTCTTTGGTAACAATGGAAAGAGTACTGAGTTATGTGACATCTGTCCTCCTTTACGGCAGCGAATGTTGGACGGTATCCTCAAAGATGAAGAAGAGACTCCAGGCAGCGGAGATGTGGTTCTACAAAAGAATTCTAAGGATATCATAGAGCGAGCAACGACGAGGTCTTAGAGAGGATGCAAACAAGGTGGAATCTTATACTTAACATAAGGAAGAGACAGATGAAATTTCTGGGACGTGTAATGAGAAAGGATGGCCTGGAGAATCTGATACGCACAGGTCGAATAGACGGAAAAAGAGACAAAGGAGAACAGCGCATGACATACTTGGCAGGCTCAAGTGGACAGCAGAACGTGGAGTTGACAGAGGCACGAAAATTATTGAGAGCCACAAGGGATATGGGAAAGTGGAGAGCCATGATCGCCTACGTCCTGAAAGGACACGGCATATAGAAAGAAAGAAAAGACTGCCCGATTACAAGTGAATGCTTTATCCCATACTCTTTTAATGTTGACAGCAGTTCGAGAATCATTATGAACAACCTTGAACTTATGCAAAAAGTAAACACATCACTACTTTTGTCATGTTCATGATGAAGGGTATATAATGGCTAAATTTAAATTTTTAGAGATTGATATAACATTAACAAAGAGGACACTTTAATTTAGGAACGAGTCATATATTTTTCTGCAACTGTTATAATAATATAATAGAACACAAAAGGTTTATTCTAAAATTGGTCATTATTTTCTGAACAGCCTAATATTAATCACGTAATAGAAACAGAGCGAAAATAATGGGATCCATTTGCGAACCTCTTGATTCACCATCGTAAAACACTACATACACCAAAGATGTACTTATATGTCCTTACGTAATATAAATGATGAAAAAACAATGAAAGTTAAAATCAAAACAAAAATAAACCGATCAAATGGAATAATAATAATAATAATAATAATAATAATAATAATAATAATAATAATAATAATAATAATAACAATGATAATAATAGTAATTTTATCCTTGCTGCACAGGACCAATGCTTGTTAACTAGGACAAGCACATATACTAAAATACTGTGTTAGCCCAAAATGCAGATTCTGTGATAAATATCCAGAAACCATTGATCATCTTGTATCACGTTGCACGATATTGGCACCCACTGAATATAAAACCCGGCATGACAGAGTGGGCCAATATCTGCGCTGGAAAATATGCAACTTCTACGGGAAGGAAACTGAAAGAAACTGGTATGAACACAACCCAGACCCGGTTACGGAGATAGGACCTGTTAAAATTCTATGGGACTACACAATACACACTGACAGAACAATCAAAGCCAACCGCTCAGACATTGTCATTAAAGACCACAAACAAAAACAGTGCTTCCTTATTGATATGGCAGTCCCTGCAATGTATCTTCGAAGATATTCAAAAAGCTGTCAAAATACAAGGACCTTGAAATAGAAATCTCAAAAATGTGGCACATGGGAACATCAACAATCCCTGTTGTAGTTGGAGCCGTAAGATTGGTTGGAAAAGATTCCAGTAGACTAATTGAAGGGATTCCTGGAAGTCCATGCCTCAAAGAGATACAAAAAATTGTTCTCACAAGTACAGCCCGCACTTTACGAAGGGCTTTATCTATGCAATTTTTTTTTTGCTGTGGAGAGTGTCATGATACCATTTCTAACCTTAGGTCCCTGGGCGGGACCCGGAAAGAAATGTGTAAACGCCAGATATCAAAGGAAATAATAATAATAATAATAATAATAGAAATAAAATAATGTTGATAAACAAAAAAAAAATGGGATTAAGATGTTGAACAAATAAAAATTAATACAATAAAAAATGAGAAAAGAATGTAAAATAACATATAAAAAAAGACGGTATACAAATACAATATCCGGTCGGATGGATTTGAAAACTCAAGAAAATCTAAAATATATTAACTGAAAGAATCTAACGTCTGCATCCACGCATCCGAAAGTTTTCACTTAATCTTTGTTCAACTTCCGTACATTGTTCCAAAATGGCGACGGGAAAAGAACAAATTTATAATACTTTTTTTTTCTTTTTTTTTCATTATTAAACCGTTAATTAAAGTAATGGAAATTTTTTTTTTTTCGAAAAAGACTCAATTTTGATAAAACAATTGGTTTTCGTCCTTGAAGATGTTTCACAACGGTTCATATTTTTCCCCCTTTTACCACATTTTGCAAATTGTATTCTCATGAATGAGAAGCAAGAATTAACATTAATCTTCGTCGACTGTGTGGAGGAAGAAGAAACCGAATTCGCACAGATAAATGGTAACTGAAGAATTCACGGGGCATCGTTACAGAATGTTAGTAAAATTATATATGCCAATATATATATACATACATACATACATACATACATACATACATACATATATATATATATATATATATATATATATATATATATATATATATATATATATATATATATTATAATAAAAAGAGAGAACAGTAAGATACATAATCCGGTGTTCTTATTGATATTTTTATTTTTTCAAAACAGTGCTCAATATAAATTTACAGAGCATAAATATTATAACTTAACTGATTAAAAAATATGCTACCTTCACTACACAGGAATTACCATGTTTCAAAAACCGAAGCTAAAACTTCAAATTTAAATACATAATTAAATTAAAAGATTTAGTTCTGCTTCCTGTGTAGTGAAGAAACCATATTTTAAATCAGTTAATTTATAATATATATATATATATATATATATATATATATATATATATATATATATATATATGAATATAAAAGTGAACATAGAAGTCAACACTTAGAGGCGACAGTTTGTTTCATGCTAGATGCAATCGTCAGGCCACGAGTGCTGTTATTTTTCTCGGCTATTTATATATACGGGTCAGTGGTGCATTGCGGGTAGTCTATTTTGGCGGTTATTTAAAAGAAAGAAAGAAATTTTCACCAATAATACTGATTTATTTACTGCTGATTTTGATCCGTCTTAATGAAACAACCTTTTCATATATATATATATATGTATATATATATATATATATATATATATATATACCATTGCCAAGCTGTCCTTCATTTAAGTAAAGACCAGCCTCTGGTATGAACGTAAGTTTCAGCTTAATATTGAAGAGGAATAGATTGCCAGTGTTCATGAAATCCTTTCCGTTCAGAATTCTGTTAATCAAACGGCTGATGTTTTGAGCTTTGCTTTATCTTAGCGTGTGTCTCTCATGGAATTACTCGTGTTTCTGACAGTCATTAAGTTCATTTACATTGTTTGTTTTTCTTATTTTGGTTTTGATGGTTTCTTCCTGTCACTTGATTACCTTTTAACCGGCCTGATTCTTGTCTTCATAAATTAAAATCACTGCTCTGATAATAACTGACGAAAAGGATAACGAATTCATTATTGGAGAAATATAAAAGAAGAAGAAGAAGAAGAAGAAGAAGAAGAAGAAGAAGAAGAAGAAGAAGAAGAAGAAGAAGAAGAAGAAGAAGAAGAAGAAAGAAGAAAACATCGAATAAAGATGAAGAGACGAAAATAGAATATTAAGTGAAAGAAAAACAAATTATTTGTAGCAAAGAAGGAAAAGAAAAAAGGAAGAAGAAAGGGAGAGAGCGAAAACGAGGAAGAAGAAGCAAATAAATCGAAGACGAGGTTGACGGCTGAGAAAAGGAGAGAAAGGAGACAAAGATGCAAGAGAAGAAAACAATACCGCGAAGTCAAAATAGATAAAGAAGAAGAAGAAGAAGAAGAAGAAGAAGAAGAAGAAGAAGAAGAAGAAGAAGAAGAAGAAGAAGAAAGAACATCGAATAAAGATGAAGAAACAAAAATAGAATGTTAAGTGAAAGAAAAACAAATTATTTGAAGGAAAAAGAAGGAAAAGAAGAAAGGAAGAAGAAAAAAGGGAGAGAGCGAAAACGAGGAAGAAAAAGGGGACAAAGGAAAGACGAGGAAGAAGAAGCAGATAAAGCGAAGACGAGGTAGACAGCTGAGAAAAGAAAAGAAAGGAGACAAAGATGAAGGAGAAGAAAACAATACGCCAAGGCAAAGAAGAAGAAGAAGAAGAAGAAGAAGAAGAAGAAGAAGAAGAAGAAGAAGAAGAAGAAGAAGAAGAAGAAGAAACATCGAATAAAGACGAGGAGACAAACTTCGGAAGAGATGAGGAATACAAAATTAAAAAATACAGTAAAGGAGGAAGATAATGTTGATAACGAATAAGATAAACAAAAATTTAGAAAAGCAAAATAAATAAAAGGAAAGAAGACTGAAAGATGGAATAGAAAAAGTCGAGAAAAACGAAAGAAGAGAAAGATGAAGATGGCGATAATAAGAGACCTGTAGAGAATAAAAAGGCAACTAAGAAGAACAAAAAGAAGAAAGATGAAAAAGAGAAAATGAACAAGTCGAAAGGCCAGAAGAAGAAGAAGAAGAAACATGAATATAACAGAGAAGTCGTCTGTAAATCGAAGTCTTTCGAATTAAGGACTCTATTTCTATTTATTACTGAGGTTTCATCATTTTTATTCAAATTCCAAAGTTTTACACATATTATTAACTAGTAAATTGCCCCTTTTCACTCATATTATTTGAACCCATTTTAGTTTTCCCTATTATTATTATTATTATTACCCTTTTTTTCTCAGCGAATTTCCTGTCATTTTCGTTTTTCAATTTCAACCCACTTAGTCTTGATGAAACAAAAACTGTTTCGTAGTTTTTCATTTCGTACAATTTAGCGAGGCAGAAACTTGTGGATTTAAATTGGAGGTATGCGGGGGCGTTCGGTTTTCTTTTTTGTTTCTTTTTAGAAGGAGCAGGGCGGGATCGATAACGACCATCCACTATAGACATGTAAAACGTTAAACTTTAAAAATTGAAATTTATTTATGAACCAGACTACGATATTGATTCCTTTATTCCTTCTTGGAAAATTCTCGACTTCTTTAAGCAAGAGATCAATATTAAAATCCTTAATCTAAAGCAGTATCTCCCGTAACCTCCCCACCTCGATCGGCCCTCCGTCCTTCTCTTTCTCCACAACCCTTCCTTCACCACTCCTATCTGCTCTTCCTCCAACCCTTCTGTAACCCCTTGCGTGATAGTGGCCACTGGCCTTGCTCGGGGTGATACGCTTAAAAAAAAAAAAAAAAAAAAAAAAAGTTGTTCTCAGAGTTACCCGCCCACTTTGCAATCCAGGCTTCCCGTAATTCCGCCCTCATTTTCGAATATTTTCTAATAGTTTTCTTTGCATTATACTTATAACTTAAATTCCTCTCCATTTCCTCTCCTAGTTAAAATCCCTTCAGTGGGAGCAAAGTAATGCCTGTTTGAGAATCACTGTTTTTTTATACCTTAGGGGATATTTTATCTATAATTGGTACAACGTTTTTTATAATAGCGAAAACATTGTTTTCTTCGGTAGTTTTCGAGATTCATGTCGGATGTTTTAAGTATGGCATCTTCACACTTCAGTTTGGTGTAACGTAAAGTTTATTATTATTATTATTGTCGTTGCTGTTGTTGTTGTTATTATTATTGCCGTTGTTGTTATTATTATTATTACCGTCGTTGTTATTATTATTGTTGTTGTTGTTATTATTATTGTTGTTGTTGTTATTATTATTGTTGTTGTTGTTGTTATTATTATTATTATTGTCGTTGCTGTTGTTGTTGTTATTATTATTGCCGTTGTTGTTATTATTATTATTACCGTCGTTGTTATTATATTGTTGTTGTTGTTATTATTATTGTTGTTGTTGTTGTTATTATTATTATTATTGTCGTTGCTGTTGTTGTTGTTATTATTATTGTCGTTGTTGTTATTATTATTATTATTGTCGTTGTTATTATTATTATTGTCGTTGTTGTTATTATTATTGTCGTTGTTGTCATTATTATTATTGCCTTTGTTGTTGTCATTATTATCATTATTATTATTGTCGTTGTTGTTATTATTATTATTATCATTATTATTATTGCCGTTGTTGTTGCTGTTGTTGTTCTTATTATTATTGTTTTCTGATCTATACTCATTTCTTTCCGAGTCCCGATCAGAGAACTAAGATAAAAAATGGTCTGATGACATTTTTCACTGAATAGTTTTGAAAAATAAAATCACTCATATTTTGCATATATATAAAAAGCCCTTCGTATTTATATATTGCTCTGTTATAACAAATACATTGAGCTCTCTTTGTAGATCATTTTTTAGTATTTTATATTATTAGGATTCACTTGGATTATATAACAACGGATTATTACATATATATATATATATATATATATATATATATATATATATATATATATAGGTAACTATACTCGTGTCGAAAAACCTTCGAATTCTTGATTTAACAATAGCCAAATCAATCTCGAATAGAAAAAAAGGTTTTAAAAAAGCAAGAGCCAGGAACCTGAAAGTCTGTCGAAAATAATCGCACAGATACAAGGTTTCAATTAGGCACATCGTCTGGGTCAGCTGACCCTGATGATCTGCCTTAGTGAAACCTTGGTAGATTTGTCTGGCTCATTAGGTTTGACTATATATATATATATATATATATATATATATATATATATATATATATATATATATATATGAATTAATAATTATCGTAATCGAATTAAGTCGACTCCTCATGAAAGATTATTACCTGTAGAACATTTCCGCTTAAAAAAACAAAATTTTAAAACCCAATGCCAAATTCGCTATAATTCAGAGAATAGAAAAGTCCAGAGCAGATAACATTAGAAAGATTTTAGAGTTCCATGAAAATAAGTGGATACAACGTTTAAGAACACATTATCCAGCCGGGCTTAACCATAAATTTAACAACATAGATAGTATTAATATATAACCCTACAAATCAAAACCTACCCACATTTCTCACCCACACAAAACAGACATGTTTACGGAGGTGATGAGGCCTCACACTTATACACACACCCATACGAATATACACACTTACACACATCATACTCCCTCCCTCCCTCCCTAATGATCCAAATGATAACACACACCCATAATAATATACACGCTTACACACATCATATTCACTCCCTCCCAAAGAACCAAATAACATACACACTCACTTAACAGAGACACATCCCCTTTTCAGGAACCAATAAAAATGACTAAGGGAATTCAGAGCTAACTATTATTTTGGCGGGAACAGTTTTTAATTTGTTTATTACTTCATGTATTTATTTGGATTGATTATCTTTATTTGTTTTTTCTAAGCGGCTAGTTTTTCGGTATCGGTTGTTATTTTATTTATATATTTGGATGTATTTAGATCAATTTATTTTACTTGTTGTTATTTATTTGTTACACTGGATATTTTCATTTTTTGGTTTTCGATTTTTAAGTAACGTAGTATATTTATTTTTTCTGACGATTGCATCTAGCATGAAACAGACTGTCGCCTCTAAGTGTTGACTTCTATGTTCACTTTTATATTTACACACGCTCTATCTCTGATATTGAGCACTTTATCCCATAAATATAGCACATTTTAAGACTATATTTGTTCATATATATATATATATATATATATATATATATATATATATATATATATATATGAACAAATATAGGCTTAGGTTTGGTTAACTTGAGCTTCGTTACTTTGGGTTCGTTGCCCCATAGTTTAGTTACTCAGGGCTTTCCTTACCTTGAGCTTCGTTACCTTAGGTTTGGTTACTTTGAGCTTTGTTACCTTGGGTTTCGTTACCTCTAGGTTAGTTACCCAGAGTTTCCTTACCTTGAGCTTTGTTACCTTAGGTTTGGTTAACTTGGGCTTCGTTACCTTGGGTTTCTTTAACCCTAGTTTAGTTACCCAGGGTTTCCTTACCTTGAGCTTCGTTACCTTGGGTTTAATTACCCCTAGATTAGTTACTCAGGCATTCCTTACCTTAAGCTTCATTACCTTATGTTTGGTTACCTTAAGCTTCGTTACCTTGGGTTTCGTTATCCCTAGCTTAGTTACCCAGGGTTTCCTTACCTTGAGCTTCGTTACGTTGGGTTTCGTTAACCCTAGTTTACTTACTCAGGGTTTCCTCACTTTGAGCTTCGATACCTTAGGTTTGGTTAACTTGAGCTTCGTTACCTTAGGTTTATTTACCCCTAGTTTAGTTACCCAGGGTTTCCTTACCTTGAGCTTGGTTACCTTAAGTTTTTTTACCCTGAAATTTGTTTGCTCTGCCTTCGTTACATTGAGCTTCGTTACTTTGAGCTTGGTTACATTGCATTTCGTAACTGGGTTTCGTGACCTTGAGCTTCGTTACCTTGGGATTCGTTACCCTTGTTGTTATTACAATTCGTTACCTTGGGTTTCGTTACCTTGACTTTCGTTACCTTGGGTTTCGTTTCTTTGAGTTTCCTTACCCTGTATTTCGTCACCTTGAAGTTCGTGTTTCTCGGGTTTCGTTACCCTGGGTTTTGTTTCCTTGAGTTTCGTTAACCTTGGTTTCAGTATCTTGAGTTGTTCTTGGGCTACATATGCGGGGTAATTTTTTATAAAATCTAAACAGACATCGTGCGAATGGGGATATATTTGCTACTGTAGTTTCTCAGGATATCAGTAAAATGTCTTGGCGCCGCGTTGAAAAATACGTAAGAGAAGGATACGGTCGCTTATCAAATGTGTGGAGATTTGAAAGGTCGCTGCCAAGTCTGACTTGACTGAACTTTGCTTGATGCAGTTGAATGCTAGTTTATACTTATTTCTGTGATAAAAGCTTACATTTAGTGATCTAGTCACATGAGTCTTGAAGAAAAAGAGAAAAATACTTTTTTATTTTGTTTTCAAAGACTGGCTCCAACAGCAAATGAAGCGATTAAAATACGCTGTCTCGTGGAATGTATTTTTTTTCATTTGCAAAGAAATAGATGCCAGTTGATCTAGAAGAACAAACAGGTGGTAGTTGCTATACGAAGCGTGAATAGAGAGAAGACTGCGTGTCTACGAATCGACATCATTTGTCTAATCTCGTGGTTTAAAAGTAAAAGAAAAGAGGATTAGTTTCATGTTATTTTTACATCAAATCTAAAAATGAAATTTCGAAACAGCCTCTCAGTGTACAGCGCTCATGAAACAAGATACCGTAATCATGGCCGATTAGTGACTGAAATAGAATTGTAGATCTAAAGACAATGTGTGGGCGTGACGAAATTGAGAAGGGAGAAAAAAAGAAATGGTAAAGTGTACTTAAAAGATTAGAGATAAAACTAACCGCCTGCAATATTTAAAATAAGTGCTAGATTTAGATTTAGATAACGTAAAGCTTCACGCCTTAATTTAACCCTTAAAGGATGATCTTCGCTAAATGATGTTTCGTTGGCAATTAATGGAATTCATCAATATATACTCTTTCCAACGACTCGGGCATCATTGACAAATCTATTTCGATTTGATTTGATTGTTTCGTTTTCTATGGGTTAGCAAAAATTTGAAGGTTATTTAAAGCCAGAACATATTTTTTAGAATTCTTTTGAGATAATAAATCATTGCTACATAGTAATCGTACTGATTAACTTAACAGAGCGGAGAAGAGGTGGAATCATACCTTCTCAAAGAGCATTATATATATATATATATATATATATATATATATATATATATATATATATATATATAATTAATATATTTTAGAAATGGACATTGTCCGACAATTTATTTAAAGACATTTATATTATGTTTAACGTTCTTTTTATAGATACAAGTATTTAAGCAAATGCTCTGTTTTATAATAAACAGTATTAAATAACATTTACCGGCCTGAATGTCCGAGAAATTTTCATAGAAATTTTCGCTCTCCGACAGGAATCCTGTCGGAGAATGAAAATTTTCTCGGACATTCAGGCCGGTAAATGTTATTTAATACTGTTTATTATAAAACAGAGCATTTGCTTAAATACTTGTATCTATAAAAAGAACGTTAAACATAATATAAATGTCTTTAAATAAATTGTCGGACAATGTCCATTTCAAAAATATATGACGTCATTTGTTTACATTTGATACGCTAGAGCAGATATGAATAGAAGAGATTCATGGAGGATTTAAGTTTAAAGATAGTAAAATCGACCTTGCTAACCAGGTTAAGGCACATCACGCGAAAAGATGGTTCCGTATAGGATACAGGTTCGATTCCTGTCGGAGAGCGAAAATTTTCTATGAAAATTTCTCGGACATTCAGGCCGGTAAATGTAATTTAATACTGTTTATTATAAAACAGAGCATTTGCTTAAATACTTGTATCTATAAAAAGAACGTTAAACATAATATAAATGTCTTCATATATATATAATTAAGTAAATCATTGAGTCTGAAAGAAACCTCAACAGAACGCAGAAAACACTGGACGGCAGTTTCGTCCTATATTTGGGACTCATCAGCAGTGCGCAACCACTACCGAGAATTGAAACCCTGACAGTTAGGTTATCTAGCAAAGACCATAAGAACTGTTCCAAAGGACCTCGGCGACGAAGAGCTAGCAAATCAGACTCAATATAGCGTCGCTCACTCACATATTCCGTGGTGGAACACAAATATAGGACGAAACGGCCGTCCAGTGCTTTCTGCATTCTGTTGAGGTTTCTTTCAGACTCAATGAATTACTTAAATATAATTATCAAATCCTGCTAACAATTTCTAATATATATATATATTTATATATATATTAATCGTAGTACCCTGTTTGTCGTTTTTCATGAAACACACACACACACACACACACACATATATATATATATATATATATGTCGTTTTTAATGAAACATATATATATATATATATATATATATATATATATATATATATATCTGTTTCATATATATATATATATATCTGTCTGTCGTTTTTAATGAAATATATATATATATATATGTATATATAAATAAAAAGAAAGAACAGTAAGATATAAAATCCGGTGTTCTTATAGATATTTTTATTTTTACGAAATAGTGCTCAATGTAAATTTACAGAGCATTAATATTATAAATTAATTTTCGCTTGACGAGGAAATGGAACTAATGTCTTTGGTTTAATAACAAAATTAAATTCAAGGGCTTTGGCTTCCATTTCTGAAACATGGTTATCACTGTGTAGCGAAAAAAAACATATTTTAAATCAATTAATTTATAATATATATATATATATATATATATATATATATATATATATATATATATATATATATATATATATATATCTGTTTCATTAAATACGACAGACAGAGTACTACGATTAAGGTTTTTATTTAATTTTTCTTGTGGTCGAACAAGTGGTTTCTTTTTGGGACGCAGAGTGTGTAGAAACTGTCCAAATGCGCTTTCGTCTATACTTTTAGCCATTATCAAGGATGGTTTTATTTATTCAGTTTAATTGAGGGTGTTCGTTGTGTGTATTTTTTTTATTTTTATAGATATGTTTAATTTTCCGAACACCGTTAGCACATTTTGGCCGCGTTCGTAGTTAATATTATTAAGTGTTGGCTTCTTCTTTTTTATTTTTAAGGCTTCCGTTATTTTTTATATTTTTTTACGGGTGGATGAGGTTATTATGTTTGTATTTTCTACTAGTATATTTCGGATGAAGTCTGGTAAGTTTATGTGAATGTTAAAATGGGTTCAAATAGAGCTGTGCTCTGATAGGTGTAACGTAAGGCGTCTGGATACGCATGTAGTAGTGTGAGCGATGTAATTATTTATGAATTCGGACTCATCAGGAACACTGTTCCTTAAGGGACATTTGCACTCATAGATAATATTCGTTCGTTGTAATTTTGACTTTGCTGGTGTGTTGTTATTTTTGAAGATAAGATTGGCTGTTTTAAATTTTTTGTGGTAGATAATGAATACTATTTTTTTGTTTAGATCAATTGGGGTAGTATATTTTTAATAATATTTCTAAATGAAGATTCATCTTGTTTGTAGTTAATGTGCATTTTGTTTTTGTAGAAAATATTTATGTAATTTTTTACTGTATGTTCACTATCGTTGTCATATATATTTTGAGGAGAAATAGTTTTATACACACACACACATACATATATATATATATATATATATATATATATATATATATATATATATATATATATATATATATATATATATATATATAATTCCACTCCCTCTCTTACTCTCTCCTTTACTCTCCTGTCCCTATCGCTCTCCCTCCCGCCCGCAAAAATTCTTTTAAAACTTTATTTTGAAAAAGTTATTTTTATTTATTCTTTTTTTAATAATAAAACATTTTCCTTTTTGCTCTTTTTTCTTTACCTTTTTTCTGGATGAATTCGCTCTCATCAGACAAGCGTTTATAAAAAAGACTCTCTCTCTCTCTCTCTCTCTCTCTCTCTCTATCTATCTATCTATCTATCTATCTATCTATCTATCTATCTATCTATATATTGTTAAATATATATATATATATATCTATTGATGAATAAATGTATTTATATATATATTATTAAATATATATATATTGTCATATATATATATATTGTTAAATATATATAGATATTTAACAATATATATATACATTGTTATATATATATATATCTAACAATATATATATACATTGTTAAATATATATATATATATAGTTTGTTAAATATATATATAAATTGTTAAACATATATATATATATATATTTATATATGTATGTATATATTGTTAAATACAACAGAAAACCAATGTATATTATGCTTGATCATGAGCTGTTCTAAACTTCGTATATTTGCTTTAATTTCGGGAGAAAATAAACAGAAAAATTGGATATTTTTTATTGGGATGATTCAAAATTCTTTGTTGTTATATTTAGCGTTTGAATAATGTTAAATAATGATCTACTCCCTCAGCACACACACACACTCTATCTATCTATCTATCTATCTATCTATCTATATATATATATATAAATATATATATACATACTCCCACACAAACACACACACATATATATATATATATATATATATATATATACATATATATATAGTGTAAATGTTTGTTTGCTTTCAATTTCGCATTAGTTTGCATAATGCTTTTAACATTAATCTTGAAAATCGTTTGATTATTGTACAACGGCCGAAACGTTGTGAATATGAGAATAGAGATGAGGATAACAGTCCAAAAATGTAAATAGTGTAGATAGTTACAATACGTCATCTCATAAATATAGACGGATCTTGAAGAAGGCCAGAGCGTACAACGGCCGAAACGTCGTGAATATGACAATAGAGATAAGGATAACAGTCCTAACAATGTCAATAGTGTAGATAGTTACAATACGTCATCTCATAAATATAGACGGATCTTGAAGAAGGCCAGAGTATACACCTACCGAAACGTCGTGAATATGACAATAGAGATGAGGATAACAGTCCGAACAATGTAAATATTGTAGTTATGTACAATACCTCATCTCATAAATATAAACAGATTCATAACATTATATCAAATTTAGAAATAAATGTATTTATTTTTATTTTTAAGTAAAAAAGCTTTAAAAGCAGACAACATGAAAAGTGACATGGACATGCGTAAACGTGATATCTGAAAATGAATTATCTTACACAGCAGAAAAAAACGAAAACGATAATGTCTTTAAGAACACACACACACATATACATATAATTACATATATATATATACATATAATACATATATATATAATATATATATATAGTTGTATATATATATATATATATATATATATATATATATATATATATATATATTTATGAAAAATTTGTCATAGTTAACCTGTAGAAAAAGACAGTATTTATAAATTTAAAAGACAATAGGAAAACTGTACTTGTTGCAGACGCGTTTCGTCCGATGTGGACATTTTCAAGGCAAAAAACGAAATTAATTTATTAAACAAAATAACTAATAATAAGAAAACAAAATGTCCTGAAAAAAACTGCAAAAATGAAAATACCGTTCTCTAAATTCTTCCATTTGCTAAGGACATTTTGTTTTCTTACTAGTTATTTTGTTTAATAAATTCATTTCGTTTTTTGCCCTGAAAATGTCCACATCGGACGAAACGCGTCGGCAACTATTTCAGTCTTCCTATTGTCTTTTACATTTATATATATATATATATATATATATATATATATATATATATATATATATATATATATATATATATATATATATATAAATATATATATATATATATATATATGTATATGTATATATATGTATACATACATATATATATATATATGTATACATACATATATATATATATATATATACATACATATCAATTATGTGGTGCGTGTTCAATTTATATAACGTAAATCATTCATACGAAAAACAAATAATGAAGTTAATTATATGGCAAGAATCACTCTCGCAAACAATATTTAATAATAAAATACAATCAACCTCGAATCCGTTAATGAATGGTATGATCCTTATTTATAAATTCCGGTTTTATCCGGTCTTATTTTTGCTACTAGCTCGGCTTTCAATCGTTTCATACGACTATCATCAGGTTAGCAAATTAGGTAAGTTTTTTTTCGAGGTTGATTGTATTTTATTATTAAATATTGTTTGCGAGAGTGATTCTTGCCATATAATTAACTTCATTATTTGTCTTTCGTATGAATGATTTACGTTACATACATACATACATATATATATATATATATATATATATATATATATATATATATATATATATATATATATATATATATCGATTGCCGAAAGAACTCATACATTGGATAATTTGTATATAAATATGTACCGGAAACCCCAAAAAAATGATCCGAAATACAGAAAAAATCCTTTGCAAAGAAATTTCATTGGTCTTTAACCAAACTTGTATGGGGATTTTCAAAGAGCGGAAGTATGGGGCACCTAGTGAGAATCAATAACCAAACTTTTCATTTCGTTTTAGACATCAAACAGGTACACGAAAACGCAATCGGACCAGAAAAAAAAGGAAAAGAGGACAAAAAAATAATTATATACGCGCATCCATATGCATTGACATTTACGCTATCAACCTCATCCTGTTCAGCAAATTAAATGCGATCTCCAGACAATGACGAAACGAAAAAAGCAAGGCTTATATCTGTGCGGGTAATGAGCAGACGTCGGATGGATTTTCTCTTCTGGTGCGTAAAGCAAGCAAGAAGAGGAGGGCATTGATGTTAGGCGCCGGACGCTTGACTGATTCGTGATGATTTGGACAGGCGATGCCATCTTGTCTGGACATTTGTTGTTTTTTTTTTGTTTATTTCTGGAAAATAGTACCATACTTGCAAGACGGTATTTATAAGAAAAAAGATGTTGGTCAAGAACGGATCAAAGTATCAAAGGCCAACATGATTATTGAATCAAGATTGTTAGTGACTGAAAACGAAAATCGACGCGTTTCTGTCTGAATTTCAGGAATGAAGAGTTGTCATTATTTGCATTATTTACAGACGGGCTATTATCCTCATCTTTGTTGTTGCTATCAAAACGCTTCGGCTGTAATGCCCTCCTGTCTTCATCAGGTAATTGTCGATCCGGGTAACAATAAGGAAATTTCGAAGTGAACCCTTTATTTAATCTACGGGGGGTAGATTGTTCTTGTTCCACTGACCATGTCTAGGGGGTCAACTTGTTCTTATTTTGTACTATCCAGTTATTTATCGACCCGTTCCCAATTTCAATTCACACTGCCCGGGACAGGGTTTGAACTCATAATTCCTATTCATCAAAAAATTCATGAACCTAAGCATTAATTCACTACTTGTCGTTCCGTGGGATAATTCTGAGTGGACAACATTAGCCCCACCCCACAAATCAATTTAATTCTTTATTGATGTTGCCTGATTGAATCTAAAGTAAGGAACGATTCCCTCGAAAGAAATTTAAAATGAACTACTTCATAAAATAATTCGAAGAGGATTCCTTATTTTTGTTATATTAATCAGTACATTTTCCTCAACGCACTTTCTTGTTCTCTTGGAGCTAATTAAATAAACAATTATAGTATTTTAGTCATTCCAGTGAGTACCTTTACATTTACTCTTTTGATCACAGCGTGCATTGGTCATAGGATAAGGTCCTTGGTTTTCCATCGTAATTTTGATAATGGTATGGTCGGAAACGCTAGATTCTAAACAAGCAATATATACGCTCACTGGCTCCAGACAAGCAAACTTGCATACAAAACAACGAACTTGTTCCTGACCCCTCCCATATATATATATATATATATATATATATATATATATATATATATATATATATATATATATATATATATATATATATATATATATATTGATGCATGTTTCATTAAATAATATAGACAAGTTTTGTCTATTAATTTAAAGTACCTTTTCTATTGTCTGACAAGCTTAATGACATTATCATTGAAACATGAATCAATGAAAAATTGCTGCCTAAAATACGCACACACACACACAATATACATATATATATATATATATATATATATATATATATATATATATATATATATATATATGTATGTATGTATGTCAATTGATTTAAAAAACAAGGAAAGGAATTTTATTTATTTTTCCTATATTTTAGACCCTTTTCCTGGTTTCCGGTATATACATTTCGAATTCCATAAACCACAACAAAATAATTTTTTCTTGCTCCATGCCCGTTTTATCGTTTTAATAATATCGCGTTTTCACGCGTCATATATTTTTAACATCATGTCTTTACGTGTTAGTTTGTTATCGTGTTATTTGTCTTTATTTATGAAATATAATTGGTATGTTTGTTCCTAAATTTGATTACATTTTATTGATGTTGAATTTTTTGTTTTCTAAACGTTATGCTATGTTTGTAGTGTTTTTTAAAACTTTATATGATACAGTAATTCTGTGTTAGTAAAGGTTTGTAACATTTTTGTTAGCGTTTGTTTTTCGGCATTAGTTTATGATATGCGAATTAAGTCATTTATTACGGGATAAATTGCAAGTCTATCGACGTGATAATGTAGTGGTAGTTTTGCTAGTAGATGCGTTGTTTGATTTATTACTATTACAGATAAATTTACCATGTAAGCAAGCGAATTGGTCGACATTATTGATTGTAGCATTTCCCCTTTTTTATTGGATCATTTCCAAATTTATGACTGAATAATTTTCACATTTGGAACTGGCTCACTTCCTCATATATGATGGGATCATTTCCACATCTATGACTGGCTTATTTCTTCATTTACTATTGGATGATTTCCTCATTTGTGATTGGTTCATTTCCTTATTTACGATTGGATCATTTTCTCATTATGATTGGATCATTACCTCATTTATGATTGGATTATTTCCACATTTAGGATTGGATAATTTTTTCAATTGGAACTGGCTCATTTCCTCATTTATGATGTGTTTATTCGCACATTTATGACTGGATCATTTCCTCATTTATGATTGGATCATTTTCTCATTTATGATTGGATCATTTTCTCAATTATGATTGGATCATTGCCTCATATATGATTGGATCATTTTAACATCTATGAATGGACCATTTCCAAATTCATCATTGTATTATTTTCTCATTCATGATTCAAACGTTTTCATATATATATATATATATATTTGATAGAATCATTTCCGAAATTTATGTTTAGATCATTTCCTCGAATATGATTGGACTATTACCACATTTATGCTTGGATCAATTTCAAATTTCTGACTGAAACATTTTTTTACTTGCTGTTTCATTAATTCCACATTTATTATTGGATCTTTTTTTCGTTTGGAACTGGATAATTTTCATATTTACAATTTGATCATTTCAACTTGTAAGATTGGATTATGTACTCATTATGATTGGATCATTTTCACATTTATGATTGCATTATTTCCACATTTAAGACTGGATAATTCTTTCAATTGGAACTGGCTCATTTCATCATTTATGATGGGTTTATTCCCAAATTTATGACTGGATCATTTCCTCATTTACGATTGGATCATTTCCTCATTTATGATTGGATCATTGCCTCATATATGATTGGATCACTTCCTCATATATGATTGGATTATTTCCTTATTTATGATTGGATCACTTCCCCATATATGATTGGATCATTTCCTCATTTATAATTGCATCATTTCCTCATTTATGATTGGATCACTTCCCCATATATGATTGTATCATTTCCTCATTTATGATTGGATCACTTCCCCATATATGATTGGATCATTTCCTCATTTATGATTGGATCACTTCCCCATATATGATTGGATCATTGCCTCATATATGATTGGGTCATTTCTTCATTTATGATTGGATCACTTCCTCATTTGTGATTGAATCACTTCCTCATTTATGATAGGATCATTTTCCTCATTCATGATTCGATGAATTTCATATTTATGATTGGAATTGGAAAAAAAACAGTCTGAATTATTTGACCAATGTGGAATTTTTCATTTGCAGAATTTCTTAATGTTACCATGACATTGTGACCACGTTTAGGGTAAGAGGTCAATTTGGCGTCCGGAGAGTAGTTGATGATAACGTCACAACAACGTCACATATCTTTCAACAAATACAACTTATGTGCAAACGTTGCAAGAACGTTACGCGTTAACTTGCGGGATAGAAGAGATTGATCTCATTGCTCAGTTATATTTAGATACCCACAAAAATTCGCTAACGAAGAACATATGATGAAAACAAATGTGCCAAACTTAATAAAAGCAAAGTTTTATTGTTAAAAATTTTGGTAATTAACAGGAAAGACCAAAATATTTTTTATTATTAAATATATTTTTGATTCCTTTTAGAACCTTCAAAATTTTGCTTTCAATTCTTTTCGGAAGTGGATGAACATAAATTAGCATAAATTAATATATATTAGTATAGACAATTTTAAAGTCTTTTTGCGATGCAAAAACACACTGATTTCGAAATTCTAGCAAAAATCAAATAATTGTCGAAATTTAATGAAACTTTCAAATCTTATTAAAAAATGAATTAAATTATTTTTAAAGTCTTTATTTTTTAGAAAATGCTGGTAAGTTTTTTTTTTACATCCGTCCAACCCAACTCATTTAATTTCATGAAAATCTTTTTTCAATTTCATAATATTTATGTTAGTTATAAGGACAAGTCCTCGGAGAATTTAAATCATGAATATTTTTTTTTTGCAAAACAATACTCTCGTTACAGAATATCTGCCCTGATTTGTAAAATATAAAATGTGTTAAAACTAAGACATTATTTAATTAGAGAAGCTTTTATGTATAAAATATATTATGGACACTATTGTCTTAAGAACAATCTTTTTGATGAATAATGAGTTTTACAGGAATTGTCTTCATTTTCTTTTAAAAAGAATCTAGTTAGAATAATTTATAAATTCTTAAATCTTTTAAATTTCTGTTTAAATTTGTATTGGTTTAGTCATATTTTTATTAAATTAAGACTGTATTTTCTAATCGTAAATGGAAAAGCTCACTACAATTCAACGACTCCCAATATTTAGAAAAAATTGAATTTGGTTTATTCATGTAAATACGGATGTCCAAATCGACATTATCAGAGAATAAGAGCAGTAACTTATTAAAGTTAAGGTATTGGCATTTCCTCAACAAGCGTCTTCGTAAGTACTGAAAATCTAATAAAATATTAAATTGTTTAGAATATTTTCTTAATTTTTTAAGATTGCTGGGTAGATATAACAATTATATGAAAACAGTTCACGTTATAATTATTAACGAATTGTTAAAGTTATGTCTCTCTTAGGAAAATTGCCAAAGATAAGTCTATCGAAAAAATTTTCCACAGCTCATAAATAAATCCACCTCCATGTTAAAAATGCTTTCTGCGATATTTTAAACTAAAAGCAGGTAATATTTGTTTGAAATGATATTAATTAAAATTTATATCAGGTAATCTTTCTCAAATAAAGTTACAGAAAAGTATATTTTAATTTTTTTTTAAAGATGTTTTAATAATGTTAGGTTGTGTTGACAGATTTATCAATATGAACAATTTTAGCATTTTTACTCATAATGAGCAAACTATCCCAAATAAATTTAAATTCATTTTGAAATACAGCAAAGTATTTTGCTTATTATAATTAACTTTGATCTATTAGCTTGAAATCAAAATTAAAATAAAACCTTTAAGAAAGGTTTTTCATTTAAAAAAAAATGTATTTTTAAATCTTAGGGATCGCATTTCTTTGGAGGTACCTAGTTACAATTGCCAACCAGATTAGCTCGCTAATCCTTTTGCCATGCCATGGCAGCAAATGTATTTGCCAAGCTTAGCTAAGTTTGGCATAATTAGTATTGAGCTCCAGAGAAAATTACGTTAATTATTAACGATGTACAAATCAGGTTTGCTGACCACTATATCCCGGTGATGTGCATGAAATATACTACACTTAGCTTCTATTTTGGGTAAGGCTTTAAGAATGGGGTACCCAGTGAAGATCGAATTCACTACTCAGTTATAAAGTCCAACTAGACTAACTCGCTAGTCGTTAACTAAAGTCGAAGCATAACTGTTTCTTTATAAGACAGTATTTTAAGCTTCTTTTTTTATTGCAACATGTTACTGACATAGTTTCTCCCTTCAATAATCTAGTTTACCAGTAGACTGTGTTCATGTTTCCTTTGTCACCATATCAATCCACAAGTAGCTCGCTTTTTTCAGTCATCTCTTCAGCCATGTCGGGTTTCCAATTACAAGATCTCTGTGCGGTACAATAGCCCAATGCGACCGGACTCCGCGTACCCAGCGGGAGCACTAAACCATATGTGGCAGCACTATGGATTATCATGGAATGATCCCACGCTAAAGATGCTGGAAAAATGGTAGTTTCCCAGTAACGCTTCAGTAAGTAACTGGTTCTACGTTTACAAGAGCCAAATCAAAACAAAAATGGAGTAATAATGCCATATACGAGCAGAAGATGGTCAGTCTTAACTTCCCAGATTTAATAGGGTCAAGTCTCAATCTTAAGTCTCAATAGGCATTAAAAATAAAATCCAGGATCTGCTTGGGGTTGATGGAACGTTACTAGTTTGGTTTTTGAGTTATTGACGGTGGTCAGCAATTTTTTGTCTCGTTGAGCTGTTAGAGCTCGGTCACAGGAAAGATCAGCTGTTAGGCTCTGGTCTTCTATACACCTATATGCTGTTGTATCATCTACATAGATATTCGCTAGAGCACATACACATAGTTATAACGTTGTCGCTTACTCCCATTATAGCAGTGCTTGGAAGGAAAGTGCGTAGAGTGTGGTTGTTTCGCCACAGAACAGAGATTCCATCAATAATCATGGCCTGTGTTAACCAGTTTTCGGTTAAACTTAATATTCTTCAGGTACGATAACCACTATATTGCCCAGTTCCTACCCCTGCGACTTTTTCCTCTTCAAATATCAAATCCCACTTTAAAAGAATACGATTTCAAAACGTCGTAGATATGCCCCAAAAGTAGTTTCAAGAATGCTTCTTCGTCGTCGTCGTCGGCATCCGTCCGTCCCGAGAGACGATGGAGTAGTTCGGTGCGCTACGAGCCTGGGCGGGATATATGGAGAACTAGAGCTGTCCAGACGCGGCTGCAGGAGTTGCCGGAAGGTAGCACAAAGTGCCGTCCATCCGCTTTCGGGGCTCCACTCCAGGTTTGAATTCAGAGTTGTCATTCTCCTAGACCAGTTGCCATCCAAGGCTATAGAACCCAGTCTGTCCTGCTATTTACTCATAGCTGGAGGGAGAAGAAAAGGATTCACACCTTTCCCAAGGCTATTAGCACGTAAGTAAAGGTAATGGATTCCACTGGATGAATGCTTATATCAACAGAAATGGCAAAGTATGGGTAAAGTATTTTGATTCCGAAAGGGTCTTAAAAGAGATTAAATACCGAATTGATATGTATTTTTTTAAAAGTATTTCACCCCAAGTAAGGCGAGAGTGCCCTAGTATGCAGAGGTTCCAGAATGTGAAGATGAGAGAAAAGACTGGGTATTGGTTGAGTTGAGGAAAGGATAAAAGATGAACAGGGTTCAAGTCAACAGAAGATGGCCGTTGACTCCGCATTTAAATTTTTGAAGATTGTAGTTATCAGGGAAGCGGGTAAGAGGGAGTGCCACAGTCAGGAAGTATGAGAAAAGAAACTGTTGGAGTAGCATTGCCGGTTACATTTAACTATTTCAACAGCAATCTAGTTGCACGCTTAAATTGCCATGGAATTATTTGTAGAAATGAGAGTGTGAAGCCACGTCTCGTCTGTGAGAAAGTGACTGAAGACGAGATGCCATGTCAGGATAGATTACATTGCAGATCCTTCTTTGGATTTTGTCGAGAACCTCGAGATGAACAGCCAGGGGCACCAGAGCAGATATGGCAACATTATTCAATCCACGGACGAATGGTAGAAGTGCAAGATGAACTCTGACGAGAAAAAACTTCTGGTACCACACAGAGAACCAACTTTCCTTGCAGTAGATGCACCTATTGCTTCAATGTAGTTGTTCCACCTCAAATCAGTTGAAAACTTGAGGCCAAGAAGGCGCAGTTAAACGTTCTCCCGGAATCGAGCATCAACCATGCTAATGGTGGGTAGGAAAATTTCTCTACGTAGTTTTCCTTTTTATAACACCGGTCCTGATACTTTTTGATCAACGCTCGTACAATATCTACATGTGTTTCTGTAGTAAGAAATACTAATGACATAAGAAAAACTCTTGAAACTCGTTTCCTGGAGACAAATCACCAAAGCGACAATAATGAAATTAAATAAAGGACATAAATAGAGTCCTAATTTTTTTTTTCGGCATGTTTACGCTAGTTCATCCTGAATTCAGATTTGACAACTCATTCTTCATTTTCTGACCTTTGAACTATATTTATCATTTTTGTTCTCTGCCAGAATTTTGATAAGAAGAAATTATCTTTTTTGTCACGTTTCATTTGCGGTACACTTCCCGGGTTTTTTTTTTTTTTTTTTTTTTTTTTGTTTTTGTTTTTGAACGGAAGTAAAATTAGTTTCATTTCTTTTCATGACTGTCTCCATTTTTCATAAGTTCTTTTCTTTCAGTCTTCGGCTTTTTTTTCACTTATCATTCTATCTTCTTTTTCTTTCTTCTTTTTCTTTTTTCTTATTCTTTCTTTCGTCACCATGATATAGCTTTTGCTTTGCTTTGTTTGTTTTTGCATCCGTATCTGCCGTCTTACTCACTTAATGGCTTCCGCCACTTTCTTTTTTTCTTTCTTATTTCCACTTTCTTTCTTTCTTTCTTTCTTTCTAATTCGCATTTACTTTTTCCTTATTTCCACTTAACCATTTCTTTCTTTCTTTCTTTCTTTCTTTCTTATGCCCATTTACGTTTTCCTTATCTCCCCTTAATACTTTCTTTCTTTCTTTCTTTCTTTCTTTCTTTCTTTCTTTCTTTCTTTCTTCATTTACTTCTTGCTTTCTTATTTCCTCTTACTCCGTTCTTTCTTTCTTTCTTTCTTTCTTTCTTTCTTTCTTTCTTTCTTTCTTTCTTTCTTTCTTTACTCCTTGCTTTCTTATTTCCACTTACCCCTTCCTTCTATTTATTTATTTTGCTTCTATTTTCTTTCATTTCTTTCTTTCTTTCTTTCTTTCTTTCTTTCTTTCTTTCTTTCTTTCTTTCTTTCTTTCTTTCTTTCTATTCTCTCGCCTACTTCTTGTTGTATCGGCGTCACCATGACTTTCTGCAGCATTAAATGGTGTGAATCTTTAAAGAACAAATATACAAAGCAATCTACTGCAAAGCGTATCCTATTATTGTAGGACATCAATCATAGAATAATCATTTTAGATAAATAAGCATCTGCAGGTCAATGGGAGTCTGGGAGGGTTCCTGCATTTGTAACACTTGCAATTCCCCAAACAACTTAAAATGTGACTCAAACTACATAATAAACAAAAGAGTGAAAACAAGTGGCAAGAAAACAACAGGAAAAAGGGGAAAAAACATCTGGAAATTATTCGAAGACACAGCAACGCAGGGGGGACGAATGGCGATAAAAGACGATGGAGATCATCAGATCTGCGATGTTAAGCAGAAATAGAACAAGAAATAAAAAAACATTAACCAAATAAGAATGGAAACTAGATAACTTATTTTACGTGCTATCTTCCCTCGGGACGTGAGAGAAAAAAGGCTCACCACAACTTCCTATCCAGTTCTTTTGTTAATATTTATCTTTTTATCAAACCGTCCACTCTCTGTTCTGTCATCCCTTTACATAAGCTCGTTAAGCAGGTTGCTCGATTATTTTCCCTTCGTCTCTTACTGTTAATGACCGGTGAGTGTGAAATGATTCCCTAAGCCCTCTTTTCTATTTATGTGCCCAAGACATTTCAACGGTGTATTTGTTGTTTCATTTTTCTTAAAAATTCCTCGTTGCTCACAAGTTCCGATTATAATATTCTCAGCATCTTTCTGTAGGATAACATTTATGTTGTTTCAAGTCTCTTCTTCATCTGTGATGTGATTGTCGAGCATTCACAGTCAAAATGGAGGACTGATATTAAATAGCAGTTCAGTAGTTCTTTTCTTTATTTCTGTTGTTTCAAGTCTCTTCATCCGTGGTGTGATTATAGAGCATTCACTGCCATATCGGAAGATTGATATTACATAGTAGTTCAGCATTTCTTTTCTTTATTTCTGTTGTTTCAAGTCTCTTCATCTGTGGTGTGATTGTAGAGCATTTACAGTCAAAATGGAGGACTGATATTACATAGTAGTTGAGTATTCTTTTCATTATTTCTGTTGTTTCAAGTCTCTTCATCTGTGGTGTGATTGTAGAGCATTCACTGCCATATCGGAAGAATGATATTACATAGTAGTTCAGTATTTCTTTTCTTTATTTCTGTTGTTTCAAGTCTCTTCATCTGTGGTGTGATTGTAGAGCATTCACTGCCATATCGGAAGATTGATATTACATAGTAGTTCAGTATTCTTTTCTTTATTTCTGTTGTTTCAAGTCTCTTCATCTGCGGTGTGATTGTAGAGCATTCACTGCCATACCGGAAGATTGATATTACATAGTAGTTCAGTATTCTTTTCTTTATTTCTGTTGTTTCAAGTCTCTTCATCTGTGGTGTGATTGTAGAGCATTCACTGCCATATCGGAAGATTGATATTACATAGTAGTTCAGTATTCTTTTCTTTATTTCTGTTGTTTCAAGTCTCTTCATCTGTGGTGTGATTGTAGAGCATTCACTGCCATACCGGAAGATTGATATTACATAGTAGTTCAGTATTCTTTTCTTTATTTCTGTTGTTTCAAGTCTCTTCATCTGTGGTGTGATTGTAGAGCATTCACTGCCATACCGGAAGATTGATATTACATAGTAGTTCAGTATTCTTTTCTTTATTTCTGTTGTTTCAAGTCTCTTCATCTGTGGTGTGATTGTAGAGCATTCACTGCCATATCGGAAGATTGATATTACATAGTAGTTCAGTATTCTTTTCTTTATTTCTGTTGTTTCAAGTCTCTTCATCTGTGGTGTGATTGTAGAGCATTCACTGCCATACCGGAAGATTGATATTACATAGTAGTTCAGTATTCTTTTCTTTATTTCTGTTGTTTCAAGTCTCTTCATCTGTGGTGTGATTGTAGAGCATTCACTGCCATATCGGAAGATTGATATTACATAGTAGTTCAGTATTCTTTTCTTTATTTCTGTTGTTTCAAGTCTCTTCATCTGTGGTGTGATTGTAGAGCATTCACTGCCATACCGGAAGATTGATATTACATAGTAGTTCAGTATTCTTTTCTTTATTTCTGTTGTTTCAAGTCTCTTCATCTGTGGTGTGATTGTAGAGCATTCACTGCCATACCGGAAGATTGATATTACATAGTAGTTCAGTATTCTTTTCTTTATTTCTGTTGTTTCAAGTCTCTTCATCTGTGGTGTGATTGTAGAGCATTCACTGCCATATCGGAAGATTGATATTACATAGTAGTTCAGTATTCTTTTCTTTATTTCTGTTGTTTCAAGTCTCTTCATCTGTGGTGTGATTGTAGAGCATTCACTGCCATACCGGAAGATTGATATTACATAGTAGTTCAGTATTCTTTTCTTTATTTCTGTTGTTTCAAGTCTCTTCATCTGTGGTGTGATTGTAGAGCATTCACTGCCATACCGGAAGATTGATATTACATAGTAGTTCAGTATTCTTTTCTTTATTTCTGTTGTTTCAAGTCTCTTCATCTGTGGTGTGATTGTAGAGCATTCACTGCCATATCGGAAGATTGATATTACATAGAAGTTCAGTATTCTTTTCTTTATTTCTGTTGTTTCAAGTCTTTTCATCTGTGGTGTGATTGTAGAGCATTCACTGCCATATCGGAAGATTGATATTACATAGTAGTTCAGTATTCTATTCTTTATTTCTGTTGTTTCAAGTCTCTTCATCTGTGGTGTGATTGTAGAGCATTCACTGCCATACCGGAAGATTGATATTACATAGTAGTTCAGTATTCTATTCTTTATTTCTGTTGTTTCAAGTCTCTTCATCTGTGGTGTGATTGTAGAGCATTCACTGCCATATCGGAAGATTGATATTACATAGTAGTTCAGTATTCTTTTCTTTATTTCTGTTGTTTCAAGTCTCTTCATCTGTGGTGTGATTGTAGAGCATTCACTGCCATACCGGAAGATTGATATTACATAGTAGTTCAGTATTCTATTCTTTATTTCTGTTGTTTCAAGTCTCTTCATCTGTGGTGTGATTGTAGAGCATTCACTGCCATATCGGAAGATTGATATTACATAGTAGTTCAGTATTCTATTCTTTATTTCTGTTGTTTCAAGTCTCTTCATCTGTGGTGTGATTGTAGAGCATTCACTGCCATATCGGAAGATTGATATTACATAGTAGTTCAGTATTCTTTTCTTTATTTCTGTTGTTTCAAGTCTCTTCATCTGTGGTGTGATTGTAGAGCATTCACTGCCATACCGGAAGATTGATATTACATAGTAGTTCAGTATTCTATTCTTTATTTCTGTTGTTTCAAGTCTCTTCATCTGTGGTGTGATTGTAGAGCATTCACTGCCATATCGGAAGATTGATATTACATAGTAGTTCAGTATTCTTTTCTTTATTTCTGTTGTTTCAAGTCTCTTCATCTGTGGTGTGATTGTAGAGCATTCACTGCCATATCGGAAGATTGATATTACATAGTAGTTCAGTATTCTTTTCTTTATTTCTGTTGTTTCAAGTCTCTTCATCTGTGGTGAAATTGTAGAGCATTCACTGCCATATCGGAAGATTGATATTACATAGTAGTTCAGTATTCTTTTCTTTATTTCTGTTGTTTCAAGTCTCTTCATCTGTGGTGTGATTGTAGAGCATTCACTGCCATATCGGAAGATTGATATTACATAGAAGTTCAGTATTCTTTTCTTTATTTCTGTTGTTTCAAGTCTTTTCATCTGTGGTGTGATTGTAGAGCATTATCAGCCATATCGGAAGATTGATATTACATAGTAGTTCAGTATTCTTTTCTTTATTTCTGTTGTTTCAAGTCTCTTCATCTGTGGTGTGATTGTAGAGCATTCACTGCCGTATCGGAAGATTGATATTACATAGTAGTTCAGTATTCTTTTCTTTGTTTCTGTTGTTTCAAGTCTCTTCATCTGTGGTGTGATTGTAGAGCATTCACTGCCATATCGGAAGATTGATATTACATAGTAGTTCAGTATTCTTTTCTTTATTTCTGTTGTTTCAAGTCTCTTCATCTGTGGTGTGATTGTAGAGCATTCACTGCCATACCGGAAGATTGATATTACATAGTAGTTCAGTATTCTATTCTTTATTTCTGTTGTTTCAAGTCTCTTCATCTGTGGTGTGATTGTAGAGCATTCACTGCCATATCGGAAGATTTATATTACATAGTAGTTCAGTATTCTTTTCTTTATTTCTGTTGTTTCAAGTCTCTTCATCTGTGGTGTGATTGTAGAGCATTCACTGCCATATCGGAAGATTGATATTACATAGTAGTTCAGTATTCTTTTCTTTGTTTCTGTTGTTTCAAGTCTCTTTATCTGTGGTGTGATTGTAGAGCATTATCAGCCATATCGGAAGATTGATATTACATAGTAGTTCAGTATTCTTTTCTTTATTTCTGTTGTTTCAAGTCTCTTCATCTGTGGTGTGATTGTAGAGCATTCACTGCCGTATCGGAAGATTGATATTACATAGTAGTTCAGTATTCTTTTCTTTGTTTCTGTTGTTTCAAGTCTCTTCATCTGTGGTGTGATTGTAGAGCATTCACTGCCATATCGGAAGATTGATATTACATAGTAGTTCAGTATTCTTTTCTTTATTTCTGTTGTTTCAAGTCTCTTCATCTGTGGTGTAATTGTAGAGCATTCACTGCCATATGGGAAGATTGATATTACATAGTAGTTCAGTATTCTTTTCTTTGTTTCTGTTGTTTCAAGTCTCTTCATCTGTGGTGTGATTGTAGAGCATTCACTGCCATATCGGAAGATTGATATTACATAGTAGTTCAGTATTCTTTTCTTTGTTTCTGTTGTTTCAAGTCTCTTCATCTGTGGTGTGATTGTAGAGCATTCACTGCCATATCGGAAGATTGATATTACATAGTAGTTCAGTATTCTTTTCTTTGTTTCTGTTGTTTCAAGTCTCTTTATCTGTGGTGTGATTGTAGAGCATTATCAGCCATATCGGAAGATTGATATTACATAGTAGTTCCGTATTCTTTTCTTTATTTCTGTTGTTTCAAGTCTCTTCATCTGTGGTGTGATTGTAGAGCATTCACTGCCATATCGGAAGATTGACATTACATAGTAGTTCAGTATTCTTTTCTTTGTTTCTGTTGTTTCAAGTCTCTTCATCTGTGGTGTGATTGTAGAGCATTCACTGCCATATCGGAAGATTGATATTACATAGTAGTTCAGTATTCTTTTCTTTGTTTCTGTTGTTTCAAGTCTCTCCATCTGTGGTGTGATTGTAGAGCATTCACTGCCATATCGGAAGATTGATATTACATAGTAGTTCAGTATTCTTTTCTTTATTTCTGTTGTTTCAAGGCTCTTCATCCGTGGTGTGATTGTAGAGCATTCACTGCCATATCGGAAGATTGATATTACATAGTAGTTCAGTATTATTTTCATTATTTCTGTTGTTTCAAGTCTCTTCATCTGTGGTGTGATTGTAGAGCATTCACTGCCATATCGGAAGATTGATATTACATAGTAGTTCAGTATTCTTTTCTTTATTTCTGTTGTTTCAAGTCTCTTCATCTGTGGTGTGATTGTAGAGCATTCACTGCCGTATCGGAAGATTGATATTACAAAGTAGTTCAGTATTCTTTTCTTTGATTCTGTTGTTTCAAGTCTCTTCATCTGTGGTGTGATTGTAGAGCATTCACTGCCATATCGGAAGATTGATATTACATAGTAGTTCAGTATTCTTTTCTTTATTTCTGTTGTTTCAAGTCACTTCATCTGTGGTGTAATTGTAGAGCATTCACTGCCATATCGGAAGATTGATATTACATAGTAGTTCAGTATTCTTTTCTTTGTTTCTGTTGTTTCAAGTCTCTTTATCTGTGGTGTGATTGTAGAGCATTCACTGCCATATCGGAAGATTGATATTACATAGTAGTTCAGTATTCTTTTCTTTGTTTCTGTTGTTTCAAGTCTCTTTATCTGTGGTGTGATTGTAGAGCATTATCAGCCATATCGGAAGATTGATATTACATAGTAGTTCAGTATTCTTTTCTTTATTTCTGTTGTTTCAAGTCTCTTCATCTGTGGTGTGATTGTAGAGCATTCACTGCCATATCGGAAGATTGATATTACATAGTAGTTCAGTATTCTTTTCTTTGTTTCTGTTGTTTCAAGTCTCTTCATCTGTGGTGTGATTGTAGAGCATTCACTGCCATATCGGAAGATTGATATTACATAGTAGTTCAGTATTCTTTTCTTTGTTTCTGTTGTTTCAAGTCTCTTCATCTGTGGTGTGATTGTAGAGCATTCACTGCCATATCGGAAGATTGATATTACATAGTAGTTCAGTATTCTTTTCTTTATTTCTGTTGTTTCAAGTCTCTTCATCCGTGGTGTGATTGTAGAGCATTCACTGCCATATCGGAAGATTGATATTACATAGTAGTTCAGTATTCTTTTCTTTGTTTCTGTTGTTTCAAGTCTCTTCATCTGTGGTGTGATTGTAGAGCATTCACTGCCATATCGGAAGATTGATATTACATAGTAGTTCAGTATTCTTTTCTTTATTTCTGTTGTTTCAAGTCTCTTCATCTGTGGTGTAATTGTAGAGCATTAACTGCCATATCGGAAGATTGATATTACATAGTAGTTCAGTATTCTTTTCTTTGTTTCTGTTGTTTCAAGTCTCTTTATCTGTGGTGTGATTGTAGAGCATTATCAGCCATATCGGAAGATTGATATTACATAGTAGTTCAGTATTCTTTTCTTTATTTCTGTTGTTTCAAGTCTTTTCATCTGTGGTGTGATTGTAGAGCATTCACTGCCATATCGGAAGATTGATATTACATAGTAGTTCAGTATTCTTTTCTTTGTTTCTGTTGTTTCAAGTCTCTTTATCTGTGGTGTGATTGTAGAGCATTCACTGCCATATCGGAAGATTGATATTACATAGTAGTTCAGTATTCTTTTCTTTATTTCTGTTGTTTCAAGTCTCTTCATCTGTGGTGTGATTGTAGAGCATTCACTGCCATATCGGAAGATTGATATTACATAGTAGTTCAGTATTCTTTTCTTTGTTTCTGTTGTTTCAAGTCTCTTCATCTGTGGTGTGATTGTAGAGCATTCACTGCCATATCGGAAGATTGATATTACATAGTAGTTCAGTATTCTTTTCTTTATTTCTGTTGTTTCAAGTCTCTTCATCTGTGGTGTAATTGTAGAGCATTCACTGTCATATCGGAAGATTGATATTACATAGTAGTTCAGTATTCTTTTCTTTGTTTCTGTTGTTTCAAGTCTCTTTATCTGTGGTGTGATTGTAGAGCATTATCAGCCATATCGGAAGATTGATATTACATAGTAGTTCAGTATTCTTTTCTTTATTTCTGTTGTTTCAAGTCTCTTCATCTGTGGTGTGATTGTAGAGCATTCACTGCCATATCGGAAGATTGATATTACATAGTAGTTCAGTATTCTTTTCTTTGTATCTGTTGTTTCAAGTCTCTTCATCTGTGGTGTGATTGTAGAGCATTCACTGCCATATCGGAAGATTGATATTACATAGTAGTTCAGTATTCTTTTCTTTGTTTCTGTTGTTTCAAGTCTCTTTATCTGTGGTGTGATTGTAGAGCATTATCAGCCATATCGGAAGATTGATATTACATAGTAGTTCAGTATTCTTTTCTTTATTTCTGTTGTTTCAAGTCTCTTCATCTGTGGTGTGATTGTAGAGCATTCACTGCCATATCGGAAGATTGATATTACATAGTAGTTCAGTATTCTTTTCTTTGTTTCTGTTGTTTCAAGTCTCTTCATCTGTGGTGTGATTGTAGAGCATTCACTGCCATATCGGAAGATTGATATTACATAGTAGTTCAGTATTCTTTTCTTTGTTTCTGTTGTTTCAATTCTCTTTATCTGTGGTGTGATTGTAGAGCATTATCAGCCATATCGGAAGATTGATATTACATAGTAGTTCAGTATTCTTTTCTTTATTTCTGTTGTTTCAAGTCTCTTCATCTGTGGTGTGATTGTAGAGCATTCACTGCCATATCGGAAGATTGATATTACATAGTAGTTCAGTATTCTTTTCTTTGTTTCTGTTGTTTCAAGTCTCTTCATCTGTGGTGTGATTGTAGAGCATTCACTGCCATATCGGAAGATTGATATTACATAGTAGTTCAGTATTCTTTTCTTTGTTTCTGTTGTTTCAAGTCTCTTCATCTGTGGTGTGATTGTAGAGCATTCACTGCCATATCGGAAGATTGATATTACATAGTAGTTCAGTATTCTTTTCTTTATTTCTGTTGTTTCAAGTCTCTTCATCCGTGGTGTGATTGTAGAGCATTCACTGCCATATCGGAAGATTGATATTACATAGTAGTTCAGTATTCTTTTCTTTATTTCTGTTGTTTCAAGTCTCTTCATCTGTGGTGTGATTGTAGAGCATTCACTGCCATATCGGAAGATTGATATTACATAGTAGTTTAGTATTCTTTTCTTTATTTCTGTTGTTTCAAGTCTCTTCATCTGTGGTGTAATTGTAGAGCATTCACTGCCATATCGGAAGATTGATATTACATAGTAGTTCAGTATTCTTTTCTTTATTTCTGTTGTTTCAAGTCTCTTCATCTGTGGTGTAATTGTAGAGCATTCACTGCCATATCGGAAGATTGATATTACATAGTAGTTCAGTATTTCTTTTCTTTATTTCTGTTGTTTCATGTCTCTTCTTCATCTGTGGTGTGATTGTCGAGCATTCACTGCCATTTCTGAAAATTTATATTACATAGCAGTTTAGATTGTCCAGCATTCCCTACGATATATTAGGACTAATATTACATAACACATCGGTATTTTTTCTTTGTTTCTGTTGTTTCAGTCTCTTCTTCATCTGGTCCCACCCTTTCACTGTGGAAACCGTTAACTATAACCACCTCTTCAACTCCAACAGATTCTTCTCTCGCTCTTCCCGACAGTGGAACTCCCTTCCTCTTACATGCTTCCCTGATAGCTGTAATCTTCAAATATTCATATGTAATGTCAATCGACATCTTCTGATGTCTTGATTCTGATCCCCGTCCTTCTCTATATCGTTTCCTCAAACACCCCCTCTTTACTCTTATACTCACTCTCTGTGACCCCTTGCGTGCTAGTGGCCTTGGGGGTGAAATGCTTATAAGATAAATAATTCAAATTTCGTAGGAAATATTTTTGCGTAATATTTTGAAAATTTTTGTATTTATTTTTTGTAAAAAATGCCATCGATTCTATGTTAGCTGCATATATCATGTTTATAAGATTGTACCCGCCAATACAAAAGATTCTATTTTTTTTTTTTTTTTTAAGCGTATCACCCCAAGCAAGGCCGGTGGCCACTATCACGCATGGGGTTACAGAAGGGTTGGAGGAAGAGCAGATAGGAGTGGTAAAGGAAGGGATGTGGAGAAAGAGAAGGACGGAGGGTCGATCGAGGCAGGGGGGTTACGGGAGATATAGAGCGAGAGCAGATAGGAATGAAAGATGTCAGGAAGTGGATAGATCAAGGCAATTGGAGATGACGATTGACGCTACACTTAAACCGTTGGAGATTGTATTTGTCAGGGAAACAGTACGGGTATTATGCAAAGGCATGTCTCCTAAAAGAAAAAGCTTTATAAATTAGGACGTGGGTATATTCAGCGTCCAGATATTAATAAAAACAATGCAACTGGACTGTTTATAATGTGAATGCGTTTCTAGTTATCCGACTATAAAAGAATTCAATAAAAATAAATTTGAAATATGTCGTAAGTGGTCAGGAATTAATACAAGAAATATGCACATAATTATCAAGAATCTCAATCAAGCTTTAGATTTCAAATTTCGTGGGAAATATTTTTGCACCATTTTTTAAAAATATTTTACTATGAAAATTTTTCTATTTGTTTTTTTTTTTTTTCTTATTTTCTCTGAAACATATAGCGACCCTCCGAAGCATTGTTGCAGACCTTATTTGGGCGTAGGACATTAGTTTGGGAACGAAAATAATAGAAGGAAAAAAAGATGAGAAATAAAAAGAATGAGAATGGGTGTATGTAAGAAAGAGAAAGTGAAAGAGAAAGAGAGAGGGTAGAGAGTGAGAGGTGATAGTGGATATAGAAAAAGGCGAAGAGGGAGGAGAAAACAGTGAGAATAGGTCGCGTCTGGAAAGATGAGAGAAATATCAACGAGTCGAATATTTATTCAGCTTTCTTGAACATTCTGTTATGTTTTCTGGAAGAAAGAAATTTGCTACAGGGGAACGCGTCACTCCAACTCGCTAATTAAAATTCCTCAACAGGTGATTGTGGGCGCCTACAAGAAAGCAATACTTAACAAGATAATCACGTCGACCGTTTCGCTAGAGCTGTGAGTTCGATTCTCATTGATGGCTCACTAGGTAGGGCCTTGTGTCAGACAAAGATAGACTTAGTATCTTCGGAAACGTGCTTTCTACGAGGCAGCCTAACCGGTTCGATGAGAGAGTAATTAAAATATTATAATTGAGAGTAACGAACAGTTATGTAAAATCAGTCTGCCTCTAAGACAATGAATATTGGATAATCTCATCACAGATGAAGAAAAGACTTGAGGCAAAAGAAATGTGGTTCTACAGAAGGATGCTGAGAATACAACGGATCGAACATGGAAGAGAAAGAGTACTGAACTGCTACGTGAAATCTGTTCTCCTATATGGTGGACAATATCCTCATAGATGAAGAAAAGACTTGAGGCAACAGAAATGTGGTTCTACAGAAGGATGCTGAGAATACCAGAAGCCGAACATGTGAGCCACGACGAAATTTTAGAGAAAATGGAAACAAAAAGGACAGGAAGAGACAATTGAAATTTATACGTCACGTAATGAGGAAAGAGGGTTTGGAAAATTTGAAACTCACAGGTCATGATGAATGCTCGAGGGACAGAGGAAAACAGTACATAACCTAAGGAACGGACTTGTGCAAATGGCTGACAGAATATGGATTAGGAATGATAGTAAAAGACAACTTTTACTAAGCGTTACAAAGGATAGGAAATTTGGGAGAGCTATGATCGCAAACATACTGAAGAAACCCCGAGCCGTCAGTGTTGAAAACGTATCCCTCACTACCTAATTATACTCATATATACGGTTTGCTCTCCGTAATGGTTCCCTAAGCGTCGAAAAGAGTCAGTGGATAAAATCTTTTCGGCATGATTGATTTATTTAGCGTCATATCACCCTCCCATGGGTTATTTAATGCTAAAGTATAAATTTTTTGAGCGTTATTTTATGTTTATTTGCATTATTTACATTATTCGAACTGTTATCCTCATCGCCATATTCGCAATGTCTCGGCTGTTGTACGCTCCGGTCTTCTTCAGGTAATTAGAATTTCGAACCAAACCCTTCATTTCGTTCATTGGTGGGGTGGGGGGTAGATCCTTCTAGCTCCACGTGCCATGCCTCTCTCGGATGTCTCTGTTATTTCCCCTTAACTCAACTCTAAAAATTTTAGTTCACTACTGCTGTGGCCTGATATTGAACTCACAACTCTTTGTGTCTAGTCACTGGATTTAACCAACGTCTTTATCCAATGAGCCATGTCTTTATGTCGCCGACTGAATATGTTTTGAACGCAATTGTATGCCTTCATCTAGAGATAAAATGTCACTTAACTCTAAATTTGTATATTGGTAATTTTTTTTACATAAAAATCTAATGCCGGTATTTTTACGATAAAAATGTATTTTTATATTTTGTTTGGATGAGGGCTCACTATTTGTCCATAGCTGGGACCCTAACAGGTGCTACCACCCCGGTTCTGGCAACAACAGCAATTAAGATGTGGTTCTTCCCTCCTCAAAACTACCAGTCTCCCGATCAGAGGTCTTGCTGCTGGATGTAGTTTATCGTCTTACCGAGGACTATTTCTGCATGGAGGAATTCACTGATACATATGTGCTTCGTATGCACTTTCAGATCAAACGCAATTTTGCCAGACAGCCATACGTAAGAAGATGAAAAAGAACATTCACAAAGAGAGAAAGTGAGAGAAAGAGAGTGAGTATAAATATCAGGAGAGTAAAGTTCTGTGTAAATATAATGCAGGCCCCTGAGAAATAATATGTAGGAACAAACATCTTTGACATTAGCAGGCCAAAAGCATCTATCAAAAATAAATAAATAAAAATAAATAAAAAATAAATAAATAAAAAATAAATAAATAAAAAATAAAAAAATAAAAAATAAAAAAATGAATAAATAAAAGAAGAAGAAAAGTAAATTAATAAAAAACTACCGAAGGAAGACGGACCGAGTGAAACGGTGAAAGAAAATCACCTGTCATTGTGAGGCTCATTATCAACGCTATGCCTAATAATAATCTGTCCGAAGTAGGTACATTGGAGCTATTTAGGTGAACTACTAACAGTACCTTTGCTCCAATACCCTTTAAAAAGGCATGAATCCATAAATTTTGCATTCAGCAAAGGGTCAAATAGCAGGGTACAATAGGGTTATGACATTTCTGTCACCCTATGTTAACCCCTAGTCAAAATTTTAACACTAGTTACAAATGGTTAAAAAAAAAAAAAATTAAAGACGATCACCCAGCAACAGTTTTTCTAATTTTTTACAGTGAATTTCATTCTTTACAAGGCCCGAGAACCACTCGGGTAGAGGGTGGTGAATATGTGGGGAAGATAACGGTTAACCCTAGAATTGAACAGGTTAAGAGTTTAGTAAAAATACACTTAGGAGTCAGTTTCACAAAGCAGCTCTTCTAGGGAAGACACTGCTCGGGAGGTTAACATTAAAAGTATTTCGCTACAATGTTTGCCGCATGGCGGGTTTTTTCCGTGACGGTTAGAACTGGTGGAATTTAGTAATGTAGTTCGTCTTATCACTTTCCATGGCAAAAGCAATAGAACAGCGAGAGACTTGCGACGTTTTGTCCCTGAGAAAGTGGCTGTCGGGTGGAAAGTAATTTGTCACCCGCATGGACGTGGGGAAGGTTTTGAACTCTATCGAGACTAGTATTTGGGTACTAGGTAGCAGGGTTTCATTTTCGGCCTGATCTGGCTCTTGTAAATTAAAGGATAGCAAGAGAAGCGTCCCGTACTTACTGGAGCACTATAGGGAACTGACCATTTTTCCAGGATCTTTAGCGATGGATTACATGTACGGTGTTTATTCGTTCCCCAACCAGGACGAGAAAGTGACACAACGTCTTTTTAAAGTGGGGACCCGAGCGTGTGCACCCGGGCAAAGTACAAAAATTACCCACAGCCAACGCAACCGTCGGTTGCGCTGGCCTCGGTGCGAGCACCGATCCCTCCCTCTGGTACAATGGGAGGGCGCGGCTTCGGGGAGCTGTTCCCCACGGCTGGGCACCTCTCAGTATAATTTTCCCAGTTGCCCCTCTGTCCTTTGACAGAGAAGGCCCTGAGTACACGCTGCCTAAAGACAGAGATGCAACTGACAGATGATAACCCATGCGTTACTAATTCCTCCAAGGAAGTACTGAATACAACCAGCCAGTTTCTCCCCCACTGAGATGTTAAAGCTAGATCAGAGGAGAGATCAGCTGCTAATATCTGCTTATCAAGAAATTGGATGCTATGATAGTTATGATAGATTAAGTTCTAAAATAAAATCGCTATAGAGGAAGAAGATTATTTCCCGGCATATTTTTCGGAGTTACTTTTATTCTTTATTAGTTTGGTTTGTTGTGTTTTGCGGTATGTCAACACCTCAATGGGTTATTTAATGCCGACAACTTTTTTTTTCTGGTAATTTTTTTGTTTTGGCAAAAATCTATTTCTGGTAATATTTTTTCATAAAAAATGTATAGCTGGTAATATTATTTCAAATCATGTATTGCTGTTAATTTTGTTTTCTAAAACGTATTGCTGGCAACAGTTTTTCTTCAAAAATATATTGCTGGTAACAGTTCTTTTTTTTTTCGAAAATATATTGCTGGTCATAGTTTTTTTCTTCAAAAATTTATTTCTGGTACGGAATTTTTACAAATATTTCTGGTATTAAAACCTATTTTTACACTTTTATAATGATTTTTACCTCAGTTTAACTATTTTCCCATGCCTGGGACCCTAACAGGTACTACCACCCCGGGTCAGCGTGGACCTGGGAATACAAGCAATTAAGAGGTGGTTCGACGCTGCTCAAAATCTTCTGATCAGAGGCCTTGCTGTTGAACGTAGTTTATCGTCATACCCAGTACGCAGATGCAGTTTATCGTCATACCCAGGACGGTTTATTCTTTATACTGTAAAACCAATGCCGGAATTGATGCATACATGCTAATTTGTGAAGCTAATTTTAACTGCTTTTTATCTTTATTTTTTATTCATATGGGAAGGGCTAGTTTTCCTACTTTATAATCAAAGGTTCCCTTTATTCCCTTTTAGAGGACAAGAACTTCTCACTTGTCATTGGCCAGAAAATGTTTTAGATTTGGGATGTGTAAATAAATAACGCTTTCATGGTAAGTAAGCAAATACAGTAAGGGGGATACAAGTGAGAATCGCTTTTTAGAAAAGAAAAAAAAAGTCAGTGAGATAATTAGATTTGCCTCAAATAATTCCACACGTTTTGTTCGTCTCTCAAAATCGGACTGCATCTTGTTTTAATTGTGAGTTTATTTGTTCTTCAGATTTCGAGCTATTCCGTCGTTCCCTTTTTATTTCTTTTAGCCCAAATCTCTTAAGATGCTTTGAATGCGCGTTCTCCTCCACTCGCAGACAATTTATCATTCGGTCTGCATACCATCTTTGGCACATTTATGTATATATAAAAAAATTAAAGAAAAGATTTGAAAAAGACAGTGTGGTATTTTTTATTTTAAAAATGTTTGGCATTTGTTACTCTAATCATGAAATCGTTTTTTAAAATAGTGCGACTATTGTGCATGTTCTATAATAACATTTTTAAGTCTCTCCCCCTCCACAAAAAAATAATGAAAATTTATTATACTAAGCTACTAACCCGAGTAAAACCAACTTTGTACCCTCTTATCTGTTTGTACGTTTCTCCCAAAACCGGTTTCGATCGGTCAATGCATGGCGATAAGTCACAGAATTTTATACGAGGACCATTCAATAAATAAGGTGAATTTTTCGGTATAAGGACTTCTAATACAGATAGAAGCTTACTTTTTAAAAAATTTTCAACGTAGTCTCCCAGCACTGTCACACACCTTTCCCATCTGTGCACAAGCTTCCGTATTCCCTCAGCGTAAAAATCTTTGGACTGATGTCTCAGCCAGTCGCTCACAACACTTTTGACTTCATCGTCACTATTAAACTTCCTGCCTCTCGAGAACGCTTTCAAGGGACCAAACAGGTGAAAGTCTGAAGGGGCAAGGTCTGGGCTGTAAGGGGGATGAGGGAGCAGTTCCCAGCCCAGCTCGTTGATGGTCTGCACCGTTTGGGCTGCTATGTGAGGCCTTGCGTTGTCATGATGCAAGATGACTCCTTCTGACTGATGACCCCTGCGTTTGTCCCAACAGATAAGCTCAAAGTCCTTGCAATGTCATCCACTGTCACTCTTCTGTCAGACTGGATGAGGTCATTGACTGATTCGATCACCTCAGGAGACCTCACTTTTGTAGGCCTCCCAGGCCTGTCTTCATCCTCAACACTGCTCCGTCCTTCTTTAAACAATTTAGCCCACTTGTAGACATTTTTTTTACTGAAACATGTGGCACCATACACAGTTGACATTCTCCTATGAATTTCAACTGGTTTGCACCCTTCAGCAACCAAAAACTTGATAACTGACCGCTGTTCAATCCTGGAGCATGCTTCTTGGTCGGCCATCTTTGTTAATCGCCAAAACTCTCAAAGTTTTTTTTTAATCTGCAAAAGAAATTAAATCCATGTGAAAAAGTCCTTATACCGAAAAATTCACCTTATTTATTGAATGACCCTCGTCTATAGATAAATCAAAATTAAGAATTTTATACGGAAATGATAATGCTGAACCATTTCCATACAGGAATTATTCTGCATTCAGTATTATTGGCGTTTAAATTTATAAAATCTTTAAAATAGTATTTCAGATAATTAGGCTACTCAAGTCCACTAACTGTTATAGCTCTTTCTAGTATTGATGGGTGTTTCCTTCCCAACCTTTGGTTTGAAGTAGTGGGGAAAATCAACATTATTATTTTCACTACGAGAGGACTGCCAATTTTACTCTCCAGATTTCAGTACGATCTCCACACTGTTTATATCTATAAATTCTCCATCTTCAATATTGAACAATATAGCTAAATATATATGATAAAAATGAAGTCTTAAGATATGCTATATTTATCGGTGAAAGTACTCAATATCAAGGATAGAGCGTAGATAAATGATAGCCTGAAGATTGTGTTCAAGCAAGAAACAGATTGTCACCGCTATCTATCTATCTATCTATCTATCTATCTATCTATCTATCTATCTATTATTTTCTTCCTATCTATCTATCTATCTATCTATCTATCTATCTATCTATCTATCTATCTATTATTTTCTTCCTATCTATCTATCTATCTATCTATCTATCTATCTATCTATCTATCTATCTATCTATCTATCTATCTATCTATCTATTACTTTCTTCCTATCTATCTATCTATATATCTATCTATCACTCGCATTTGAGCGACGATGAAGTTTTAGAGAAAATGGAAACTGAAAGGACACTTAACATCAGGAAGAGACAGTTGAAATTTCTAGGGTATACAATGAGGAAAGAAAGGTTGGAAAACTTCATACTCACAAGACTAATTGCAGACAAGAGAGACAGGAGAAAATAACACAAAATCCAAGGTTTAAAAGAGGCAGCAATAAGTCGTAATATATTAAGAGCTACAAATGAGAGGAATTTGTGGAGAGCCGTGATCGAAAGCGTTTTAAAGGTACATGGTATATAGAAGAGGAATAATGATGATGATGAAAATACTTTATCTCAGAATGCTGTACGTAAAAAAAAAATGAGGAGTTTTACGTATCGATAGCAGAAATACTTGAAGAAACGGTATATATATATATATATATATATATATATATATATATATATATATATATATATATATATAAATTCATAACTATAAATTGTCTTACCAGTTCACCCCTGAAGATGATCTTGCATGGGATTGAAAATACTTGGGAAAATAATAGGAAAAATAGACCTAATGTGTCCAGATTTTCAAACTGAACATGCTTGAATGAAAATATGATGCCTACATACACACATACATACATACATACATACATACATACATACATTATGAAATGGACAAAGCCGACAATTTTTTAAAGACATTTTTATGTTTATACATTCTTTCTATAGATACAAATATTTAAGTAAATGCTCTGTTTTATAATTAACAGTATTAAACAATATTTACCGGCCTGAATGTCCGAGAAATTTTCTTAAAATAATGGTCGGACATTGTCCATTTCATAATGTGTGACGTCATTTGTTTACATTTGATACGCCATGAGCAGATATGAATGTACGTGAGAGATTCATGGAAGATTAAAGTTTAAAGACAGTAAAATTGACATTGCAAACGGAACGCTCCTCTGTAGCCGAAACGGTTAAGGCACGTCAGGTTATATGATGGTTCCGTATAGGATACAGGTTCGATTCCTGTCGGAGGATGAAATTTTGCTATGAATATTTCTCGGACATTCAGGTCGGTAAATGTTGTTTAATACTTTTTATTATAAAACAGAGCATGAGGCGAAAGTTTATGACCTGCTTTGATTTATTTTCAAATTACATCTTTTCGGCGCAAAAGCTAAGTTAAACTTGGTTCAAAATATTTTAAATAAACATTATAATTTCTGATTTTCTTAAAATAAGTTTTTAAAAAATGATAATTGATATTTAAAAAATTTCAAACTGAGATTTTCATTGATTCTATGAAATCGAAAAAAATGGTCAATTTTGCTGACTAAAAAAAAAAAAAACAAGATTTTTAACGAAATTTTCAGACGTGTTAGGAACGATTAACAAATGTAAAAAAATACCACAAAAATACTTTGATCTTTCCTCTTAATAATAACATAAACATTTAGACGATAAAATTTTGTTTTCGTCAAGTTTGGCGTCTTTTTCATCAAGCTATGCTCTTTTTTTTACATTTCGTGGAGGTACCTAACTTAAATATTTGTATCTATAAAAAGAATGTATAAATATAAAAATGTCTTAATATATATATATATATATATATATATATATATATATATATATATATATATATATATATATATATATATATATATATATCAGATATTCATGTCATCAGAATGAGTGATGATCAGATGCCGAAAATCCTCATGTCTCGCCAACTTTTTCATGGTAAGCGTAATGTAGGCCATCCTTGGTTACGCTTCAAGGACAAACTCAAATACAATTTAAATGCTGCAAACATCTCTATAGAGGAGTTCGAAAATGCTGTTGAAAACCGAGCAAAATGGAGAAACTCAATCATCTGAGAGAATTAAGTACCAAATCTAAATCTCGGGCCAATACATCAGCCCATATGACGGTCAACCCTTCAGCATGTCCCTCATGCGGACTTGTTTGAAAATCCCGAGCATGATCGTTCTCTCATACGAAACGTAAACATGAAAACTGAACTGAAAGACACTCTTAAGTCGAAAACGACGGGAGTGTCCATCATCATCATCATCATCATCATCATCATCATCATCATCATATATATATATATATATATATATTTATTATAAATTAACTGATTTAAAATATATTTTTTCGCTACACAGTAATAACCCTGTTTCAAAAATGGAAGCTAAAACCTTCGAATTTAATTTTGTTATTAAATTGAAGACATTAGTTCCATTTCCTCGTCAAGCGAATTTTGGCGTAGAAATAATCTGTAAAAAATGTTATAAATTTTAATGTACCTAGTTTTAAGTATAGCTAAAATAACTAATGTGATTACAGGCATTACTGTAAATCAGTTGGAAAATGTTTTCCGTGAACTGCAAAATCGTATAACCCTTTGTATTGCTAATGACGGAGGAAACTTAAATAAAATTTTAATAAAACCTTAAAAAATATAGATTTACTTCGTTCTAAACTTTTTTACAAATTATTTCTATCTCAAATACAAATAAAGTTATAAATTTTTTAAAGTGCACACGAACTTTATGGACACCCTGTATGTATGTATATATATATATATATATATATATATATATATATATATATATATTGTGTATATTTCGGCAGCAATTTTTCATTAATGCATGTTTCATTAAATAATATACACAGGTTTTGTCTATTTATTTTAAGTAAGATCCTTTCATATTGGCTGATAAGCTTAATCACATTATCGTTGAAAGACGAAAGGAAATCACCATATTGATACATATTTAAATCCAGTCTAAGCTTTCGGCTTACATAAGCCATTATCAAAGATGACAATTTCAATAAATCAAAAAACACATAGACGAAACTACAATAATAGCCCGCCCTTGCTGCTTGAATAAGCTCAAAGTAACGACAAACTCGTATTTACGAGACAAGAAAAGCTAATATCGCGTCGCAGCTCGTGACGTCATACATGACCACGCGAGAGTGAAAAACGAGAAGTATTAAGTATGGGAAGCCGTTGGCATAAACCAATGGCTTCAGCTATAGATTATAGGTATTTAAGAATGTTTGTGGAGATTTCATAGTTTATTTTATTCAGGTTAGGTTTCAAATGTTTTATGTATATAGCTTCAAGGATTTTTAATTTTTGTTTATTGTTTTCATGTTTAAGTATAGTTGTGTTTTCAACAAGGATTTTCCGAAATTGTTTACGCGGCCAGGCAGGTTGTTTTAAATGTATTTCAATGATAATGTTATTAAGCTTATCAGACAATATGAA
>OZ038496.1:88884661-89032161 GCA_964036315.1 Acanthosepion esculentum
GTTGTACGCCGAGGACTTCTTCAGGATCTGTCCATATCTCTGAGATGAGGTATTATGATTATTTGCTTTTTTACATTATTTGGACTGTCATCGTCATCTTCATTGACATATTCACAACGTTGCTGCCGTTGTACGCCGAGGACTTCTTCAGGATCTGTCCATATCTCTGAGATGAGGTATTATGATTATTTGCTTTTTTACATTATTTGGACAGGCATCGTCATCTTCATTGACATATTCACAACGTTGCGGCCGTTGTACGCCGAGGACCTCTTCAGGATCTGACCATATTTCTGAGATGATGTATTATGATTACTTGCCATATTTACATTATTTGGACTGATATCCTCATCTTCATTGACATATTGACATCTTTGCGGTCGTGTTTCCCCGATCACTTGTAGTGTTCAGAGAAACATTCTCTTGGGAGTCGGTTGCCCAAAGCAACGGTTTGTGAGAAGTTGTTGTTCGGGGGGAACTTACGTCTCCTCCAATGGGATGCAAAAGGAATGACGGTGGTTAGCTACAATGTGCCTGCTATTGTGAGTCTTAGCCGTGAAGGTAAGAACTGGTGGAGCTGAGGAATGTAGTTTCTAATAAGACGTGTTTTCTATTTGTCTGTATGTCTGTCTGTCTGTCTGTCTCTGTGTCTCTGATTCTCCTGCTCTCTATCCACGCAATTGCTCAGAGCAGCTATTTGCTTTTCCACGTGGTATTTAATCCCCACCCGCCCTCTGCTTGTATCATAGCAGCAGCGACATGCACCAGCCAAATAAATAAACCAATTGATTTCCTTTGGTCTTTTGTCGTCGTGTAAATACAGCAGGGAAAAGCTCAGCAAACAACATTCTTGGTACCCTTTTCATGACGACTTCTCACCATTCAGTTCACACTTACGAGAGAAAAGCGACACAAGAATTCCAAACGGTAATTTAACAGCATACTTATCGGGGGGCACTAGTCTGGCATGAGGACAACAAAAACTGGTATCAGGAGGAAAAGGTGATCTATCTATCTATCTATCTATCTATCTATCTATCTATCTATCCCAATCTCGTCATTATCTATCTATCTATCTATCTATCTATCTATCTATCTATCTATCTATCTATCTATCCCAATCTCGTCATTATCTATCTATCTATCTTTTCTATCTATCTATCTATCTATCTATCTATCTATCTATCTATCTATCTATCTATCTATCTATGCTAGTCTTTTCATTATCTATCTATCTATCTATTTATCTATCCTAGTCTCAGTATCTATCTATCTATCTATCTATCTATCTATCTATCTATCTATCTATCTATCTATCTATCTATCTATCTATGCTAGTCTTTTCATTATCTATCTATCTATCTATCTATCTATCTATCTATCTATCTATCTATCTATCTATCTATCCTAGTCTCAGTATCTATCTATCTATCTATCTATCTATCTATCTATCTATCTATCTATCTATCTATCTATGCTAGTCTTTTCATTATCTATCTATCTATCTATCTATCTATCTATCTATCTATCTATCTATCTATCTATCTATCTATCTATCTACCTATCTATGCTAGTCTTTTCATTATCTATCTATCTATCTATCTATCTATCTATCTATCTATCTATCTATCTATCTATCTATCTATGCTAGTCTTTTCATTATCTATCTATCTATCTATCTATCTATCTATCTATCTATCTATCTATCTATCCCAATCTCGTCATTATCTATCTATCTATCTATCTATCTATCTATCTATCTATCTATCTATCTATCTATCTATCTATCTATCTATCCTAGTCTCAGTATCTATCTATCTATCTATCTATCTATCTATCTATCTATCTATCTATCTATCTATCTATCTATCTATCCCAATCTCGTCATTATCTATCTATCTATCTATCTATCTATCTATCTATCTATCTATCTATCTATCTATCTATCTATCTATCTATGCTAGTCTTTTCATTATCTATCTATCTATCTATCTATCTATCTATCTATCTATCTATCTATCTCAGTCTGTTCATATATATATATATATATATATATATATATATATATATATATATATATATATATATATATATACCGGGTGTAAAAGCAAAATTGTTCCATTGTTAGCTTGATCTCGAAGCAATTGTATCTAAGAAATCATTAAAGATATTTTAATGGAATTCTCCGAAGCACTATTAGACTCTTCTTTGAGCAGTGAGATGTTTCTTAGTAGAATGTATAATTACACTCGAAACTTAACAGAAGAATCGATGATGAAATCTATCATAAACGAAAAATGTTCATCATTAATTATTCATAGCTAAGGATCAGAATCTCATGAAGGATTAATATAAAGTGTGTGTATACACACACACACACATATATATATGTATATATGTATATGTATATGTATATATATATATATATGTGTGTGTGTGTGTATGCACACACTTTATATTAATCCTTCATCCATCGATGAACGGATACGAAAGTTTGCCGACGACGATCTATCTATCTATCTATCTATCTATCTATCTATCTATCTATCTATCTATCTATCTATCTATCTATGCCAGTCTTTTTATTATCTATCTATCTATCTATCTATCTATCTATCTATCTATCTATTTATCTATCTATCTATCTTGAGTCTGTTTGTCTATCAATATGCATATTTGTTAAAACATCTTGGCGAGAAAAGAAAAAAAGCTAAGTGCGTTTTAAATGTTTCTCTTAATGAAGAAAAAAAAAATAAATAAGAAAAAAGACGATTTAAAATCTCTTAAAACATTTTGCACTTGATAATCCGCCACATAAAAACCGGCAGGAAAACGAATAAGAAAAAGAAACAACACAGCAAAAATACAAAGTTAATAAACAAATAAAAAAGAAAAAAATCGATAAAAAGAAAAACTGAAAAAAATTCCTGAATATTATTCAATTCAGTGAATCTCAGAGACAGAATAAATCTGATTTTGTTTTGCAAAATCGTTATCATTATTATCTTTAGTGAAACTCACCTAATTCCTTTAGTGAATAGAACATTGATTTTAATTATAATATTATAATATTATAATTGATTATAATTGTTGAAAGATCAATTATAATAGATCCCGCTATAACTAAAAATTGGTTATTACAAATGTTTATTTTTTTTATATTGCTTTCTTGTCTGTGTTTTTATCTATGCATATATCAACAACTTGTCTCACTCTTCATTCAGTATCTATCTATCTATCTATCTATCTATCTATCTATCTATCTATCTATCTATCTATCTATCTATCTATCTATGCCAGTCTTTTCATTATCTATCTATCTATCTATCTATCTATCTATCTATCTATCTATCTATCTATCTCTTCATAATCCATCTATTATATATGTTTATTCTTCATTTTTTCTATCTATTAGCTCATCCCATAAGTTCTGTCCGAATTTTAACTTTTTGTTAAATTGAACGAAATTTAAAGAGTATTTTATAATGTCTAATGGAGCTGAACATTATTTTTATGTTTAGATGCATTTAAACTGAGAACAATAAAATAAAATTTTGTTTGCTTAAAACCCTGCTAACATGGAAGTACCCAAGAATCATTTGAGGCACATAATGTTTTATGACTTCAAGAAAGGAAACTCAGCAGCTGAAGCGACTAGAAACATTCATTCAGTTTATGGAGAGGAATGTGTGAATGAAAGAACTTTCAGAAGATGGTTGCAAAATTCAGAGGTGGAGATTTCACCCTTGAAGATGAATATCGAACCGGACGTCCAGTTGAGTTTAATGAAAAGCTTTTTGAAGCAGCCCTTGAAGAAAATCCTGCTTTATCAGTTGAGGAATTGGCAGTGATTCTCAGTTCAAACCATACAACTGTTCATCATCTTCAACAACTTGGAAAAGTTCCTAAACTTGGAAAATGGGTGCCTCATGAATTGTCTGAAAACAACCTCAAATCCCGAGTTGACATCTGCTCTTCTCTCCATTCTCACCAACTTGTTTCACCTTGTTTCACCTTTTTTGGATAGACTTTTGACTGGCGACGAAAAATGGATCTTTTATCGAAATGTTAAGCGTCGGAGACAGTGGCTTGGTAAAAGGAAAGGACCCCAGCCACAGCCGAGAAGGGAACTTCATGGGCAAAAGGTTCTTCTTTCAATCTGATGGGATTACCAAGGAATAATCTACTTTGAATTCTTACCACCTAATGCAACAATTAATGCTCAAATATACTGTCAGCAATTAGAGCGTTTGAACCAAACTTTGAGGAAAAAAGACCGGCTCTAGTGAATCGAAAACGGGTGATGTTTTATCAGGACAATGCGTGGCTATACACAGCAAGAATCACGTCACAAAAGCTCGAAGAACTTGGTTGGGAGAAAATTCCTCATCCACCTTACTCTCCCGACCTTGCTCCTTCAGACTACCATTTGTTTCGTAGCTTACAGAATCATTTGGAAGAAACAGATTTTGTAACACAGGAAGAGGTTAAAACTGACATTTGTGAGTTCTTCGAATCGATGCCAAAAGGATTTTACAGAAATTGAATTAGTAAGCTTGTTAATAGATGGAAGGAAGTCATAGATAATCAGGGAAAATATATTTGTAATTAAATGTAACATTTGGTCACTTGTTTTCTTTATTCAAAATTCGGACAGAACTTATAGGATGACCTGATATCTATCTATCTATCTATCTATCTATCTATCTATCTATCTATCTATCTATCTATCTATCTATCTATCTATCTTAGATCTGTTTATCTCTAGGAGGAATATTCTACAGGGTCTCCATAAAGTTCGTGTGCACTTTAAAAAATTAATAACCTTATTTGTATTTACGATAGAAATAATCTGTGAAAAAATGTTATAAAGTTTAATGTACCTTGTTGTAAGTATAGCTAAAATAACTAATGTGATTTCAGACATTACTGTAAATCAGTTGGCAAATGTTTTCCGTGAACTGCAAAATCGTATTACCCTTTGTATTGCTAATGATGGAGGACATGTGGAAACTTAAATAAAATTTCAATAAAACCTTAAAAAAATATAGATTTACTTCTTTCTAATCCTTTTTACAAATTATTTCTATCGCAAATACAAATAAAGTTATACATTTTTTAAAGTGCACACGAAGTTTATGGACACCATATATATATATATATATATATATATATATATATATATATATACATATATATATATATATACATATATATATCAATGTACTATTATGTAAAAATGATGATAATAATGTACTTATCTGTGTTTCTCAGTTACCTGAGTGATCGTCTTCTGCGAGAAGAAATAAAAGAAGAGAGATAGATAGAGAGAGAAAGAGAGAGAAAGAAAGAAAAAGATAGATAGATAGATAGATAGAGAGAGAGAGAGAGAGAGAGAGAGAGAGAGAGAGAGAGAGACATAATCAGTGAAAGAGTAATAAATGGATGAAAGTAATCCGAGGAAGACATGACTTGTACATATCCTCAATTCCAAGGGTTTTTGTTGGAAAAGCAAAGCAGTCTTATCTGCTAGAAAATGTAAATGAAACATTCTACTTTGATGTTTAGAAGCGGGCTACCTTAGCTCAGGACAAGAGCAAAAAAAAAGATTAAAAAAAAAGAACCAGATTAAGGTATTTTAAATTATTATTATTGTGATCACCGTCCTCTGTGTGATGAGGTTGAAATAATAGACAGAGAACATCACTGGAAAATACGAAAACTTAAGGAATCAGCACATATAATAGGCCACAAAAATCTCCTGAGCCGACCAAGCATAGAAATGAATACGAATTGGGAACCAGTAATAAGGAGTGCTAGAGAAAAGCAATGAATAACAAAAATTGCAATATAAGTTCTGGTAAAAAAATGTAATAATATTAACAGAAACATTGCAATATGAGCACTGGTAAGAAATGATTTCTGCGACATTAGGCTTATAAGTTCCAATAATTCATACACAGGTGTACTCAAGGACACGTGGCCTAGGGAATAATGGCGTTGGTTAGATCCAGTTACTAGACCCAAATAGAAACAAGTGATTTCAGAAGTTCCACATAGATTTGAGATTGCTTTCGAAACTAAAATTGTAGAAGTGACCAGATTCTGTCTCTATCTCTGCGATGAGGTATTATGATTACTTACATTACTTACATTATTCGGACTGTTATCGTCATCTTTATTGCCATATTCACCACTTTTCAGCCGTTGTACGCTCCGACCTTCTTCCGGTGATTGGAATTTTGAATCGAATCCCTTATTTCGTCCACCGGGGTAGATTGTTCTAACCCCGGATGTATCAGTTATTTCCCTTTAACTCAATTCTCCAAGTTTTTGCTGTGGCCTGGTATTGAAATCAACTGAAGAAGGCCGGAGCGTATAAAGTCCGAAACGTAGTGAATATGGCAAAGAAGATGAAGATAACAGATGGAATAATGTAAATAATGCAAGTTATCATAATACTTCATCTCTGAGATATAGACAGTTTTGACATTAGTTTTCCATTAAGATTACTAATCAGTAATCTTAAGCATTATTTTTTTCAGATGGATAACTAAATTTACATTTAAATGTCTAAAGTTTGTATACTTATTAGACATGCGAAATTGTAGTTCAACTCTCCAAGTTTTGATCCACCACTGCTGTGGCCTGGTATTGAACTCACAATACTAGTCACTGAATCTAACCCACGTCTTTATCCACTGGACACAAGGACATATGGTCCAGTGGATAAAGTTGGTTAGATCCAGTGACTAAACCCAAAGAGTTGTGAGTTCAATACCAGGCCACAGCAGTTAATGAACCAAACTTGGAGAGTTAAATGGAAATAACTGAGGCATCCGGAAGAGGCATGGCATGTGGAACTAGAACAATCTAATCGTTGGAAGAAATAAGGGGTTCGATCGAAATTCAAACAGCCGAAACGTTGTGAATATGGCAATGAGGAGAACAGTGTAAATAATGTAAGTAAGCATTATATCCCATCTCAGAGATACAGACAGATATTATTATTATTTTTTTGTTTGCTTTCTTCTGCGACAAATTTAAGGTTCACTTGCAGCCCAACGTTTCGTACCAAATGAATGAACTACCGGTTGATTGATGTCCACGTTCATTTGTTTCATATTACTTTCTTCACGAGTTCAATTCCCTTAGAAGTAAAGGGAAGCTATTTTTTTATTCGTTAAAAGACGAAAACGAATTGTAGCTGTTAAGAATAGTACAATTGGACTTTCTTCATTTGTTCTTCGAAGTAGGTTACCTTAGCTAAGGAGAGGAGTAAGATATATATATATATATATATATATATATATATATATATATATATATATATATATATAGAGAGAGAGAGAGAGAGAGAGAGAGATGAAGGTATTTTTAATTTTAATGTTTTTATTATTGTTACCTTCTGCTACGAATCCGAAGCTTTCTTTTCGCTTAATTAGAAGCCATTTTGGCTTTAACAAAATTAAAACTTCTATATAATACCCATTTACTTTTGTATCTGCTACTCCTCGAGTAGTTATAGCTTCCTATTATTATTCTTTATGTGCTGTGTCCCTTTAGAATGGAAGCAATTATGTCCCTCCACACCTTCCTGTCCCTTGTCGCTCTTACCTCCCAAACACTGATCTATCATCCTATACTCAATCCATCAAGTATAATAGACGCTGTTTTCCGCTATCCCTATTTCCCTTAGTCTGTCCTGTGAGTATCAGATTTTCTGAGCCCTCTTTCCTCATTTTGTGTCCCAGCAGATTCAACTGCCTCTTCTTGATGCTATGTACAGGTTGTTGCAGCAAAATCCGACACTTTACAAAATGAAAACGAAATAGGCAATAAAAACCAATGTTGTATATGCAGAGACCCGACAGTTCGTCATCTAACTAACGTTTTTCTCTCTACCCTTTTCCAGGATGGAATATGAGCTCAGAGCAGCAGTAGTAGCTTCTTTTCGCGTCGGGAAGAAGCCTGCGGAATTGATGGTCTGGTTTGGGTTCAAGAGGACCATGGCCATGGACATTTGGAGGAAGTGGAAGGCGTGTGAGAACAAGGACGAGTTTACTGCCAAACGAAAGGCCTACAACATTCGTTTTTCGGCCGTTAGGACCGACGAGTTCGTCGTCGCCGTTAGGGAGACAGTTGACAATGATGGAAGCCAGAACTACGCCAAGATCACCGCTGACATTGTCTGTCACAAGTCGACGATCTGCCGAACGATCAAGAAGGACATTGGTTACGCCTACTACCGCAAGTCTCACCGCATGCTCATCACGAATGACTCCAAGAAGTCGAGGAAGGTCAAGGTGGCGGCTTTGCTGAACGAGCAGCTCAAGCACGGATCCGTCGGGATGCTGAGGTTCTTCTCTGATGAAAAGAATTTCATCCGGGACCAGACGAGCAACAGGCAGAACGACAGGTGGATCTGCGAAGACATTGAGGAGGTTTCCCATCGTGAAGCATACGAAGTTTCCATCATCCGTCATGGTCCTTGGCGTTATCTCCAGCGAGGGGAACGTCTCGCCTCCGTTCTTCTTTTCAAAGGGCCTGAGAGTCACCGCTGAGATCTACCAGGAGGTGGTGAGGAGGGTGTTGAAGCCCTGGATGGACGAGATCGCCGCTGGCCGCCCCTACGTCTTCCAGCAGGACTCCGCTCCTGCACACAAGGCCAAGACGACCCAGGCGTGGCTGCTCAACAATGTTGCTCGCCATTGGTCGTCGCCGTAATTGCGGTCGCCTTCGTCACCCGACTGCAACCCCCTTGACTATTTCTTTTGGGACGTGATCGAGACCAAGACCAACAAGCACGTCCACAACACTGTCGACTCTCTGAATACTGCCATCGTGGAGGCGTTCGCTGCTATGGACAAGGACATGGTCGCCAAAGCGTGTGACTCATTTTGCGCCTTCCTTGAGATGGTCGTCGTCGCCGCCGGCGGTTACATTGAAAAATAATGTAGTATATAATTCTTACTGCTGCTAAATAAATTGTCGGGTCTCTGCATATACAACATTTGTTTGTTATTGCCTACTTCGTTTTCTTTTTGTCAAGTGTTGGATTTTGCTTCATGTCTCGCACATCTCGCCTGTGGAACTCCCTTCCTTATTCCTGTTTCCCTGACAAATACAATCTCCAACTATTTAAGTGTAACGTCAATCGACATCTCCAGTTGCCTTGATCTATCCATTTCCCTTCTCCACATCCTTTCACCTTTCATTCCTATCTGCTCTCGCTCCAAATCTTCTGTAACCCCCTTGCCTTGATCGATCCACTATCTTTCTCCACATCCTCTCCTTTACCACTCCTATCTGCTCTTCTTCCAAACCTTCTGTAACCCCTTGCGTGCTAGTTGCTTCCAGCCTTGCTTGGGGTGATAAGCTTAAAAAAAAATACCCTCTATATATTTCTTGTTAGTTTCTATTTTCTCTAAAACCTCATGTTGCTCACACGTTCCTGTTAGCCTCAGCATATTTTTGAAGAACCAGATTTCTCTTGCGTCATCTTTGAGATTTTCTAGTGTTTCACGAGTCACGGTGAATAGATGCTTCCTTTGGGATTCCCCGTATTTATTACCTTCATTTAGATCAGAAACTTTCTGTGTATAAAGTTCTACCTATATACTTGATATGGTGGACAGTTGCGTATTGGACATTTACGTCTCAGACAATTGCGTCCCTGGACATTTGTGTCCCTAGACAAAAGCGTCTATGGATAATTGCGTACCTCTGATAATTTTTTGTAGTTACCATTCTTTTTAAAGAGTTGTTTCATATAGAAATTTGCACAGCAATACTCTAAACAAGCAGAAAGTTCGATACCGTAAATAAAGAAGAGAGAAAAATTTATTTTTAAAAGCAAGACAAACTTCAGCTAGAAGTTTCACTTCACTTCAATATTGCGTACCAAAAACTTCTAATAGATTCTGGATTTTCTAGATTATATCATTATTTGGAACCTATGGCTCAGTTCCGAAAATCAAACACTGGTGGAAAAATATTTGGGTTCTTGGACAGTTTGGACATTTGCATCCAGGACAATTATGTTGCGTACATCGACATTTGTGTCCCTGGACAAAAGCGTCTATGGATAATTGCGTACCTCTGATAATTTTTTAAGTCACCTTTTTTTTAAAGTGTTGTTTAATTTGCACACCAATACCTTTAATTACTCTAAACAAGCAGAAAGGTAGTTACCATAAATATAAAAGACAGACAATTTTCTTTTTTAAAACAATAGAAAATGAAGCTAGCAGTTTCAGTTCACTCAAGCAGTGCGTACGAAAAGCTAATAGATTCTGGATTTTATAGATTATACTTTTATTTGAAACCCATGGCTAAGTTCCGAAAATCAAACCCTAGTGGAAAAAATATTTTGGTTCTTGGACAGTTTTTGGTTATTTGCATCCAGGACAATTGTGTACCAGACAATTGCGTCCCTGGATAATTGCGTATCTCTGATGATTTTTTGCAGCTTGTGTGTGTGTGTGTGTGCGTGTGCATTTAGGCAGCAATTTTTCATTGATGCATGTCTCATTAAATAATATAGACAAGTTGTGTCTATTTATTTCAAGTAAATTCCTTTCATATCGTCTGATAAGCTTAATAACATTATCATCGAAAGCCGAAAGGAAATCACCATATTGATACATGTTTAAATCCGACCTAAGCTTTCCGCTTGCATAAGCCACACCACAAACTCGCTTTCACGACGCTTGACTCTACATTTGAATGATAAATCTAACATTTTTAGGCACTTAAAACAACATGCCTGGCCGCGTACTCAATTCTGGAAAATCCTCGGCGTAAACAAAACTATAATTAAAAATGAAAATAATAAACAAAAACTCAAGATACTTGAAGCTATATACATAAAACAGTTGAAACCTAACCAGAACAAAATAAAATATGAAATCTCCACAATTATTCTTAAATGCCTATAATTGATAACAGAAGCCATTGGTTTATACCAACGGCTTCCCAAACTTAATACTTCTCGTTTTCACTCTAGCGTGGTCATTGTGACGTCACGAGCTGCAATGCTTTGAAATTTTTTATGCAACAAAGACAGACTATCATTATTGTTTCGTCCGTGTATTGTTTGATATATTGAAATGTAATTGTCATCTTTGATAACGGCTTATGTAAGCTGAAAGCTTAGATTGGATTTAAACATGTATCAATATGGTGATTTCCTTTCGTCTTTCATTGATAATGTTATTAAGCTTATCAGACAATATGAAAGGAATTTATTTAAAATAGACACAATTTGTCTATATTATTTAATGAAACATGCACCAATATATATATATATATATATATATATATATATATATACTGTGGTTGTCCTTCGAAACCGAAGATGACGTATCATTTCTGCATCTCATCTGTGAGGTGGTTCCGCAACCCGAAGTTGGAGACGCAGAGTCTAGACCACTGAGGGCACTGAAAGTCCGTTGTCGTAATCACTGCTGATGCCCTATGACATTAATCTCTGGCAGCGGTCAGCTTCTGACCTCGAGCATCTTATGGGTTATGAGGTGTCGAGGAGAGGTAGTACCATTAGCATGGGGAGTTCGTCATGTCCTTTTCTGGGCAGCTCGTCTGCCACTGGTCCTCACCTCTAACCCAGCTCTCACCCGTGGCTCCTAGAAGCTGTCGCGTGCAACAGCAGCCCCCCCCCACCGCCGCGGCTTTAGTGGGCCGGCCTAATCAGCTGAGGGTAATCGACGAGTCTGAAACACCCGCTGAGTTAGGCTTGGGCCGTGTCAGCCCTACTGCATGCGAAGACTATCTCCCGGCAGAACGAGCGGAAGAGATCACCTGTGGATCCAACGGTTTTGAAAGTGGAAGATCTTTTCGGTTCGCAAGGTCGATTTTACTGTTTTTTTGAAACTTACAATTCTCCATCATTAATAAAACAGTAAACTCGACCTTGCTAATTGAACGATCCTCTGTGGCTTGATCGGTTAAGGCACGTCGGGCTATATGACGGTTCCGTATAGGATACAGGTTCGATTCCTGTTGGCGGACGCATATTTACTATGAAAGTTTCTCGGACATTCAGGCCGGTAAATGTCATTAATACTGTTTATCATGAAAAGGAGCATTTACTTAAATATTTGTATCTATAAAAAGAACGTATAAACATAAAAAAATGTCTTAAAATAATTGTCGGACTTTGTCCATTTCATAATATATATATATATATATATATATATATATATATATATATATATATATATATATATATATGTATGTATGTATGTATGTTTCTTTTAAGTGCTGGGGACTGACTGTTCGCACTTCAGGGAAAATACGACTGCTTTTAGCGGCCTCTATACAGAGGTCTCTTGTGACTAAGGGGAGTTGGATCTCATGCTGAAAACGTCCCTTCATTAGCTGTTTCAGCGCCAATGATTAGGGTCATTTATGTTTATTTATTATTTGAATAAACGTATAGTGTCACCGACTATATCTAAGTTTGAGTGCAAGAGATGGGCTTACTCGGTCACGATTTAACTTCCACCATATATATATATATATATATATATATATATATATATATATATATATATATATATATATATATGTCATTCATGGACAGTACTAATTCGCTGTATCACAACTCCTCAGTGCGACTTGACAATCGAATGCCTCAAGCCCGGATTGAAAGCCACCCGAGTTGGTGTCAGTCGGAGCTTCTACCCCTGAGCCATATTCACTCGACAGAACGAATCAGCCAAATCTAGCCTATTGTTTTTTACAAACGTAAACGAAAACATTTTACTGAAGAATTTTAGCATTTACTCACGTGACCGTTGTTTTTAGACAAGCTTGTCATTTAACAGTGCTCAATTGAAAATATATTTTCAAGAGCTATATATATTATCCATCCTCATATGTGCTTAAATGGAATTTACTAATTTGTAAGCAAGAAGTCAAGAATTCGGACCGTTTGAACCAGTAATCCAAATCTTGAGTTCTTGCTTACATATTAGGAAATTCCTCTTAATCACATATGAGGCTGGATAAAAATATGTACATTTCAATTTCCCCCCACCAATACATTTATAATTACCTTGCTATTCTTCTTCTTCTGCTTCTTCTTCTTCTTCTTTAGAATTATCCTCCTTCCTCTCTGTTTTTTAAAAAAAAATCAAGCATTAAAAGTTCATTTAATAAAAATCGCCTGAGTATACGGTAAGTTTGAAACCAAAGTTCCTGATTCAACTGACCTCCTGATTTTTTAAATTTAAAAGCTCTACATCTTATTTTCACTTTTGTTTTTTCACACGTGTTGTGATCATTTTAATACTACTGTTTCATGGTCTGATTCAATTCTGACTATTAATGTTTTATAAGTATATATATATATATATATATATATATATATATATATATATATATATATATATTGTGTGTGTGTTCAAATGGGTTCTAATGGAGCTGTGATCAGATAGGTGTAACGAGGCGTCTGGATAAGCATGTAGTTGTGTAACCGATGTAATTATTTGAGTCCGGTTTGATCAGGAACACAGTTCCTTAAGGGGAATTTGAACTCATAGATAATGTTCGTTCTTTGTAATTTTGACTTGGCTGGTGTGTTGTTATTTTTGAGGATAAAGTTAGCTGTCTTAAAAAAAAGATTTAAAATAAAGAAATATACCTTTGCTATAATTATGGGCTAAAGTCTTCAATATCAAAGATAGAGCGTGTGTAAACATTAAAGTGAACTTTGAAGTCAACACTTAGAGGCGACAGTCTGTTTCATGCTAGATGCTAGATGCAATCGTCAGGCCTGGCACGTGTTTTGATCATTTTAATACTACTGTTTCATGGTCTGATTCAACTCTGACTATTAATGTTTTATAAGTATATATATATATATATATATATATATATATATATATATATATATATATATATATATATATATAGTGAGAATCACTTTTGTGGTTGGTTTCTTGCCAAAATCGCTGTCCGATATCAGATAATATGAAAAATATTGAATGTTGTTTTTTTTCCACACGGTGATAGTCTTTCTAATAAAAGAACTGCTCAGGTGCCAGTCGAAGTTTATTTTTTTAGATTTCTCATTTTAATATTTTTAGCAAATGTCCATCGCTATAATGGAATATTTATTTATTTCTTGATTTGAATCCATTGAATTGCTTCCTAGGTTTCAACAGTTTCCAGTTTGATTTTAATTGGGTTTGAACAAATTCTTGGTCAACAATTAAATGGGAAATTGATGTGCCATTCAACTATAAATGACATTAGCGTTGATGAAAAACAGGATTCTACTTAAAGAAAATGGTCCACTCGTAAAACATAGGGAGGTGTTTTAATGATTTATTTTGACGGCGTAGTAATGGATAGCGGCTCGGATTGAGAAATCGGAGAGCTGAGTTCGAATTCCAGTCGAATGCATTACATTCATTTACGTGCTAATATCTTAATCATCTTCTCCTCACACCCACCCATGGTTAAATAACAGGACAAACCGGGTTCTATAGCAACTGGAATACCGCCGAAAGAAATGGCAACCTACTGTGATGATCGATTTTACTATTCAGTTGTAATCGTTCTAGCGAGACAAGCTTGTTAACCATTACGCCACATCGAAATCTCCCCATTTTTCATCTGTACGTTTCTTTTTAGTTTCGGAATGTCTCACCTCCATATTTTGAGGAATGACACCCAAACGCAATTCATGAGGGCAGAGGATCCCACTTATTATTTAACTGTGAAGATGTGGAGGCATGAATACTGGCTCGGATTGAGGAATTGGAGAGCCGAGTTCGAATTCCAGTCGAATCCATTACATTCACTTACGTGCTAATACTCTTCTTCTCTCACCAGCTATGGGTAAATAGCAGAGCAGACCGGATTCTATACCCTTGGATAGCAACTGCTTTACCACAGAAAGAAATGGCAACCTGCTGCGGGAAAAAAATCTGCCTCGTCAGTCATGTATCGAAAGATACATGATTGCCTAAACGTGTATCACGCATGGCACATAACTGACTGAACATTGGATCGACCATCCTCAAGCCACGATATTTGTCAGAATCGAAAAATATTGATTACTTATCGATTTAGAATGTTTCTAGCCATCGATTTTGGGTGTAAAAACACCTACTCCCTCACCTGGATAATGCTGGACAATCATAACATTATGATTAAATTCAGTTAATAATACATATGGCTTTCAGTCGTGCTATTTGTTTTATATACAGTGTCGTTCGATAAAAGTGACTCACCTGTTTTTTTTTTACTAAATGTTCTGTTCGATGAAACGAAAGTTGAGCTAAATTCAAAGGATAAGCGATCTAAAATCCGAAGAAGAAGCTTTGAAAGCTGTTTGAATTTAGCAGTAAGTACTGTCAAGCTTCAGTTCAGTATAATGTTCTGGGGAACTGGTTTCTTAAAATCTATTGAAAAGACCCCCAGGAGCGAGCAGTACAAGAGAATATTAGAGTCTTGTCTGCTCCCTTCTGCTGAAAGGGTGCAAATCGACCCCACCAAGCTAATTTTTATGCACGATAATGCTCCCTGTCACAAATCAAAATTGATGAAGGAATACGTTGATGAGAAGCAGGTGAGTGTTATGACATGGCCGCCCCAATCTCCTGACCTCAAGCCCATATAAAACTTATGGAGCATTATAAAGTACAGGCTCTCGAGAAAGCAGTTGAACAACAAAGAGGGTTTGATTGTGAATTTCATATCCGAATGGAATTCAATGCTTGGAGATAAGATTTGCCAGAACCTAATCAAGTCAATGCCAAAAAGGGTTGAAAACGTTATTCAAAATAAAAGAGGACCCATAGATTATTAAATATTTCGAACTATATTACCTATTATAAATAAATTATACCTCTATTATTCTTTATTTAAAGCTGTTCGGTTATGTTTCTATTGATTACTAGTTGCAGGAAATAAGTGAGTCACTTTTTTTGCACAGAGTTTTTCCCTAAATCTCATTTATATAAAATTATAATTATCAATAGAATACCTTAGGGTGAGTAAACTTCTTTTACTAGGTGGTCGGGAAGGGGTTTTTATATTAGTAAGATTAAAAATTAGTTTGATCCCAAAAACAATAGGCGAAAAATTTTAAGTAAAAAAAATCAGGTGAGTCACTTTTATCGAACACCCCTGTCTAATCAAATATTGTGTCTGATTGCATTTATTTGCAGGTGTTGGGGGGCCAATTCATAGTATAAATACAATCAAAAATCGATTCCTGACTTTTTAAAGTTATTGGTCTTTTTTTATGGATGAAGCATTCTATTTAAGTAGTACCAAAGAAAAGGTTATGGGAAGAACTGTAGGAGATAGAAGGCGCGCGCGCATGAGAGAGACATAGTAAGAGATAAACAGATAGAGAACGAGAGGGGGAGGAATAGAGAGAGAGAGATAGAAAGCGAGAGAGAGAGACACGGAGAGACATGGAGAGAGAAGGAGCTAGAAAGAGAGAGGGATGGAAGAGAAATAGAGAGGCAGATAGAGAGACAGATATAATGCGAAAGAGACAGAGATGGAGATAAAAATCAAGAGAGAGGGAGAGAGAAGGATAGAGAGATAGGAAGAGAAGGAGACAGAGAGAGATAGAGAGCAAGAGAGAGACAGAAAGAGAGGGAGAGATAGATTGAAAGAGAGAGAGGGAGAGAGACAACGAGAGATGTAGATAGAAAGTGAGAGATAGAGAGAGAGAAACAGAATGAGATAGACAGATAGAAAGCGAGAGAGACAGAAGGGGAGGAAGAGAGAGAGAGAGATAGATAGAAAGCGAGAGCAACACACAGAGAGACATGGAGAGAGAAGGAGCTTGAAAGGCAGGGGAATGGAAGGGAGATAGAGAGGCAGATATAAAGCGAAATAGACAGAGATGGCGATAAAAAGCAAGAGAGAGTGAGAGAGATGGATAGATAGATAGATAGATAGATAGATAGATAGATAGAAAGAGAAGGAGACAGTAAACAGGAGAGAGAGGGAGATAGTAAGCAAGAGAGAGACAGAAAGAGAGGGAGAGATAGATTGAAAGAGAGAGGGAGAGAGACAGAAAGAGAGGGAGAGATAGATTGAAAGAGAGAGGTAGAGAGACAAGGAGAGTGTAGATAGAAAGCGAAATAGAGAGAGAGAGAGAGAAGGTAGACACCTAGAGAGACAGAGACAGAAAGAGAGAGGGTAATGATAAGCGAGAGAGAGAGAGTGAGACAGAGAGAGAGAGTGAGAGAGAGAGAGAGAGAGAGAGAGGGGCAGGTAGAAAGCGAGAGTGTGTGTGTGTGAGAGAAAGTAAAAGACTGAATCGTAGAAATAAGTAATGGAAATAATTTTGGTGATTTAGTTGAAGTAAAATGGTTCAACTGATGGAAAATTGTTAGTCAACGAACAAAGATAATGGCAAGAATTTTTCCAAAGTGGGAAGAAAAAGTACACTTCAACTCATTTACGTATTTTCCTTAATTCAATCAGATGTGGTCGACTCTTGATTTTTAGCCAAGAAATCTTTTTACTTACGCAGAAATAAAAAACAAACCCTCCGATGTGATTGTCAGAGGGTCGGAGGTGAAAGGAAAAGTGAGAGGCATGGGGTTGGCAATAATTCTCTTTATAAAGAACGCCTACAGGGGATTAGAACGGGAACCTGATCTCCTGTCTGCTGCCAATAATTCAGGTGATATGGAAGGCATTTAAAAAAGCATACTTCGTGTATAGGTCGGCCTTGGATGATTGTTCAGCTCAAGATAAATGCTAGCAAACAACAAATTCTGTTATATATAAACAATTTTTCACCAAAAATAGTAGTGTGAATTATTTGCCGAATTAAGTTAGATTATTACAATCCTCCTCCTTTATCCTGGGGCAGCGTGGATTAGGGTAATATTTCAAGACATAAAACGATTGGCTTAAACCGTGGAGAGATACAAGAGTTTTGAATCATATTTACTTTGTCTATTCTTATATATGATAAATTTTAATTTATAAAGAGATAAACAACCTCACCACAAACACACACACACATACATACACACACGCACACACACACACACACACATATACACACACACAGACATATATATATGTATATATGTATATTGTCATCCACAGACAGACTGTTTCGCTGTATCACAGCTATCCAGTGTGGCTAGACTTCCGAAACCCGGCTGAATTGTCGTCAGTCGGGGATTCTACCACGAAGCCTTTGTCGCACTTCAGGGATGAAGTTGGATTTATGCGTATTTATTTTTAGGTAAACACACAGTGACTGAGAGAACTCGATTCGGTCTTGCATTATTAGCCGTAATAGTCACTGTTTACAAACTCACACTTCCTCCCCAGAGAGCTCAACCGAAATAAATTTTTCAGTGGCATATATATTGTCATCCACAGACTGTTTCGCTGTATCACAGCTCATCTGTGTGGCTAGACGTCCGGTATATATATATAGGCGCCTAAAATCTTTTATATATATATATATATATACATATATATATATATATGTATATATATATATATATATATATACACACACACACACACACACACACACACATATATATATATATATATATATATATATATCTTTCGTTAAATAAGAAGGATAAGGACAATTTGATTAATTTTTCGTTGTAGATGGAACACAAAAACTGTCCATACTGTCCATTGTCCTAAGTCACTCCGCCATTTTCAACGTCCACCAAACGGAAAATGTAAGAAAAACTAAATAATAAATTCATTAAATTTTCCTTGTCCATCATATTTTTACGAAAGATGTTTAAAATAACGCTTCTTATAAATACGTATGAAACGTGTTCTGTTATAATTTAAAATTTAACAGTTAACAGTCCATGATTTTTATCTAAGGGAGGTAACTTTAATTTATATAACTGTAAATTTTATACTTGTAATTTAAGCATTAAAAAAAAATGCTATTATAGATATTTTAAAACATTTGCTAAGCTCGTAACTAACCTTATTTAGTGTTGGTTTTATGTCCCTTATATAGAGGGCTTCAAGAATGTTTATTTTGTTATTTTCATGGAAGTGTATACTTGTATTGTCAATTAATATTTCTTTGAAACGTAAATGGGGGCAGGAATGTTTCTTTAAATGTTGTGCGATAGAGCTTGTATCCGACATATGTAGTGTAACTTTCCTTGATAATTGTTGTAACCTAGAAAGTGTTACTTAATGAAGAATAACGAAAACGGAGGTTGGAAATGAAATGGTAATCTTTATAACATCAACAAAATAAAATACTCTCCAGCGGTGTGAAGTCGGTAACCCACTGCTAGTGGTGGACTACTTAGCCAGTATACTACCCTCTTACAACAGTGTCCAACGTATTTATGAGGAGTGAGACATACCCTTTAGTGTTCATAGGTACGGTATGTAATAGATAGATAGATAGATAGATAGAAAAAAAAGAAACGAATAGGTTGCGATAGATAGATAGATAGATAGATAGATAGATAGATAGATAGATAGATGAACAAACTGAAATAGATATGAACAAACAGAAATAGATAAACAGATATGATCAGACTGAAACAGATAAATCTGAACAGATTGAAATAGATAGATAGATAGATAGATAGATAGATAGATAGATAGATAGATAGATAGATAGATATGAACAGGCTGAAATAGGTAGATCTGAACAGATTTAAATAGATTGCTTTTTAACCTCGGAAGGGTTACTGAATGAGGTATGACCAAAACGGAGGTTGGAAATGAAATGGTAATCTTTATAACATCAACAAAATACAATACTCGCCAGCGGCGTGAAGTAGGTAACCCACTACTAGTGGTGGACTACTTAGCCAGTATACTACCCTCTTACAACAGTGTCCAACGTATTTATGAGGAGTGAGGCATACCCTTTAGTGTTCATAGGTACGGTATATAAAAATAATGTCGTGAAACTAACATATATATTTACTTTTTTGTCTGAGATAGAATCTCCCAAAGGACATTTAAATTGGTATACAATGTTCGTTTTTTTCCAAAAACCTAGTTGACGAAGAATAGTTATTGCGGATAATTAAGTTGGTTGTGGCAAATTTAGTAAAATATATGAATAATTTTTTTTTTTTACTGAGATCAGTGGGGAATACATCAGTACTTAAGAGTTTTTTTTCAAAAACGCGTTTACAATCATTAAAAGAGAGCGCGTTTCAAGCGTTTTTTTAAAAAAACAAAAAAAACAAATATCAAATACATCAAATTTTTTGTCTTAGCAATTCAGTCCTGAAAATAATCTCGGATAGGATTAAAAGTACTTGGGAAAAGAAAAGCATGAAAAAAAGAATACAATGCCTTCCGTAATGAATTTGATATAAACATTAAGAAGTCAATCAGTAAATTCGAGAGGATTAAAATAAAATAAATAGACATAATACGTCCAGATTATTCAACCAAACATCATTGAATGAAGCATATATATATATATATATATATATATATATATATATATATATATATATATATAATAAAAAGGCTTAAACACTAATATTCCATGGTCATAATTTATTCCATTGGAATCGTAAATACGATCCAATTCATCAGACCTACAAATTCAAAAAGAAAACAACCCCGGGAATATATATATATATATATATATATATATATATATATATATATGTGTGTGTGTGTGTGTGTGTATAAATATATATATATATATATACACAGACATATATATATATATATGTGGGATAACGATATATAAAGTTTTATATAGAAAAAAAGTTTGGGAGAAAAGTGGTAAGACAAAGTGGAAAAGTTTACGTGTGACGAGTTTCCCTCCATTTTATGGTCAGATTGTTGTGCATCTCTTGTTTAATAATAATAATAATTACAACAACAGAAACATTGAATACTTATCGTTGACAGACTTGGAGTTTCTATGTCAGTCTCGTCATTATCTATCTATCTATCTATCTATCTATCTATCTATCCCAATCTCGTCATTATCTATCTATCTATCTATCTATCTATCTATCTATCTATCTATCTATCTATCTATCTGCTAATGGTAATATTAATCGTTTCCTTATAAGAACACAATATGCATTCATTGACCAGGCAGCCTGTACTATTTCCTGTTGAAATTTATAAAATCTTTCTCCTAAAACAATTTTTCAGGAAAATAGTTTTCTCTAATCCAGCAGCTTTTATCACCCATTCCAGTATTGATGAGGTGTGATGGTGATGATTGCTTCCTTCCTAACTTTTTGTTTGAAGCCGTGTACAACGTCACCGTCTTGACTATGTCATTATATTTTCTTCAGGTTACATCTGCCATCCATTTTAATTGTTGCCCATGTTGAAAGTCATTAAGTGAAGTAGTTTCTGTTATCTGGTACAGTTCTTTGCTTGTGATTCTGTAGCGCCAGTCCACACACGCTAGATTATCCTTTATACCAACATTAATAAAATGTTTACGCGTAAAATAGGCGAGAACGTTAAAAAGCGTGTGCTCTCAATGTTTTGATAAAATAGAACAATCTAAGATCGTGTCAAGTTATATTATAGCAATCTGCCAGCTTTATATATATAAGTGATTTGTATATGCATATTATTTGTTTAATCGTTCACTGTTATTAAGATATATCTCTTGACTTTGTTTGTGAAAAAAAAGTTGCATTTGTTTGTTACTAGGTGGCAATTACTATTGCAACACGGGTGCACTGTTTCTAATTTTTACGAAATCAGGTTTTGTTATACAGATCAATGTTTGTAATGTCAACTTGGTATTGACAATCTGATGTGGTTTTTATTTTATTAAAATATAGAAATGTGGCACGAGCCCCAAAATTGCGGTCTGTGTTGTTCTTCACGAGCTTGTCATTAACTTAACTCGTCACATTCAGAGACACAGATAATGTTCATTATTATTTCATCATAATGTTACTTTTTTCCAGAAAGTTTCGCTCTTATTCTACTACTACTACTACTACTACTACTACTACTACTACTACTACTACTCTTTTCCGGCTTCTTAATCTTTCTTCCTCTTCTATTACTACTACATATTTTCCTCTTCTTCTTTTTCTACTACTACTACTACTACTACTACTACTACTACTACTACTACTACTACTACTACTACTACTGTTGCTTCTTTTAATACATTATCTTTTTTCTTCATCTTAATCCTCTTCTACAACTACTACTACTTTCTTCTTCTTCTTTTCCTGCTTCTTCTTCTTCTTTTCTTCTTCTTGTTTCTTGCTTCTTCTTCTTTTTTTTCTTCTTCTTTTCTTCTTCTTTTTTCTTCTTCTTCCTCTTCTTCTTCTTTTCCTGCTGCTGCATTTCTTCTTCTTCTTTTTCTTCTTCTTCTTTTCCTGCTTCTTCATTTTCTTTTTCTTTTACTGCTTGTTCTTCTTGTTCTTGTTCTTGTTTTTGTTATTCTAGTTCTTGTTCTTGTTTTTCTTTTCCTGCTTCCTCTTCTTCTTCTTCCTCTTCTTCTGCCTTTCTTCTTCTTCTTTTCCTGCTTCTTCATCTTTTTCTTTTACTGCTTGTTGTTGTTGTTCTTCTTCTTCTTCTTCTTCTTCTTCTTCTTCTGCTTTTCTTCTTCTTTTTCTTCTTCGGCTTTTCTTCTTCTTCTTCTTCTTCTTCTTCTTCTTCTTCTTCTTCTTCTTCTTCTTCTTCTTCCGTTAAACGCATGTCGTCTGCTTTTTAAAAAAAATTAGCGACAAAAAGCTTATCGGTATTTTTTCCCCGTTAAATTCGTACTTGTATACTTAAAGATTCCTTCTAAAAGGGGTGTTTGTGTTAGAATATGTTATATTTTACTACAATTTTAAAATATTAATTTTACTCTTAATTAGTAATAGACTATATTTCTTTTAAAATCAAGTAAATGTAATAGAATTACTTAAATCATTTAAAAATTATTATTACATATGAAATATAAGTATATTCTTTTTAATTAATTAATTTTTTTTTAATTTTTAAATATTATTTAAGGAAAACTTTTGACAATGTCGGGAAAGAATAGCTATTTCATTTCTTTGATTCAGTAAATTTTTATGTTTTATAAACTTTGTAATATATAGTATCTCATGTATACACAAAGGACATGGGTCATTTAATGACCTACATATTCTAGTCTTTCTTATTAATTTCCATTTTACTGTAGGTGTTTTTTTGGTTTCTTTTAAGTGCCAGAAATATAATATATAATTAAATAATTAAATTTGAAGGTTTTAGCTTCGGATTTTGAAACATGGTTATTACTGTGTAGCGAAGAAACCATATTTGAAATTATTTAATTTCTAATATTTATGCTCTGTAAATTTACATTGAGCACTGTTTTATAAAAATAAAAAAATATCAATAAGAACACTGGATTATATATCTTACTGTTCATTCTTTTTATAATATATATATATATATATATATATATATATATATATATATATATTCGAAGCGATGAGAAAGAAAGTAATATATAAATTCCAACGTTCACAGCATTAATCCAAAAATGACTCGATACCGATAGTAGAGCGATAATTATTTATTTATTATAATTTTATCATATAGACAAAACCATTTTACTCACTACAAAGATGCAACTTTGTTTCAGTGCATTTCAACTGCACTTCGACCGGTGACGGGTTTTCGATTCTCACTCGTCGAAGTGCAGTTGAAATGCACTGGATCAAAGTTGAATCTTTGTAGTGAATAAAATGGTTTTGTTTATATGATAAAATTATAACAAATAAGTAAATTATATATATTTGTCATCCACAGACAAACTGTTTCGCAGCTCATCAGTGTGGCTAGACGTCCGGTTGCCTCTAGCTAGGATAGAAACCCGACTGAATTTGCGTCAGTCGGAACTTCTACCACTAAGCCGTTGGCGCACGGCAGGAATGAAGGTGAATTTTAGCGTGTTTATTTTTAGATTTAGATAAACACACAGTGACTGACAGTGACTCAATTCTGCCGAAGAGTCGTGCAATATTAGCTTAAATAGTCACTGTTTACAAACTCACACCTCAAACCAAAGAGCTCAACCGAAATTTATTTTTCAGGAGCCAATATTTATATATATATATCAAGAACAATTTTAAGGGAAAGATGTATGACAATGTTGGAATAGTTTTCGTAAATATGCGTCCTGGTTCTCACAACATTACACCTTCTCTTGGCAGATTTGTTTATTATCACAATGTGCGATATTTAATAACGAAAGAGATGGAAACATAAACCCAAAGAAAAAGGATATAAATGAAATCTCCCAGATTATATACCCAAAATATATATTTGAAAAAAAAAAAAGAAAATTCTCGGCGACATCTCCAATTCCTCCCGCCACCCGCTTTCCTTCCTGCGCATGTGTAGTCGCATCAACGTAAACACACACTTAGTCTGACGATGGCCTAAAGGAAGAAACGTGGGGGGAAGGGAAAAGTGGGGAACAGACATGAGGGTAAGTAAAAAAAGGAAAAGAACTAATGAACATTCATATCCTAGCGAAGTTAAATTAACTTAAACAACAAGAAAAACAAGCCAATCCGAGGATAATTGGGTTGGGCGAACTAGGTTTACCCAGAAGAACTAATCCCTTAGCAGTTACCTCAAGAGGCTACGCTTAAATTAGCACCATTCACTCGAATCCATCGTGCTTTATTCATCCACCTTTCTCAAAAATCTCCGACGAAGATAGCCCCTCCCTTCCCGGTAGCACCCTGATCTTAACCCATAAACTGATGCTTAAAGTAGGCTATCAGTTGGTAGGAAGAAAGAGAAAATTCGTTGACGAGTTCGTACGCGTCATCCAAATTACCATCACAGCTAATAAACACACAAACACATCGTTTTTCTTCTTATGGAGCGACGGGATCACTTTTTTTACAGATTGAACTGGCTTCCAAGGCAAAGAAGTGTCCGCGTTACATGCGAACCACGTAGCCGTAAAGAAGTCTCCGCAGGGAGTATAGGTGCGCGTACTGAAAGAAGGCGGGTTTTGCCATATAATCGCAAAAAAAAAGAAAAGAAATCCCTCCTTAAGGAATCTTTGCTGACCCAGAGCTAGCGCCTAATTATCAGTCATGTATTGGATACCTCATCTTTATTGAGGCAATTCAACCCAGGTCCCCAAAAGCAAAGGAACTGATACTCTCCGCTTTTCAGGCAGAGCACCTCGATTAAATCTTCTCCTACACCCATCCTAACTTGCACCTTTCTCGGTAAGTCAGAATTTGTGATAAAGAAGCACTCCTTTCGGGGGTGGGGGTCTCTCTTTTATCTGGGTGCATGCTTCTGAAAGCCGGAAATGCTTTCTTGGCGTCTTACTTTCAGAAATTGTTGTTATCGTCATGTTATATAAACATTCGATCTTTTTTACACATTTGTTCACCTAATTCAAGGCCCAAGAGCCACCAAAGTTAGAGGATTACTGGATGGTTTGTATCATATACATAAGAGGAGGAGTGCATATAATGAGGCTATATAGAATAGATGACTGTAGGTACTAGACATGAAGAAGTTAAGATTATAGTGATCGGTGAAGAATCTTTTCATGTCTTTTTCCCGTAAAGAATTGGCTCTTGGAAAGAACCCATCTAAATGGAATATTCTTCTTATGAATAGAATATGAAGAGAACGAGGACGATTCGATCCTGAGTACATGGCATGACGGGTCGTAATTGTAAAGGTATGAACCTAAGGTATGTAGCTAGTCAGACCATTTGCCATTAAAATAGCTATAGAATAGCGAGAAGCATGCAACGTTTCGTCTGTGGGAAACGGGTTGTAGAATGGAAAATAATTCATCACATAGATGTTCGCGTAGACTTTTTTTGAACTCTATTAAGACAGGTAAGTGAGCACAGATATGGTGGCAATCTTCCATTTTTAGTCTTCTCAGGCTGGTGTAAAGATAAAATATAGCAAAGGGAGACATAGATAAAATAAGACCACGACCTTCTCCAAAACATCCAATTCTTGACCAGCTGAAATTTGAGACCAAACCAGAAATCAAGTATTTTATTGGATGCAGGGTTACAATGAGCCGACCATTTTTCTAGCATCTTCAGTCACGGCTATTGAATACGAACTTCCTCCTTACTAATGGAATAAGGAAGATTCTCCTCAGAATGATGGGGGGGGGTCTTGACTGTGAAGGTCTGAACTGGCTAAACTAATGAATGTAGCTCGTCCGAACATCCGCCATATAAATACAGATAGATTAGTGAGAGGTTTGCAACGTTTCGTCTGTGGGAAACGGGTTGTAGAATGGAAAATAATCCATCCCTTACAATGCTGCGGGGAAGGTTTTGCGGGAAAGAGATGATTAGGCATCTCGAACCCGGGCATGGTAGAGAGCGTTTCCCCTGGTGCCCCGACTATATGAATTTAAGCGTGCTACTAGAAAGGCATTTAGGTCCCAGCGTTTTACTGTTGATATAGTTGAATGTAAGTGGAACTCTCTTCCGCTTCCTTGATAATTACAATGTTCAAAAATTTAAATGCTACGTCAATCGTCATCATAAATCCCGTTCATATTTTATCCTTTCCTCAATCACCTATACCCAGTCTTTTCTCTCAATTTCACTCTCGGCAACCCCGGAGGTGCTAGTGGCACTCCGTCTTGCTTGTGGTGAAATGATTAAAAATAAAAAAGGTATTATAGAACTTCCTGATAAGTGGTTCCAAGTTTTGCAAATAATGGGGAGTACGAGATGTTAGATGTAGAAATAATGTCGTACTTAATAAAAAAAATGAAATTAATGCATCCATGATTTCAAAGGTCTAGCAAGCCTCCTTCATAGTGAGCCTATGAACTTTTCAGCCAACCTTAGTCGATAATTGAATAAAATAGAATATAGCTGTACATCATTCTTTGATGGACGAAGTTAATAAAAACATGTAAATTATTTATGACAACCGAATAGGTAAGTAATCGTATAAGTAAATTCTAAACCTGTAAAAAGTCCTACTTACTATTAGTATTATTTCATTATTAAAACAATTGTCTAAAGGCCAAGGCTTGAGAGATATTTCAAAATGGCGCACAGTGTTTTCTTGCTCTTTTTATCCTCCTGAATTCTTATTATTATCTTATTCTGTTTTTGTTTTGGCAAAATAGATAACATGTGTTATCTTCCCTCTACAAATATGGAATCGGCTATTGCTCAACACCCAGTAGAGAATATAGCCGGTGCCAAGTCGTATACGAAAGAGTGGTTCAAAATTATTCACAGAGCTGGTTCCAACAATCATTTGAAGATTTTGGAATCAATCTGTATAGGATTACGGAGACCTTCTCTTTGCCGGCAGAAGGATTTTGTGAAGTCCCTTAATTTGTTGGGGGATATTTTATTTTAACTGTCCCTCGCTAATTATTTACACGCAATTTCCCCTCCCCTCGTTATAAGTATATATACTTATACGTTATTGATTTTAGCGTGTTTTCCCCACCCTTTTTTTGCTCTTCATTTTTGTTGCTGTTCTTTTCGTTTAATTTATCAATTTTTCCAACGATTTTCTCCTGATGAGATCTTGGACGAAAGGGCCTTAGGGACTATTACCATTAATAAATTCCTTGTTTTTAAAATAGTATATAGATTTTGTACCTCCAACCATTTGTTCATTCATATATATATATATATATATATATATATATATATGCACTCTTGTGCAAATTACTTGAAACAAAACGAATAATTCCGCTACTATTTACTTTTTTCTCGTATTTTTCTAATAAAATATGACCCTTTGTACATGTTTGTATTTTGTATATCCATTCCACGAAATCGTTCCTTGCAGATTGATCACAGATTCTCGATTGGATTTAAATCAGGAGAGTTTCCAAGCCAGTCTATATATCCTGTTCATCTCTCTCTCTCTCTCTCTCTCTCTCTATATATATATATATATATATATATATATATATACACAGGGTGTCCATAAAGTTCGTGTGCACTTTAAAAAATTTATAACTTTATTTGTATTTGCGATAGAAATAATTTGTAAAAAGGATTAGAAAGAAGTAAAGCTATAATTTTTAAGGTTTTATTGAAATATTATTTAACTTTCCACATGTCCTCCATCATTAGCAATAGAAAGGGTAATACTATTTTGCAGTTCACGGAAAACATTTACCAACTGATTTACAGTAATGCTTGAAAACTAGGTACATTAAACTTTATAACACTCTTGTGAAAATTACCTGAAACAAAACTGCACATGTTAGTACTTCGTATGTCCATTCCACGAAGTCGTTCCTTGCAGATTGACCAAAGATTCTCGATTGGATTTAAATCAGGAGCGTTTCCGGGCCAGTCGATATTATTCTGATTTGCTCACTGATAAGGCTGGCTATTGTGTTCATGCAGAGTTACTATTTTCGTACGCTTCCTTGGAGTAACGTCCATCGAAGACAATGGCCGTAGGACAACTTAATTAATATGGTATTGGCAATGATACTGTTAGTAGTTTCCTTATAAAGAAACATTTAGCAGCAAGTGTTACTATGGGTTGAGATTTAAAAAAATGTTTTTTATTATTCGTGCACTTGGAGACTTTTTTAACCATTGATCTTTTTTAAGTGGTCATATATATATATATATATATATATATTGAAAGTGGTCATATATATATATATATATATATATATATATATATATATATATATATATATATATATATATATAATATTAGTGGTAAAAATATATAAATATATATACATACATACATACATACATACACATACATATATATATATGTATAAAAATAATTACAAGAGGATAGAATCCAGGTAGAACTCAATGTCCAGGACAGAGTAAGGATATAATATATATATATATATGTATAATAATAATTATATATATATATATATATATATATATATATATATATATATATATATATATATATATATATATATATATATATACACATATATATATAATAATAATAAATAAATATATATATATATATATATATATATATATATATATATATATAGTTTAGATATTTCTGAAAAGTTTTGGCGTTATGCATGATATCCATATGAAAATCGCACTCTGACGAAGCTATTTAAAACCTCGGCTTTTCAGGTTAATGTTTTGATTTTTGTAGCAATTTGTGGTGATTCTTACAGTTTATGGATATGATTATGTAGCGCCAGTTTATGTAAGTTCGACGATGTAAAGTCCACCTAACGTCCTCGTGAAGACAAAAAGCTTCATTCACTCGTTCTATCTCTAAGCTTTGATCTGAGTAAACGGTTGTATACAGGTGACAGTTTAAATATTTCTGAACGAGTTTAGTGCTATACATGACATCCATATGACGGTGTTATTGAAGAACATGGCTCGAGTCTTAATATTTTGGTTTTGTAGCAACTTGCGGTGTTGGACGAAACTATCTCTACGCAGACTCTTCTGTGTTCAATTTCTTCGTAATGGATCCTAAAATCAACTTAATGATATATTTTGTGTGTAAGTCGACTCCAAATATTCAAGATAACCGAAAAACAAATTTAGATAGAAAAGCAACAAAATATGGCCTTTGCATAGTGTTGTGGTAGGATCCACCTAATTTGCATAGTGGAGTACCGACCATATAAATATGGTTGGTACTGGGAAGAGAGGGGAACGAATCAAGAGATTCAACCAGAGACTCTGCCCGACTGCGACTCAGTCAACACATTCTCCAGGAACGGTCTTCCCAGGAATATACAAAAGGCTATATGTAAATATTGTGTACACTTTCTTGTTTCAATACATTTTGTTCTAAGTACATTTTGTGTTGCATTATTATTCCATGCATTAGTCAAGTTTCAACACATAGAAAAAGACAAACTTATCAGAGGCGAAGTAAAAATATCAAGTAATGACCAGGAGAAAAAATATCGTGGAAAGAGCAAAGGGTTTAAGCGCAAACAGATAGAGAGATTTTAAGTCAGAAGTCTGTAAAATCCGTACATGTGGTGGTGGATTATTATTAACATTTCGACCAATCAAAAATCAATACGGCTCCAGGCACACAGAAGGGCAGCAGCAAAAGCGATGGACAGATTGCTATCTGAGCTTCCAAATTACAGTTTGTGGTCGTTTCTCAATATATTCGACCCGATCGATGGGTCGGATAACAGGTCATTGATCCTGCTAGAACCCAACAAAACCTCATCGTCTTTGTTGATGTCTGCAAAATTTTGTTTAGTGTTGAATCTCAATGTAGGCAAGTCATTCCTGGTAAAAGATAGACACAACCTCCTCTGGACCATTTCCTCCATTATTACCCTTGTCTCAGAAAATAATTGTCTGGCTGTTCGTGTATTTCAGGAAATCTTTTTATTTGAGTCTTTTCCATAAAGTCATTCAAAATAATTTATTCTGATCAGCTTTCGTCTTTGGCACCCCGACTTTACAAATTTAAGCTCAGTACTAGATTAGCAGCAGCTTCTTTCTTTTTATGTACCTGTCCTATAAGGACATAGGCGATCATGGCTCTCCACTTCCCCCTGTATCTTGTAGCTCTCAGTAAATTTCGTCCCTCTGCCATCCGCCCTCAGACCACATTCTGTCATCCCCTTGCTTAAGCCCGCCAGGTATGTTATGCGTTACTTTCCCTTGTCTCTCTTTCCTTCTATTCGACCTCTGAGTATCAGATTCTTCAGGCCTTCCTTTCTCATTACGTGTCCCCAAAATTTCATCTGCCTCTTCCTGATGGTAAGTATAAGCCTCCTCCTTGTTTGTATCCTCTCCAAGACCTCACCGTTGCTCACAGGCTCGGTCCATGATATCCTCAGCATCTATCTGTAGAACCACATCTCCGTCGCTTCGAGTTTGACTTTTGAAATTACTAAGTGTAACCGTAAGTTCTATTCTAACTGTTTCTTCTCTCGCACTTCTCACTTGTGCGACTCTTTCCCAGTTATTGCTTTCCTATCAACTACGATCTTCAAAAATTTAAATGCAACATCAAAATCCTTGTCATCTGTCTCCTGAATCTTGGCCTTTTAATGTTCTCTTTTCCTCAACCTTTTCTCTTTCTATCACTCTCAGTAACCCCTTGCGTCCTAATGGCCTTACCGCCTTGTTTGGGGTCAAATTATCAAAAAAGCTGTCTAGTCACGATGTACATTTTATGGTTTGGTTTGTTTTGTTTTACGGTATATCAACCTCAATTGGTTATCTAATGCCGACAAGAATTTTTTGCTAGCAATATTTTTCATCTATCTATCTATCTATCTATCTATCTATCTATCTATCTATCTATCTATCTATCTTTTCTTTCTTTCAGTTTTTATTATCAGTTTTATATCTATCTATCTATCTATCTATCTATCTATCTATCTATCTATCTATCTTTTCTTTCTTTCAGTTTTTATTATCAGTTTTATATCTATCTATCTATCTATCTATCTATCTATCTATCTATCTATCTATCTATCTATCTATCTATCTATCTATCCTTTCTTTCAGTTTTTATTATCAGTTTTCTATCTATCTATCTATCTATCTATCTATCTATCTATCTATCTTTCTTTCTTTCAGTTTTTATTATCAGTTTTATATCTATCTATCTATCTATCTATCTATCTATCTATCTTTTCTTTCAGTTTTTATTATCAGTTTTATATCTATCTATCTATCTATCTATCTATCTATCTATCTATCTATCTATCTATCTATCTATCTATCTATCTTTCTTTCTTTCTTTCTTTCTGTTTTTATTATCAGTATATATTGGTTTGGGTTTTCTTTTGTTTTACGGCATATCAAACTCAATTGGTTATTTAATGCCGACAAGATTTTTCTGCTGGCAATATTTTTTTTCCAGACATGTATTGCTGCTTATACATTTTTCCAAAAATGTATTGCTGGTAATAAGTTTTTTTTTTTCAAAAATGTATTGCTAGTAATATTTCCTTCAAATATGTAGGTATGGTAATATTTGTTCCTTCAAAAATGCATTGCTGGTAATTCCTTTTTTTTAAATATATTGCTGGTAATAATGTGTTACTGGTAATATTTTTTCTTCAAAAATTTATCTCCGGTAATAATTTTTACAAAGTATTTCTGATATTAAAACCTATTTTTACACTTTCATAGTGTTTTGACCCCAGTTTCTGGGTTAACTATTTACCCATAGTTGGGGCCATAACCAGCAATTAAGAGGTGGTTCCACGCTCCTCAAACCTCCTGATCAGAGGCCTTACTGTTGGACGTAGTTATCAAACCCCCGGGACGCAAACGTAGTTTATCGTCATAACTCAACTCTCGCTTAGTTGTCCTACGGCCATTGTCTGCGATGGACGTTACTTCAAGCAAGCGTACAAAAATTGTAACACTGCACGAACACATTGGCAAGCCTTACCAGTGAGCAAATCAAATACTATAGACTAGATTGGGAACTCTCCTGATTAAAACTCAATCGATAATCTGTGGTCAATCTGCAAGAATCGACTTTGTGGAATAGACATACGAAGTAGTAACATGTACACTTGGTCATGTTTCATTGGAAAAATGCAAAAAAAAGTAAATAATAACGGAATTATTCGCTTTGTTTTAATTAATTTCCACAAGGGTGTAAATATAAAAATATACTCTTTACTCGGAATTTATTTTAATATTTATACACACGATCTCTCTCTATCTCTGACAGTCTTACATAACAGATAATATTCTCTCTATATAAGGCTTAGTTGATATTGTTTAGTGGCAAATCAACTTTCTTTCAACATACGGTCAGTTTTAGACCCACTGGAGTGGCAGGGTGTAATCATTTTCTATTTTTCCTCAGATTAGGTCATTTGCAGTTGTGGGCAGTAATATGAATCTATTTTCGGAGCGTATGATGAAATTTGCTTGGCATTGAAAAATATTGCGTCATCCATGACTGCATCAGATTTTCACTGCACCAAGACACTATTGTCTCGACTGTCGATTAATTGTCCTACGGCCATTGTCTCCGATGAAAGTTACTTCAAGGAAGCGTACGAAAATTGAAACGCTGCACGAGCGAACTGGCAAGCCTTACCAGTGAGCAAATCAAAGTACTATCGACTGGCTAGGAAATTCTCCTGACTTGAATCCATTCGAGAATCTGTGGTCAATCTGCAAGGAATGAGTTCTTGGAATAGACATATGAAGTAGTAACATGTACACTTGGTCATGTTTCATTGGAAAAATACGAAAAAAGTAAATAATAACGGAATTATTCGTTTTGTTTCAGTTAATTTGCTTAAGCGTATAACTGGCATCTGTAAACTGGTGCAAGAAATGGCTTGCAAATATTAACGTTTCCAAAACGAAACTGCTGTTTTTTAATCATTATATATAATCCTTTTTTTCCTCCCATCAGCATGGCTGATGCTAACCTTCAAGAGAGCAACTCATTTCGCATTCATGGTCTCACACTTTTAACTGGCATAATGTGGAATTATTATATTGAATTAATTGCTAGTTTTACTACTAGGAAAATTGGTTCACTGTGTCATCCCAGACAATTTTTTATCATGCACATTTATAAATCTACCTTTGCTCCATACATTGAATATTGCTGCCATAACTTGTCTGATCTTCCTGCTAAATATCTCTAGATTCTTGAGAAAATACACAGAAGGACCTGTAATATTACCAGTCCTGACTTGGCATCTCGACTCCAGTCCCTCTCCTCATCGACGTGACTTAGATTCCCTCTGTCTTTGCTATAAATATTTTTATGGAAATTGTTCTAATGAGCTCGCCACTCTGGTACATCGACGGCTTGAACTTAAGCGTACTACTAAGTTGTATACTAGGTCACATCGTTGTACTGTTGAACTAGCTAGATGTAACCGTAAGTTATATTCTAATAGTTTCATCTTTTCTCGCACTTCTCGCCTGTGGAACCCTCGTTCGGTTTCTTGCTTCAATGCTTCCTACGACCTTCAGAGATATCAATGCAATGGCAATTGCCATCTTCTGTTTTCGTGTATCTTGTTTCTTTTATTATTATTATTATTATTATTATTATTATTCAGTCACCTCACTAAGGTCTACACAATTTCATTCCCTCTCAGTAACACCTGGTGCTTTAGTGGTATTATCGCTTTGTTTAGGGTGAAACAGTTAAAAACATATCTCTTGTGTCGGATCGGCGAACGGTTCTAAGCCTCTTTGATCATGAATTTAAAAAAAAAATCATTTCACCCGAAGGTGGTAATACCACTAGTACACAATGGGTTGCAGGGAATGAAAGCAAAAGAGAAGACTGAGAATAGGAAAGATTGAGGAAAGAACAAAAGATAAACGCGGTTCAAAAAGACATAAGATGGCGATTGACATTGCATTTAAACTTCTGAAGATTGTAGTCATCAGGGAAGTAAGTAAAAGGAAGGTAGTCCAACAGGCGGCAAGCGCGAGCGAAGAAACCTTTGTAGTAGAACTGACGGTTGCATTTAGCTATTTCAAAAGTAAAAGGTTGGAACTAGGTGCCAGTCTTTTAGCAAGCTTAATTTCATGTATTCGGGGCATCTTGTCAAAAAGCTCATCAGAGCAACTGCCATGAAAATATTTGTAGAAAAGACAGAGGGAAGCCATGTTACGCCGGTGAGAAAGCACCTGAAATTGAGAATCCTGGTCAAGTTTGATTTCTTTACAGATCCGTCTATGCATTTTGTCAAGAACCTCGAGCAGGAGAACCAGAGCATTTGTGGCAACAGTATTAAATGCACGGACGAATGGCAGATTTGTAAATGTGCAACATGAATTCTGACAAGAAAGATTTTCTGTCTCGACACAGTGGCCCAACTTTCCTTGCAGTAGATGCAGCTATTTGGCATGCGTCGATTAGATGTGGCATAAGGCTTTAAGCATGGATCATCAAGTGATGATTCAACTCACTACTCTATCGTAATTGATCTAATGATACCAACTTGTTAACCATTACATTCCTAGGCATTTATTTTGATCTTCTGCGATTTACTTATATAGGTATTTTTTTTTTGATTTGACCTCAGATAATTGTCCTAATTTACATAAGATCTTTCGAGATTGACATCACATATCGGCAGTGTTGGCATCCTAATTTCCCAGGAACAGGTTCTATAAAGGCAGGTAATCATTGGAAAACAAATCAATTTATAGTATGAAAAGGAATTAAATCATTTTGATAATTTAATCGAAAACGTTTATTTATTAAGACATTTCCAGAACGATATTCTGTTCTCATTATATTTCTGCTGGTCGTGCTTTTTGATTCCAGTGTCATCAGCTGTGATATGGTTTCTTAGTCACATTCGGATTGAATCGCTGAAGTCACAAAGATCCAATGGAAGACCTATGAAATTTTTTACTAAAAGATTTGCCATATTTTTTTAGTAGTAGCGCGCACGATCGTAACGTAACAAACATGTTTACCTAGACCATCGGCTATTAATATATGAGATTATTTTCGGATAATGCAACAGCCGATTCGCTAAGCTTTTATAATTTTAATAATCGGTTCACGCGAGCCGGTGCGAACCAATAGGATGCCGCAACTGCATATAGGCAATAAGTTACATCGAAATCTACATCGATGTATCCTGTCAACTCAGGATGTCGATGATCATGGTTCTCCACTATTTCCTGTCCTTTTTAGCTCTTAATATTTTTTTTGTCTTTTTTCCATTTCTTCTATTCCCCGTTATGCTAACAATTTACCTAAGCTCATTTGGTAGGTTATGTGTGTTTTAGCATGTTCCTCTTGCCCTCAAGGAATATCAAATTTCCCAAGCCCTCTTTCCTCATTATGTGCCTCAGAAATTTCAAATACCTTTTTCTGATTCTAATTACCATTGTTCTTTCTATTTTCTTGTTCGTTGTCAGCCCATAGTATTCTCAGTATCCTTCGATAGAACCACATTTCTGTTTCTGTCTAAATTTATGAGATGAGGCACTGTAACTATTTATAAAATTGACTTTGTTCGGACTATTGTCATCATCTTTATTGTCATATTCACAAAATTCCGTTCGTTTTACTCTCCAGCCTTCTTCAGGTGTTATTTGTTTGTATTTCGAAACGGACCCAGAAAGGTTAACATACAGATCGACTACACTGGGTTCTGTTCTGGACGCCGTTGGTTGATCGGGCGTTTGTAATAGGAATTTCCTAGCGGCCCTGATAAACGTATATATATATATATATATATATATATATATATATATATATATATATATATATATATATATATATATATATAAAAGGAAAAATATGGAAAAACAAAAAATCCGAATATGCAAGTTTACTGTTTTTAATGTTGTTTCAATGCCAACGTCAGACGTTTCGGTCTAGTAGACCTTCTTCAGGACATAGTTATTAAAACATAATTAAAATTAGACGATATTCAATTCAACGCTGATCTTAAAATTCAATCATTTTGTTTTGATTATTCTTATGTCTATCGTCTTTTCATGTTGACTTGAATATCATCTAATTCTAATTATGTTTTAATAACTATGTCCTGAAGAAGGTCTACTAGACCGAAACGTCTGACGTCGACATTGAAACAACATTAAAAACAGTAAACTTGCATATTCGGATTTTTTTGTTTTTTCATATTTTTCTTCATACTGTCGGATCTATATCCACATATTTGCTTACATATATATATATATATATATATATATATATATATATATATATATATATATATATATATATATTAAGAAATGTATTAAATCCGATATATTTTTAATGTATTTGTTTAAACGTTATTTTAAATGGCTACTCGTATTTGAGTAGATGCTCTGTTTATTTATTTATTTATTAAACAGTATATTTATTTATTTATATCTACTAGAAATTTTATTAGAAATACACATACATACGTATATATATATATATATATATATATATATATATATATATATATATATATATATATATATATATATATCAACGTTTTTCGTGTGACGCGTTTCGTCTCTTGGGACTTCATCAGACCTTTATGCTTATGTTGACATAACTACGGATGCGAGGGAAAGATTACAGTTGTTCCAACAAAAGAAAAGCGTTATTTTATAGAGAAAAGAATATATATATATATATATATTGAAAAATTTATTGTTAATTAAGTGTTTTATATACTCTTTAATTAATATTTATATATATATATATATATATATATATATATATATATATATATATATAAATCCGGCATAGTTTATTACTTAAAACCTCATTTGAGTAGAATGTATTTTTTTAAAAAATTGTGTTTGTTTTGTTTATCGTCCTGTCAGTTCTAGAAAATTTAATGAAGAAAATGTGCACTTCACCACGATTCAAACCTGTGTCTCCTTTCCTTGGAGGTACCATCGTCTGTTCCGGTGTATTTTAGACTAGACACAGTGAGGTTCTATTTACTTTAAAGCAACTCCCCCCCTCCACACCCGATTAGAATTTTTTCTCGGAAGCCATATCTACTCAGTTTGGTCTCCGAAACGTCATCAAAGCAATTTTTAAAGTGTTAACCCTTTGAGCCCTGACCACGGCTTTACCGGTGGAAGAGAAAAATGACGTATTGCCCAGCCACCGGTTGAACAGTGGTAGAGAAAAATGAATTAATGCCCAATTACCAGTTGAATGGTGGGTAACTATTTTTATGTCTACTGTTAAACATTAAATAACTATTATTAGCGAATTTTGACTCAGGAGCTCAGGCAGAAGGGTTAAAATTGTTCAGGAATACAAGGCTCAAAGGGTTAATGGACTTTCTATTTTTAATCCGACCTGTTTTTATTACTGCAAATGTTATTTTAGCAGATACTTTCATTTGATTAGAATCCGGAGTACAGTATAGAGAAAGGTATCTCACCCAGTTCTCGCCCAGTAGTGCAGTCTTGTTGACGTATTGTAAATGTCATTGTTTACCCTCGATATAATCTATGTAAAAATTATTGCAAGAAAGGCACATTTCAGTTTAGATTGTCTCTGTAGATAAACGCACTGTTAATGTGAGATATGTTTAAATACACGTATATATGTATATTGAAATGTCAATTATTACAATTGTTTTAATTTATAACGCGCGTTTTATTAATTAATTAAATAATTAATTAATATTTTTAATTTCATTTAGTTTTGTTTAATCTTCCGTAAATAAATATTGGAATCAAACTAGAAACGTTTTTGGACATGATAAACATCGGGAATGCAAAATGAAGTTATTAAAAAGAATCCAGAAGGAAGAACGTTGTGGCTTGATCTTAAACTCAAAAATTCAGATTCTTGAAAAGAGCATTCAAACCTCATGAAAAAAAAGAATCGGTCAGCTTTCAAAGAGTTTGCATTCTTTTCTTCCTTGACGTAGAAAAAAAATTCAGAAAATAAATTTCTGTATTTTTTGTTTTCCCTGACATTTATAACTTTTTTTTCAAGCTGGACAATTTCTCTTTGTAAAGCAACTCATCACAAAAGATATTTGCTTTCAAAATTTGATGTTAGTTCGTTTTTGAAATTCAAGGACAACGCCGATAAAAAAATATTTGAGGCACGTAAACATCAGGCGTTCACAAGAAAAAAAATGATCGAGAAATTTTGTGCGATTCGACGTAGGGTAAAGACGACATAGAAAATTGCACACAGAGTAAAGAGAAGATTGATATTTACACACAGAGAAAAGACGAGATTGAATATTGCACACTTAAAAACGAGATAAAATATTGAACACAGAGTAAAGAGTAGATAGAAATTTGCAAGCAGATTAAAGACGAGATAGAAATTTGCACACACAGTATAGAAGGGTTAGAATATTGCACACAGAGTAAAGACGAGATAAAATATTGAACACAGAATAATGAGTAGATAGAAATTTGCACACAGAGTAAAGACGAGATTGAAATTTACACACGGACTAAAGAGGAGATTGAAATTTGCACACAGAAAAAAGACGAGATTGAAAATTGCTCACAGAGTAAAGACGAGATAAAATATTGAACACAGAGTAAAGAGGAGATAGAAATTTGCACACAGATTAAAGACGAAATAGAAATTTGTACACACAGTATAGAAGAGTTAGAATATTGCACACAGAGTAAATACGAGATAGAAATTTGCACGCAGAGTAAAGATGAGATAGAAATGTGCACACAGACTACAGAGGAGATTGAAATTTGCTCACAGTAAAGACGAGATAAAATATTGAACACAGAGTAAAGAAGAGTTAGAATATTACACACAGAGTAAAGACGAGATAGAAATTTGCACACAGAGTAAAGACGAGATGATAATTTGCACACATACTAAAGAGGAGATTGAAATTTGCACACAGTAAACACGAGATAAAATATTGAACACAGAGTAAAGGAGAGTTAGAATATTGCACACAGAGTAAAGACGAGATAGAAATTTGCACGCAGAGTAAAGAGGAGATTGAAATTTGCATGTAGAGTAAGGACATGATAGAAAATCACACACTGTGAAAAGGACGAGATACAGAATAGCAGATAGAGGAAAATGCACGATAGAAAAATTGAAATAGGTGTAAAAGAAGAAACAAATTGCACACAGAGAAAAATATAAGGCATAAAATTGCACACAGTGTTAAGACGCGATAGAAAATATAGAATATATTTTTGAAATTAAGTGTGAATGTAAGTGAATGTGTATGTTCGTCTCTTTTCCTATGTGAGTGTGTGAAAGAGAATTATATAGAAAGAACAGGGATGGAAAATGTGACACAGAAATCTGAAGACATCTTGGGATAGCGAAAGATGCCTTCCCAAATCTAAACACAGTATTAAGAAACTTCAAATTTTAGTTAAAAGCAAAGAAAAGACTACTGGGTTGTTATGTGATACTTCATCACTGAAATGTGGTTCCCCACGAGGATGCTGAGGATAGCATGATCTGAACAACGACGAAGTTTTAGAGAAAATGGAAACAAAAAGGACGCTTAGAATCAGAAAGCGATACTCAAACTTTCTAGGGTAGATAATGAGGAAAGAAGGCTTGGAAAATTTGACTCTCGCATGAAGAGGGACAGAGGAAATAGTTCTTTAACATGCTTAACGAGCTTGTGTAAATGGTTGGCAGAACAAGGGAGTGTAGAGGATTCGACACTGTATCTGAAAAATGCTTCTCAAATGTCCCCAATAAATTTAGAGTATATTAATTAAGATATGTCTCATAATAATTTAGGAATGTTTTGTCTACTTATTTTTAATAGGATCCACTGGTAATTACGGATAATTTTCTTAGTATCCTTATTAGAGGAAGAGCAAAAATTATCATGTTGATAAATATTCGTTTTATTCCGAGTACTTTCGACATTAGCACAATGTCATCATCAGAGTCTTGTTTTTTCTTCATCTCAAAAATTGTTGTGTTCATCATTTTAAAAAAAAGTGTTGTGTTCATCTGAAAATAACATTTTTACGTGTGAAGTGAAAAACGCTAAGGTTATGTACTGTATAAATTTTAAATTTTACCATGTAAACAAACGAATAAAATTCAAGGGAAGTAATTAAGTAATTCAAGGGAGGTAATTAAGTTGTTGAAATATTTTAAAAAATATTTAATGAGATGTCTTAATGAAAATATGCTGCCAAAATATGCGCAATATATATATATATATATATATATATATATGTATGTGTGTGTGTGTGTGTGTCGATGATCAAGCAAAATTGAATAGTTCCTTTCAACGCATATCTTTCTTAGACTCTCGAAATATACATATCTACGCAGTTTCGTTAACGTAAACAAAGCAATTTCTAAAGAAGTGATGGATTTTTTAAATTAATATTCCGACAGATTTTATTTCTTAAACTGTTTAAATCGTGTACTCGTATATGGGTATCCAATACAACCTTTAACTATATATATATATATATATATATATATATATATATATATATGTATATATATATATATATATATATATATATATATATATGTGTGTGTGTGTGTGTGTGTATGTGTACAAATGTGTTTCCTAATTCTTCATGGTGAGACAGTGTATGTATTGAGGGCGAATATACACACATATATACACGCATGCTGACAGGAACACACGAAAATGAAAATAAAACTAAGAACACACAGGGGTCACTAAAACATTAAAAGATAAGATACCAACAACTAATTCATCACTTCTCAAACCAACCTTAATTGTTTTATGACACTTCGTTCAGAAATCTTCACTGCCATTTCAAGAAAGAGATTCGGATTACTAACACAAAAACAGAGAATGTCTCATATCGAGAATATTTAACATTGAAAAACATAAAGGAAAAAAATTAATTATTTTTAATAATATGTGGAAATCTCCACCCTTTACCTGAAGACGGTCGCGAGACCAGAAACACGTGTTGTAAAATTGTGAAAAATAGAGAATAATATATATTTTTTTAAATCCACATTACAACCCAAAAAGTTTGCGGTACCTCTCTTCTTTTTAATATACACACTTTTCTCTCGTTGGAACCATTATAACCTCCTCATTTTATATATATATATATATATATATATATATATATATATATATATATATATATATATAATATATATATATATACACATATACATATATACACATATATATATATATATATATATATATATATATATATATATATATATATATATATATATATATAGGTAACTACACTCGTTACGGAAAACCTTCGGTTTCTTGATTTGCCAATGATCAAATCAATATCGAATGAAAAAAGGTTTTAAAAAAAGAAAGAGCTATGAACATGAACGTCTGTCGAAAATAATCGTACAACATACAGGCCCAAAGCCCAAAGAAAAAACCCGATACGAGTAATCAACTAACTAAAAAAGTGCTCAATACAAAAGTAGAGCAGACCTAGTCAAATCTAGAGACCTAGACAAACCTACCAAGGTTTCACCTAACCGAATCGTCAGGGAAAGCTGGCTATATATATATATATATATATATATATATATATATATATATATATGTATATATATATATTCCAGTCGAATCCATTACATTCACTTACGTGCTAATAGCCTTGGGAAAGGTGTGAATCCTCTTCTTCTCCCTCCAACTATGGGTAAATAGCAGGACAGACTGGGTTCTATAGCCTTGGATGGCAACTGGTCTAGGAGAAGGACAACTCTGAATTCAAAACCTGCGGAGGGTCGTTTGGGGACCTTGTGGCATTCGCTGCACCAGGTCCCTGTATTCATCCCTCCAAAAAGTGTGGATGGCCCTGCACTAAGCCTTCACCACTATAATCAAATCTCATGTGTCGGTGTCGGGCTTTCAGTTTCTGGGAACTGATCTGCCTGACCTCATACGTCGAGTTCGACAGGAGAGTCCATCATCATATATATATATATATGTTGGGCGGATGGTCCCATAATCCTAAGACACTGTAAAAATATTCTCAAAAAATTTAAATATGTAGAATTTGGCATAAATGAAAAAAACAAACTAAGAAGAAAAGTTATATAACATCCATATAGAAAATTCACGACAAACAACTTTAGATAAATACATATTCCAACCATCTGCTAACAATAATCAAGCAGATCCCACAACCAATTAACCGCTGGTTATAAGGTTATAAGATATATTATTATAACCGCTGGTTATAAGACAATTTTTCTAATGAAACGATCTAATAAAAAAAATTTGCTTTTGGCAACACTCACATAAACACCACGAAAAAGGGAAAAAGAAAGATTATATGGTTTAACACACCATAAAAAAACCCAGAAAAACAAACTTAGTAAAAATATTGATTAAATTCATACACCAAAATTTCTCTTCAGCAAGCATTCTCAACAAGATATTCAAAAGAAACACAGTAAAAATCAGCTATAGTTGCATCGAGAACATGACACAAATAATAAAAAAGCACCACGGAAAAATAAACAACAAAGCACCCACGTAAATCCAACCAATTGTACCCGCAGAGCAAAAAAGAATGCCCCTTAAACGGCAAATGCTTGCAAAAGAATATAATATACAAAGTCACTGTCAGAAGATAACATACATAGGAGTAAGGGAAGGACGCTGGAAATAGAGAAATTACGCACACAAAAATTACTTCACAAATAGTAAATACGCAAACAGCACAAACCTTTCTCATCATTTAGGAAATTAAAATAAACAAATAAACAAAAACAAAATAAAGATAAAAGCCTCAGCGTACAACAATCAATGTAAAACAGTAAGCTTTGTTTAGAGGAAAAAAAGGCTATAATCACTTTTCCAAACCCAAATAATTATTTTAAGACATTTTTATGTTTATACATTCTTTTTATAGCTACAAATATTTAAGTAAATGCTCTGTTTTATCATAAAAAGTATTAATAACATTTACCGGCCTGAATGTCCGAGAAATTTTCATAGAAAATATTCGTTCTCCGACAGGAATCAAACCTGTATCCTATATGGAACCGTCATATAGCCTGATGTACCTTAACCGATCAATCCACGGAGAATTGTTCAATTGCCAAGGTTGATTTTACTACTTTTAAACTTCAATCTTCCATGAATCTCTCACGTACATTCATATCTGCTCATGGCGTATCAAATGTAAACAAATGACGTCACACATTATGAAATGGACAAAGTCCGACAATTATTTAAGACATTTTTATGTTTATACATTCTTTTTATAGATACAAATATTTAAGTAAATGCTCTGTTTTATCATAAACAGTATTAACAACATTTACCGGTCTGAATGTCCGATAAATTTTCATAGAAAATATTCGTTCCCCGACAGGAATCGAATCTGTATCCTGTACGGAACCGTCATATAGCCTGAAGTGCCTTAACCGATCGAGCCACAGAGGATTGTTTGATTGGCAAGGTCGAATTTACTGCTTTTAAACTACAATCTTCCATGAATCTCTCACGTATATTCCTATCTGCTCAAAGTGTATCCAAATGTAAACAAATGACATACATATATACACAGACGACAGTATATACAAATGACTCTCAGAATTTTTGTTTAATATTCATTAATTCTATATAGATATAAAAAGAATGTGATAAGATCCAGTAAATTGAAAAAGAGACAAAATGTGAACTGCTCATTGTAATAAATGATCTGAGCTGGTTATAATACTAAGTACGAAATTTTTACTTATTTTTAATATACTCTTGATGATTCTATAAGTACAATTTATGCATATTTGAGTAAAAAGTAACTTAAAATGTTTGACTAGTACCAATATCTACAATTGTTTTGCTCTTGTGACTATTACAGCTACAGTCAACGACGAAATTATTCGTACACCCATCAATTTCGAAGATTTTTTTGTCCATTTCCCAGAATCTAACTCCTGTATGATGCCAGGTTTTTTGTATATTAATAAGCACAAAAAATGAATATAAAACTCGATTTTCAGAACAATACGTAAAATACAACAAATTTGACGGGCGAATTATGCAAAACAGGAAAAGACAAAATTAAAAAAGAGAAAAAGTGAGAAATGCACACCGTAATTTCTTTTGTTCAATTTCTTTTCGAAAAAGAAAATGTTTTCGTCTCCATTAAAATCTTCGTCCAATCTCTTCATCTTCTAGTCACTGCTTTTCAATTATTTCACTGACGAGAACAAATTACCTCCTCATTAAATAATTAACATATCTACACATGTGATTAACCCTCCACCCATCTTTGTGCTCCTATACACATGCAGACACATACACCCTCTATATTTATGTCTCTTTATAGTGTTAGGTTAGCGTTAATTTCTCTTGTTATCCAAGAGCAAATCCGTCTCATTATACTTTCGGATTATCTTCAGTGTTTGGATTTGTTGTCAGAAAACCTAAACCGTTCGAAAATAATTTTGAGCAGAGCTTCAGGCGTTTATCCCTTGACTCGAAAAGTTCATTATTTCAATGTCAGTTTAAATTTTGTTAGGCAGATTTTAATTTCTTATATATTGGATAACAATTCCTAATACATATATTTTCTTACCATTTTTAATATATATAGACTTCTAAATAATATATTGCTTTTTAATTTCTAATTCATATATAGGCTCATATGGATTTTAAAGCCTATATCATTTCTTATTACTGCAAACATTATATTTAAGCGGTAAATGTATTGATATCCCTGTTTTTGATTTGTGTGGACTTTTTTTTTTATTATTAAAAAGAGAAATTAATAGCAACTCGCTCTATAAATATAAAAAAACAACAACAAAATAAAAGCGATAAACACACGTAACAACCCCCACCCAACGTTTATAGTGATAAATTGGCTTAAAATTTCTAATGCATATATTATGCATATCATTTTTTTAATCGGTATCAACCAATGCTAGGCTCTAAAGTTAGTAACAAGAATTAGGAACAGAAACATTAATAACGAACAGGAAGAAGAACGAATAATCAGGAGAACGGTATATAGCGATTGACATTGCATACAAATTGTTGAAGATTAACGCTGACTGCAAAATATGGAGCTAGAAGCAAGTTCCACAAGCGAGAAGTGCGATAAAAGAAACAGCATATAATTTATGGTTACTCTAAATTGATGTGATCCCGACGCTAGTCTAGTACTGCGCTGGAGCCCCTGCTGTTTGCCTCAGGGTTCTTGATAAGATCCAGAGACGGATATGCAATGTAATTGGCCCTGATCTGTCATCTCGTCTGCAGTCGCTCTCTCACAGACGCGACGTTGCCTCGCTCTGTCTTTTTTACAAATACTTTCACGGTAATTGCTCCAATGAGCTGCTTTCGCTGGTTCCTAGGCCTCATAAATTTAAACGTCCTACGAGGCTGGCAACCCGTTCCCACCCCTTCACCGTTGAAACTGTTAGATGTAGACGTCTCTTCTACTCCAATAGCTTCATGTCTCGCACATCTCGCCTGTGGAACTCCCTTCCTTATTCTTGTTTCCCTGACAAATACAATCTCCAACTATTTAAGTGTAACGTCAATCGACATCTCCAGTTGCCTTGATCTATCCACTTCCCTTCTCCACATCCTTTCACCTTTCATTCCTATCGGCTCTCGCTCCAAATCTTCTGTAACCCCCTTGCCTTGATCGATCCACAATCTTTCTCCACATCCTCTCCTTTACCACTCCTATCTGCTCTTCCTCCAAACCTTCTGTAACCCCTTGCGTGCTAGTGGCTTCCAGCCTTGCTTGGGGTGATATGCTTAAAAAAAATTCATAAAGTCTACGTATCATAGTGAAAAGCAATATCTATTTCCGCTTCATTACAGAAAATGTGGCACAAGGCCAAAAATATGGAGTGGTGAAAAGGGCGGTTTTCTTCTGTCTTAACTTTAAACTAAGCTAGCCACAAACACTGACCCAAACATATCACAATATTCCTAACATCAAAACAAATGAACATTCTTACTACATTCACCGTAATACCACAATGTCTCTATGAAAATCCTAAGTAGTCCCCATATGTACAATTCATTGTCTGTGGGGGGAGGGGAATAAGATAACAATACCATAGGGAAGAGCTAATCTGAACAATTACTATGAAAGTATTCATAGAAAAGAGCCAGAGAGGAAACCTTATGGTGGTGGGAAAGTGACTGAAGCCGAGCCGCCAGATTAGGACCGATAATATTGCTGATTCTTCTTTGGATATTATCAAGGCGCTCCCGGTGGACAGCAGGAGCGAAGGACCATATATGGTAGCAATATTTTAAGCATAGACGAATGGTAAACATATAAATATGTAAGATAGCTTCTGGAGAGAAGAAAATGTCTCACACGTCACATTGAACCAACGTTTTAGCAGCTGACCTAGCAATGGATTCAATATAGGCTTTCCCTTTCATGTCAGCTGAGAACGTTAGCCTGAGAAGGAGCAAACGTATCACTTTCCTGGAGGTTAGCATCAGCCATGTTGATGGAAGGTAGAGAGTGATATCACATATGATTAATGGAGAGAAGTTCAGTTCTGGAGGTGTTAGAATTAACAAGCCTTGCTTTGCCCCAGTCAACAAGGGACTTGAGGTTATTATTTAGTGAAAAAAAAGTAAAAGCAAACTGATCTCCCCATTAATATCCCAGACACTCTCATATGGATACAGTAGAATCCCTGACAACTAGACTAAGTCCTTCCGGATATGAGGAATTGGTTACAAAGTCCGGATATGTGGGGTTATATTTAGATTAAAATAAAACAACTGGAATCAGGTTTAACATTTATTTTCAATGTTTTATAGTAAACAAAATAAGCTAATGGTGAGCGAAATATAACAGAAGTGATTTTAAGGAAAAAAGAAATATGCTATTTTGATGAAAATTCATTAAATTAAATATGCCACAAATGCAAAACAAATAATATAACGAGGATTTTTTTAATCGCTGTTTCATGGTGATTCATTTTCTTCTAATGTCATTCTAAACTTTTTTCCGCGTTTCATTTTGCTTTTTTTCTTGAATTTTTTAAACGAAAACCACTTTTTAAATCTGCGTAGGTTGGCTTTCTTTCCATAAAACTAAGAACCTTTTCAATAGCTTTCTTCATTTTCAGTCCAGGTTTCATCACAATCATGCATTTCGTTGCTATCTTGTTGCAGATATGTCTCGTTGTCATCCTTTCCTCTTATTCCCATCATCTTTTGCACTAATACAAGCCATTAGGGTGAAGTAAGCATGAGCAATTATCCAAAGTAAATTTCCTGAAAAAGGGAAATTTCAGCTCAGTTACATATCACCCATGTAGTTCAAATGTACACATTAAAATCATGTCCGGATATGTAGTATTCCGGATATGAGGCATTCCGGATATGAGAGATTCCGGATATGAGGGATTCTACCGTATTAGTTTAATAGAAATATGGACATATTTTGTTAAGACCCTACCATTATTGCAAAATTTTAATACACGGATTTTTAAATATATTTTCTAAATAGATTAATGTGAAGTATTTTATTACCCATCAGTTTACAACTGAACAATAATACACCAATACCCATTTTAGACCAGTAGAAACGTATATCCATAGCTTATTCGAGACATCAAAAATGACGTTGTACTCTGTTAGGTCATTAATATTTTGACCCCTGATCACCGCTTTACCGGTGGTAGAGAAAAATGACGTAATTCCCAGCCGCCTTTTGGACAGTGGTAGAGAAAAATGACTAATGCCCAGCCACCGTAACACTTGTAACTATTTTTTATATCTACCGTGAAACATTACAAACCAATTATTTGCGAATTTTGACTCAGGAGCTCGGGCAGGAGGGTTAAAATTGTTCAGGAACGCAGGGCTCAAAGGGTTAAAGGAAAAAAAAAGTTAAGATTTTAAAGTTTATATTTTTTAGTGTGTCTACGTCGGTAACAGATTTGCGACAAAGTTTGGTCTCCGAAACGTCAACAAAGAAATTTTGTGCAATGTATTTCTGTCCTTTAACGCTTTAAGCCCTGACCACCTATTTATCGGTGGTCGAGGAAAATGACTTAATGCCCAGCCACCGGTTGAACAGTGGGTAAACACTTGCGTAGTGTTTTGCTATTCTTGCTGGGTAAACTGGGAAAGAATTCTGCCGATAAAGTGAAGACATGCAATCATACTCTCTCCCTGCTAACTATAATTGGTCGTACAAACAGCCAATCGGATGTGCGGAATACGTGGTCTTTCTTCGTAGAACTCTTTAAAAAGGCCAGAGTAACTGTTAGCGTTTTAAAAGTGAGGGGGAATCAGGGTTAGATCTACCCTGATTGGGTCGATTTGGTGATGGGGAGTATGATGTTGAAAGACCCGAAACTCCCTGATGAACCAAGTCAAAACATCACTGACGACCCCCTCGGGCGCCTACTTAAAAGCGTATTTTTGAATTATTCTTAGATATATTTTTAAAACTATTTTCATATCTACATAGCAATTATTTGCGAATTTTGACTCAGGAGCTAAGGCAGAAGGGTTAAAATTTTCCAGAAACGTAGGGCTTAAAGGGTTAAAATCATTAGAAAGCTTCAAAGTGTCAGTATCTATATATTTTTCCAATAATGTCTCGGTCAGTCTCTATTTTTCAATTTTATTAACGATCTGCCTAGGAGCATTCTCAGATCGGTACTAAATATAGATGCAACTCCAAAAATCAAGAACATTTGAACGTTGCTGATGGTCATCCAAAAATTGACATGCTTACAGTCATATCACGTTGAAAAACCGTTCCCGTACGATCGCCGAAGTTAAGCAACGTCGAGCCTGATCAGTACCTAGATAGGTGACTGCTTGGGAGTACCAAATGCTGCGACCTTGAGCGTGTGGTGGTGTATTGGATAATGGCTCGGAATTATTAATCGGAGAGCCGAGTTCCACTTTCATTTGGGTTCGTTATATTCACTTACGGGCAAATACACCTGGGAAAGGTATAAATCCACCTCTTCCCCCTCAATCTATGGGTTATTTGGTAGGACTTGTATCAATAAATCTTTATTATCTGAAAAAAAAATTTAATCTAAAAATATTTTCTGGTCCCCCTGAGAGAACACTTGTTCATCGTGATAAGCGAAGATTTTGTGTCAGCCTGTGCAACTTGGGGGTTTTACTGCCTTGCTAGAGTGAACGGAACATAATCGCAATAAATTTTGTACGCACACGCGTGTACACACTTACACACACACACAGACACGCACACACACACACACACACACACATATATATATATATATATATATATATATATATATATATATATATACGCCTTTTAATAACGGCACAAAAAAGCTTATTTGCGGATATGAAAGGATCTTATCGAAGATTAGTAGGCTGAACTTGTCTAAATTATTAATTAACCTCTTTGAATATATATATATATATATATATATATATATATATATATATATATATAGTGTAACCCGGATATAAGAGACCCCGATATAAGAGAAATCCGGATATAAGAGAGATTTTATCTGGTCCTAAATTAGAGCCATACTTACCTAAACAAAATAGACCAAACCCGGATATAAGAGAAACCCGGATATAAGAGACTTCTTCTCCGGTCCCGACAACTCTCTTATAGTCCAAAGGTTTGGGAATAATCTCTGGATTTAATAATTAGTAAGTTTCATGCTTCTTTGGTTTAATTAACTACTAAGCTTGGCTGCTGAAACCCATTAGTTCATGGTGACCAATTATTTAGAAAGGCTTTCCTAAAATTTTAAATCCGCCACCCCTAAGATTACCATTAGCAACCAAGGTACGTTTATGCAGTAATGGGTTAATTTTGTTTTTCATTTATTATTATTATTGGCGACATGATGAATCCCTCCAGGAAGAGAAAGTCCCTTTGGTCGGGAAGTGAGGTAGAAAATTCGTATTGAAAGCATGCAACCAACAATTCTAAAGCAATTTTTCGAAATCTAGATGGTTGTCCTCAAAATTTTGGCTTGTAGTGTATATATATATATATATATATATATATATATATATATATATATATATATATATATATATTTCTAACTCTAGTCCTCAGAGTCGCATTCACATTTCTCCCGCTGGGATACCAAGTTCCTTCATTGCTTTTCAGCATTTGTATCTTGTAGATTCGTAAATATAATTTGTTTCAATACAGACATAATCTTGCAAAATTAAAGAAAACTGATATTTCCCGAACTATATTCAGTGACCCACACTTTTCAATCCTCAATAATTGAATAATCCGAATGGGGATTAAGTCTGAAGTACCATTTTACTAAACTGTTAATTAGTTTTGCACACTAATATCTAATATATATATATATATTTTCTATGAAACATTCTCGGACATTCAGGCCGGTAAATGTTATTTAATACTGTTTATTATAAACAGAGCATTTACTTAAATACTTGTATGTATAAAAAGAATGTTAAACATAAAAATGTCTTTAAATATATATATAATAAATTTTATCTTTTTTATTACATTCCAATGTGTGTCATTTAAATTCATTGCAACATGTGTAAATTTATTACAGTGTAGTATTGGGAATTTGAATAAAAATCATGTAAAAACTCGTGTGCGGCTCTAAAATGCACTTCTTTGCGCTAAGAATGGTTTTATCAATGAAATCATAAACAGAGAGAAATACATTAAATCAGTTACAGGGGCGTTAAGCTTTTCATTTAAATTGTTCTTGCCGTGTATCTAGATGTTTAAACTAAAACTATCACGTTTATTTTTCTATTGCTTTTTACGTTTTATTTATATCGGTGTTGTTTTTAATTATACCACATTGCAACAATGATGATTCGGAAATTTGCATAATTTCAATACAAAATACATTTCTGGCTTAGTCAATGAATTTTTCCCTTAAGTAAAACTGCATTCTTTAAATCAATATTGAGGGCACAACCTGATAGAACGAAAGACTAATTAGTCATCTATCTATCTATCTATCTATCTATCTATCTATCTATCTATCTATATATATATATATATATATATATATATATATATATATATATATATATGCAGAAAACCTAATAATAACCCCTTGTATGTACACACTCCATCTATAATTAAACCACCCTCCATCTATAATTAAGCATATACCCACATCAGTAGAGAAAAGAATAAGCATGAACTCCGCAAATAAGGAAATATTCCAAACACATAGTAAGTTTTATAACACAGCCCTGAAAAATAGCGGATACAAAAAACGCTGACATAAGCTATACAAAAAATAGTACTAATAGTAAGAAGAATAGGAAAAGAAAGATCATATGGTATACACCTCCGTTCAACCAAATGGTCAGTACTAAACTTGGGGATAAGTTCCTAGCTTTAATTGGTAAACACTTCCTCACAAATAGCAAACTGAGCGAAATCTTTAATAAAAACACCCTAAAGTTAAGTTACAGCTGCACTGAAAACCTAGAAAAAATCATAAAAAAATCATAATAATAAAATCCTAGAAAAACACGCATACCAAAACAGTGCCAATAAAACTCCTAAACTGCAATTAGACAAAAATAATGAAAAATCATGTGATTGTAGAAACCCTAATGAATGCCCGTTAGAAAACAGATGCCTCGCTAAATCCGTGGTATACCAATGCACCATCTCATCCATGGAGAGTCCTAACACAGACAGGATATACATTGGGTCAACAAAGAATAAATTTAAAATTAGATGGAGACAACACAAAATCTCCTTCAACAACATCCAAAATAGAAATCAGACATCTCTATCCCAATACTACTGGCATTTAAAAGAAACGAACAAAACACCGAAAGTAAAATGGAAAATAATAAATAGAACAAGAACTTGTAAAACCTGGGACGACCCATGCTCTTTATGCCTACATGAAAAACTGCACATCATTAAGTTTCTAAATAGTGAAAAGTTATTAAACCACAGACATGAGTTAACGGTTTTCTGCCGACATCAACATATTTTCGCATTAAATAATTAATAAATAGATATAAACAAATAAAGTCTATAGTTTAAAAGCCTTAAAAGCTCAGCCCAATAATTAATGAGAAAAACCCTTTGTTGAAGTCGAACAAAAAAGCCATTTGAATAAACAAATAAATAAACAGATTAAACAGATAATAATAGAACACAACCTTCTCGATACTTAACGACCTGCGACAAAGCCATAAAAAATGCCTTTAACCAGCTAGGCGTCCTACTATCAGTCTTGAAATAGACCCCCCAATGTAACTTGACCTGAATTTTTCTAAGAGGACTGGTCTGGAGATAAAAATGAATTCTTAGCTCTTTGACCACCAAACCAACATGGCCGAAACTAGCCGTTTCCATAGCAACTAATGTTCCAAGAGACCACACTTATAAACACGCGCTAACCAAAAGATAGCTTATTCCCAAATTCTCGCTTGACGAGGAAGCGTGACCAGACACCTTAACTCAACATAATTTCAAAAATTATATTAGGGGTCTTGGCTCTAGCTTTTCAAACATGAGAACTCTTATGTAGCGAAGGAATCATATTTTTAAAACAAAAAATATTATAATTATATATATATATATATATATATATATATATATATATATATTGTCATCCACAGACAGACTGTTTCGTTGTATCACATCTCATCAGTGTGGCTAGACGTCCGGTTGCCTCTAGTTAGAATGGAAACCCACCTGGATTGACTTCAGTCGGAGAATTTATTCCTAAGCCGTTGGTACACGGCAGGGATGAAGGCGAATTTAAACGAATTTATTTTAAGATAAACACGCTAGTGACTGAGAGAACTCGATTCGTTTTATCGAAGAGTATTGCATTAGTAGCAGCAATGGTCAGTGTTTACAAACTCCCACTTTCTCCCGCGTTATATATGTATACAAAATATATAACAAAAAATTATGTCTTGAAATAACAACACCCCTACCCTGAGGATTGTGTCATTATTAAAGGAGGAGAGAAAATCACAGTGTTGGTAGATATTATTTTATTCCGAGTACTTGACACCAAATAGCTTCTGAATATGACAGGAGCCAATTGAAAAATAATTAGACAAAATTTATCTAAATTCTTCAATGAAACATATATATATATATATATATATATATATATATATATATATATATATATATATATATATATATATATACTAAGGAAGATGTGGCACAAGGGGGAATAAATAAGAATTAGATAAGTGCAGTAATCATACATACAAACAAATTCAACCACAATTTTGATTTTATAAATGCTACATTCATTAAAAAAGAAAATAATTCACTCAAAAGGAAAATCCTCGGGAGTGCTGCCATTGAATATTATCCAAATATCAATCTCTCCTTCCGTTTTTCCCAATATCACTTTTCGTAACAGAATCGCTAATCTCCAAAGCTAACGCACAAACAAACACATAAAGAAATCAAAGTAAAGCGGTTGAATCCGTCAACACAACAATACAAACTATATTTCTACATGTGAAAATATTCTCTTCAAACATAAAGTAATCGACGTAATTTTTCAGTTGACCAAATAAATATATAATAGCGTTTCTAAATTCTTCTAGTTACTAACGACATTTTATTTGTTGTTGATATTTATTGTATAAAATATACAGTTTTAGCACAAGGCTGAAGAGGGGGGATGGTTTGAGGCTGGTCTTCACTTACTATCCTATACCTAGGTAATCTTATTCACGACCCATTCACACGTTGCAACTGGCAATCGATCCTCCATATACCATAATACCACATACTCTCAGAGGGTCCTACAAAACACTCCATAACTTAAAAAATGTCAGGATTATACAATAGTACAAAAATGATACACGATGAGTGGAGAGGGTGACAACAAAAAACAAACTGAAATATCACAACAAACAAAATATAACAGATAGTAAATGGACCCGTCCAACCCTCAAAATAGAGAGGCCGCTGTATTCTGCCTATGGACAAAATCAAGAGTCTCTCTCACTAAGGGAGAGGGAAAAGAAAAGTTAAATACGGCCTTTGGGGAAGGAAGAAAGGCGACCCAGTCGAGATGAAAAAGTTGGCTTAAAAACAAACTGGGGATGGGAATCTCGACTAGAATCATAACCAAAAAAGAAACTTAGCAGGCCGGGAACGAAACTAGGTACACAAGAGTGATCATATGCTAGATGTGACGTAGGCGAACCTAAAAAAGAAAATCAACGCTAGCTCCGTTCGTGTGAACGGAGCTAGCCTTGATTTCCTTTTTTAAACGACGCGGACCATTGCCGAGGCGCACTACGCTGGTCCGGCGGCGGCGAACGAACACCGGGTGGCTGCGACTGGCGGAGGCTGAAGTTTGTCGAAAGCAACCGTTTCCTATCAGTTCTAATCTTAATCTTGAGATAGTGCTTAAAGAATCAGATCAGATCCTGATAAGAAAATACGGCTACCTCTCAATACTTCCTCCTCTCGCGTCGTCTAAATCATCATTCGGGTTGTGGTGATAGAAACACCATTCGTTTCACCCCAGAATACGGGGGCCACACATTGTCACACGCGTACGCAGGATCGATGAACACGAGTTTTTAGAGGGCGATACAAGCCGTCAACTCGACAACATGGTCCCATAGGGGGCGGACTCAAGGACAATAGTAGAAGGCGTGGTCAGCCGTTTCCCTCAGACCAAGGTCACATCGTTCGCAGTCTGGCAAATCCGCCAAGCCCATATATAGTCCTTCTCTATTCCGAATCAGTCGCCAGGTAAGCAAACACTCAGGGTTGCTGAGGTAATACGCTACTGGCGCCCTAGTCCAGAAATTGCGAAACTCCTCCTCCGACATATCGAGCCGCTCATGTAGTGGATCCTTCGCGGGCCCTGCACTAATTCCCGAGAGAAGACTCTCCTAAGCCTGAAAAAGTCACTGAACCGATGAATGACCTTTAAGGCCGAACTACATTCGCGAAGAAAATCCCATTGATTCCGGGGCTTACGAAGGCTCACAGCCCGCGAGATGCGGATAGTGATAGCAAGGAAAGGGAACACGTCTCTCACGATCCCCGCCACAATCTAATCATCTGTCAGTGCGCGGCGTAGGAAAGCCAGCCTCGAGTCGAGCTTATGACTCGGAAAGTGCGGCAATCCCAGGTCCCCATGACGTGGACGTTGTGTACAGACGCTCGATCGCCTTCTTATGTTCCTTACAGACAAGCGTTAATGGACAAGAGAAATGACCATGTGGTACGCGCCTCAGCCCCACCCTTCACGACAACCTCCTTCGGCGCCAAGTCCGAGCCGCCGCACCGACGTTTGAATGTACTTCAGACCAGTTTTTCTCCAGCTGAATGTTGGGTCAAAACCAAACTCCGAGAATGCGGACAGGACCGTCCGTCAAGCGAAAGGGCTCCGGAAGATAAACCCTTTCCATACACCTAACCGCACGCCGGATAAGTTGTCGCGATTAATCTTGGCCCCTGTGACCTTTTCGTACCGTTCAAGCGCCTTCAGCACCACCTTGATATCACTGCGGAACGACACGAAAGCGGATACGGCGTACGCGGGAACCCTGCCTCAAGCCCCATCAGGGACAGTGATTCAATGTAGGACCGGACTGCACACCCTGTCCCTCAGCCGGTGAAGGAGAGGCTTCAACGCCAAAGCGTAAAGTAGAGGCGACCGTGGACAACCTTGACGAACCGAGTCAGCGCGAAAGCGCCCAATAGCTTCCCGTTCACTTGCACCGCAGCACTGGAGGAGCGATACAGCAGGCTAATCCAGCGGCAGATGTTGGGTTGGGATCCAGCGGTCTGCAGGACAGCAACCAGGTAGCAATGCTCGACCCTGTCAAAAGCCTTGAACTGATCCAAATTGCTTAGCGCGGCCTCGTCGTCGTCTTTTACACCGTCTATGATCGTGCGGATCAGATGGAGGTTGCTCTGAGTTGTTTGGCCTATCACAGCGCAACTCCGCTCAGGTCCCAAACGTCACGGCAACTGACTGCAAACGCCCCGACAGGATCTTGGCCAAAATTTTAACTCTGTGTTTATCAGAGTTATGGGTCTGTATTCGTCTAATCCTCCCCCAACATCCTTGCCCTTTCCCAACAGCGTGATCCCACCCTTGGAGATCCGGTCGGAGACGGACCCCTGGGGAACGAGTTGTTGAACACGATAATCAGAATCGGGACAAGGATGTGCGACAGCCTCAAGTATAATTCTTAGGGAAAACCATCCAGACCAGGCCAATCTTCTTCAATTCCGCGTAGACGTCACCCTCCGTGAACTCTGCTTCGCAGCTAGCCGCTTCAGTCGGCGAAAGCCGAGGAAAGTCAGATATATAGCTACGAAACTCGTCGTCACGTAGACCAGGCTCCCCGGTAAAGCGACTCTCGAAATACCACAGAAACGCCTCACACACCTCGTCCCTAGCCAAACGTTCCAGGGCTTCCCTAGCTAGAGCTCTCTAGGGGATTCCCTTCAGCCTCCGCCCGAGAAAGACTATCCTGAAGAGCCTTCACCTTGTTTGCTTTATCTTGTGCGAGCAGTTTTTAAACTCGGCAGGGAAGAACCTAATCTTATCCATAAGCTTCTTCCACCACATATTCTCGATAACTACCCCACTAGTTCCCGCTGCACTACGCTATTTAGCTGGTTCCGGAAGTCCAGTAAAGACAGATTGAACTTCCAGTAGCCAGCCATTCTAGGCCTAGGCTCTAACACCACCCGGGCACAGACGAGTCTGTGATCAGAATAGCCTAAGCAGTGGAACGTGGGACAATCTAACAGATCTATGTCGGCCCTTCTGACTAACATTCTATCCAGGTAGCTAGCCACCTGGGTAGAAGGCCACTTACGTGCCCACATCCACATCTCCCTCTTTGGATGATCGATCCGGTATCAATGAGACCAAATTCGCCGATCAGATTAACCAAGCTACGATTGCCCGATTTCCCGCTAGCTCCCTGCCCCATGTCTAGCTTTGGGTCAGGACAGCATTCGAGTCCCCCATTAAGACTAGGCGCGTTGAATCCACCAGGAACGGCCCCAACCGCCGAAAAAACGAGAAACCGTCCTCTCGATCGATGGGTGCATAAACCGTAACTATCCAAAATGAACCACTTTTCACCGCATTATCGGCCACAATCAACCGGCCTTCAGCATCCGCATGGACAACATCTACACCGAACGACAAGAGGTCACTAAGCAAGCGGGCCGTCATACCCCGATCCCTCAGACCATTCGCATTCAGGCTGGCTATAGTAATAGACATCTTTTAGGTCTGAAAAGTGAGAAACAAAAAACAAGAAACCTACTCACATACCGGGCGGAAATCTGCGGCGGTAAGGACGCCGACGGATTGTCTTAGGCTCTTCGTGCCCTACTCCGGCGTCATCCGTCCATCCTGGACAAGTCTGTGGAATATATTTAGTTTTAAAGCCCTGTATAGAGCTGGGTGGAGAAGAACCGGGATCATCCCTGCATAATATCTGGAATGTTTTTTTTCAACACAGGTGTGCACGTCTGGACCATTCACAGTTCAGGAAAGGCATGTTTTGCCTTGTATAAATGAGTCCAAATTTTTAAATAGTTGCCAGTGTAACTAATGCAGCTAATCACTCCGGCAGTTTGGTGGAAGTTGAGGTGATCTTGATGAGTGGAAATAAAAGGAGTCTCTTTTGGGTTGAAAGGTCGCTCTCTGCTTCCCTTCTGTCGACATTGCAGATGTCCTCCACATTGGGAAAGTAATTCTTCTTCATTTTTCTGGACGGGTAAGGCGGGGTAGAACTGATTGGGGAGGTGTGGATGGTTGAGGTGGATGGAGCCTTAACTGGTGAAGAGGGGCGGCTCCTTGACTTTGGCGTTGAGTCCTCGACTTCCGCTGGCGGAGCAGGAACAGATTGCGATCTGGCTCTGACTAATTCCATCTCCTTCCAGTTTCGTCAATCCCACTTCTCTCTATCCATGGGTATCTCATCCTCTTCAAAGATGAACAGCAAGGTGGAGGTCTTTCCTCCACCAACATGTCCGCTTCGTGGCTTAGCCCCAATTTGGGTTGTTGCTGCGGTTGCTGCCACTGCAGCTTTTTTTTTTTTGAGTGGGATTCTCTTGCTCCCGTTTTGGATGTTGCTTGTGTTTTGGCTTTTCTTGTTGCAGCCTCTTCTGGTGTTATTGTTGCTGCTGTCGTTTCTTCTGCACCTCCCTGGGTCGCTCCTGCGATGGTGAGGGTTGCCGCTGCTTTCCCTGTTGACGTTTTCGTTGAGATACATCCTGCTTTTGGGGAAAGGTCGCGTTTGTCGTCTTTCGCCCTCTTTTAACCACTTTTCAGGCGGGTCAAAGGTTACTTGTAACTCAATGTCCCCAGTCGCAATACCGGTCTTCTTGTAAGCGCACAGACTTCTTCTACTTAGCCATACTTGGCAAAGAACCCTCACGCTCTTCGTTGATGCCCACGGGCACCCCATGTACAGTAATCTTCGCCCTTCGAGTGTTCATATACTCCGTTTGGAGTCTAACCCACTTGGCCGTCAACAGCTTTCTGGCCTCCTGCTCGGTATCCAGGAGAATGTCCCACATCGCGTTCGATCTCCTGGCTAGCACTTTCGGCTCAATTGTTAGGCTTTTAAGGCCTCTTTCATAGTTTTTCTGCTGACCCCAATCAACTGTCGACTCTTTATGTCGTAGGTCATCAGGGAGATTGTTCGTGTGTTCACGGCTTTCAACGAGTCCGGAATCGTGAGGAACTCGTTCCTCATATTTCGACCTTTGGTCGGCATAGAACACCGCATCTTTTTTCTTTGGCCTGTTTTCGGCCCAGTCCCTTTTTCCACTTCGCCGGTTACCGACAGAGATTCTTCAGTGTCATTGTAATTTTATTTTTCCTTTTTCTTTTTCTTCAGTATTTTCAATATATTTTCCAATATAACAAAAAACAAATAAAGAAAAACGGGACCAACAAACTAAACAAAATTCAATAAAACTTGGCAATGCCAAAGACAAAACTAGTTTCATCTTGTTTGTAATTTTCGTTCATCGACATTTTGTTTGTTGTTTGTAGATACTTTGTTTCAATAAATTCATTTCGCTTTTTGCCTTGAAAAAGTCCATGCGTCGGCTAAAACGACACAATTGTCTTTTTTCTTTTTTATACATATTCCCGTTTTCTACAGATTAATTCTGAGAAATTTTTTACACACACACAGACAGATATATATTACTGTTTTTAAAACAGTATTATGCATATATATATATATATATATATATATATATATATATATATTACTGTAGCTCAATGGTATAGCAAGTCAGGCTATATATATATATATATATATATATATATATATGTGTGTGTGGGGGGTGCATGTGACTGTGTATGCGCGTGTGTGTTAATTTGAGTGTTTGTGTTGGGATCAAATATCGATCAGGATCCGACAAAATGATAAGATAAAGAAAAAATAAGAAACGTTTATCAATCTGACATGTTTCACTTTTATTAAAGCTTCATCAGAGAAATTGGATATAGAGAAAATGTAGAAAGACGTCCTCGTATTTTGACTTTTGTGTTGTTTGTTTGTCATTGGTTCATCATATTTCCCGTGCAATCAACTTGTTGATCTAGCTTTAGTGTAATTTGTGGCGTTCTGAATTTAAGGTAAAAAGGATACGTGTTGAAGAAATTAACGGATTCTCAGTCTACCTGAAAAACCGTAAATATTGCTGTATGTATATGAGTGTATAAAAATTCTAATTTATCTATGTAGGATTTAGATGATAATGTATATTCGTAAGTGTGTGTGTGTGTGTGTGTGTGTGTGTGTGTGTGTGTGTGTGTGTGTGTGTGTGTGTGTGTGTGTATCTACTAGATATTATGCTTCTTGGAGTTTTGCATGTTGATACCGTTTGTTTGAGATAAACATACATTCTTTGACAATAGATTCAATAAAGGTGTGTGTGTGTGTGTGTGTGTGTGTGTGTAATGTGTGTGTGTGTCGGAGGTCATGAAAAGACCGTCGAATGTTGAGGGTGCAGTCCTCGATATGATAGAGCAACGATCGATACTTCACACATTGGATGCAGATCCCACTCTAAATAACATTCGCATTGTTATTGGTAAACTGAGCCTCGCAAAAGCAGCCGGACAGGGTGGATTCTATGTTGAGATTTTTCGGTTTGGTGGATACCATCTTGTCGATATAATGCACAGTCATGCAAGACATATGGGTTGCCGGAGAAGAATGTTGAAACGCAGTTATGATACTTACGTACAAAGGTAAGGGTACCTGAGAAGACTGCGGACACTTGAAAGGTATTACTCTTCTATTTGCATCATGGAAAATCCTGTCGGAAATTATGTTGTCTCGGCTCAACTGTCAGATCTCTAGTAGAATACTTCCAGAATTACAGCGTGGGTTTAGAAAAGATAGGTGCATCAGAATTATGATCTTTACAGCATGTCAGATCCAAGTAGCTAGTAGTCGTAGGAATCCGTTTATCTTGCGAGATAAAGATAGCATCCTGTTTCATCGAAATTCAGTCTTGCTGTGAGTAGCGTTTGGAATGGCTTAGCAGTCCGATCTCTACACGGCAGACTCTTTTACAGGCGCGACAGACGGAACTGGAATGTGAAAGGAGGGTCGGAGATTGCAATACTTTTTATAGAAAAATGCTTAACAATAGATTTTAACTGTAGTTGAAGTTACGCAACTGCTTTCAAAATGTATTTAATTGAAGCCATAAAATTGTGTTCAAAATATTGGAGATTTCGGAATGAAATTACACATAGAGGTTGATATGCCGCTAAAGAAAATCAACCAAAATCATAAGGCTAATATATTTGAATTCTCTCGGTAATTTCAGTTCCTGACAACTAACTTTTGTCTGGCTTTGTCGACCGTGGTAGACATACGTCTAGTTTACACTAGAATCAGAATGTACCACGTAGAGTTAGGTTCGGTTTATACTCGAGTCTAAAAGGTAGGTATTGGCCGGGTTTATACTCAAGTCAAAACAGGAGGCCCCTTTTCGACGAGGTTAGTGGAGTTACACCTTTGCAGGTGATTCAATCGACAGGCAAAACGTAACTAGGAAGATGAGTTGTAGATTAATACGACTGCTATTTCTGTAGATAATGTTAGACAAACATCCACAAATGCCCGGATGATTTTGCTTTGATAATATTTCGTTTTTTACACAATTTCTCTCTCTCTCTCTGTCTCACAATCACACACACACACACACACACACACACACATACATGCATACATATATACACACACAGGGACTTATGGTAGTGAGCCAATTCAAATATCTTGGCTGGATTATCAGTGAATTAATCCAGAATAGGAATAATTTCACGAGCAGAACAAACACTTGTTTAACTATTTAGAAAAAAGGATATCTATCTGAAATCAAATGTCAGATTGTTGGGTACTTGGCTTTCTCAATCTTTCTGTAGGCCAGGAAATTTTGGACATTACCGGCGGAATTTTAGCGAAGAATTAAAAAATTAGATAAACATCCTAGGCATCAACGTGAACCACGGTGCAAATAGCGTAGTGCGATATATCAAACAAAAAAAAACAGGCCCGATGGAAGACCTCATAAATACCATCAAAAAGAGATAGTTGAAATGGCATATCAGCCTCATGAGAGACACGCACCTCTCCACTATCATCCTACAAGGTACCACTTTAGGCAAAAAAGAAAGAATAAGTAGAGAGATGTAAAGATCCTTTGCAGAGACTCCGATATTGACACGCAACCGAGCCAGATGGAGGAAGCTGGTCAAGATGTCTGCTGTAAATAGAATCCATGAACACACCGGATCATAGAACCGATGGCGAGATAACGATGGTGAGAGTAAGAGCTACCCAACCACATTGATACTGATGGATGGGCTATAAGAGATGGATATTTGAATATGTAAAATGATCAGTAGAAAATGTTTCCAAGCATTTCGAAAGTAGAATTAACGAAGAATATCATTACTGAGGGAATAAATGTTGGCAAAGAAACATTTCTGTGTTGACCGTGACATTATAGGCTATACCCTAACGCACTTTATATTAGAGTTTCTTCAGGTAAAATGATCGGCCCTCTGTATCATTGGATTGGCCCCATCACTAGATTGGCCTCTTGTATCATAGGAGTGAATGCCTGCACCACTGGCTTAGCTACATATATCACACCCTGTATCAATGGATCGTCCCACTGTATCACTGGCTCGACAGCATGAAATAACTGGATCGGCTTTCTACATCACTGGATTGGCTCCCTGTATCACTGAATCGGCTCTCCGTATCACTGGATTGGCTCTACTACATTGGTTCCACTGGATTGGCACCCTGTATCACTGGATCAGCTCCCTGTATCACTGAATTGACACCCTGTATCACTGGATCGACTCCACTGTATCACAGGATTTACACCCTGAATCACTGGATCGACACCCTGGATTGACACCCTATATCACTGGATTAACACCCTGTATCTTTGGATCGACTCCTTGTATTACTGGTTTGACCCTTTGTATTCTTGAATTGACTCTCTGTATTACTGTATCATCTCCCTGTTTCACTGGATCGTCTCCCTGTATCACGGGATCGTCTCCCAGTATCACTGTATCGACTCCCTGAAGCAAGGCGATAAAACCACCAGAACGCAGTGGGCTACAGGGAGTCAAAGAGAATGAGAAGCCGTTAGTGAGGACGATTGAGGAACTGACAACAAATGAAAAGGGTTCAAGAAGACAGAAGATGACGATTGACGTTGCATTTGAATTTTTGAAGATTGTCTAGTCAGAACGGAAGCAAGAATTCGGAAGTGATTCCCACAGTTGAGACATGCCAGAAAAGAAATTGTTAGAGTAGAAGTGGCAGTTGTATGTAAGCTAGTTCAACAGTAAAATGGTGAGACCTAGCTGCCAATCTAGTAGCGGGCTAAAATTTATGTAGTTGAGGCACCAGTACCTACCGTCCCTCAACTAATCCCTGTTCCTTCTAAACAAAATGACGTTGCTGCAACGTTTCTACAAACTTACAGCGTGCGATGAGTAAATTGTCGCCATTTCATATTTGTAATTTCACGCATACGCGTTGTTTGCTTTTGATTTTGTCGACTGCACAATATTGTAGGGTCAGTTGGGCATCGTCTGTGAGAAAAACAGCATCATGACGGAATTCACTCAGCCAGAAATTTGGAAACGGCATGCGATAATATGAATCTATTTTCGGGGTGTATGATGAAATTTGTTTCGCATTGAAAAGCATTGCGTCATTCGTGATTGCATCAGATTTTCATCACTCCCAGACACTATTGTCTCGATTCTCAATTAGTTGTCCTATGGCCGTTGTCTGCGATGGACATCACTTCAAGGAAGCGCGCGAAAATTGTAACGCTGCACGAACACAATGACAAGCTTTACCAGTGATCAAATCAAAGCACTATCAAATGGCTTGGAAACTCTCCCGATTTAAATCCAATCGATAATCTTTGGTCAGTCTGCAAAGAAAGATTTCGTGGAATGGACATACGAAGTCATGTTTCATTGGGAAAATACGGGAAAGTAAATAACAGGGGAATTATTCGCTTTGTTTCAATTAATTTCCACAATGGTGTACATATTGCTAAGTGAAGAAAGATATTCAGAACATATATACATTCGTTATATACACCCAACATTATATACATCCAACCATTATATACACTCAACATTACATACACCCAACATTAAATACACCTAACATTATATACACCCAACATTATATACATCTAACATTATATACACCCAACATTATTTACATCTAATATTATATACACCCAACATTATATACACCCAAAATTATATACACGCAACATTATATACACCCAACATTATATACACCCAAAATTATATACACCCAACATTATATACACCCAACATTATATACACCCAAAATTATATACACCCAACATTGTATACACCTAACATTATATACACCCAACATTATTTACATCTAACATTATATACACCCAAAATTATATACACCCAACATTATATACACCTAACATTATATACACCCAACATTATTTACATCTAACACTATATACACCCAACATTATATACACCCAACATTATCTGCACCTAACATTATATACACCCAACATTATATGCACCCAACCAACATTATATACGATCCATCACTAAAGATGCAGGTATAAATGATCGTCTCCCTGCACCGCTCCAGTAAGTACCCGACTCTTCATGCTATCGCCTACCTTTATAAGAGCCAGATTAGGCTGAAAATAAATTACTGTTGCCATATTTGGGCAGAAGCCACCCTGACCTCATTTTCCAGACTTGATAGAGTTCAAAAGCGTCCCCAGTCCCCGTGGGAGAAGAATTATTTTCCATACTCCATCCACTTTCTCTCTCACATAGGTGGGATGTAAAGAGTCTCTCATTACTCAATCGCTACTACAATGGAAAGTGCTCGGACGAGCTGCATCACCAGGTCTAAACTTCACGGCTAGGACCCGCCATGCCACTTATATAGTAGCAATCTTAACCTTTTCAAATCTAGAGTCAACATTTATCTTACCCTTCTACCCTTATAAACTACACCTTCACGTAACCCTCTACCTCGAGTCCCCGGGCCTTGTACAAAGTGAACCTTACTGTATAATATATACACCCACATTCCTCTGTATACCATCGGCTAGAAGTAAATTCCTCTTGAACAGCTTCTTCCCGCGAACCAATGCTCTCTTGAACAGACACTCAAGAGGATGTTTCCTCAATCACTACAATCTTAACCTTTTCAAATCTAGAGTCAACATTTATCTTACCCTTCTACCCACATAAACTACACCTTCACGTAACCCTCTACCTCGAGTCCCCGGGCCTTGTACAAAGTGAAACTTACTGTATAATATATACACCCAGCCATTATATACAGCCAAAATTATATACACACAACGATTTTATACATACATCATATAGCCCCAAACATTATATATACCCAACCCACATTATATACGCCAACCATTATATACGCTCATAATATAACCCAACCATTATATACACCCAACCATTATATAAACCCAAGCCATATTATATACCTCAAACCATTATATACACTCATTATATACACCCAACATTGTATACACACGACCTACATTATATATGTTCAACAATTGTATACACCAAGCCATTATATACATTCAACATTATATAGACCCAACCATTATATTCACGCAGCCATTATATACACCCAACCATTATATACACTCAATATTATATACACCCAACATTATATAACGCAGCCATTATATACACCCAACCATTATATACACTCAATATTATATACACCCAATCATTATATACACCCAGCCATTATATACACCCAACTATTATATATACCCAACATTATATACACGCGGCCATTATATACACCCAAGCAAAATACAACGAGTTTGCAACGTTGCAATATCGTTTCGTATTAGCTGGATATACTGTAAAAAGTTGCCGGCTCATGCAAGAAGGTATCATTGATGAAAGCTTATTAGAACAGATCTATATAGGCTATGTGACCGCCAAGTGTCCTGAAACGTTTCCATAGCTGCCGAGTGATGAAGACATGGATTCTTTCCTACCGCTATCCATTACTCCAGCGTTTCCCCAAGAAGGTGTCTAAAAATCCGTTTCTTCATATAGTTAGATTTTGGAAGTTGTTTGGGATGAGAAACTTTGAGCACCCGGTTTTACATATAGTTTTTTAATTTTCTTTCTTTCTTTTCTTTCTTTCTTTTCTTTCTTTCTTTCTTTCTTTCTTTCTTTCTTTCTTTCTTTCTTTCTTTCTTTCTTCATAATCTATGTTTATTCTTTCTTTCTTTCTTTTTTCTATATTTATTTCTTCTTTGTTTTTTCTATCTTTATTCTTTTTTCTTTCTATCGATGTTTAATCTATCTATCTATCTATCTATCTATCTATCTATCTATCTATCTATCTATCTATCTATCTATCTATTTATCTATCTATCTATATTCTTTTTCTTTCTTTCTATTTATGTTTATTCTTTGTATCTTTTTATATTTATTCTGTCTTGCTTTCTTTTTTCTTTTTATCTATCTATCTATCTATCTATCTATCTATCTACATTAATTTTTACTTTGTTTATTCTATCTATCTATATTTATTCCTTTTCTTTCTTCTCTTTCTTTCTTTCTTTCTTCCTTTCTATCTATGTTTATTCTTTCTATATTTATTCTTTCTTACTTTTTTTCTTTTTATCTATCTATCTATCTATCTATCTATCTATCTATCTATCTATCTATCTATCTATCTATCTATCTATCTATCTATCTATGTTTACATGTTTATACTTATATGTAAGTATAATTTAACAAGAAGTCATAATTCTGAATTAAGGAATGGAGATCGACCAGGCATTTGTAATGATCTGCAAGACGAGATTACTAACCATTGTTCTATGGCGTGACGGAGCGTGCGGGATTCACATCAAAATTGATTTAGTGCTAAGAACTCCTTGTGTCTGTCTCTCCAAAACAGGCACTCCCTATCGCTAACAGCTACGCTGAAAAGATCATCAACAAAACTCGGCTTGGCCGCGAACTTTGTGATTTAAGTTAAATGACAACCTTGGCGTTAGTTTATCACCCCCTCACGCCACCATGAAAAGAAACTTAAACAAATCTGTTTGTAAAAAGTAGCGGCGGGGGGAGAGAGGAAGGGAGCATGGAACAAGGAGGACTTTCAGAGTATATCTAATGTTCGACAACGGTGGGGTTATTCAAATTCAAACAAGAAATCTTTGTCAGCGATAATAACGTCACAAAAGCGGGTTAGGTAAACACAGGTGTGAATTACTCTCACGCATATATGTTAAAAGCTCTCACATTAATACCTACACTTATCCAGCACATTATATATATATATATATATATATATATATATATATATATATATATATATATATATATATATATATATATATATATTGTGTGTGTGTGTGTATGTGCGTGTGAAGAAGAGCAGGAGAGAGAAAAGAGAGAGAGAGAGTGGAGGGAGGGAGGGAGGGGGCAATATGGATGTCATGCGTGTTGTCTGACTCATTAATTTAGTCTGTTTTTCTTACCCTTTACGTCTTTTGCTTTTCTTAACGTCCAAGAGGAAATGCGTCCCGAGCGCCGGTTTAACTTCGAAAAAGAATCTTAGTTGATTCACATGTCCGACTTTTCTGCCAGTGTTGTGATAAGGATGATTCAAGTTGATTCTAGGCTCAAATCTGATCGCTGCCTTTGATATGATCGTAAGTGACTCGCCTTGTCTCGTTTCTGAAACTAGTTCTGAGGGAAGAATCAATTTACACATAACCCAATAAAAACAGCAAAAGATTAGCGAAAGGATTTGAGGAAAACAAAAACAAAAAAAACACCGTATTTATATGTGCATAAGGCGCACTAATTTTTACTTATCGTTATTTTTATAAAAAGAAAAGGAAAGAACACGCGGCTTTTTATTTAATGCGAAAAAAAAAACGTCATGTGAGAAATGTTCATTTCTAGGCTTATGTAAAAGTGATGTTTATAAATAAGAAAACATTTTTTTTTATCATTTCACCCCAGGCAAAGCAATAAAGTCATTAAGACGTAAGGGATTACTGAGAATATGAGAAAAGTAAACACCTAAGAAGAGAAGACAAAAAAAAAAAAAAAAACAAGAATTAAGAATTAAGAAAATAATGATTGACAATGCAATTACATTATTTAAGATTAAAGTTGATTTTTCTTTTTATATGCCGTGTGCCTTCAGGACGTAGGCGATCATGGCTCTCCACTTCCTCCTATCCCTTGTATCTCTCAATAATTTTCGTCCCTTGCCATTTCCGCAGACCATGTTCTATCATCCACTTGCTTAAGCCCGCCAGATATGTCATGCAATTATTTCCCTTGTCTCTCTTTCCCTCTATTCGACCTGTGAGTATCAGATTCTCCTTGTCTCAGACATTTCAGCTGACTCTTCCTGATGTTAAGTATAAGCCACCACCTTGTTTGCGCCCTTTTCAGGGCCTCGTCGTTGCTCATACGCTCGGTCAATGATATTCTCAGCATCCTTCTGTAGAACACCATCTCCATCGCCTCGAGTCTGTTGTTCATCTTTGAGGAGACAGTCCAACATTCGCTACCGTAGAGGAGGAGAGATGTCACATAAAAGCCCTCAGTATTCTTTTCTTTGTTACCAAAGAGATCCTCATGTCTTGCAATACGCTGCCCAGCTTTTGGAATGCGTCCTTGGCTATCCGAATATGTCTACTCATCTCAGTCTCGTAATGCCGTCCTCTGTCAAAACGATTCCCAGATATATAAACTTCCGTAACTGCTTGTTTTTAGTGTCCCCGAATTGCAAATCGCATTTCGGGTTCATCCATTTATTGATGACCATGCATTCTGTCTTCTTTTAGTTTATACTTAGTCCCTTCTTCTCGCTCTCCTTCGCTACCTTTCGTAAGAGGTTTTGTAGTTTCTTTAGGAAGCAAGAAACCGGAAGAGAGATCCACAAGCGAGAAGTGCGAGAAAAGAAACGGTATAACTTTTTTATGCGTTTAACGTAAAATTCAAGAAAAAAGCCACTAATACGCAAGGGGTTACTGAGTGTTAGAGATTATGAGAAAAAAAAACTACTATTAAGGAGAGAGGACAATAAAAAACAAGAATTAAGAAGACAGAAGATAACAATTGGCATTGCATTTATAAATCTACCACTCGTCTGGGCATTGAATATTGCTGTCATATCTGGTCTGGTTCTGCTGCTGCATAGCTCGAGATTCTTGGCAAAATCCAAAGAAGGGTCTGAAAATCTAATCGGTCCTGACCTGGCATCTCCACTTCAGTCACTTTCTCACCGGCGTGATGTAGCTTCCCTCTGTCTTTTCTACAAATAGCCTCATGGCAACTCTGCTGTGTTACTCTCCTTATATATATATATATATATATATATATATATATATATATATATATATATTTTAGAATTGGACATAGTCCGACAATTTATTTAAAGACATTTATATTATGTTTAACGTTCTTTTTATAGATATAATACTGTTTATTATAAAACAGAGCATTTGCTTAAATACTTGTATCTATAAAAAGAACGTTAAACATAATATAAATGTCTTATATATATATATATATATATATATATATATATATATATATATATATATATATATATAATCAAGTGACACTGCGTTAGTCACATGGGTGGGGAGTATTAAAGAACTCACCGAACACTCCACAGCGAATATGACAATGAGAGCAGTAAGTTAGGAACTAATTTCGGTGACTTGGTTTCTCTCTATTTTTGTCACACACATGTGCACGCATTACACCCAATTTGAAGCATTTTGATATCAATACGACTAAAACTGAAAAAAGGCTTTTTAAGATAAAATGATTCATAGAGAGCAGTTTCGTTTTGGAGTTAGAAAGGTGTGATAATTTAATTCCCAGAATGACCACAGTGTGACGCTTTAGTAATAGGTCTAGTAAACATTTGTATCCGATTATGTTCCAGTATTTGTTTTCATGAGACAGATTGGTTTGGTTTGTTTTGTTTTATGGCATATCAAACTCAATGGGTCATCTAATGCCGGCAAGATTTTTATTTCTGGTAATATTTTTTCAGAAATGTATTTCTGGTATTAAAACCTATTTTTATACTTTCATAGTCTTTTGACCCCTTGGGAGTTAACTATTTGCCCATAGCTGGGACCCTGACAGGTGCTACCACCTCGGATGATGGTGGACCTTAAGTGTTGGTTACATGGTCCTCAAAACTTCCTGATCAAAGGCCTTGCTGTCAGATGTAGTTTATTGTCTTATCCAGAACGCCTTGAAACGCAGAACTGATGAATAAATCATTGCCGAGCAGTAGAGGAAATTGTAGATGTTCATGATTTACACTTGGGGGAAAATGTGTGAAAATAATCTAGAGCAGCGAATTAACATTAGGTTTTGTACTAGTGAAAGTTTAGCCTTATTATTGTGGTTCAAGGAAGGTTAAGATGTGCACAATGAAATTTGGTAGCCAAAGAACAAATGTAAATATGGACAAATAGCGAATCTTGATGTGAACTGATCGGAAATTAAGTGTACAACTGATAGGAAAAGATTTGGATATGATTAGAGAAGCAGATTAAGGTGATTAAAATAGGATTAAATATTATGCCTCGAATTTTGACTGACGAGCAACGTTAAGCCAGCTTCATATTTCATTTGATCCCTTGAATAATGTGGACAGGTTTGACGGGGTCATTAATCATTAACAAACATGGTATTTTAACCCTTTAAGCCCTGAATTCCTGAACAATTTTAACCTTTCTACCTGAGCTCCTGGGTCAAATTTCGCCAATAATTGGTCGGTAATGGTTTACGATAGTTATAAAAATAGTTGCAAGTGTTTATCCACCGTTCAACCGGTGGCTGGGCATCAAGTCATTTTTCTCTACCACTGTTCAACCAGTGGCTGAGCATTACGTCATTCTTCTCTACCACTGTTCAACCAGTGGCTGGGCATTACGTCATTTTTCTCTACCATTGTTCAACCGGTGGCTGGGCATTACATCATTTTTCTCTATCACCGTTCAACCCGTGGCTGGGTATTAAGTCATTTTTCTCTACCACTGTTCAACCGGTGGCTGAGAATCATTTTTCTCTACCACCGGTAAATCGGTGGTCAGGGCTCGAAGGGTTAATTAGAAAATTACTGCATTATTAATCCATGTCTCTCACGATTAATACAGCTCTTCGCTCAAGATTTTGCTTCAGTGTTTTCCTACAGTATTATTAACCAGAAGTACAAGCTATAAACGGACTTTATAACGGTTAATTAAATATTAACTTTTAACCCTTTGAGCCCCGCATTCCTGAACAATTTTAACCTTTCTGTCTAAGCTCCTGAGTCAAAATTCGCCAATAATTGGTATGTAATGGTTTACAATAGATATGAAAATAGTTACAAGTGTTTACCCATCGTTCAACCGGTGATTGGGCATTAAGTCATTTTTTTCTCTACCAATATTCAACCGGTGGCTTGGCATTACGCCATTTTTCTCTACCACCGGTAAACCGGTGGTCAGAGCTCAAAGGATTTCACTATTGCCAGTGGAGGAGGCAATGTGAAAATCGATTCTTCACATAGCAGCTTGCTGCAGGTTAATTTATCTTTTTACAATAGAAACTGGAAAAAGCTTTCATTTATTTCTTATTATCGACGCTACACCTTCTCTCCTTTTTTTTTCAACCAGTTTCCTTTAAAATCTTTCATTAATATAATTGCCTGGCTTCGGCTGGGTAATTTCAAAATAATATCAGCTCAAGCAATCTCCCAGGCATTGCCTCTCCTTCGGGAGAGGACTGGCATCATTACCCGGCGCCTGAGGCGTAGCTAAAAGTCCAGAGAGAGCTTGAGCAATCTTTCTACCGGATTGTCATTAAGCCCACTTTAAACGTCGACTTTGTGTCACTTTTGTACCGACGTGGACAAACTGAAAAATGAAATCTTTAAAATCTTACCGTTTTTTTCCTTTAATTCTTTGAGCCCTGCCCTCCTGAACAATTTACCCCCACCTGATCTCCTGAGTCAAAATTCGCAAATAATTGGTATGTAATATTTCACGGTCGATATAAAAATAGTTACAAGTGTTTACCCACTGTTCAACCGCTGACTGGGCATTAAGTCATTTTTTCTCTAACACTGTTCAACCGGTGGCTGGGTATTACGTCATTTTTCTCTACCACCGGGAAAGTGTTAAATACTGACATCACTCACGCCCAGCAACACGTGACTACTTATTGACTGTATTTTGGAACACCACACAGCGAAGAGGGCAATGATAGCATTCAGGTAGGAACTAATTTCGGCGAAATGCTTTCATTTTCGCAGACACACATAGACATTGGACACACTTTGAAGCCTTTTCATAACGGTGTTACTAAAACGGGCAAAAACATAGGATCTTTAAGATGATTAATAGAGACCAGCTTTGTTTTAAGGGCGTTAAAATTCACAAGTCAGTAATATATACAAGGTGTGTCACTTCGATTCCTAGAACGACCTCACCGTGACACTGTAATAATGAATCAGGTAAACATTCGTACTCGATCATGTTTAGACATGTTCCGATAATCGCCTTCTGATGAATCAATCATTGCCGAGCAATAGAAAAAATTGTAGATTTTTATGATCTACCCGTGGTGGAAAATAGGTTGAATAATTTAGAGCAACACTTTAATATCAGATTTCATTATTAAAAAAAATTATAGTGAATTAACTATGAAGAAATCTAATTTCAGAATCGTAGTCGTCGTTAAAGGAACAATAATTTGAGCACAATATAATTTGTTAGCCAAATACATTGTTCCTCGTGCGATGTCCCTTCCGGATATCTCAGTTGTTCCCCTTTAACTCAACTCTGAAAGTTTTGATTCACCACTGCTGTGGCCTGGTATTGAACTCACAACTCTTTAGGTCTAGTCACTGGATCTATCCAACGTCTTTATCCACTGGGCCATGTGTCCTTGTGTCCAGTGGATAAAGATGCTGATTAGATTCAGTGACTAGACACAAAGATTTCTGAGTTCAATACCACAGCAAGCCGCAGCAGTGATGAATGAAAACTTTCAGAGTTGAGTTAAGTATAACATCCGGAAGAGGCATGGCATGTGGAACTAGAACAATCTACCCCGGTGGATGAAATAAAAGGTTTTTGTTCGAAATTCCCATCACGCGAAGAAGGCCGTTGTGAATATGGCAGTGAAGATGAGTCCGAATAGCGTACATAATGCAAGTAATCATAATACCTCATCTCAGATATATAGGAGCCGAAACGTTGTGAATATGGCAATGACAACTAGGATAATCGTCCGAATAATGCAAATAATGGAAGTAATCATAATACCTCATCCCAGAGAAATAGAGGTCGAAACGTTGTGAATATGGCTGTGAAGATGAGGACAATAGTAAATAATGCAAGTAATCATAATGCCTCATTTCAGAGATATAGACAGTATCTGGTCACTTGTTCAATTTTAGTTTTGAATGCAATCTCAAATCTATGTGTGACTTTTGAAATCACTTGTCTCCATAAAGTTAAAAGATTGAAGATTATATTTATTTAGAATGTATGTTTTTTATGGTCAACTGAAAAGGTTTGATTTGTGGATTCAATCATTTGTGGATTATTTAAAGGCGAAACATATTTTCGGTGGCTTTATAAGCATCGTTTATGTGGCACAATGCTCAAAGTGTGACTCAGCCAGTAATGATGGACCTCACTACTGTGACAGAGAGAGTTTGGGAAACACACACACATATATTTTTTAATTTTTTATTGAAGTTGGAGTAGATCTGAACAGCGAAATAAGATCAGAACAATTTTGTTTACTGATGGAAACCTGATCTCGCCCATTTGGAATTGGGTCATTAGAAAAGACAATGAAAATGATCGAAATAACTTTTGTTGGTTAAAATTATAAATAGGGCTGAGTAAGCAAGAAAGGACTTTTGAAATTCCCATGGTTTTGGGTTGACAGCGACACTCATGATGATCGGGTGGGGACCAAGGGTCGATTTGTGATCAGCCAGACTTATCTATATAAACGCGCACAGGAATCTGTTGAGAGAGTGGTTGGTTGGTCTGCCGTCGAGTGCAGTCGAGCTGGTGAGAGAGGTCCGTGATTGGGAGTGACGCCAGAGGTTGGAGCCAGGCGCCCGCTTACATATTTTGTTGATATACGTACGAAGAAGCGAATTACTCCTCCAACGTCTAAGACTACTACTGCTACTAGTATTACTACCACTGGAAACGGAAACGTCGAACAAGCTACAATAATCAAGATACGCATATCGTTCTGAGACGATTTCACAACAAGCTAATCACAACACACACACACACTCTCTCTCTCTGTCTAGTAGCCAGTGTATGAGTTTTTACGTCAATTATTTTCATCTCTGTAACCCGTTTCTTTTCTATACTATTCTTTTCTGCTATATAAAAGACATTAACAATTCAACCATTGAATAGTTGTTTGTTCGGCTTACTGCAGATATATATATATATATATATTGGTGCATTCTAAATTTCTTAGCACAGACTCTCCAGCCGTGTCTACATCATCAGACGGCTGTGAATGGATGAACATCACTTCTGCTTTCTGGATCAAACCAAACACAACGTCGGCAGGATTAAACCAGTGACCCGGTCGAATGATCTATGGATGCTCAGGGGAACTACGGTCACTCCCTTAAGTTCGGTTAAAACCGAGTAGACACCTCAACCCAGAGAGTAAGACGTCGGAGATTGAGGGGCTGGGGCGAAAGTGGTTAGACTACTCAGGCATAATGGATCTAGCCACACAAGCATGCTAATCAGTACCCTTCTTAGAAGTCTTCAGAAACATATTTTGGGGATTGTTAGAATAATTCTTTTTATCTTACGAGTGGCCATTGCATAAAGAATTTTTTGAGAATAACAATTTTACCAGATAAAAGCATTTTATTTAACCCATAATGAGGGGAGCCAGATAGATTCATATTTGCCCGAAAGTGAATGTAACGAACTGAACTGGAATTCGAACTTGGCACTCTGATTTCTTATCTTTCCGTTACACCTCAAATGGATAAAAATATGTAATTTGTACGTGACGGACAAATCCACAGAAAACCGAGGCAGAGAAAAATAGTAAATAAAAACGAAGGGGTGATGAAACTTTCTCCCGTCGACCCACTTCCCAATAATGGCATCTTGGTCGGACTGAGAACATTTCAGGCGTCTCATCGTAAATAACGAAATAAATGAAATACAAAAAAAATCTTTTTTCTAAACGCTTTTGTCTTTCGTCTCCGAATTGAAATACAGTTTAGATTTTCCGTTTATTTTAAAAAGATTTTAATTTAGAATTTCTTCGTTTTATCCTTGTTTCTTAAAAAACTTTAATTAGATTTTTAATTTCTTTTATTTTTTCAACTACGTCTTGTTTTTTTTCCTTCACTTGTGAACAATTCGTTTTGTTATGACTGGATTTATTTGTATGTTAATATGTTATTCCACATTTTAATTTTGGGTTTCCCGGAGAAAATGAAATTTCAAGTTTTAAATTATTTTCTTGTTTGCTGTTATCTGTTCGCCTCCAAAGTTGTCTTTAAGCATTAAATTTTGTTTTGATTGAATTTGATTGAATTAATTTCAAAACATTTTGAAGATTATTTTCTTAGTCCGATTAATAATTTAAAAAGAAAATCTATCCAGATAGATTAATAGAATTTTCCTTTACAAAATGTGTCATGGATTTTAGATATTAAGCTATTTTCAGTTTGTGAAGTTGGACTTTTATTCCTGAAAAGATATAGAAGATACTGTAAAATAAATTTTTTGTAGATTAGAGGTTGTCGATTTGTGGGTATTGATGTTCCAGGGGTTTGAGTCGTATTTTGGATGGTGGAAAATCGATTAATGTCGATTATTCTTCCTCGGATCGAAAGCAAGAAAGACATTATGTAGTGAAATGAGAATGGATGCCATCATATGTCTTATATCGGAAATTGAGATAATATTTAGAATATCTCGTAAAGTATAGAAGTATATAATATCGCAAAATACACAGAAATATTCTTAAGCAAACATCGTAAAATAATTTGCAACAGAGTAAGTGTCATTGATGTGCCTCATACACATATTATGAAGGTTAGGCACACGTTTTAGAGAGGGGGGATCATTAATAACGATTGATTTTGGAGGATGGAAAGAAAGAGTGTCATTATTTTAAAAAAAAAGAGAGCGTACACAGTAGTGGTACAGTTATAAGTAAAACAGAGAATCGAGTAAGAATTTTGGCTATGACCGTGAATTTAGCTCAAATTTTGGCTGTGGTTTTGAAACATGTTCGAATTTTGGCTGTGGTTTTAATTCGAATTCAAATTTTGGCTTTTTGGTGGATCAGTTCGAATTTGCTTATGAATGGGAATTATGTTCGAATCTTTAATGTGGTTGCAAATGGAGTTCGAATATTGGATGAAGGTTCGAATTTTAGATGAAAGTTCGTATATTGGATGTGGGTGCGAATTTTGGCTATGGATTTTAATCGAGTTTAATTTTTGGGTGTGGTTGTGAAACGAGTTAAAATTTTGGCTTTGACTCTAAAGTGCAATCGAATTTTCATTGTGTTTGTGAGTGACTTCGAATTTGGGCAGTGATTGTGAATCAAGTTCGAATTTTGATTGTCGCCGTGATTAGAATTCTAATTTCGCAATGATCGGCAATCAGTTCGAATTTTGGCAGTGGTCGTGAATCGAAATCAATTTCCGACAATGCTTGTGAATCAGTTCAAATTTTGATTGTTGCCGAGATCTGAATTCGAATTTTGGTTGTGTTTGTGAATCGAATTCGAATTTTGGCTGTGATCGTGTATCAGTTCGAATTTTGGTTGTCTTTGTAAATCGTGTTTAGATTATTGTTGTTTTTGTCTTTCAGTTCAAATTTTGTTGTGGTTGTGAATCAATTCGAATTTTGGCTGTGGTTGCAAGTTGAATTCGAATTTTGATTTCTTTTGTGAATCAGTTCGAATTTACTCATGAATGTGTATTGAGTTCGAATTTTTAATGAATAATGTGTGAATCAGTTTGAATTTTGGCCACGAATGTCAATAAAGTTTCATTTTTGGTCTTGGTTGTGAAACGAGCTCTAAATTTTGCTTTGAATCTATTCGAATTTTGACTGTAGTTGTAAATGGAGTTGGAATGTTTTGTTTGGCTGTTAATCGAATTCAGATTGTGGCAATGCTTGTGAATCAGTTCGAATTTGAACTGTGATTGTGTATCGATTTGGAATTTTGATTATTGCCGAGATCTGAATTGAAAAGTCGGCGATGCCCATGAATCAGTTAAAATTTGGGCCGTGCTTGATTTCTAGATTTGTATGTGGCCGAGAATCAATTTCAAATTTGGACTGTTTATCGAATTCAAATTTAGCATGTGTTTCTGAATCGTCTGAATCTGGCTTGTGGCCGTGAATCAAATTCAAATTTGGACTGTTTATCTAATTCAATTTTAGCATGTGTTTCTGAATCATTCGAATCTGGCTTGTGGGCGTGAATTAAGTTCAAATTTGGTTGTGTTTGTGAAAAGAGTTCGAATTTTGGTTGAGTTTTTAAATTTAGTTTCAATTTTGGGCGTATTTTTGAATTATTTCGAATTTTCGTTGTGCTTGCGAATCAGTTATAATTCCTGCAATTTTCGTGCATCAGTTCAAATACTGGCTGTAGCTGTGAATCGCGTTCAAATTTTGGTTGTGTTTGTGAATCAGTTATAATTCCTGCAATTTTCGTGCATCAGTTCAAATACTGGCTGTAGCTGTGAATCGCGTTCAAATTTTGGTTGTGTTTGTGAATCAGTTATAATTCCTGCAATTTTCGTGCATCAGGTCAAATACTGGCTGTAGCTGTGAATTGCGTTCAAATTTTGGTTGTGTTTGTGAATCAGTTATAATTCCTGCAATTTTCGTGCATCAGTTCAAATACTGGCGGTAGCTGTGAATCGCGTTCAAATTTTGGTTGTGTTTGTGAATCAGTTATAATTCCTGCAATTTTCGTGCATCAGTTCAAATACTGGCGGTAGCTGTGAATCGCGTTCAAATTTTGGTTGTGTTTGTGAATCAGTTATAATTCCTGCAATTTTCGTGCATCAGTTCAAATACTGGCTGTAGCTGTGAATCGCGTTCAAATTTTGGTTGTGTTTGTGAATCAGTTATAATTCCTGCAATTTTCGTGCATCAGTTCAAATACTGGCTGTAGCTGTGAATCGCGTTCAAATTTTGGTTGTGCTTGTGAATCAGTTATAATTCCTGCAATTTTCGTGCATCAGTTCAAATACTGGCTGTAGCTGTGAATCGCGTTCAAATTTTGGTTGTGTTTGTGAATCAGTTATAATTCATGCAATATTCGTGCATCAGTTCAAATACTGGCTGTAGCTGTGAATCACGTTCAAATTTTGGTTGTGTTTGTGAATCAGTTATAATTCCTGCAATTTTCATGCATCAGTTCAAATACTGGCTGTAGCTGTGAATCGCGTTCAAATTTTGGTTGTGTTTGTGAATCAGTTATAATTCCTGCAATTTTCGTGCATCAGTTCAAATACTGGCTGTAGCTATGAATCGCATTCAAATTTTGGTTGTTTGTGAATCAGTTATAATTCCTGCAATTTTCGTGCATCAGTTCAAATACTGGCTGTAGCTGTGAATCGCGTTCAAATTTTGGTTGTGTTTGTGAATCTGTTATAATTTCTGCAATTTTCGTGCATCAGTTCAAATACTGGCGGTAGCTGTGAATCGAGTTCAAATTTTGGTTGTGTTTGTGAATCAGTTATAATTCCTGCAATTTTCGTGCATCAGTTCAAATACTGGCTGTAGCTGTGAATCGCGTTCAAATTTTGGTTGTGTTTGTGAATCAGTTATAATTCCTGCAATTTTCGTGCATCAGTTCAAATACTGGCTGTAGCTGTGAATCGCGTTCAAATTTTGGTTGTGTTTGTGAATCAGTTATAATTCCCGCAATTTTCGTGCATCAGTTCAAATACTGGCTGTAGCTGTGAATCGCGTTCAAATTTTGGTTGTGTTTGTGAATCAGTTATAATTCCTGCAATTTTCGTGCATCAGTTCAAATACTGGCTGTAGCTGTGAATCGCGTTCAAATTTCGGTTGTGTTTGCGAATCAGTTACAATTCCTGCAATTTTCGTGCATCAGTTCAAATACTGGCTGTAGCTGTGAATCGCGTTCAAATTTTGGTTGTGTTTGTGAATCAGTTATAATTCCCGCAATTTTCGTGCATCAGTTCAAATACTGGCTGTAGCTGTGAATCGCGTTCAAATTTTGGTTGTGTTTGTGAATCAGTTATAATTCCCGCAATTTTCGTGCATCAGTTCAAATACTGGCTGTAGCTGTGAATCGCGTTCAAATTTTGGTTGTGTTTGTGAATCAGTTATAATTCCTGCAATTTTCGTGCATCAGTTCAAATACTGGCTGTAGCTGTGAATCGCGTTCAAATTTCGGATGTGTTTGTGAATCAGTTATAATTCCTGCAATTTTCGTGCATCAGTTCAAATACTGGCTGTAGCTGTGAATCGCGTTCAAATTTCGGTTGTGTTTGTGAATCAGTTATAATTCCCGCAATTTTCGTGCATCAGTTCAAATACTGGCTGTAGCTGTGAATCGCATTCAAATTTTGGTTGTGTTTGTGAATCAGTTATAATTCCTGCAATTTTCGTGCATCAGTTCAAATACTGGCTGTAGCTGTGAATCGCGTTCAGATTTCGGTTGTGTTTGTGAATCAGTTATAATCCCTGCAATTTTCGTGCATCAGTTCGAATACTGGCTGTAGCTGTGAATCGCGTTCAAATTTTGGTTGTGTTTGTGAATCAGTTATAATTCCCGCAATTTTCGTGCATCAGTTCAAATATTGGCTGTAGCTGTGAATCGCGTTCAAATTTTGGTTGTGTTTGTGAATCAGTTATAATTCCTGCAATTTTCGTGCATCAGTTCAAATACTGGCTGTAGCTGTGAATCGCGTTCAAATTTTGGTTGTGTTTGTGAATCAGTTATAATTCCTGCAATTTTCGTGCATCAGTTCAAATACTGGCTGTAGCTGTGAATCGCGTTCAAATTTCGGTTGTGTTTGTGAATCAGTTATAATTCCTGCAATTTTCGTGCATCAGTTCAAATACGGGCTGTAGCTGCCAATCGCGTTCAAATTTCGGTTGTGTTTGTGAATCAGTTTGAATTCCCGCAATTTTCGTGCATCAGTTCAAATACTGGCTGTAGCTGTGAATCGCGTTCAAATTTTGGTTGTGTTTGTGAATCAGTTATAATTCCTGCAATTTTCGTGCATCAGTTCAAATACTGTCTGTAGCTGTGAATCGCGTTCAAATTTTGGTTGTGTTTGTGAATCAGTTATAATTCCCGCAATTTTCGTGCATCAGTTCAAATACTGGCTGTAGCTGTGAATCGCGTTCAAATTTTGGTTGTGTTTGTGAATCAGTTATAATTCCTGCAATTTTCGTGCATCAGTTCAAATACTGGCTGTAGCTGTGAAGCACGTTCAAATTTTGGTTGTGTTTGTGAATCAGTTATAATTCCTGATATTTTCGTGCATCAGTTCAAATACTGGCTGTAGCTGTGAATCGCGTTCAAATTTCGGTTGTGTTTGTGAATCAGTTATAATTCCTGCAATTTTCGTGCATCAGTTCAAATACTGGCTGTAGCTGTGAATCGCGTTCAAATTTCGGTTGTGTTTGTGAATCAGTTATAATTTCCGCAATTTTCGTGCATCAGTTCAAATACTGGCTGTAGCTGTGAATCGCGTTCAAATTTTGGTTGTGTTTGTGAATCAGTTATAATTCCTGCAATTTTCGTGCATCAGTTCAAATACTGGCTGTAGCTGTGAATCGCGTTCAAATTTCGGTTGTGTTTGTGAATCAGTTATAATTCCTGCAATTTTCGTGCATCAGTTAAAATACTGGCTGTAGCTGTGAATCGCGTTCAAATTTTGGTTGTGTTTGTGAATCAGTTATAATTCCCGCAATTTTCGTGCATCAGTTCAAATACTGGCTGTAGCTGTGAATCGCGTTCAAATTTTGGTTGTGTTTGTGAATCAGTTATAATTCCTGCAATTTTCGTGCATCAGTTCAAATACTGGCTGTAGCTGTGAATCGCGTTCAAATTTCGGTTGTGTTTGCGAATCAGTTACAATTCCTGCAATTTTCGTGCATCAGTTCAAATACTGGCTGTAGCTGTGAATCGCGTTCAAATTTTGGTTGTGTTTGTGAATCAGTTATAATTCCCGCAATTTTCGTGCATCAGTTCAAATACTGGCTGTAGCTGTGAATCGCGTTCAAATTTTGGTTGTGTTTGTGAATCAGTTATAATTCCTGCAATTTTCGTGCATCAGTTCAAATACTGGCTGTAGCTGTGAATCGCGTTCAAATTTCGGTTGTGTTGGTGAATCAGTTATAATTCCTGCAATTTTCGTGCATCAGTTCGAATACTGGCTGTAGCTGTGAATCGCGTTCAAATTTTGGTTGTGTTTGTGAATCAGTTATAATTCCTGCAATTTTCGTGCATCAGGTCAAATACTGGCTGTAGCTGTGAATTGCGTTCAAATTTTGGTTGTGTTTGTGAATCAGTTATAATTCCTGCAATTTTCGTGCATAAGTTCAAATACTGGAGGTAGCTGTGAATCGCGTTCAAATTTTGGTTGTGTTTGTGAATCAGTTATAATTCCTGCAATTTTCGTGCATCAGTTCAAATACTGGCTGTAGCTGTGAATCGCGTTCAAATTTTGGTTGTGTTTGTGAATCAGTTATAATTCCTGCAATTTTCGTGCATCAGTTCAAATACTGGCTGTAGCTGTGAATCGCGTTCAAATTTTGGTTGTGTTTGTGAATCAGTTATAATTCCTGCAATTTTCGTGCATCAGTTCAAATACTGGCTGTAGCTGTGAATCGCGTTCAAATTTTGGTTGTGTTTGTGAATCAGTTATAATTCCTGCAATTTTCGTGCATCAGTTCAAATACTGGCTGTAGCTGTGAATCGCGTTCAAATTTTGGTTGTGTTTGTGAATCAGTTATAATTCCTGCAATTTTCGTGCATCAGTTCAAATACTGGCTGTAGCTGTGAATCGCGTTCAAATTTTGGTTGTGTTTGTGAATCAGTTATAATTCCTGCAATTTTCGTGCATCAGTTCAAATACTGGCTGTAGCTGTGAATCGCGTTGAAATTTTGGTTGTGTTTTTGAATCAGTTATAATTCCAGCAATTTTCGTGCATCAGGTCAAATACTGGCTGTAGCTGTGAATTGCGTTCAAATTTTGGTTGTGTTTGTGAATCAGTTATAATTCCTGCAATTTTCGTGCATCAGTTCAAATACTGGCGGTAGCTGTGAATCGCGTTCAAATTTTGGTTGTGTTTGTGAATCAGTTATAATTCCTGCAATTTTCGTGCATCAGTTCAAATACTGGCTGTAACTGTGAATCGCGTTCAAATTTTGGTTGTGTTTGTGAATCAGTTATAATTCCTGCAATTTTCGTGCATCAGTTCAAATACTGGCTGTAGCTGTGAATCGCGTTCAAATTTTGGTTGTGTTTGTGAATCAGTTATAATTCCTGCAATTTTCGTGCATCAGTTCAAATACTGGCTGTAGCTGTGAATCGCGTTCAAATTTTGGTTGTGTTTGTGAATCAGTTATAATTCCTGCAATTTTCGTGCATCAGTTCAAATACTGGCTGTAGCTGTGAATCGCGTTCAAATTTTGGTTGTGTTTGTGAATCAGTTATAATTCCTGCAATTTTCGTGCATCAGTTCAAATACTGGCTGTAGCTGTGAATCGCGTTCAAATTTTGGTTGTGTTTGTGAATCAGTTATAATTCCTGCAATTTTCGTGCATCAGTTCAAATACTGGCTGTAGCTGTGAATCGCGTTCAAATTTTGGTTGTGTTTGTGAATCAGTTATAATTCCTGCAATTTTCGTGCATCAGTTCAAATACTGGCTGTAGCTGTGAATCGCGTTCAAATTTTGGTTGTGTTTGTGAATCAGTTATAATTCCTGCAATTTTCGTGCATCAGTTCAAATACTGGCTGTAGCTGTGAATCGCGTTCAAATTTTGGTTGTGTTTGTGAATCAGTTATAATTCCTGCAATTTTCGTGCATCAGTTCAAATACTGGCTGTAGCTGTGAATCGCGTTGAAATTTTGGTTGTATTTTTGAATCAGTTATAATTCCAGCAATTTTCGTGCATCAGGTCAAATACTGGCTGTAGCTGTGAATTGCGTTCAAATTTTGGTTGTGTTTGTGAATCAGTTATAATTCCTGCAATTTTCGTGCATCAGTTCAAATACTGGCGGTAGCTGTGAATCGCGTTCAAATTTTGGTTGTGTTTGTGAATCAGTTATAATTCCTGCAATTTTCGTGCATCAGTTCAAATACTGGCTGTAACTGTGAATCGCGTTCAAATTTTGGTTGTGTTTGTGAATCAGTTATAATTCCTGCAATTTTCGTGCATCAGTTCAAATACTGGCTGTAGCTGTGAATCGCGTACAAATTTTGGTTGTGTTTGTGAATCAGTTATAATTCCTGCAATTTTCGTGCATCAGTTCAAATACTGGCTGTAGCTGTGAATCGCGTTCAAATTTTGGTTGTGTTTGTGAATCAGTTATAATTCCTGCAATTTTCGTGCATCAGTTCAAATACTGGCTGTAGCTGTGAATCGCGTTCAAATTTTGGTTGTGTTTGTGAATCAGTTATAATTCCTGCAATTTTCGTGCATCAGTTCAAATACTGGCTGTAGCTGTGAATCGCGTTCAAATTTTGGTTGTGTTTGTGAATCAGTTATAATTCCTGCAATTTTCGTGCATCAGTTCAAATACTGGCTGTAGCTGTGAATCGCGTTCAAATTTTGGTTGTGTTTGTGAATCAGTTATAATTCCTGCAATTTTCGTGCATCAGTTCAAATACTGGCTGTAGCTGTGAATCGCGTTCAAATTTTGGTTGTGTTTGTGAATCAGTTATAATTCATGCAATATTCGTGCATCAGTTCAAATACTGGCTGTAGCTGTGAATCACGTTCAAATTTTGGTTGTGTTTGTGAATCAGTTATAATTCCTGCAATTTTCATGCATCAGTTCAAATACTGGCTGTAGCTGTGAATCGAGTTCAAATTTTGGTTGTGTTTGTGAATCAGTTATAATTCCTGCAATTTTCGTGCATCAGTTCAAATACTGGCTGTAGCTATGAATCGCATTCAAATTTTGGTTGTTTGTGAATCAGTTATAATTCCTGCAATTTTCGTGCATCAGTTCAAATACTGGCTGTAGCTGTGAATCGCGTTCAAATTTTGGTTGTGTTTGTGAATCAGTTATAATTCCTGCAATTTTCGTGCATCAGTTCAAATACTGGCTGTAGCTGTGAATCGCGTTCAAATTTTGGTTGTGTTTGTGAATCAGTTATAATTCCCGCAATTTTCGTGCATCAGTTCAAATACTGGCTGTAGCTGTGAATCGCGTTCAAATTTTGGTTGTGTTTGTGAATCAGTTATAATTCCTGCAATTTTCGTGCATCAGTTCAAATACTGGCTGTAGCTGTGAATCGCGTTCAAATTTCGGATGTGTTTGTGAATCAGTTATAATTCCTGCAATTTTCGTGCATCAGTTCAAATACTGGCTGTAGCTGTGAATCGCGTTCAAATTTCGGTTGTGTTTGTGAATCAGTTATAATTCCCGCAATTTTCGTGCATCAGTTCAAATACTGGCTGTAGCTGTGAATCGCATTCAAATTTTGGTTGTGTTTGTGAATCAGTTATAATTCCTGCAATTTTCGTGCATCAGTTCAAATACTGGCTGTAGCTGTGAATCGCGTTCAGATTTCGGTTGTGTTTGTGAATCAGTTATAATCCCTGCAATTTTCGTGCATCAGTTCGAATACTGGCTGTAGCTGTGAATCGCGTTCAAATTTTGGTTGTGTTTGTGAATAAGTTATAATTCCCGCAATTTTCGTGCATCAGTTCAAATATTGGCTGTAGCTGTGAATCGCGTTCAAATTTTGGTTGTGTTTGTGAATCAGTTATAATTCCTGCAATTTTCGTGCATCAGTTCAAATACTGGCTGTAGCTGTGAATCGCGTTCAAATTTTGGTTGTGTTTGTGAATCAGTTATAATTCCTGCAATTTTCGTGCATCAGTTCAAATACTGGCTGTAGCTGTGAATCGCGTTCAAATTTCGGTTGTGTTTGTGAATCAGTTATAATTCCTGCAATTTTCGTGCATCAGTTCAAATACGGGCTGTAGCTGCCAATCGCGTTCAAATTTCGGTTGTGTTTGTGAATCAGTTTGAATTCCCGCAATTTTCGTGCATCAGTTCAAATACTGGCTGTAGCTGTGAATCGCGTTCAAATTTTGGTTGTGTTTGTGAATCAGTTATAATTCCTGCAATTTTCGTGCATCAGTTCAAATACTGTCTGTAGCTGTGAATCGCGTTCAAATTTTGGTTGTGTTTGTGAATCAGTTATAATTCCCGCAATTTTCGTGCATCAGTTCAAATACTGGCTGTAGCTGTGAATCGCGTTCAAATTTTGGTTGTGTTTGTGAATCAGTTATAATTCCTGCAATTTTCGTGCATCAGTTCAAATACTGGCTGTAGCTGTGAAGCACGTTCAAATTTTGGTTGTGTTTGTGTATCAGTTATAATTCCTGATATTTTCGTGCATCAGTTCAAATACTGGCTGTAGCTGTGAATCGCGTTCAAATTTCGGTTGTGTTTGTGAATCAGTTATAATTCCTGCAATTTTCGTGCATCAGTTCAAATACTGGCTGTAGCTGTGAATCGCGTTCAAATTTCGGTTGTGTTTGTGAATCAGTTATAATTTCCGCAATTTTCGTGCATCAGTTCAAATACTGGCTGTAGCTGTGAATCGCGTTCAAATTTTGGTTGTGTTTGTGAATCAGTTATAATTCCTGCAATTTTCGTGCATCAGTTCAAATACTGGCTGTAGCTGTGAATCGCGTTCAAATTTCGGTTGTGTTTGTGAATCAGTTATAATTCCTGCAATTTTCGTGCATCAGTTAAAATACTGGCTGTAGCTGTGAATCGCGTTCAAATTTTGGTTGTGTTTGTGAATCAGTTATAATTCCCGCAATTTTCGTGCATCAGTTCAAATACTGGCTGTAGCTGTGAATCGCGTTCAAATTTTGGTTGTGTTTGTGAATCAGTTATAATTCCTGCAATTTTCGTGCATCAGTTCAAATACTGGCTGTAGCTGTGAATCGCGTTCAAATTTCGGTTGTGTTTGCGAATCAGTTACAATTCCTGCAATTTTCGTGCATCAGTTCAAATACTGGCTGTAGCTGTGAATCGCGTTCAAATTTTGGTTGTGTTTGTGAATCAGTTATAATTCCCGCAATTTTCGTGCATCAGTTCAAATACTGGCTGTAGCTGTGAATCGCGTTCAAATTTTGGTTGTGTTTGTGAATCAGTTATAATTCCTGCAATTTTCGTGCATCAGTTCAAATACTGGCTGTAGCTGTGAATCGCGTTCAAATTTCGGTTGTGTTGGTGAATCAGTTATAATTCCTGCAATTTTCGTGCATCAGTTCGAATACTGGCTGTAGCTGTGAATCGCGTTCAAATTTTGGTTGTGTTTGTGAATCAGTTATAATTCCTGCAATTTTCGTGCATCAGGTCAAATACTGGCTGTAGCTGTGAATTGCGTTCAAATTTTGGTTGTGTTTGTGAATCAGTTATAATTCCTGCAATTTTCGTGCATAAGTTCAAATACTGGAGGTAGCTGTGAATCGCGTTCAAATTTTGGTTGTGTTTGTGAATCAGTTATAATTCCTGCAATTTTCGTGCATCAGTTCAAATACTGGCTGTAGCTGTGAATCGCGTTCAAATTTTGGTTGTGTTTGTGAATCAGTTATAATTCCTGCAATTTTCGTGCATCAGTTCAAATACTGGCTGTAGCTGTGAATCGCGTTCAAATTTTGGTTGTGTTTGTGAATCAGTTATAATTCCTGCAATTTTCGTGCATCAGTTCAAATACTGGCTGTAGCTGTGAATCGCGTTCAAATTTTGGTTGTGTTTGTGAATCAGTTATAATTCCTGCAATTTTCGTGCATCAGTTCAAATACTGGCTGTAGCTGTGAATCGCGTTCAAATTTTGGTTGTGTTTGTGAATCAGTTATAATTCCTGCAATTTTCGTGCATCAGTTCAAATACTGGCTGTAGCTGTGAATCGCGTTCAAATTTTGGTTGTGTTTGTGAATCAGTTATAATTCCTGCAATTTTCGTGCATCAGTTCAAATACTGGCTGTAGCTGTGAATCGCGTTGAAATTTTGGTTGTGTTTTTGAATCAGTTATAATTCCAGCAATTTTCGTGCATCAGGTCAAATACTGGCTGTAGCTGTGAATTGCGTTCAAATTTTGGTTGTGTTTGTGAATCAGTTATAATTCCTGCAATTTTCGTGCATCAGTTCAAATACTGGCGGTAGCTGTGAATCGCGTTCAAATTTTGGTTGTGTTTGTGAATCAGTTATAATTCCTGCAATTTTCGTGCATCAGTTCAAATACTGGCTGTAACTGTGAATCGCGTTCAAATTTTGGTTGTGTTTGTGAATCAGTTATAATTCCTGCAATTTTCGTGCATCAGTTCAAATACTGGCTGTAGCTGTGAATCGCGTTCAAATTTTGGTTGTGTTTGTGAATCAGTTATAATTCCTGCAATTTTCGTGCATCAGTTCAAATACTGGCTGTAGCTGTGAATCGCGTTCAAATTTTGGTTGTGTTTGTGAATCAGTTATAATTCCTGCAATTTTCGTGCATCAGTTCAAATACTGGCTGTAGCTGTGAATCGCGTTCAAATTTTGGTTGTGTTTGTGAATCAGTTATAATTCCTGCAATTTTCGTGCATCAGTTCAAATACTGGCTGTAGCTGTGAATCGCGTTCAAATTTTGGTTGTGTTTGTGAATCAGTTATAATTCCTGCAATTTTCGTGCATCAGTTCAAATACTGGCTGTAGCTGTGAATCGCGTTCAAATTTTGGTTGTGTTTGTGAATCAGTTATAATTCCTGCAATTTTCGTGCATCAGTTCAAATACTGGCTGTAGCTGTGAATCGCGTTCAAATTTTGGTTGTGTTTGTGAATCAGTTATAATTCCTGCAATTTTCGTGCATCAGTTCAAATACTGGCTGTAGCTGTGAATCGCGTTCAAATTTTGGTTGTGTTTGTGAATCAGTTATAATTCCTGCAATTTTCGTGCATCAGTTCAAATACTGGCTGTAGCTGTGAATCGCGTTCAAATTTTGGTTGTGTTTGTGAATCAGTTATAATTCCTGCAATTTTCGTGCATCAGTTCAAATACTGGCTGTAGCTGTGAATCGCGTTCAAATTTTGGTTGTGTTTGTGAATCAGTTATAATTCCTGCAATTTTCGTGCATCAGTTCAAATACTGGCTGTAGCTGTGAATCGCGTTCAAATTTTGGTTGTGTTTGTGAATCAGTTATAATTCCTGCAATTTTCGTGCATCAGTTCAAATACTGGCTGTAGCTGTGAATCGCGTTGAAATTTTGGTTGTGTTTTTGAATCAGTTATAATTCCAGCAATTTTCGTGCATCAGGTCAAATACTGGCTGTAGCTGTGAATTGCGTTCAAATTTTGGTTGTGTTTGTGAATCAGTTATAATTCCTGCAATTTTCGTGCATCAGTTCAAATACTGGCGGTAGCTGTGAATCGCGTTCAAATTTTGGTTGTGTTTGTGAATCAGTTATAATTCCTGCAATTTTCGTGCATCAGTTCAAATACTGGCTGTAACTGTGAATCGCGTTCAAATTTTGGTTGTGTTTGTGAATCAGTTATAATTCCTGCAATTTTCGTGCATCAGTTCAAATACTGGCTGTAGCTGTGAATCGCGTACAAATTTTGGTTGTGTTTGTGAATCAGTTATAATTCCTGCAATTTTCGTGCATCAGTTCAAATACTGGCTGTAGCTGTGAATCGCGTTCAAATTTTGGTTGTGTTTGTGAATCAGTTATAATTCCTGCAATTTTCGTGCATCAGTTCAAATACTGGCTGTAGCTGTGAATCGCGTTCAAATTTTGGTTGTGTTTGTGAATCAGTTATAATTCCTGCAATTTTCGTGCATCAGTTCAAATACTGGCTGTAGCTGTGAATCGCGTTCAAATTTTGGTTGTGTTTGTGAATCAGTTATAATTCCTGCAATTTTCGTGCATCAGTTCAAATACTGGCTGTAGCTGTGAATCGCGTTCAAATTTTGGTTGTGTTTGTGAATCAGTTATAATTCCTGCAATTTTCGTGCATCAGTTCAAATACTGGCTGTAGCTGTGAATCGCGTTCAAATTTTGGTTGTGTTTGTGAATCAGTTATAATTCATGCAATATTCGTGCATCAGTTCAAATACTGGCTGTAGCTGTGAATCACGTTCAAATTTTGGTTGTGTTTGTGAATCAGTTATAATTCCTGCAATTTTCATGCATCAGTTCAAATACTGGCTGTAGCTGTGAATCGCGTTCAAATTTTGGTTGTGTTTGTGAATCAGTTATAATTCCTGCAATTTTCGTGCATCAGTTCAAATACTGGCTGTAGCTATGAATCGCATTCAAATTTTGGTTGTTTGTGAATCAGTTATAATTCCTGCAATTTTCGTGCATCAGTTCAAATACTGGCTGTAGCTGTGAATCGCGTTCAAATTTTGGTTGTGTTTGTGAATCAGTTATAATTCCTGCAATTTTCGTGCATCAGTTCAAATACTGGCTGTAGCTGTGAATCGCGTTCAAATTTTGGTTGTGTTTGTGAATCAGTTATAATTCCCGCAATTTTCGTGCATCAGTTCAAATACTGGCTGTAGCTGTGAATCGCGTTCAAATTTTGGTTGTGTTTGTGAATCAGTTATAATTCCTGCAATTTTCGTGCATCAGTTCAAATACTGGCTGTAGCTGTGAATCGCGTTCAAATTTCGGATGTGTTTGTGAATCAGTTATAATTCCTGCAATTTTCGTGCATCAGTTCAAATACTGGCTGTAGCTGTGAATCGCGTTCAAATTTCGGTTGTGTTTGTGTATCAGTTATAATTCCCGCAATTTTCGTGCATCAGTTCAAATACTGGCTGTAGCTGTGAATCGCATTCAAATTTTGGTTGTGTTTGTGAATCAGTTATAATTCCTGCAATTTTCGTGCATCAGTTCAAATACTGGCTGTAGCTGTGAATCGCGTTCAGATTTCGGTTGTGTTTGTGAATCAGTTATAATCCCTACAATTTTCGTGCATCAGTTCGAATACTGGCTGTAGCTGTGAATCGCGTTCAAATTTTGGTTGTGTTTGTGAATAAGTTATAATTCCCGCAATTTTCGTGCATCAGTTCAAATATTGGCTGTAGCTGTGAATCGCGTTCAAATTTTGGTTGTGTTTGTGAATCAGTTATAATTCCTGCAATTTTCGTGCATCAGTTCAAATACTGGCTGTAGCTGTGAATCGCGTTCAAATTTTGGTTGTGTTTGTGAATCAGTTATAATTCCTGCAATTTTCGTGCATCAGTTCAAATACTGGCTGTAGCTGTGAATCGCGTTCAAATTTCGGTTGTGTTTGTGAATCAGTTATAATTCCTGCAATTTTCGTGCATCAGTTCAAATACGGGCTGTAGCTGTCAATCGCGTTCAAATTTCGGTTGTGTTTGTGAATCAGTTTGAATTCCCGCAATTTTCGTGCATCAGTTCAAATACTGGCTGTAGCTGTGAATCGCGTTCAAATTTTGGTTGTGTTTGTGAATCAGTTATAATTCCTGCAATTTTCGTGCATCAGTTCAAATACTGTCTGTAGCTGTGAATCGCGTTCAAATTTTGGTTGTGTTTGTGAATCAGTTATAATTCCCGCAATTTTCGTGCATCAGTTCAAATACTGGCTGTAGCTGTGAATCGCGTTCAAATTTTGGTTGTGTTTGTGAATCAGTTATAATTCCTGCAATTTTCGTGCATCAGTTCAAATACTGGCTGTAGCTGTGAAGCACGTTCAAATTTTGGTTGTGTTTGTGAATCAGTTATAATTCCTGATATTTTCGTGCATCAGTTCAAATACTGGCTGGAGCTGTGAATCGCGTTCAAATTTCGGTTGTGTTTGTGAATCAGTTATAATTCCTGGAATTTTCGTGCATCAGTTCAAATACTGGCTGTAGCTGTGAATCGCGTTCAAATTTTGGTTGTGTTTGTGAATCAGTTATAATTCCTGCAATTTTCGTGCATCAGTTCAAATACTGGCTGTAGCTGTGAATCGCGTTCAAATTTCGGTTGTGTTTGTGAATCAGTCATAATTCCTGCAATTTTCGTGCATCAGTTAAAATACTGGCTGTAGCTGTGAATCGCGTTCAAATTTTGGTTGTGTTTGTGAATCAGTTATAATTCCCGCAATTTTCGTGCATCAGTTCAAATACTGGCTGTAGCTGTGAATCGCGTTCAAATTTTGGTTGTGTTTGTGAATCAGTTATAATTCCTGCAATTTTCGTGCATCAGTTCAAATACTGGCTGTAGCTGTGAATCGCGTTCAAATTTCGGTTGTGTTTGCGAATCAGTTACAATTCCTGCAATTTTCGTGCATCAGTTCAAATACTGGCTGTAGCTGTGAATCGCGTTCAAATTTTGGTTGTGTTTGTGAATCAGTTATAATTCCCGCAATTTTCGTGCATCAGTTCAAATACTGGCTGTAGCTGTGAATCGCGTTCAAATTTTGGTTGTGTTTGTGAATCAGTTATAATTCCTGCAATTTTCGTGCATCAGTTCAAATACTGGCTGTAGCTGTGAATCGCGTTCAAATTTTGGTTGTGTTTGTGAATCAGTTATAATTCCTGCAATTTTCGTGCATCAGTTCAAATACTGGCTGTAGCTGTGAATCGCGTTCAAATTTCGGATGTGTTTGTGAATCAGTTATAATTCCTGCAATTTTCGTGCATCAGTTCAAATACTGGCTGTAGCTGTGAATCGCGTTCAAATTTCGGTTGTGTTTGTGAATCTGTTATAATTCCCGCAATTTTCGTGCATCAGTTCAAATACTGGCTGTAGCTGTGAATCGCGTTCAAATTTTGGTTGTGTTTGTGAATCAGTTATAATTCCTGCAATTTTCGTGCATCGGTTCAAATACTGGCTGTAGCTGTGAATCGCGTTCAAATTTCGGTTGTGTTGGTGAATCAGTTATAATTCCTGCAATTTTCGTGCATCAGTTCGAATACTGGCTGTAGCTGTGAATCGCGTTCAAATTTTGGTTGTGTTTGTGAATCAGTTATAATTTCTGCAATTTTCGTGCATCAGTTCAAATACTGGCTGTAGCTGTGAATCGCGTTCAAATTTTGGTTGTGTTTGTGAATCAGTTATAATTCCTGCAATTTTCGTGCATCAGTTCAAATACTGGCTGTAGCTGTGAATCGCGTTCAAATTTTGGTTGTGTTTGTGAATCAGTTATAATTCCTGCAATTTTCGTGCATCAGTTCAAATACTGGCTGTAGCTGTGAATCGCGTTCAAATTTCGGTTGTGTTTGTGAATCAGTTATAATTCCCGCAATTTTCGTGCATCAGTTCAAATACTGGCTGTAGCTGTGAATCGCGTTCAAATTTTGGTTGTGTTTGTGAATCAGTTATAATTCCTGCAATTTTCGTGCATCAGTTCAAATACTGGCTGTAGCTGTGAATCGCGTTCAAATTTTGGTTGTGTTTGTGAATCAGTTATAATTCCCGCAATTTTCGTGCATCAGTTCAAATACTGGCTGTAGCTGTGAATCGCGTTCAAATTTTGGTTGTGTTTGTGAATCAGTTATAATTCCTGCAATTTTCGTGCATCAGTTCAAATACTGGCTGTAGCTGTGAATCGCGTTCAAATTTTGGTTGTGTTTGTGAATCAGTTATAATTCCTGCAATTTTCGTGCATCAGTTCAAATACTGGCTGTAGCTGTGAATCGCGTTCAAATTTTGGTTGTGTTTGTGAATCAGTTATAATTCATGCAATATTCGTGCATCAGTTCAAATACTGGCTGTAGCTGTTAATCGCGTTCAAATTTTGGTTGTGTTTGTGAATCAGTTATAATTCCCGCAATTTTCGTGCATCAGTTCAAATACTGGCTGTAGCTGTGAATCGCGTTCAAATTTTGGTTGTGTTTGTGAATCAGTTATAATTCCTGCAATTTTCGTGCATCAGTTCAAATACTGGCTGTAGCTGTGAATCGCGTTCAAATTTTGGTTGTGTTTGTGAATCACTTATAATTCATGCAATATTCGTGCATCAGTTCAAATACTGGCTGTAGCTGTGAATCGCGTTCAAATTTTGGTTGTGTTTGTGAATCAGTTATAATTCCCGCAATTTTCGTGCATCAGTTCAAATACTGGCTGTAGCTGTGAATCGCGTTCAAATTTTGGTTGTGTTTGTGAATCAGTTATAATTCCTGCAATTTTCGTGCATCAGTTCAAATACTGGCTGTAGCTGTGAATCGCGTTCAAATTTTGGTTGTGTTTGTGAATCAGTTATAATTCCCGCAATTTTCGTGCATCAGTTCAAATACTGGCTGTAGCTGTGAATCGCGTTCAAATTTTGGTTGTGTTTGTGAATCAGTTATAATTCCCGCAATTTTCGTGCATCAGTTCAAATACTGGCTGTAGCTGTGAATCGCGTTCAAATTTTGGTTGTGTTTGTGAATCAGTTATAATTCCCGCAATTTTCGTGCATCAGTTCAAATACTGGCTGTAGCTGTGAATCGCGTTCAAATTTCGGTTGTGTTTGTGAATCAGTTATAATTCCCGCAATTTTCGTGCATCAGTTCAAATACTGGCTGTAGCTGTGAATCGCGTTCAAATTTTGGTTGTGTTTGTGAATCAGTTATAATTCCTGCAATTTTCGTGCATCAGTTCAAATATTGGCTGTAGCTGTTAATCGCGTTCAAATATTGGTTGTGTTTGTGAATCAGTTATAATTCCTGCAATTTTCGTGCATCAGTTCAAATACTGGCTGTAGCTGTGAATCGCGTTCAAATTTTGGTTGTGTTTGTGAATCAGTTATAATTCCTGCAATTTTCGTGCATCAGTTCAAATACTGGCTGTAGCTGTGAATCGCGTTCAAATTTCGGTTGTGTTTGTGAATCAGTTATAATTCCTGCAATTTTCGTGCATCAGTTCAAATACTGGCTGTAGCTGTGAATCGCGTTCAAGTTTTGGTTGTGTTTGTGAATCAGTTATAATTCCTGCAATTTTCGTGCATCAGTTCAAATACTGGCTATAGCTGTGAATCGTGTTCAAATTTTGGTTGTGTTTGTGAATCAGTTATAATTCCTGCAATTTTCGTGCATCAGTTCAAATACTGGCGGTAGCTGTTAATCGCGTTCAAATTTTGGTTGTGTTTGTGAATCTGTTATAATTCCTGCAATTTTCGTGCATCAGTTCAAATACTGGCTGTAGATGTGAATCGCGTTCAAATTTTGGTTGTGTTTGTGAATCAGTTATAATTCCTGCAATTTTCGTGCATCAATTCAAATACTGGCGGTAGCTGTGAATTGTGTTCAAATATTGGTTGTGTTTGTGAATCAGTTATAATTCCTGCAATTTTCGTGCATCAGTTCAAATACTGGCTGTAGCTGTTAATCGCGTTCAAATTTTGGTTGTGTTTGTGAATCAGTTATAATTCCTGCAATTTTCGTGCATCAGTTCAAATACTGGCTGTAGCTGTGAATCGCGTTCAAATTTTGGTTGTGTTTGTGAATCAGTTATAATTCCTGCAATTTTCGTGCATCAGTTCAAATACTGGCTGTAGCTGTGAATCGCGTTCAAATTTCGGTTGTGTTTGTGAATCAGTTATAATTCCTGCAATTTTCGTGCATCAGTTCAAATACTGGCGGTAGCTGTTAATCGCGTTCAAATTTTGGTTGTGTTTGTGAATCAGTTATAATTCCTGCAATTTTCGTGCATCAGTTCAAATACTGGCTGTAGCTGTGAATCGCGTTCAAACTTTGGTTGTGTTTGTGAATCAGTTATAATTCCTGCAATTTTCGTGCATCAGTTCAAATACTGGCGGTAGCTGTGAATCGCGTTCAAATTTTGGTTGTGTTTGTGAATCAGTTATAATTCCTGCAATTTTCGTGCATCAGTTCAAATACTGGCGGTAGTTGTGAATCGCGTTCAAATTTTAGTTGTGTTTGTGAATCAGTTATAATTCCTGCAATTTTCGTGCATCAGTTCAACAACTGGCTGTAGCTGTGAATCGCGTTCAAATTTTGGTTGTGTTTGTGAATCAGTTATAATTTCTGCAATTTTCGTGCATCAGTTCAAATACTGGCGGTAGCTGTGAATCGCGTTCAAATTTCGGTTGTGTTTGTGAATCAGTTATAATTCCTGCAATTTTCGTGCATCAGTTCAAATACTGGCTGTAGCTGTGAATCGCGTTCAAATTTTGGTTGTGCTTGTGAATCAGTTATAATTCCTGCAATTTTCGTGCATCAGTTCAAATACTGGCTGTATCTGTGAATCGCGTTCAAATTTCGGTTGTGTTTGTGAATCAGTTATAATTCCTGCAATTTTCGTGCATCAGTTCAAATACTGGCTGTAGTTGTGAATCACGTTCAAATTTTGGTTGTGTTTGTGAATCAGTTATAATTCCTGCAATTTTCGTGCATCAGTTCAAATACTGGCTGTATCTGTGAATCGCGTTCAAATTTTGGTTGTGTTTGTGAATCAGTTATAATTCCTGCAATTTTCGTGCATCAGTTCAAATACTGGCGGTAGCTGTGAATCGTGTTCAAATTTTGGTTGTGTTTGTGAATCAGTTATAATTCCTGCAATTTTCGTGCATCAGTTCAAATACTGGCTGTAGCTGTTAATCGCGTTCAAATTTTGGTTGTGTTTGTGAATCAGTTATAATTCCTGCAATTTTCGTGCATCAGTTCAAATACTGGCTGTAGCTGTGAATCGCGTTCAAATTTTGGTTGTGTTTGTGAATCAGTTATAATTCCTGCAATTTTCGTGCATCAGTTCAAATACTGGCTGTAGCTGTGAATCGCGTTCAAATTTCGGTTGTGTTTGTGAATCAGTTATAATTCCTGCAATTTTCGTGCATCAGTTCAAATACTGGCTGTAGCTGTGAATCGCGTTTAAATTTCGGTTGTGTTTGTGAATCAGTTATAATTCCCGCAATTTTCGTGCATCAGTTCAAATACTGGCTGTAGCTGTGAATCGCGTTCAAATTTCGGTTGTGTTTGTGAATCAGTTATAATTCCTGCAATTTTCGTGCATCAGTTCAAATACTGGCTGTAGCTGTGAATCGCGTTCAAATTTTGGTTGTGTTTGTGAATCAGTTATAATTCCTGCAATTTTCGTGCATCAGTTCAAATATTGGCTGTAGCTGTGAATCGCGTTCAAATTTTGGTTGTGTTTGTGAATCAGTTATAATTTCTGCAATTTTCGTGCATGAGTTCAAATACTGGCTGTAGCTGTGAATCGCGTTCAAATTTTGGTTGTGTTTGTGAATCAGTTATAATTCCTGCAATTTTCGTGCATCAGTTCAAATACTGGCGGTAACTGTGAATCGCGTTCAAATTTTGGTTGTGTTTGTGAATCAGTTATAATTCCTGCAATTTTCGTGCATCAGTTCAAATACTGGCGGTAGCTGTGAATCGCGTTCAAATTTTGGTTGTGTTTTTGAATCAGTTATAATTCCTGCAATTTTCGTGCATCAGTTCAAATACTGGCGGTAGCTGTGAATCGCGTTCAAATTTTGGTTGTGTTTGTGAATCAGTTATAATTCCTGCAATTTTCGTGCATCAGTTCAAATACTGGCGGTAGCTGTGAATCGCGTTCAAATTTTGGTTGTGTTTGTGAATCAGTTATAATTCCTGCAATTTTCGTGCATCAGTTCAACTACTGGCTGTAGCTGTGAAGCGAGTTCAAATTTTGGTTGTGTTTGTGAATCAGTTATAATTCCTGCAATTTTCGTGCATCAGTTCAAATACTGGCTGTAGCTGTGAATCGCGTTCAAATTTTGGTTGTGTTTGTGAATCAGTTATAATTCCTGCAATTTTCGTGCATCAGTTCAAATACTTGCTGTAGCTGTGAATCGCGTTCAAATTTTGGTTGTGTTTGTGAATCAGTTATAATTCCCGCAATTTTCGTGCATCAGTTCAAATACTGGCGGTAGCTGTGAATCGCGTTCAAATTTCGGTTGTGTTTGTGAATCAGTTATAATTCCTGCAATTTTCGTGCATCAGTTCAAATACTGGCTGTAGCTGTGAATCGCGTTCAAATTTTGGTTGTGTTTGTGAATCAGTTATAATTCCTGCAATTTTCGTGCATCAGTTCAAATACTGGCTGTAGCTGTGAATCGCGTTCAAATTTTGGTTGTGTTTGTGAATCAGTTATAATTCCTGCAATTTTCGTGCATCAGTTCAAATACTGGCGGTTGCTGTGAATCGCGTTCAAATTTTGGTTGTGTTTGTGAATCAGTTATAATTCCTGCAATTTTCGTGCATCAGTTCAAATACTGGCGGTAGCTGTGAATCGTGTTCAAATTTTGGTTGTGTTTGTGAATCAGTTATAATTCCTGCAATTTTCGTGCATCAGTTCAAATACTGGCTGTAGCTGTGAATCGCGTTCAAATTTTGGTTGTGTTTGTGAATCAGTTATAATTCCTGCAATTTTCGTGCATCAGTTCAAATACTGGCTGTAGCTGTGAATCGCGTTCAAATTTTGGTTGTGTTTGTGAATCAGTTATAATTCCTGCAATTTTCGTGCATCAGTTCAAATACTGGCTGTAGCTGTGAATCGCGTTCAAATTTTGGTTGTGTTTGTGAATCAGTTATAATTCCTGCAATTTTCGTGCATCAGTTCAAATACTGGCTGTAGCTGTGAATCGCGTTCAAACTTTGGTTGTGTTTGTGAATCAGTTATAATTCCTGCAATTTTCGTGCATCAGTTCAAATACTGGCGGTAGCTGTGAATCGCGTTCAAACTTTGGTTGTGTTTGTGAATCAGTTATAATTCCTGCAATTTTCGTGCATCAGTTCAAATACTGGCTGTAGCTGTGAATCGCGTTCAAATTTTGGTTGTGTTTGTGAATGAGTTATAATTCCTGCAATTTTCGTGCATCAGTTCAAATACTGGCGGTAGCTGTGAATCGCGTTCAAATTTTGGTTGTGTTTGTGAATCAGTTATATTTCCTGCAATTTTCGTGCATCAGTTCAAATACTGGCTGTAGCTGTGAATCGCGTTCAAACTTTGGTTTTGTTTGTGAATCAGTTATAATTCCTGCAATTTTCGTGCATCAGTTCAAATACTGGCGGTAGCTGTGAATCGCGTTCAAACTTTGGTTGTGTTTGTGAATCAGTTATAATTCCTGCAATTTTCGTGCATCAGTTCAAATACTGGCGGTAGCTGTGAATCGCGTTCAAATTTTGGTTGTGTTTGTGAATCAGTTATAATTCCTGCAATTTTCGTGCATCAGTTCAAATACTGGCGGTAGCTGCGAATCGCGTTCAAATTTTGGTTGTCTTTGTGAATCAGTTATAATTCCTGCAATTTTCGTGCATCAGTTCAAATACTGGCGGTAGCTGTGAATCGCGTTCAAATTTTGGTTGTGTTTGTGAATCAGTTATAATTCCTGCAATTTTCGTGCATCAGTTCAAATACTGGCGGTAGCTGTGAATCGCGTTCAAATTTTGGTTGTGTTTGTGAATCAGTTATAATTCCTGCAATTTTCGTGCATCAGTTAAAATACTGGCTGTAGCTGTGAATCGCGTTCAAATTTCGGTTGTGTTTGTGAATCAGTTATAATTCCTGCAATTTTCGTGCATCAGTTCAAATACTGGCTGTAGCTGTGAATCGCGTTCAAATTTTGGTTGTGTTTGTGAATCAGTTATAATTCCTGCAATTTTCGTGCATCAGTTCATATACTGGCTGTAGCTGTGAACCGTGTTCAAATTTTGGTTGTGTTTGTGAATCAGTTATAATTCCTGCAATTTTCGTGCATCAGTTCATATACTGGCTGTAGCTGTGAACCGTGTTCAAATTTCGGTTGTGTTTGTGAATCAGTTATAATTCCTGCAATTTTCGTGCATCAGTTCAAATACTGGCTGTAGCTGTGAATCGCGTTCAAATTTTGGTTGTGTTTGTGAATCAGTTATAATTCCTGCAATTTTCGTGCATCAGTTCATATACTGGCTGTAGCTGTGAACCGTGTTCAAATTTTGGTTGTGTTTGTGAATCAGTTATAATTCCTGCAATTTTCGTGCATCAGTTCATATACTGGCTGTAGCTGTGAACCGTGTTCAAATTTCGGTTGTGTTTGTGAATCAGTTATAATTACTGCAATTTTCGTGCATCAGTTCAAATACTGGCTGTAGCTGTGAATCGCGTTCAAATTTTGGTTGTGTTTGTGAATCAGTTATAATTCCTGCAATTTTCGTGCATCAGTTCATATACTGGCTGTAGCTGTGAACCGTGTTCAAATTTTGGTTGTGTTTGTGAATCTGTTCGAATTTTGTCTGTTTATGGATCCTGTCCGATTTTATGGAGAATCGAGGTGGAATTTAAGTTGTGGTTGTGAAAAAAGTTCGAATTTTGTCTGAGGTTATGAATCAAGTTCGAATTTTTTTGTGTATGGGAATTGAGTTTGAATCCTTACTCTGGTTGTCAATCGAGTTCGAATTTTCGCTGTGTTTGTGGCTGGATTACGAATTTGGTTGCGTCTGTCAATCATTTCGAATTTTAGTTGTTTTTGCAAATCAGATTAAATTTTGGGTGTGTTTGTGAATCAGTTTCACATTTGTATTTTGTTAATCAGTTCGAATTTTGTTACATATGGGAATTGTGTTCGAATGTTTACTGTAGTTGTGAATCAAGTACGAATTTTGGATGAGTTTTATAATGATCGTGATATAATGAGTTTTATAATGATCGTAATGGAATGTTTGCTGTAGTTATGAAGCATGTTCGAATTTTGATTGCGGCTGACAATCGAGTTCGAATTTTGGCAGTAGTTTTGAATCATTTTGAATGATGTCTACAAATATAAATCTATTTTGAATTTTGATTTTTGCTGTAAATGTAGAAATTTTGGTGTGGTTTAAAGGTTGTGTACGTATTATGGCTGTCGTTATGAATCGAGTTCAAATTTTGGCTGTATTTGTGAATCGAGTTTCAATTGTGATTGTGAAGCGAATTCAGATTTTAGTTGTAAATGATTGCGAAAAGTGTACTAATTTCAATGTGGTTGCTAATCGAGTTGGAATTTGGTTTTGAATGTAGTACGAATTCTGGTTGCAGTTGTTAATTGATACGGAATTTTGGTTCTGATTGGGAATTGACTACAAAGCTTTGCTGTGGTTTTAAATCGTGTACGGATTTGGACTATGCCTTTGAATCACATTTGATTTTGGTTGTGTTTATGAATGGAGTTCGAATTTTGGCTGTGGTTTTGAACTGAGTTCAAATTTCCAGTATGGTTCTCAACCGATTACGAATTTTTGTAGTGGCTGTTTAGCGTGTTCCAATTTTAGCGATGAGTTTAAATCGAGTATGAATTGCAACACAGCACTACGTTCATTATTTGTCAATTCGTGCTTCTTGCAATTTCGTTTAGCATTTCTGCCAATTGGCTTCTCTTCTCCCATCATAATCTCTTGCCAGCGGGTGGCCTGAAAAAAAATACAATTTTAATGTGGTGAAAAAGTGATATAATTTGCGCTTCAAATTATTCTACCTGAATAAGGTAATATAAATACTTGAGGAACATCAATGCTAACCTGTTAATATAAACGGCAAACAATTCGACTAAGAATTAGTATATTCCACATGAGATTTCCGGCTATGGAACAACTATTTCGGAACAGAGGAAGTATTAGATTATTAGCACAAGAGCCGCCCAAGGTAGAGCATTACTGAATTGGGTGTGTGATATGAACATAGGCGGAAGTGATTATTACGAGGATTGACCATAATCTTGGAAAGGTTAAGATTATCCTGTCTGATGAAGCATTCTACAAAGAAATTGCGAATTAATTTTATAAATTAATTTAAAATAAGAACCTGTATTCCTATATAATTTCCTATCGTCTCTATTTTAAAATATTACCAATTTTACATCATTTATGATTTCAATTCTTTGCACAATTATTTGTAGCATTCCTTTTCTACTCAGTCATGTCTATTTTAGTCTTCCTTTTGATTTTGGAGGTTCTGAGGAGCGTGCAACCATCACATAATTGCTGTTGTTCCCAGGTGCGCCCTAATCTGTGGTGGCAAGCTATAAGAAAATAGTGAACCCCCAAAGGAAAACAAAACACTATAAATATACTAGTATATTTTCATAGTAAAAATGCCAACAATATATGATTAATTAAAAAAATTACCAATAGTACCTATTTATTGTAAATTTACCAGCAATAAAATGTTATACCAAAATGACCGAAAATACATTTTATCTGTAGTTGAAGGTATAGAATTGTGTTAATATTATTTAGATTTCGGCATTAAATAACCCATAGACGTATTGATATGCCGCTAAACAAAATCAAGCAAAAATCATTCTGTGCTGCTATTTTAAAATATCACATTTTATCCAATGTAACATAAAGGATCTAGGAAAAATACAAGCGTGAAACACCTATAAAATTTAGTACTTTTTATCCTGGTGTAGGGATGTCGAAGGCGATTATCTCTCTTTCGACAGTACACATTTACAAATATATTAAGGGACCGTTTATAATGTGTCTTCCCTCTGTCTTTTCTACAAATATTTTCATGTCAACTGCTCTGACGAGCTACTTTCACTGGTACCACAAATGCATGAATGTAAGCGTGGTACTAGGTTGGCATCTCGGTCCCACCCTTTTGACTGCCGAAACAGTGGAACTCCCTTTCTCTTACTTGCGTCCCTGATAGCTATAATCTTTAAATATTCAAATGTAATGTCAATCGACATCTTCTGATGCCTTAATCGTGTTCTCCGTCCTTCTCTTTATCCATTCCTCAAACATCCTTCTTTACTTTTGCTCTCACTCTCTATAACCTCTTGCGCGCTAGTGGCACTCCCACCTTACTTGCGGTGAAATGCTTAAAAGAAAAAGAAATGCGAGAATAGTCACTTGTTTATTAGCTCCTGACGGAGACGGATGCAAGTAACTAGTTGGCATTTGGCTGATCACAGCAGACAGTAGCAATGCTCAAGCGGCCTAAATCGGACTCAGGATATAACACAAGGTTTTTCTTATTGCACCCTTGCATACATTATAAGTAAGAACTTTCTTATATGTCCCATTCATTTAGTGTTTGCCTTTTCATACGTATTTTAATTATTCTGTCACCCCCATATATATATATATATATATATATATATATATATATATATATATATATGATAGAGGTAATAAATCAGTCGGTTTGTAAATGACTAGAGATTATTTCAACTAACGTCGAATGCGTTTGCCTTATTCAACTCAAATAGTGGACTATATTCAGTGTCGGAACTAGAGATTTAATATTTAATTAAATATTAAATTTTAAATCTCTAGTTCCGACACTGAATATAGTCGACGTTAGTTGAAATAGTCTCTACTCATGAGGTAATTTTGGATTTCTCTGTTATGTAACATATATATATATATATATATATATATATATATATATATATATATATATATATATATATATATTCTGAGATGTGGTATTATTAACTACTTACACAATTTACATTGTTCAGGCTATGTCTTCATCTTTATTCCTATAAACAGTGGATACAAGCGTTGGCTGAGTGATCCTAAAATTGTCTTGACCCAAAGAGTTGAGTTCAATTCCTTGCCACACCAGAGGGAACAAAAACTTGGTGTGTTCGGTTACCAAGGTGAATTAACTGAAACAGTTATCAAATGACACCCTAGGTGAAATTAGAACAATCTATCCCTTTTAGGTGACCTTGACTATAATCCAATGATTATACCGGAATTTATTTTGTTTTGTGGTGGGAATAGAAAATTATGAGATCATTTTTATTAGATGATTTTGGGGTAGACAATGCTGTTGTCAACTCGGTGTAACATGATGTCTAGGAAAGGTAAGGTACTGTTGTCTTCCATTTCGTATGTAAATTCTATTGTATGTTCGACATTGTTTAGTTTATCTACAAGTTAATATCACAGGGATATTTTAAGTGAACAAGAAGATACATGGCTTTCCTCTACTGAGAGGTGATCCCATTGGTAATCCAAATCTTTGTTTGTAAATCAGTATCGGTTATGTGCCGTGTGGGATACACGTTTAGGCGATCATGTGTCCTTCGATATATGACTGAGGAAGCAGATATTTTTTCCGCAGGAGGTTGCCATTTCTTTCTATAGTTGCCATCCAAGGCTATAGACCCGGTCTGTCTTGCTATTTACCCACAGGGATTGGGAGAGAAGTGTATTAGCAGTGAATGTAATTGATTCGACTGGAATTCGAACTCGGCTCACCGATTCCTCAATCCGAGCCTCTACCCAATATTCTGTTTATAAATATTGTTATTAAATGTGAAATAGAACTGATGAGGTGGTAGATTTTTTATTATTTTAGCTATTCGTAGTGGGAGATTTATCTTAGATTGTATTAGATGCTGTTTTAAGAGTTTTAAGCATTTTTCAACGGAGTCATTAGTGTAAAGTGATTTCATATCTAGACGTACTTACTCTATCAACTACAACGATTGCCACAAAGATTATATTGGAGAAACCTCAAGTTTAAATAAAACACGTAAAACAACAAAGTTTAAATAAAGAGACATTTCAAAAAACAACACCCAAAACGCATTGGTTGCCACCGTAACGAAACTGACCACAATTGTGTCATAAAAATGCCACAATTATTAACAGAGTAATAATTCACTAAGATGAAAATGTCTAGAAAGTCCTTTAATAACTAGTTCAGTCGCAGTAAATTTACCTCCAGGTTCTGACAATGCTCCACCATTCTTGACAGATTTTCTGTTATCACAATGTGGGATGATAGTTAACAAAGATGATGGGAAGAAAAAGAAAAAATATAGATGAATTTGGCTAGATTGCAAAACAAAAAAATCTATCAAACATATCGAAACTACCAACGACTCTCATCGTTGCGGGTATGTAGTCACACACAACAACGTTAAAAAACCCAGTCCACTGAAGTCCTAACGGAAGAAACGCGTCACAAAGTCCTTTTCCAGTTTGTCATACATTATTTCTTTCATATATATATATATATATATATATATATATATATATATATATATATATATATATATATATATATATCCGATGCGATGAGAACGAAAGTAATATATAAATTCCAACGTTCACAGCATTAATTCAAAAGAGGGCTCGATACCGATAGAGCGATAATTATTTATTCATTATAATTTTATCATATAGACAAAACCAATTTACTCACTACAAAGATGCAACTTGGTTTCAGTGCATTTCAACTGTACTTCGACGGGTGTGAGTCGAAAATGGTTATGAACAATCCTGCTTGTAGGCAAGCCGTATGTCTACATAATATATATATATATATATATATATATATATATATATATATATATATATATATATATATATATGCATAATATTTAAAAAGGAGGACAGCTGACCAGAGCAAAATACCTCAACGGTCTTAGGTGGTTTGTACAGCAAATCAACTGCACGGAGCTCAACAACTTCATTACTTTCGAAACTGGAAGTAGCTGGGGGAGAAAAAATTAACTTTAACCGGGTTCAAATAACCCCAATTGAACTTCTTAAATTGTCTGCATTCGGTCACGATCTCTGACCGCCCGTTCGGCAATCCACTGCTTATTTTATTTGTTGCTATAGCCAGTTTCTCTTCTTCGCATAGCCTACACGTATTTTCGACTATTATGTTAGTCATTAAATTTCTTAAAATGCTCCAATTAATACTTGGGCTTTTGCTATGTCTCTCCCTAAACCTTCAATAATAGTTTGCTTGCTTCGTTCTGTACCTATGTTCCTAAATTCGAAAAGAAGAGCTGTGATTGTACCACCTCCTCTTGAACTGGTCCTCAGTGCACCCGATGTATTTTTGTGCAACTATTTTCACCTTCCACTTCGGCACAATGTACTACCCGTTCAGTACGGAATAATCCTTTTAGAGGACATTTATTTTTTGCTCTGATAAGCTTTCATCCTTTTATAAATATTAAACAGCTCTGCAAGTCTGCTCTTCCCACTTTGTATTGAGTACTTTTAATACGTTTAGTTTTAACAAATATTTTACTATCTGTGTTACTCTGGCATATATATATATATATATATATATATATATATATATATATATATATATATATATATAATTTAATGAAAACAGACAACTTTAATGGTCCATGGTTATAATTTATTTCCCCATTTAAATTATATGTAAATTTAAATTCATTTTTTCATCCTTGGAAGTGAGGTCTGATGATCCAGGGAAAAATAAACTCCCTGGGGAAATAAATTATAACCATGGACCCTTAAAGTTGTCTGTTTTCATTAAATTAAATTAATCGCTCTGATTTAACATTAAGCTCTCCGGATTTCATCCTCCTTGGGATTATCCATACGGATTACTAAGATTTTTGTTATAGATAACTATATACATACATACATATATATATATATATATATATATATATATATATATATATATATATATATAATTCATACTAAGATGCAATATGCATACACACACACACACACACACACACACATATATATATATATATATATATATATATATATTACATCATAGTATGAATTATATTTGTGTAGTCTAGAGTTGTATATAAAATGACTTCACGTGTTTCCTTCTGTCTTGTTAATGTGTTTGTACATCTGGGATACACTAATGCCTCTCGTGGAGAGTGACGTAAACTAACGTATTTCCGTATTCTTTACAAGCATACCAATGCTACATTCCTCTCGTCTGCTCACATGTCTTAAGATTCTCCCCCCGCCCCCACAAAAAACTGTCTCCATCTGAAAAAAAAATTTAGTATTCAAAACTTGACTGGAGAATTTAGCATTTTCTTACGAGACACATTAGTTAACTCGGGCTTCAAAAAAATTAATTACCTAAAATATCTTATGAAGTGTTTGAAAAGGCATTTTTTATTTTTTAAAATTCTGTGTATGCTGCAAGACGTAAGATTTAACAAAAGCACAAAGATCACAAAGAAACTGAATCATTGTCTCGGAGACTGAGTCCACAATAAAAAAGGAAAATATATTTACTTAATTAAGAAAATATGTTTTGAATTTATTTTTTCTAAATGCCATTTTTTTTTTTTACAATGAGCAGTAGCTAACAAGCTGAGAGCTAATTATGGCTTGTAAATATAGACTAATCTCCTGGCGTATGGCAAGTCATTTTCCCACACTCTTCTTTCTTTCTCGTTTGACACACACACACACACACCCACACCCACACACCCACACACACACACACACACACACACACATATATATATATATATATATATATATTCCGCCAAAAATGTATACAGACTCAGGAAAGACAAAACATGTTTTCCTAGTTTTATGAAATTGCGAATATATTTTTTACTATAGGCTGTTGTGTATCGCAGAAAGAAAATATTTAAGCTTATCACCCCAAGCAAGGCTGGAAGCCACTAGCACGCAAGGGGTTACAGAAGGTTTGGAGGAAGAGCAGATAGGAGTGATAGAGGAAAGGATGAGGAGAAGGATAGTGGATAGATCAAGGCAGGGGCTCCAGACCATATATGGCAGCAATACTCCATGCAAGGGCGAATGGTCGATTTATAGATTTGGTTGCGGCCTTCAACAAGAAGTAGAAAATGCATATGCAGCAATCCCACTTGACACACCTAGCTAACGTTGACCAAACAGTAGTTCACCGTACTAATAAATATCTGATAGCTAAAAGCCACCATTTTGACCATCTTTTGTGATTTTAGACTTCAAAGGAGACTTGTATGAATCTCTGAATATGTGATTAATTTAGTACTACAATATCGATAAAAGTTTTCCCTTTTCTGAAGGGTGTATTCATTTTTTGGCGGACTCTGTATATATGTGTGTGTGCGTGTGTATGTGTAAAAATTTCAGATAAATTATATCTGTGAAATGACAATATGAATAAAGACAAACAGAAAACTAAGTTTACCTTTTATTTTTATTCAAATACATATATATATATATATATATATATATATATATGTATATATAGAGAGAGAGAGAGAGGGAGAGAGAGACAGACAAACAGACATTGTGATATATATATATATATATATTAATAAATATATATATAGACAGACAGTTGTTGTGATATATATATATATATATATATATATATATATATATATATATATATATATATATTTTAGAATTGGACATAGTCGATTTTACTATCTTTAAACTTAAATCTTCCATGAATCTCTTCTATTCATATCTGCTCTAGCGTATCAAATGTAAACAAATGACGTCATATATTTTCTATATGAAAATTTTTATATATGAAAATATATAGCGAACATTTTCTATGAAAATTTCTCGGACATTCAGGCCGGTGAATGTTATTTAATACTGTTTATTATAAAACAGAGCATTTGCTTAAATACTTGTATCTATAAAAAGAACGTTAAACATAATATATATAAATGTCTTTAAATATATATATGTATATATATATATATATATATATATATATATATATACAGAATTCGCTAGAAAGATGTATACACACTTTAGGAAAGGAAAAAATGTCTTTAGTAGTTTAATCAAATTGAAATAAAACTGTTTACTCTCGTACGATATTTTCTCGACATATTGTATTGCTTTCATAGTTGTAGCATCTACAAGTCATAAATGATATTGTTTATAGCAGAAAGCGGAATGCATTGGCGTAACTTAGAAATAAAAATTGAAAATGCATGTACAGTAAACCCACTGGATACTTTGGTCAGCGTTGTCCAAACAGTAGTTGGCTGTGCTAATAAATGTCTGGAAGCTAAAGGCCACAATTTTGATTATCTTTTGTTATCTGAGAGTCCAAAGGTAACTTGTCTTAACCGATTGATGCCTGAATAAAGTTATTATTGCAATATCGATATAGTTTTTCCTTTTCTGAAGTGTGTATAGATTTTGGGGAGGACTTTGTGTGTGTGTATACGTATGTGTATGTGTGTGTGTGTGTGTGTGTAAAACATATTAAGACATTATATATCTGTAAAAGGACAATATGAGTAAAAACAAAAGGGAATATATTTCAGTCAGCGCGTTCCCTCCTCTAATGGACTTTATCAAGGTAAAAGTGAGGATTTTATTTTGCCTTGATAAAATCTGTCAGAGGTTGAAACTCGTCAGCCAAGATTAATTTATTTTAGCTTTAAATAGTAATATTATTGTGATTAATGGCGAAATCACTTCGCTATCAATTACTAACAAATCCTTGAATAAGATCCTTATTCATTACCTTAATGCGGTTCTGAATATGACAATTTGAAATTGTCGAAAGTATTTATCAAGTGCCTTCCATCTGACATCAACTCAAATATAAGTATCTTATGATTCAAATAATTGATAGTAAGCTAATGTCTCATAAGTCTTGTTAGCGAAGTGATTTCGCAGTTAATAACATTAAAATTGGTATTTAATTCTTTCTATAAATTGTTTCCTTATATGAATTATAAGCTGCATACTTTAATATATATATATATATATATAAATAATAATAATAATAATAATAATAATAATAATAATAATAATAATAATAATAATAATATAAATATAAGTAATTATATATGTCTGGAAAAACCTTAGGTGTTTTGGCTTGTAAGTGAACAAACCAATACCCAAGGACAAATAAGGGATGAAAAAAGAAAGAACTGAGAACATGTAATTGAGGCGAAAAGAATCGTCCAGAATCCAAGCTCAGAGTCCAAAGAAAAAAACCTCCAACACGAGTAAAGCAAAAGTAACTAAGCAAAGTGCTCAATACACTAAGTAGAGAAAGTTTAACTATGAAGCTACAGAGCCAGGCAATTCTACCTAGGTTTCACCTACGCTGATCGTCAGGGTACTTCAGGTTCATAGTTATATATATATATATATATATATATATATATATATATTTATATATACACATACACACACAATGTTTTGTAGAAAGACGATCGACCTTCACTACACTAAAATGTTGAACATGGACTCTTCCATTTACTATGAAGGTAGTCGAAAGTAGAACACAATTAGTAGTACTAACTACGATATCCGCTCGTGTATATATTAATCCATGTGATAAAACAGTTCTTTCGCTAATCTTATGTTCACTAATCTTATGATTTCTTCTTTGGAATAATATTAGCTCGACTTGATACGACCATTGTAACAATACTAGTGTACCCGTTCTGTCAAAACTGACGGCAAGAACGAATGTATTTTGTAAGTAATATGTATTAAATTGTAATTTTCGTTTAATGCAAGTACAATTTTGTAATTTAAAATAGTTGTTAATGTTAATAATTCGATAGTGTATAATTTATAAACACCTAAGGAAAGATATCCGTATATTATCCTCATAATGTTACATATTTACAAATTATGTTTACTGCAAAAGTTTGCAAAGTACAATATTTTTTGTGTAAACTTTGGAAGGTCTGAATAATCCTTGACGGTCCGTAGATTCAATCTGTAATTTCAGAGTCTGCTTATTTCTTGTCCTACTAAGAACAACGTATGATCAGATAGATATATTTCTTAATTTATTTTTCTCAAGCTGTTACCAAATTCCACAAAATATCTTCCGAATTGTAACATAAAAACGGCATTAAAACTATGTAATACTTTAATTGTATAAGCTTTTAATTGCTTTCATAATATAAATCAAGGATGTAGTGTGAATAAAAAAACTCTTTCGATGACTAATGAATTATTACAAGAATTGTTCTCCACCCTTTTTTTTAAATTATGATTTTTAAAGTTTAAAATGAATTTCTAAAAATGAATAAATCATTCTTGAAGATATAAGTGGCGTATTATATGGACGAACACTTTCGATTGCGATATCAGTACGCATCAACGGGACCAAGTTACCACGGCACCCGGTGGGTCATCGTTATTTTGCAAATCCCCTCTAAATTGTTTGTTTGTTTGGGTTTTATGGCATATCAACCACTGTGGGTTATTTAATGCCAAATCCAGTTTAAATGAATTTTAAATGCTTATTTTGTACGGAACATTTTCTTTCAAAAACGTATAGCTGGTAATTATATTTTTTTCAAAAACGTATAGCTGGTAATAATATTTTTTTCAAAAAAGTATAGCTGGTAATATTTTTTTCAAAAACGTATAGCTGGTAATAATATTCTTTCAAAAAAGTAATGCTGGTAATAATATTTTTTCCAAAAACGCAGAGTTGACAATAATATTTTTTTCAAAAACGTCTAGCTGGTAATAATATTTTTTTCAAAAACGTATATAATATTCTTTCAAAAACATATAGCTGGTAATAATATTTTTTCAAAAAAGTATAGCTGGTAATAATATTTTTTCAAAAAGAAATGTGCTGAAAAAGACCTGGAAGTTTACTATTTTCCCATAGATGGGACCCCAACAGGTGCTACCACCCCGGATCAGGGTGGATCTGGGAACACCAGCAATTAAGAGGTGGTTCCACGCTTCCTCAAAACCTCCTGATCAGAGGCCTTGCTGTTGGATGCAGTTTAACGTCGTACCCAGGACGACCCTCTCAATTGTTACACACAAATAAAAAGTATATATATATATATGTGTGTGTGTGTGTGTGTGTGTGTGTGTGGTGTAATATATATATATATATATATATATATAGACAGAATATATGAGACAATGTGTATTTCATTTTGATATAATTATTATAGGCTAAGTAAATGCGTACATATGCAAACACTCACATGCATGTAAATCGATGTTAAGCTTGTTGAGTCATGTAAATTGTGTTTGCAAATAACCCGCCTTGTCACAGGCGGAGCATTGGACTAAATCCGACAGTATTGATTGCTAGCACACTGGTTTTAGTAAGCTTCGGTCAAATTCGAAAAATATTGGACTGAAGGCGTACATGAGGGCGGAGGATTGTAGAGAATTAAGAAATGCTGGCTTAAAGACGTGGGAGAAAGTCGTTAGACGTTTAGAAAGAGAGATTTTGCGAATCCATGAAAAATGACCTTATTTTAATTTGTGTTGTAAAACTTCTGATTGTTGCTCTGCTTAGCGGCTAAAAGTGTAGAAACTGGCGCCCGCCTCCAGGACTCGATAATAAATAAAGAGACGCTGACAAAATCTACAAATAAAAGACTTTACGAAGGTGCCTGTAACGAATTTAAATCTTTGCTAACAATGCGAGGTTGGGCTGTTAATTTTCGAATTGACACACATTCCAAAATTTGACGAAATGACCAATTCCTCGGAATGTATTTTAGATTTCATATTTCGAATGTTCAGGTGATGGATTGGATAGAGGTTTGAAATAAGAAATAAGAAAACTCAGTTCGAATTTAGTGTCGGCTTCGTTACATTCACTTACGAGACAATAGAATATTTGGAATAGTGACAGCTTTTCCTCCCCGGCTTTATGACATCACAAGATGTGTCACACAACACACACGGTTTAATGTGGTATTAGAAATAGAAACAACAAAGATGAAGATGCTAGTCGGTATAATTTATCTTTCTATATCTTTTCTATACAAAAAAAAAACCCGGCATGGAAACCAGACAGAATAAAGTGATAAAAACATCAATGGTGAAGATATTAGCATCCACGCAATCATCAACCTCCAACCCCGTCGACCCGACCGGAGCAGCCACGCAATCATCAACCTCCAACCCCGTCGACCCGACCAGAGCAGCCACGCAATCATCAACCTCCAACCCCGTCGACCCGACCGGAGCAGCCACGCAATCAACAACCTGCAACCCCGTCGACACGACCGGAGCAGCCGCATTTCATCAACCGTCGATCCGACCGGAGCATCCACACATCAACCCTCCACCGGAGCGTCCGCATCAGCAACGACCAACCGCCGCCGGCATTGCCAATAGACATCCTATTCTCCTTCATGTAATAAACCCTGCGTAAAATCATACACATCTTCGTTCTGTTGTCCATATTGTTTCACCTGGTCAGATCACAAAGTAAAAATGTGGCGGGCTCCCTGTGACATCGTTCATCTACGACTCGGGGGCGCCCGGGCCATCGCTCCCCCCTCCGGGGTGTCCGCTACAAGTGTTTAATTTTCTCTCTCAAGTAGTTTGTAACGTATTATTTATCATCTCTCAGTTGCGTCTCTGCCGTTGAGTAGAATGCACTCAGGGGCGGCTCCGTCAAAGGGCAGAGTCGCAACTGAGGAAAATTATACTGAGAGGTGCCCCACCCTGGGGAACAGCTCCTCGAGGTCGCGCCTCTCATGGCACAAGAGAGAGGGATCGGTGCTCGCACCGAGGCCAGCACAGACGTCGGATGCGTGGGCTTCAGTGAATTTTTGTTCCTATCCCGGGTGTACTTGCTAGGGCTCGCCACATTAAACCGACCTTGTGTCACAACTTAACCTCGTGGGAGTGGGCTTGAGTAAATACAAATTACTCTCCCGAATGGTTTGTAACACATTATTTATCATCTCTCAGTTGCGTCTCCGTCTTTGGGCAGTGTGCACTCTGGGGCGGCTCCGTCAAAGGAGAGAGTCGCAACTGAGGAAAATTATACTGAGAGATGCCCTCTCATTGCACAAGAAAGAGGGATCGGTATTCGCACCGAGACCAGCGCAACCGTCGGATGCGGAGGCTGCAGTCAATTTCTGTTCCTAGCCCGGGTGTACGCGCTCGGGTCTCCACCTTAAAACTGAACTTGTGTCACAACTCGTCTTAGTGGGGAGACAGAGTAAATACCTAATACGAAGAAAGAAGGAAAGAATAAATGCAAAAGAAGATAGTGTTGGCGATAAGTGACGCATTCACTTAGCGTCTGTTTCAGTGAAATGGAAAAGTCAGTTTTGAATATTTTATTCGTACCCGATCATTATGTTACATAATGATATGTATTCAAACTTATATTTAATCTAAGTTAAATTTATTTACGAATAAATAGGGAATTTCCCAGGGATATTTTCTCGTTGTAGAACTCGCAAGGAAGATGTTCAAACATTAAAATTATAATTCGCATAGGAAAACCTTTAAATCTTTACAGGCATTGTGAATATATATATATAATTACATTGTTTTTTTCCTGTTAGAGTGCGAGACACTGATTTAATAAAAGCAGTGTCTGCTTTCACATAATAAGAAAAAATAGCATACATAATAGGAAGAAAGAAGTGTGTAAGCTGCTCTCTCGAGGGATTTGCAACACATTATTCATCATCTCGCAGTTGCGTCTCTGTCTTTGGGCAGAGTGCGCACAGGGGCGGCTTCGTCAAAGGACAGAGTCGTAACTGAAGAAAATTTATACTTAGAAGTGCCCATCCCTGGGGAACAGCTGCCCGAAGCGGCGCCTTCTCAATGCACCAGAGAAAGGGATGGGCTGCTTGCGGGCAATTATCGTTCCTAGTCCGGGTGTACGCGCTCGGGTGCCCACCTTAAAAAGACCTAGTTTCACAACTCGTCTCAGAGTAAATACCTAGTCTATATGATATCTGATGGGTATTTTAATGTTTCACTGACTTACCGAATCAGTCCAGCCAGTTATGTGCCATGCAGGATACACGATTAGGCGATACATGACTGAAGAGGCAGATTTTTCCCGCAGTAGGTTGTCATTTTTTTCTGCAGTAGACCAGTTGTCATCCAAGGCTATAGATCCCGGCCTGTCCTGAAATTTACCGATAGCTGGAGGGAGAAGAAGTGGATTAATAGCTTTCCCAAGGGTATTAGCACGTAAGTGAATGTAATGGATTCGACTGGAATTCGAACTCGGCTCTCCGATTTTATTGTTTTGTATAAGAAGCGTTTTATCTATTTTTGCAATCGGTGATTAAATAAAGGGTTCAGTTCGGAATTCCTTGTAGGTTACCCAGATCGGTATAAACCTGATGAAGACCGGAGGGCACAACGGTCGAAACGTTGTGATAACAACAATAAAGATGAGGATATTAGTCCGAATAAACAAATCCCCAAAGCGATGTCAGTAGTTGAAGTACTTTTGAGTTCGTCTTAGATTGTATTTAAAGGTTGTAAAAGAGTATTTAAATTCAATGTAATATCCATCCTTCGATATGTCAGTGAATGCTGAACAGTTTTCTTGTAGATGAAGGGGAGACTTGTGGCGTCGGAAATGTGGTTCTACAGATGGATGCTGAGGATACCATGGATAAAGTGTATAAACAACAATGAAATCACAATGAAAATGGAAACAAAAGAATACCTGCACGTAAGTGAATATAACGAACCCAACTGGAATTGAAACTCGGTTCTCCGATTAAAGATTCTGAGCCTTTATACATTACACCAGCTGCACACCAAAGCTTACAGCACCTAATATTCCAAAACAGCCACCCACCAGTCTCAAAGTTGCTTAACTGCGGTGATTGTACAGGAACTGATGTTTTAAACATAATATAGCTGTTAGACCTTTATACCACCCACACATCCCAGCTTACAGGACCTGGTATTCCTCGTGGTCACCCATCTAGGTACTGACCAGGCTCGACTTTCCTTAACTTCGGTGATTGTACAAGAACCGGTGTTTCAACGTGAAATGGCCTTAAGCTCTTTATATCACTAACACATCTAAGCGTACACCTAATGGTAGTTCTAAGCGGTCACCCATCTAGATACTGACAGGCTCGACGTTGTTTGATTTTAGTAATCCTATCGGAACCGGTGTTGCAATGTGATACGGCCCTAAACACTTCGTACCACCCACATACCAAAGCTTACATGACCTGGTATTTCTAAGAGGTCACCCATCTAAGTGCCTGATCAGGTTTGACTTTTCTTAACGGACACGGCACATCTTACTAAATAACTACTGTAATTACCCCTTCATCCAATAATACGCACCTCTAAAATTGTGCTGAAAGTGTGGGAAAATGCATCTACTCACTCATAATACGCACCCCTTGTTTGGTAAACAAAACCTATAAATTGTACCTCATTTCATTACGGCCAGCGTTTCCTATTCTTATTTAAAAAAAAAACAAAATACAAAAAAAAAACTGGTTTTAAACATAAATAATATTATTCTAATTTAGTTTTATAATATTTCTTTTCTTATTATACTGCAATTTTTAGAAATTTTTTTGGAGTTGTGCATAATACGCGCCCCTGATTTTGCTTATTATTTTTTTAGAAAAAAATGCGTGTTATACATGGGGAATTAAGTTATCGCATAACAAATATCTTTTTTGGATTCCTTTGTGTTGCTCAATTTTGTCTCTTACAAACTTACCATAGTATTACTCTTTCTTAATTTTAATGTTTTCATTCTAACGGGCAACCATTCTATTGTGTCGCCAGCAATAAAATGTTCGTAGTGGCGTCTATCTCCGACCAGAGAGCAGACAGAAGACCACAGACAATATTCAATATTCTATAGATTAAGGGAAAAAGTAATTTAACCATTGGATTTCGGAATCGCTTTTCTTTATTCTTATCTTTCTTTACCAGTCCCTCTCAAGTCGGCCAAGCCATTCATACTTTAATGATCGTCTCTCCATTGACTCCTCACAAACCGCCATCTTTATTTTCATATTCTTTTTGACTATGACGCTACCAATTTTTAATAGCGAGAACGTAATCTTTTTAGCTTTCCTCAGAAATGAAAAGCAATTTTTGACTCTTTTCGCTGTATTTATGTGTTTCCTGAACATCACTTCCATCTTCGTATCGTTTATCTATGTATATAAAACAGAGGATGTTTGTGTGTGTGTCTCTGTCTGTCTATCTGTGCAATACGTTTTCACTCGAGATCCATCCAACCGATTTTGATCAAACTTGGTACAAACATTGTACAAAGTAAGAGATAGGTTAAATAAATCGATAATTTATAAAAAATCAGTTATCGACAAAGCTGATCAAAAATCGATAAATTCAACTATTTCCCTCCGATTTCGTTCAAACTCAGTATGTAGGTTACTTACATCAGGACGAAATCAACGATACCTGATTTTTTAGTTCCACGCCACTGTGTTTAGCGAAAACCCCCGAAAGACGAAAAATCGATTTCATCACAAATTTTAAAGGAAAAACTCTCTCACTTTTCAAGCAATTTAATACAAACTTCACTTAATTGTAGCCAACAATAAGTTGATTGTTTAACAGTCATTTAACTTGATAATTGAGTCCACCCATATAGTGAAAATTCGCTTAAATAGCGAAAAATGCCGATTTTTATTGGTTTCGTTCTTATTTTTCGTTGATCTTTCAACCAATTGTCATCAAACTTAACAATTGATTTATAAATGTATCCTTTTTCCCATCCTTAGTAGCACACTGACAAATTGAATTTCAAAAAGGCCAAAATAATTGTGGTCTGAAGTGGGTCTTCATGTTGCCTTTTTTACCCCTTCATGTCCTCGGGTAACTTCGATTGAATAAATACAGACTACTTCTGTTATATCAGTAACTGCATTAATTCAAAATGTTTTTAATGAACGTACTTTAAAGTAATTGAAGAAGATAGACTCTGTTACATCTATATATGATGCTGTTTTTGCTCCATTCTAATTGAACGCTTTTTCTGATCGACCAGCTGGGTAGAGCTGCTAGTTAAATATTATTGGCGTATTTTTGTAAGTTAATAGTATGATTTACTTTATAAAAAATTCTTCTCTTAAAATCAACTCATCATGAACAAAATCATCTTCTAGATGCTGTTTCTCATCAGGACGTAGACGATCATTGGTCTCTACAACTTGCTATCCTTCGTAGTCCTTAGTAATGTTTGACTTTTTACTATCCCTTTCATACCTTGTTCTGCGACTCTTCTATACAAGCTTGTTTACTTGTTGTTTTCCTCTGTCTTTAACCATTTTTCCTATTAATTCATTACCAATTGAAGGCAATAAGGAAAATGCAGTGGACGATGCATACTCTTTATATGCAAATCAGTATTCCAATTATTTGTCCTGCCGTAACCTTGGTTCTCTGTACTTTTTTTTATAAATACTTTTATAGTAATTGATATGCCGCTAAACACCTTGAACTTGTAGCTTTTAATAAATCTTAATGTTTCTCCTATTACTCCTATCCCTTTGCAAACCTGTCCTAACATCCATTTACTCAAGCCTTTCAAGTTGCACTTCTTTCTTTCTTTCTTTTTTTGTGACGTGTCCTTTCAGGACGTAGGCGATCATAGCTCTCCACTTCCTCCCATCCCTTGCAGCTCTCAATAAGTTTCGTCCCTCTGCCACCTCCCCCAGACCACGTTCTGTCATTCACTTGCTTAAGCCCACTAGGTATGTCAGGCGTTGTTCTCCCTCTATTCGACCCGTGAGTATCAGATTCTCCAGGCTCTCCCTCCTCATCATGTGTCCCAGAAACTTCAGCTGCCTTTTCCTGATGTTAAGTATAAGCATCATCCTTGTTTGCATCCTCTCCAAAACCTCATTGTTGCTCACACGCTCGGTACATGGTATACTCAGTATCCTTCTGTAGAACCTCATCTCCGTCGCCTAGAGATTCTTCTTCATCTTTGAGAAGGCCGTCCAACATTCGCTGCCGTAAAGAAGGACAGACGTCACGTAACAGCCCGGTATTGTTTTCTTTGTTACCAAAGAAATCCTCCTGTCTCGCAATACACTGCCCAGTATTTGGAATGCGTCATTGGACATACTTTTTCAAAATTTGACCAAATAACGATTTAAAAAAAAATATCTTCTTGACTAGAACCTGGATTTACAGCACTTTCTCGCGTATTGTTTCGAACTATGTGTTCAGGCTTTATTTAAAACAAAACTGTGCTGGGTACTTTCTTACATATCAAATAAGTAATAGAACGTTCGCCTTAAACATTTTTGTTTCTTGGAAAAACTTTTGATTAATTAAAAAAAAGCTTTTGTGATGTCAAAGAACACTCGTTGTCACTTTCGTAATGCTCGTTGTAGTAGAGACCTTGTAATCGCAGATACAACTCTAGTACGCTGTTGAACAATACTGGTGTCAGACGCCTTCAAATATCACTCGTACTAATAGTACTTGCTGGATAATACTCGCTCGAATAGTAACCATCGTATAGTGAGCTGAATAGAGAAATAGTATAGTGAATAAAGTAGAGAATAGCGGTCCGTTTTGTAATAGAGGATAGACTAGAAATGTAGATCCAAATAGTATAGAGGATAGACTAGAAATAGTGATCAATTAGACACGCTACCTCCATATATGCGTTTCCGCTATGGTTACGTGGTCTACTTAATTCAGTAATGTGATCGCCTGTGTTTCCTCACTGGAGATCTATGAAGTGTCGAACTGAAGTGTCGGAAGCGACACTTTATACCTATATAACAAAAACAAAACAAAGACAACTTTAAAACAGTAACCATTTAACCTCCAAAACAAATGCAATTTATTTTCCGTTTTTGACTAAACCCTCCTCAGAATCATAATACCGCTCATTGACCTTTTACATACTTTATTCTGTTTTTCATCCAATACAAGGCCAAAGAGCCTTTCAAGGTAGAGTATTACTGAATGAGGTTATGTTAATGATTTAGAGAGGAGGAACAAGATGTGAATATTATAAGGATATGTAAGATAGATAACAGTTGACCCTTGACTTGTAGTAGTAAATATTATAGTGATCCGGGAACCATTCTTTCGGGAATCTGCTCCACTATATAACAGCTGTGTGGAAGAAGTTGTCCAATTGGAATTTCTTCTTTACAAATGGAATACAAAGGGAACAAGTCGACTCTCTGTACGTGGTATCGCGGGTTCTAGCTGTGAAGGTCTGAACTGGAGGAACTAAGGGATGAAGCTTGTTTAGACATCTGTCATAAAAATAACGATAGAGTAGCGAGAGAGGCTGGCAACTTTTCTTCTTCGAGAAAAGGGTTGCCGTGTAAACGCTTTTGAATTCCATCATGGTTTGAACAAAGGATTAAATAGCTCAGATATAACAGAAATTCTACATATGTGGTTTGGCTCTTGTAAAGATATAGTCTGGTAATTTCTGGATGGATACAAGGAACCGACCATGTTTCCAGCCGTCTTGGGTATGACGATAAACTACATCCGCATACTGGATAATAAACTACGTCCAACAGCAAGGTGTCTGATTAAGAGGTTTTAAGGATCGTGGAACTACCTTTTAATTGCTGATGTTCCCAGTTTCACCCTGACCCGGGGTGGTAGTGCCTCTTAGGGTCCCAGCTATAGGAAAATAGTTGACCACCAACCTGGGGTCAAAACACTATGAAAGTGTAAAAATAGGTTTTAATACCAGAAATACCTTTGTAAAAATGTTATCATCAATACATTTTTGAAAAAAAAATGTTATCAATACATTTTTGAAAAAAAATGTTATCATCAATACACTTTTGAAAAAAACGTTATCATCAATACATTTTTGAAAAAAAATGCTATCATCAATACATTTTTCAAAAAAAAAAATAAGGGAATACATTTTTCAAAAAAAATATTAGCAGCAATAAAAATCTTATCGGCTTTAAATAACTCATTGAGGTTGACATGCTATAAAATAAAACAAATCAAACTATACATTTTTGAAAAAACCCAAAAAACAGGAATATATTTCTGAAAAAAGAAAACAACAAAAAAACTTAGCAGTTATACATTTTTTGAAAAAAAATATAACCAGAAGTAGAAATTTTTGAAAAAAAAATACTACCAGCAATAAAAATTTTGTCGGTATTAAAAAACGCATTGTGGTTGATATGCCGTAAAACAATCCAAAACCAAGTGAAACCAAACCATGTTTCCAGGATCATTAGCGATGGATCGTATAAAAGTGTTCTACTTGAGTCCCCTTACATGCACTCGAACTCCGACATTTTGGAGTTGGTGTAGCAGTTAAGGAAGGTCATATTTACTATGTTTTGTACGTAATGAAGGAAAATGTAGGTTGACTGATTGCTTTAAGCCAGTCTTCCAAATGGGAGGGAACTACTTGAAAAAGAACATTCGAAATACTCTGTTTATCTAAGGTTGGGTTTCCGGTTCCTTCTAAAGTCTACTTTAACTTCCACCAAAAACTTTGAACATTTATCAAGTATTGAATTACCCCCCCCCCCATTCAAGAGGAGTAGGCAGTTTTACCTATCCCCCGGTTCTCCTTCTTCTCGGTCTTCTGAACAATAGATGTTTATCCATTGTTTACTGTTTAGGTTTGGGTTTCCGGTTCTTTAAAATGTCTAATTCATTTCTATACTTCCAACGTTTCCGCTTAAAACTCAGAACTTTTATTTACTATTGATTTATTTTTAGATAGATAAGTTTGCTTATCGACCGGTTCACACACCTCCCCGGTCTTTAGAACAGGCTTAGGGGTTTATCATTTGTTTCCTGTTTAGGAAGTCTTTTCATTCTCTTTCCTTTCCTGTGACACTTCTTGAGGGAATTATCTCCTTGCTTGGGGTGGTTCTTCTTACTCTGGAACACTCTATCTCGAGTGGCTCTTGGGCCTTTTACAAGGCGAAAATCATTGTACAAGGTAACCAAAAAAGTCCTTGTCGGTTTTGATTCACTAGAAAAAAAAAAGGTAACCAGCAAATTTGACATACTGTTATTCCTCACAGTAATAGCCATCCGCACCTGGAATGATTTGCCAACGTGCATCCAACATGAGGCTTGGCATTGCAATTGTTATGGAAGAACAATGCACCCTTGCATTTAACTATTGCTGTTTTCTGCTTCAGTGACTGTTGCATACGTCCCAATCGCTGCGAGTAAAGGTCCGCAGTGATGGTTTGGCCCGGGGGTAGCATTTCATAGTGCACCACTTGTCGACTAGCTCACCAGATCCAGAGCATGATCTTGCGTGGTGTAGAGGTGGTCTTGTACGCCTTTCCTATGCCATGCAGAAGTCTGTTTCGTCAGAAAGTTGGAAGTATCCGGCACACAACAACACAGTTTTGTCTGTTGATGTCATCAGCCCAAACTGTTATTCCCCATCAGTACCCAGAATTATTTGCCAACGTGCATCCAAATGCGTATTGTCCGGAGAGTAATAGGAATGGCACAGAGTTTCCAAGTCAAGTTGCTGTATCATATACCTGGCCACCTGCGCCACACGGGGCCTGGCATTGCTCTTGTTTTGGAGGAACAGTACACCCTTGCGATTAACCAATGTCAGTTCCTTCCGCTTCGATGTCTGTTGCACACGTTCCAACTGCTGCGAGTACAAGTCCGTAGTGATTGTTTGGCCCGGGGGTAGCATTTCATAGTGCACCCCTTCTCGACTAGCTCACCAGATACAGAACATGATCTTGTGTGGGTGTAGAGGTGATCTGTGTGTGTGCGCAACGCATCTGTATTGCTTAAGAGCAATGGCCACACTCCTACCCCCAGCTTTTACCTGGCGCATAACACACTTGCGTATCAATGATCATTTCTTTTCGCATGACTTAAAAAGCGGTAATCGTCTGTTTAAAAACTCAGCATTCGAGAGAGCAGATTTTATCCCGGTCTCGAAGACAAGCAGTGTGTATAGAATGGAAGGAAATGAGTTAAGGAATATTGTGCTACCCCAGTTTCCCAAGTTGGGGAGGGTCAAATCGTCTGTCCAAAAACTCAGCATTCGAGAGAGCAGATTTTATCCCGGTCTCGAAGACAAGCAGTGTGTATAGAATGGAAGGAAATGAGTTAAGGAATATTGTGCTACCCCAGTTTCCCAAGTTGGGGAGGGTCAAATCGTCTGTCCAAAAACTCAGCATTCGAGAGAGCAGATTTTATCCCGGTCTCGAAGACAAGCAGTGTGTATAGAATGGAAGGAAATGGGTTAAGGAATATTGTGCTACCCCAGTTTCCCAAGTTGGGGAGGGTCAAATCGTCTGTCCAAAAACTCAGCATTCGAGAGAGCAGATTTTATCCCGGTCTCGAAGTCAAGCAGTGTGTATAGAATGGAAGGAAATGGGTTAAGGAATATTGTGCTACCCCAGTTTCCCAAGTTGGGGAGGGTCAAATCGTCTGTCCAAAAACTCAGCATTCGAGAGAGCAGATTTTATCCCGGTCTCGAAGACAAGCAGTGTGTATAGAATGGAAGGAAATGAGTTAAGGAATATTGTGCTACCCCAGTTTCCCAAGTTGGGGAGGGTCAAATCGTCTGTCTAAAAAATCAGCATTCGAGAGAGCAGATTTTATTCGAGTTCGTATTTTTGCCTTTGACACTATTTTATTAATCTGCATATGTCATTATAAATATATATATATATGATTTGTTTCTTTATATTTTCCTTACTCTGCGTTCAGTATTTAGTTCCATTCAGTTCAGACATTTACAGCTAGATGTCACGATGTTACCTCCATGGAGTTGAATCACCGGTATTTCCTCCGTATTCCATTTGTAAGGTGGAAGTTCTATTCAGCTTTTTCTAGAGAACTTTTAGTATTTGGGGCAAAATTCTGCGTGAATGTTTTCATGAACTCTGCTGGTCTTTAAGTCAAGTGTCAATCTCTATCTCTTCTACCTATCCTCAAAGGTTTCATTTCCTTTTACCTCCTCATATGTCCACATTCTACCACGTGTCGTTGGGCACCTCGAGGCGGTGTAACGGTTAGCAAGCTTGTCTCGCTAGAACAATTACGACTGAGTAATGATTTCGATCCTCACTGGGTGCCCCATACTTTCGGCCTTGTACCACATCTAAGCTACGCTTGGAAAATCACAATATTGGGCACTCCGAGGTGGTGTAATGGTTAGTAAGCTTTTTCTCGCTAGGACGATTACGAATGAGTAGTGAGTTCGATCCTCACTGAGTGCCCCATACTTTCGGCCTTGTGCCGCATCTAAGCTACGCTTGGATATCGCTTCTACCTCGTGTCGCTCTGTAGGTCTGTATTAAGTGGACTTAGGTGCATGTATATATCAATCAGTTAATGGGCACTTCGACGTGGTCTAATTGTTAGAAAGCTTGTCTTGCTACATCAATTAAGACTGAGTAGTGAGTTCAATCCTCACTGGGTGCCCCATACTTTCGGCCTTGTGCCCCATCTAAGCCGGGCTTAAAACATCACTATATCAATCAGTTAATCAGTTAAGTGCCAAATTATGGTTTGAAAGCTACTTTAGGCTTGAAACTTACAGGAAACTTACAGTGTGGATTTCTATGTTTGTCTTTCGTAACATACCTCAATGTACAATATTAGGAACTCTCTCTCTACAAATGAAAGCTTACGACCAAACCACGTTGAAACATAGGTTTCCATACGAGAACCGAAATTAAGCAACGTCGAGCCTGGTCAAGAGACCGCTTGGAAATATCAGTTGCTGGAGGCTTGGATTCGCGGGTGGCGTAATGGATAAGGGCCCGGAATTGTTAAACGGAGAGCTGAGTTTCAATTCCAGTTAGTTTCGTTATATTCACTTACGCGTAAATACCTTGAGGAAAGGCATGAATCCACCTCTACTCCCCCCAGATATGGGTTAATTAGTATGACTTTTATCACTAAATCGTAATTAAGTTTTGCTATATTTATAGGGAAGTCTCCGCAGTAGTAGGGACTGAGCCTTTGTAGATATATATAATGTTGATATAGGCATCAACATTATATATATCGATGTCTGTTTCACGCCTTAAGTGATCTTCAGAACATGTGTCACTAGTCATCGGGAATCGTGATATATATATATATATATATATATATATATATATATATATATTATTTTATATGCACTGTACTTAGTGGAAAGTGCTGAATATCAATGATATTCAGTTCAAAAGCGTGAAACTCAGGGTCACAAACTCATATCCATACAACTGAATATATAAATTGAGACACATTTCACTGAATAATTTAGAAAAGCTTTGTCTACTTATTTTCAATTGGATCCTTTCATATTCCAGGACAATATTTTGGCGTCATTAAACGAAGAGAGAAAATCGTCGTTTTGTTACACATTAATTTATTCCGAGTTGTTTCGACATAGTACAAAGTCATCATCAGGGTGTTGTTTATTTCAAGACAAATATTGTAGTGTCCATCATTTTGATGAAGATAGCAATTTTGTTTTTGATATTAATAAACACTACAATATTTGTTTGAATAAAACAACACACTGATGGTAACACTGCGCTAATGTGCATATATATATTTAATAAAAATATACTTTTAAAAGTATGCTATATATATATATATATATATATATATATATATATATATATATTGGTTAAAGTGCTCAGCATCAGGGATAGAGCGTATATAAATATAAATGTAACAGTGGCCATTGATGTCAACTTGAAGCGGCGACAGTCTGTCTCATGCTCAAACGTAATCGTCAGGCCTTGTTTTTAAGCATGAAACAGACTGTCACCTCTGTGTGTTGACCTCAATGTCCATCTTTACCCACATACACACACATATATATATGTATGTATGTATATATATATATTTACTTATGTGTATTCATATATATGTCTGCGTGTGTCTGTTTGTGTGTATATATTGATGTAATAGGAAAGAAGAATTGGATTAATGATCCAAACTTCTTTAGTATTTATGATTTTCTTTTTTAAAACAACAGTGCTCGACACAGAAGTAGAGCTTAAAATTATAATTATTATTTTAAAAAATATGATTCCATCACGGCACAGAAATTACTGTTTCAAAACTGACTCAAACCTAAAGTTTAATTTTAATATTAAATTTAAAATTTAGAACAACTTTTCATTCTCAAGCGATGTTTAGATTCTAAACATCGCTTGATAATGAAACGGTGGTCTGAATTTTAAGTTTAATACTGAAATTAAACTTTAGAACTTGAGTCAGTTTCAAAACATAGTAATTCCTGTGTCGTGATGGAATCATATTTTTAAAAATAATCATACACACACATGAACATATATATATATATATATATATATATATATATCTCATCCACAGACAGACTGTTTCACACCTCATCAGTGTGGCTAGACGTCCGGTTGGCTCTAGCTAGGATCGAAACCCGAATGAATTGGCGCCAGTCAGAACTTCTACCACTAAGCCGTCGGCTCACGGCAGGGATGAAGGTGAATTTTAGCGTGTTTATTTTTAGATTTAGATAAACACACAGTGACTGACAGTGACTCAATTCTGCCGAAGAGTCATGCTATATATATATATATATATATATATATATGTGTGTGTTTATATATATATATATATATATATATATATATATATATATGTATATATATGTATATATATATATATATATATATCGTCGCCTGACGGTTGCACTAGCATAAAACAGACTGTCGCCTCTAAGTGGCAAATATCCATGTTTTTATATATATATATATATATATATATATATATATATATATATATATATATATATATATATATATATATATATATAAAAACATGGATATTTGCTTAAATATGTGGATGTAGATCCGACGGCATGCTGAAAAATATGGAAAAGTTAAAACAAAATCCGAATATAGTAAACTTGCATATTCGGATTTTGTTGTCTTTTCCATATTTTCCATCATAAACATGGATATTGTATTCTTTTACCCACATATATAACACGCGTACTCACGAACGCACACATATATAGACATAGAGAGTGATAAACCGATAGAAAGAGAGGGAGAGAGAGAGAGAGAGAGAGATGTATATACTCATGCATGACTATAAACTGCTGTATCAGATTAGTATAATTAATTCACATATGCCCTGCTTTAGGTTCATGCTGTAGAAAATTTACCATTCTCCGACCACTGCTTTCGACTTGAACTGGAATAAACAAACAACACTATAAAATACTTTTTATCTTTTAGCCTGATGATGTTTTCACCATGTAGCTCGTTTATAGAATATTAACTTTTTCTTGACAATACATTCAATATTCTTCATCAGTTCATTAACTCCGATGCCATGTAAGCGATGTTTTAAAATCGTATTACAATTAAATTCAAATTGATCCATTTATTTATTCCATTATTGATTCAAACGCTGTGTAATTCATTCTTTTATTTGTTACTTAATAAACTCTCTCATTCCTTAGATTAATCGATCAATTCATACCACTGACTTGCTGTACCTTCTCAATCATTTCTTCTGCGCATGCGTCTTTACACTAACGCATGACTCCATTTTGAGTTATAAATTTCTTTTCTCCTCACTAAGGCGCTTCTTCGTTTAAATGGCGACTAGCAAATTTCTGCATAATATTCATCAATTTTCTCTTTATTATTCTTTTGTCATTTATTTGGAAATTGAATGAATGAATTTCAAATTGGAAATACATTTTTTTACTCTTTAGTATTTAAGACTTTTTCTCTTCTTCCTGTAAAATTCGCCATTGTTTTTCATTTTTTCTTTGCTTTTCACCTGGCCTTTTCTATTCATATGCCTCCTTTTCACTTGTGAAAGACTGCATTCATTTTTTTGTCAATTTGCTTAAACGAATAAAATAAAAGCAATCACCGATATCTTTTGTGTTCAATTCGGCTTTTAGAGACTGGTTATATGACATCTGCTAGTAGACGCAGAAAGGTACAGATGAAATATACCTAAATAGTCTGTCACGAAGATTTGTGACGCAGGTACTGATATAATGTTTATGACGAATATACATACACATATATCCACGCACGCACAAACACAGACACACACACACACACACACACGCACACACACACACACACACACACACACACACACACACACACACATATATATATATATATATATATATATATCTTCTCATCGGGAGATTGGAGGATTTGAGGAGCGTGGAATCACCTCTTAATTGCTGTTGTTCCCAGGTCCGCCCTGACCTGGGGTGGTAGCACCTGTTAGGGTCCCAGCTATGGGAAAATAGTGTCTACAAGGGCTAACCAAGCTCTTTAGTCTTATAGAAGACGATTGGTCTAGGAGATGGAAAACTCTTACACGAAAAGCCTATGTGGCTTTTATTTGCACCGACTAAGTGTATCAATACTTCCGAAAAGTATGGATGGTTTTGCACAAGCCTTCACCCTTTTAATATATATATATATATATATATATATATATATATATATATATGATATATATAATATATATATGCGTGTGTATATATATATATGTATATGTATATATATGTATATATATGTATATTTATTTATTATAATTTTATCATATAGACAAAACCATTTTACTCACTACAAAGACGCAACTTGGTTTCAGTGCATTTCAACTGCACTTCGACGGGTGAGGGTCGAAAATGGTTATGAACAAACCTGCTTGTAGGCAAGCCGGATGTGAAACGTCACTTCCTTTTTTCCATTTGTTTGAGAAGAAAAATATACATAAAAAAAGAAAAAAAGTTGGCGGAGTGAAACAATAGTGCTTGTTGATAGCAGTTTGGTGAACAATGCATTGGGTGTTTAATGTTGACTGGTCTGTATATATATATATATATATATATTATTTATATTGCATTTGGTTCTTTAAGCCTGCGAAAGATATAGTGTGGGAGATTATCCACTTGTCTGCCAAAGAACAGCTGCCGTTTTCAAAACAACATGCATTGGGTACATGTCACCTTTCCTCTCAAGGGGACATTTCAGTCCGCAGCAAACGCCGTGTCGCATTGCCCATAACATTGGATAGTAGACAGTTCCCTAAGCTGAGTTGGCTACATACTGGCATATCTAATAATTCTACCGAACCTTTTCAAAAGTCTATCCTGAAAACTTCACACACACACACACACACACACACACACACACACACACGCACGCACGCGCGCGCGCAGGCACACACGCACACACACGCACATGTTCACCCTATACAAGTCCCGGGAGTGACTTGAGGTAGAGGGTTATTGAGAACGTTGCACAGTTTGTGCGGATATATGAGGGAGATAACAGTTAACCCTAATCTTGAAGAGGTGTAATCGATTATAAGAAAATTATTGACTTTTTTCTAGTTCGGTTAGTTTGGTTAGTTGTGTTTTACGGCATATCAATCTCAATGGGTTATTTAATGGCGACAACTTTTTTTCCTTGTAATATTTTGTTTTGTCAAAAATCTATTTCTGATAATATTTTTTTACTCACAAATGTATAGCTGGTTGATATTTTAAAACATATATTGCTGGTAATATTTTTTTTCAAAAGCGTATTGCTGGTAATTTTTTTTTCTTCAAAAATTTATTTCTGGTATTTATTTTTTTACAAAGTATTTCTGGTATGAAAACCTATTTTTACACTTTTATTATGCTTTTTACCTCAGTTTCGGGGTTAACTATTTGCTCATAGCTGGGACCCTAACAGGTGTTACCACCCCAGGTCAGGGCGGACCTGGGAACAACAGCAATTAAGAGGTGATTCCACGCTCCTCAAATCCTCCAATCTCCCGATGAGAAGATATATATATATATATACATATATATATATATATATATATATATATGTGTGTGTGTGTGTGTGTGCTTGTGCGTGCGTGGATATATTATATATGATTATTCCGGAGCGTCTGATTATCGACACGCGTTTTTACAACCTGGAAATAAAATAATATTTTCATTAAAAGAATTAAACAAAACATTTTTTTATTTACAAATAACTCGCCGGCAAAAACGCCTGATAATTATGCACCAACCGAACATCGATCTATAGGATAATGTTACCAGAGCATTTTAAAACTTTGTACAAAATGTTTTATTCATATTTTTTTCTGTTGGTAGACACGACAAGCAACTCCTTTTAATCCTAACTATTTCGGCTAATCTTAAACGTTCAGATTGATTTAATGAAGTTGGAAATAAATAAACTGGGAAAGGATTTGAACTCGCATCCTGTGTCACAGAAGCATGATATAAAAAAGAAAAAGAGAAGCGATTGTCCAAAGAAGCCATTGCATTCTGAGACCTTTTTCCTTCTTTTATTTCAATATTGCCACTAAGTGCGCTTTGATTTGGTCATATTAAGATAAGAGAAACTCGGTATCAGTTTAGTCATTTGCTATAAATGATGAATGAAATAATGTTAATGGTCTTTGCCCTGCAAAACGTCACTATCAGATCTGATAGTCTGCATATCAACGGCGTCACGAAATCATTAATAATCGACGCTGGAGTCACTGAAGATCACATTCAACAAAGATTTATTCCACACACTTCTCAGTAATTTATTCATCTTTCCGCTTTTTGACTTTTAAATCAAAATATTTTCTTTCATTCTTTCTGTTTCGGTCGATTCACTATCTATCTATCTATCTATCTATCTATCTATCTATCTCAGTTTCTTCATATCTATCTTTTCCCATTTTCTTTCTTCCTTTCTTTCTCTCTCTCTCTCTCTCTATCTATCTATCTATCTATCTATCTCAGTTTCTTCATATCTATCTTTTCCCATTTTCTATCTATCTATCTATCTATCTATCTATCTATCTATCTATCTATCTATCTCAGTTTCTTCATATCTATCTTTTCCCATTTTCTATCTATCTATCTATCTATCTATCTATCTATCTATCTATCTATCTATCTCAGTTTCTTCATATCTATCTTTTCCCATTTTCTTTCTTTCTTTCTATCTATCTATCTATCTATCTATCTATCTATCTATCTATCTATCTATCTAGTTAGCTACCTACCTACCTGCCTACCTACCTACCTACCTACCTACCTACCTGCTTGCCTATCTATCTATCTATCTATCTATCTATCTATCTATCTATCTATCTATCTATCTATCTATCTATCTATCTATCTATCTATCTAGTTAGCTACCTACCTACCTGCCTACCTACCTACCTGCTTGCTTATCTATCTATCTATCTATCTATCTATCTATCTATCTATCTATCTATTTTTTTATCTATCTATCTCGGTCTCTTCATATCTACCTATTGGGTTGGTGCATAATTATCAGGCGTTTTTAAACAATATTTATTATGAAAAATGAAACATAACAAATCAACAATAACATTTTCAAATGATTATTCCGGAGCGTATGATTGTTGACAGACATTTTTATAAACTGAAAATAAAATATTTTTATTAAAAAAGTAAACAAAACAACATTTTTCGTTAACAATTAACTTGCATACAACCCAATATCTATCTATCTATCAATCTATCTATCTCTCTATCTATCTATCTATCTTTTGGGCACTTCGGCGTGGTGTAATGATTAGAAAGCTTGTCTTGCTAGACCAATTACGACTGAGTAGTGAGTTCGATCCTCACTGGGTGCCTCATACTTCGGCCTTGCGCCACATCTAACCCGGGCTTAGAAAATCTCTATCTATCTATCTCAAACTGTTCCATTTTCTCTCTTTCTCCCTGTCTCTGTTAAATTATTCTGCTATCTACGACTGTTCGCGTGCCTGTAAATCCACAACTTGAACCTTATATATCGCCTTCCCTTTTGCTAAGACGAAAACTCACGGTCGACCTAAACTAATACTTGACTAAGTCGTCATACGGTTTAATAAGGAAGGCATTACACTTGACCCTCACAGAAATTCGATGTTGCCATTAAATCTCAAGTCAAGATGAAGGCTGAATCGTCAGAAGCACACCTGTCCCAAAATTCTTTAGAAGAAACTGAATGCATACATACATTAACTTTCATTTGTTTGAGTTTTATTAAACTTGTAACAATACCGAAGTAGTATACAGTAAGAGTAAAAACATATCTTTTCGGGTATGTTAATTAAATATTGAAATTTAAACATTATTGTTTTAATTCTTGACATTAGATTACCCAAAACTGATTTGTTGAAGAAGAAATTCAGGCATAATTATTTCCCGGCAAACAATATCCTTTGATGGTAGCGTAGCTGTGAGTTCAGTCCCTGGGCCAGGTAGTATAGCCGGTCAGTCGTATTCGAGGATACCCGTCTACTATGGCGGCTAACCAATCCCTATGCTTAGGCGAAATTGTGTTTGAGTTGTAGTTTATACTATGCTGAGCAGACTGGGAAAGAGTGTGTTATCTAGCGTGATCAGCAATTTGAAGAAGTCCAGCACTCTCAAACTCTCGGTCTCGATGACTTGTGGCCATCGACGACCCCATGGGTTCCGTCTAGCCAATTTAACACATAAGCCGTTCAGATATAAATGTAAGTCCCACAGTCATTCGTATCCGAGCATGCCAATCTACTAGGTAGGTTCTGGCCCAGGCACACTTGTGTTTCTTCAACACCCACAGAACCCACCGGTGGTTTATACTGCAACTAGGCTGATCGCACCTTAGTTACAGTGGGAGAGTGCGTGTTATCTAGCGTGATCAACAGTCTGAACAAGGCCAGCACACTCAAATATGAAGACAAAACTTAAAGCAACAGAAATCTGGTTCTACAGAAGGATGCTGAGGATACCGTGGACCGAACATATGAGCAGCGACTAGGTTTGGGGGGAAATGAAAACAAAAATTAAACTCATTTTTTGATCGAGAGAGAGAGAGTATGATCCAAGCGTTTGAGGAGAAATGCATGAGAAAACTCCTTGGCATCATAAAACCAATGAGTTTGTGCGGAAAAGTTTTGTCGGACACCGGGAAGCTTTTCTCGCCACTGTCAAACGGAGAAAAATGGCGTGGTTTGGATACGTTACAAGGTACGACAGCCTGTGCAAGACCATCATGCAAGGCTCCGTTGAAGGTAGGCGTAGGGGGGGGGGGAGGACGCCAAGGCAAAAATTGGTTGGACAATGTCAAACAACGGAAAAGTATGAATATACCAGAATTGCCTTTGATAGACCATTGTGGAAGAGATTCAATATTGCGTCTGTATTCGGACCCCCCTCCACTACGATTGTAAAAGTCAAGGGGATGATGATGATGATGATGATGATGATGATGATGATGATGATGATGATGATGATGATGATGATGATTACTCTGAGAATCGGCGCAAAAATACATTGAAACTATCTTTGATATTACAAACTGTTACAGATACAACTATTTGGCGCTATACGATCCGGAAGAAGTTTAGTAAAAAAAATAAAATAAAATAAAATAAATAAATAAATAAAATATTAAACAAAAAACAAAACTGGAGCGGTTTAACCAGAAAGACAAAAGAGGATATCCAAAATCAATAACACTCAAGATGGATTCCTCATTGTCTGCTGTCTCTTTACAATCAGAAAACATTTCGTGACGGGTTATTAGGTAATTGCGCCTGGCTGGAAAATGCCAGCCTTAAGTATCCAAGGCCGGGAGTGAGGCTGTTCGGATCCAAGGACGGGGGTGAGGCTGTTCGGATCCAAGGACAGATAAAACGTTTGCATCTCATAGTTTGATCGGTGAAGATATTTATCTCTCCACAACACGCATTGTAAAATTGTTAGCATAAAATCTTTTGAAATAATAGAAAAAGCTTCGTGTTAAATCTGACGGTATCCGAAATGTAACTGCACAATTTTCTTCTCCATTTACACACACATATATATATATATATATATATATATATATATATATATATATATATATATATATATATATATGTTTTATATATATATATTTTATATACATGTATATATATATATGTTTTATATATATGTATATATATATGTTTTATATATATATTGTGTGTATTTAGGCAGAAATTTTTCATTGATGCATGTTTCATTAAATAATATAGACATGTTTTGTCTATTTATTTTAAGTCAGTTCCTTTCATATTGTCTGCTAAGCTTCATAACATTATCATTGAAAGACGAAAGAAAATCATCATATTGATACATGTTTTTTAATCCTATCAAAGCTTTCGGCTTACATAAGCCATTATCAAAGATGACAATTACATTTCCATATATCAAACAATACACGGACAAAACAACAATGATAATACTTTTCGTTTTCACTCTCGCGTGGTCTTGTGTGACGTTACGAGCTGCGGTGCGATTTTCCCTTCCGCGTCTCGTATACACGAGTTTGTCGTTGATTGGAAATCTTTCATGCAACAAAAGCAGACATTGTTTTGTCCGTGTATTGTTTGATATATTGAAATGTAATTGTCAACTTTGATAATGGCTTATGTAAGCCAAAACTTAGATTGGATTTAAACATGTATCAATATGGGTGTTCTCCTTTCGTCTTTCAATGATAACGTTATTAAGCTTATCAGACAACATGAAAGGAACTGATTTAAAATAAATAGACAAAACTTGTCTATATTATTTAATGAAACATGCATCAGTATATATATATATATATATATATGTTGAAGTGTGTTTAACACATACAGACAGTCATAAAAATTTAAGTTTACCTGATTATATGACGTCATCTTGAGTGACCTGAAATTGATTCCACCAACTATGAGAACGCCAGAGTAAAAAAGAAAGAAAAAAAAACAGTTGCATAATAACACACGTTCTATCTATCTATCTATCTATCTATCTATCTATCTATCTATTATAAATAAATGACAATAGGAAAACAGTAATTACTGACGCGTTTCGTCCAATGTGGACTTTTCAAAGCAAAAAAACGAAATGAATTTAATTCAACAAAGAAAATTAATAAAAACAAAAAACAGCGTTCTTAGCAACTGGAATGTAGGAAACGCTATTTTCATATTGTTAACTGAAAATAACGTCATTTAATGTCACGTGTGGAGAATATTATCATTAATCTGTGTTGATGGATTCAACCATTTTCTTTTGATTTTAATATGTTTTTGTGTACATTTGTTTGTGAGAGCAGTAATTTTGTTAGAAAAGCTGAAATAGTAGGCATTTATAAAATAAATTGCCAAAACTGTTCCTCCCAATATATAAAATAAAATTTAATATGAAAATCGTCAAATTTACCGCTAAATCAAAACGACCTGTTCGGAAAATTTGAAATATCTCATAAAAAATTTATAAAGAGATGTTATCCATATTATTTAACAAAATATGTTTGATATATATATATATATATATATATATAATTATTTATTTGAATATTACAACATAAATATGTTATAAAATCACGACAAAAGTAGCCATTTTGAAACAAAATGTCTACTTTTGTCGTGATTTTATAACATATTTATGTTGTAATATTCAAATAAATAATTATATCTGCTCTACTCTGTATTGAGCACTCTTTAAAGAATATTAATTGTTGGTTATTGGATTTCACTCCGTATATACCAATCCTAAACTTGGGTATATATATATATATATATATATATATATATATATATATATATATATATATATATAAACCTAAAGAACCAGGTAAACCTACCTAGGTTTCACCTAAACGGATCGTCAGGGTAAAGCTGGCCCCTTTAGGATCGTCAGGGCCAGCTTTACCCTGACGATCCGTTCCTAGGTAGGCTTGCCTGGCTCTTTAGGTTTATATTAGGTTTTCTTTACTTCGTGTAGCATTTTACGTAGTTTCCTTTACTCGTTTTGAAGGTGTTTTTCTTTGGACTCTGAGCTCGAACTCTGGACGATTGTTTTCGCCTTAGTTTCATGTTCTTTGTTTTTTTATTCCTCATTTTTCCTCGAGTACTGGTTTGTTCTACTACAAGGCAAAATACCCAATGATTTTCCAAGCGAGTACCACTATATATATATATATATATATATATATATATATATATATATATATATATATATATATATATATATATATATATATATTGAAAAGGTTATAATTGCTCCAACGACAAAAAATATATATTTAAAAAAAATAAGAGTGAAACCGCAAAAGTTTTTGGTTATAATGTAGATTTCTTTTAGTGCATATATTATATTCTATTCTTCATATTTTTGCTTCACGGGTTTCCAGTCTGGTGACCTTCTTCAGGCAAATTACATGCATAAACTTTTAAAGGAATAGATTTCAAGTTTGGTGTTAGTGTTGGCGATGACGAAACTTAATGATTTTATTATATTTGGGCAGCAATTCCTCTTTTATGTAAGTACCATTAAAAAATAAGGTGCTGTGGATTGTCTCATGTAAATGAGTTTGGTTTCATTTAAATACACATGGAGACTTACCAAAATACAAATACAATAGCCTGATTCACATGTAAAACGGCTAAAAATAATGGAAGTATTATTAATAAAAAAGAAAAAAAAACAATACTGAATAGTATTAACTATGAACACGGTGAGAATGTGCTGACCGTATTTGGAAAATAAAACATAACTATTATTCCAGATACATACATAAAACAATCCATATATTTAATTAAAAGTAAAGTAAAATACTTCCTTAATAATTTCTAAAAGTATGGCCGAAAGTGTTTGGATATATAAAATATTCCGACGATTTTTATGTCATTTGTAAAAGAAAAACATTATAAAAAACATGAATAATTATATAAAAACTTAACCACAGCATCTTGTCAGTCTTTTTTTAAGGAAACACACACACACACACACACACACACACACACACACACACACACACACATATATATATATATATATATATATATATATATATATATATTTCCCTTTCTCTCTACCATGTGCCGATAGCCTAGGTGTAGCATCTCCGACTGATGCCAAATGTGTAGGGTTTTGAATAATATATATATATATATACACACACACACACACACACACACACACACATATATATATATATATATATATATATATATATATATATATATATATTTGTCTCAATAGATTATATTTTATTTTCACATTTCATCAAAGTAACATTCCCTATGTCAAAATTATAAGATTAAAGAGAAAATAATCTACTGAAACAAAAATCTATACAAACTGCCTTGATTGCTAGCTCACCCACCATGATTGGTATTCAGTAAGGAAAATAAGGAAGAGAACATCAACTCACAACAATCAATCCAAAAGCTGCAAACTCTGCTTGGAGGAAAAAAGAGCTATAATTATCTTCCCAGACCAAAACAAACTACTAAATAAACGATCAGAACTCATCTCAAAATGCACACACGAAAATAAATTTTTACTACCTTACTTAAAAATCGAAAACTGAAAAGAATAAATAAAATAAAAATAAATAAGCAAAACCAAGTAAAATAAATTAATCCAAATAAATAAATAAATAAATAAATAAAGTAATTAATAAACAAATTAACAAACGATTCCGCCCAAAATAACCGTCAAAATAGACTACAACAATCAATCCAAAAACTGCAAAGTCTGCTTGGAGGAAAAATGGCTATAAATACATTCCCAAACCAAACAAACTACTAAAAAAATAATCAGACCATATCAAAAGTTTTACTACGTTACTTAAAATTCGAAAACTGAAAAGGATAAATAAAAGAAAAAAAAAACAAGTAAAATCAATTAATCAAAAAGAAATAAATAAACACATTAACAAACCACTCCCGCCAAAATAACCGTTAGAATCGACTACTCACAAAGCACCATTGACCCGTATGTATAAATAGGCGGGAAAAACACAACGAATGAGGCCTGATGATTGCATTTAGTATGAAACAGTCTGTCACCTCAGAGTGTGGATTTCAATGTTCACTTTTATATTTACATACACTCTATCTATAGCATACCATAAATATAGCATACCATAAAACTATATATATATATATATATATATATACAGTGTGACCCAAAAAACGGGAACTTTTTAACAATCCAATAAAACCAAGAGTGATGGAAGAAAAATATTTAATTCATAGTAATTGAAACCTTAAAACATGCCATTTAAGAAGCAATGATGGAATTTTCATTTCTTTTAAAATTACGTCCTGTAGATGGCGTCCTCCTGTACGAATGCATTCTTGAAATCTGCTGTTGAGATTCCTCATTGACTGCTGCAACATCTTAGCTGGGATACTGTGAATTTCATTCTCGTTAATAAAATGGCGAAATGTTTACTTGCTCAAGGTCACTGTCTCACAGTTTTGACGCACTTCAAAAATTCCCGTTTTTTGGGTCACCCTATATATATATATATATATATATATATATATATATATATATATATATATATATATCACTCATGTTTATTTTCATATGTATGTTTCTATTTCTTCGCTAATTATGGCTACCTGCCCAGTTATTAAGATAAACAAAGCTGTTACACACTTTATTCACCTTGTCCGGATGGTTATGCATAATGCCAATAAACTAACCAAGGTCTCTTATATAATTTAATTCCTGCGTAAATACGTTCATTGTTATTTAACGATAGTTTTTTTTTCTAACAATCGATTGCTTGCCTCCAAAGACACTAAACAGAGATTAAAAAAAAAAAAACACGAGTCTAAAGACTGGCTTTTCTACACGCGCATGTCTAAGAAGCTAATAAACTATTGACTTTCTTCTCACAGATACTCATAAAATATTTACTGCGCAATAACAATATATATTGATTCTTAGCAGCTTCACATCTACAAGAAACTTGGCACTTTTTAATATAGAATATCGTAGACATTCTGTAGCAAAAAAAGAAAGAAAAATCAAAATCTATACAACCAACAAAAGCTTCATCAGTTGATGACTTTGGTGTCAGTTTAAAAGCGGCTGATGTATAATTACCCCTAACCCAGAACTCAGGCCTTTTTAATTAGGATATTAACAGTTTTCCAAAGCTGATGCAATCAATGTATGCGTACCCACGGCACTCTCTCTCCACGATGCTATCCACTTTATGCTTTTGTTAACAATCTGCCTAGGAACATTCTAAGATCATTAAGTAACATCAATGTAGATAATGATGCTATATATGGGTGCACGTGAAAAAATTCAAGATGGCCAGGTCCTTGTAAATCAATGTTAAAATAACTTGCTTATAACTGTATATATCTCAAAATGGATACACGCATGAAAATCAAAAGACCAAATCCTTCTAGATCAGTGTTGAAATAACTTCTTTATAACTGTATATATCTCAAAATGGATGCACGTAAAAAAAACCCAAGATGACCAGGTCTTTGTAGATCAATGTTGAAATAAATGGTTCGTAACTTTCAATATCTCAAAATGGATGCACTTCTAAAAATCAAGGGACAGGTCTTTGTAGATCAATATTAAAATAACTGTTTTATAACTTTATATATCTCAAAATTGGTGCACGTTTAAAAATCTAGAAGACCAGGTCCTCGTAGCTCAATGTTGAAAGAACTTGCTTATAACTGTATATATCTCAAAATGGATGCGCGTCTAAAAATCAAGATGGCCAGGCTCTTGCAGATCAATGTTGAAATAACTGGTTTATAACTTTATATATCTCAAAATGTATGCACCTTTAAAAATCTAGAAGAACAGATCCTTGTAGATCAATGTTAAAATAACTGATTTATAACTGTATATATCTCAAAATGGAGGCAGGTCAAAAAATCAAGATGGCCAGGCCCTTGTAGATCAATGTTGAAATAACTGATTTGTGATTTTCAATATCTTAAAATGGATACACGTCAAAAAAATCAAATTGGCCAATTCCTTGTAGATCAATGTTAAAATAAGTGGTTTATAACATTATATACCTCAAAATGGATGCGCGTCTAAAAATCAAGATAGTCAGGTCCCCGTAGATCAATATTGAAACCACTGCTTTGTAACTTTCAACATCTCTAAATAGGTGCACATTTAGACGAATTTCTCTCGTAATTTTACCTATCTGCAGACTATCAAGAATACGAGAAAACATCTCACTTAATTTAACATTATTGTTTCTTCACCTCTGGACTTCTTCAGCGAATGGTTGTGTGCCTTTGGGTGTTTTCACTGGACGCTTATCCCAGGAGGGTCAGATAAGAGAAAACGGGTGTCAACAAGTCAGCTAGCAACCCATCATCTTCATATGCGTGACTCGTCTCCCTGTTGAAACCACGACACACCAAGTCATCTGGGAGAAGAAGATTCAGAGAAGCACCAAAGTTCTTGAGCTCTCTACTGTCGTAAACGTCTCGCATGTTATATCAAAACGTAAACAAGGCAATCCATCATTGTCAAGATTCCCTGCCCATGGGTTTCGAATGATTCCGACTCAGTCTGGGTTGTCAAAGTGTAACTTTCAATATCTCAAAATGCATGGCTAGTATTGTTTCAGCCTCACCGATCTGATGATTTTTCATCAGTTATGAGGAACGGTCCCGTTCTCATTGATGTTCCATGATTTGATCGTCTACTGAATAACAAGTTCACTCCAGACTTCAAGTGGAAATCATATATACATTTCATTGCTAAATACGCTGGGAAAATGGTCGCTTAATTCTATCACTCCAGGAATTATCGGACACCTTTTTCGATTATTAATTGTGACAAGTAATTTTCTATCATCTTCATTGTGCAGGTGGTGTAATGGAAGGGGGATTATAAAGAGAAATAGGCGATCCGATTTCGAATTCCAGTTGATTTTTAAAAACTATTTTTTTTCTTAGGCAAGGAATGAATTCATCGCCACCCTACACCACCCCAGATATTGGTTAAATAACAGGACATCTGAAAAATCATTCTTATTCTCTCTCTCTCTTTCTCTCTCTCTCTATCTCTCTCTCCCTCTATATATATATTATTTACATTATTCGGACTATTGTCCTCATTTTTGTCGCCAGATTTATTACAACGTTTCGGCCGTTGTACGCTCCGGCCTTCTTCAGGTGGTTGGAATGTCGAACTGAACCCTTTATTTCGCTCACTGGGGTAGACTGTTTTAGTTCCACGTGTCATGTTTAATGGATGTCAGTTATCAGTTATCTCCTGTTAATTTTTCACTCTGAAATTTCTCCACTGCCTTAACCGGGTATTGAACTCACACTCTTTTTGGGTCCTGTCACTGGATCTAACCAACGTTTTTATCCACTGTTCCATGTGTCCTTGTGTGAGTTCAACTGAAGAAGGCCGAAACGTTGTAATAAATATTGCGACAAAGATGAGGACAATAGTCCGAATAATGTAAATAATGTACATAATACTTCATCTCAGAAATATAGACACACACACACACACACACACACACACACACACACACACACACACACACACACACACACACACACACACACATATATATATATATATATATATTGACAATCTTTAATCTTCCTAAAAAAAACTATCTGTCAAAAGGACGGGTTTTCCCTTGAAACCACTATTATTTTTATTACATTCACTTCTCAGCAATGTTTATTGTTTTTAAGAAAAAATACTATGATTATAATTGTAATCTATATATATAAAACAGAGGATGTCTGTGTGTCTTTCTATGTGTCTGTGTGATACCTTTTCACTCGATATCCATCCAACCAATTTTCACCAAACTTGGCAAATACATTGTACAATGTAAGAGATAGGTTCTTAGCGTAAAAATCGATAATTTTTAAAACTAAAAAATAGATAAAGCCGATCAAAATCTATAAATTCAACATTTTTCCTTCGATTTTGTTTAAACTCGGTATGTAAGTTACTTACATTATGACGAGCTCAACGATATCTCATTTTTATTTCTACGCCACTACATTTAGCAAAGAACGAAAAACTGATTTCAACATTTTAAAGTAAAAACTCCCTTTAAATTTTCAAGCAATCTAATACAAACTTCATTCAATTGTATCCAACAATAAGTTGATGGTTTAACAATCATTTAACTTGATAATTAAGTCCACCCATATAGTGAAAACTCGCGTAAATATCGAAAAATGGCTATTTTTATTGGTTTCTTTCTTATTTTTCATTGATCTTTCAACCAATTTTCATTGAAATTATCAATTGCTTTATAAATGTATCCTTGCACATCACTAGTAGCACACTGACAAATTGAATTTCAAAAATTCCTAAATATTTGTGGTTTGAAGTGGGTCTTCATGTTGCCTGTTTTACCCCTTCATGTTCTCGGCTAACTGCCATTGTATAAATACAGCCTACTCCTGTTATATCAGTAACTGCATTAATTCAAAATATTTTTTAATGAAAGTAACTTATGGTAATTGAAGAAAAACTCTGTTACATCTAAACGTGATGCTGATTTTACTCCATTCTAATTGGGCGTTTTTTTTTCTCATATCGACCAGCTGGGTATGGCTGCTAGTAAAATGAATTTATACACTTTCTTTGTTCTTGAAAATTTACAACAAAAATAATAAACACTATTTATTAGATTGTTTATTTACACTATTTATTTATAAGACTGTTTATTAGAATGATTGGCAAAACATCAGCTCAGAGCCAATCGATTCGAACTTAATAAAATGGTATCTAATAAGTATTTCTTTATAATTGGTTCGCCTATTTTAATAATTTAGTAAATGCTTTACAAATTTATGAATAAAAATTGTCTTCGTATTTATTTCTTTATAAATTGGTAAATAATAAATATTGCATTGCATTAGTTTTAATACAATTGTATTAGTTTTTAGAATGTTGAAAATATAAAATTCTTTTTGTAAGTAAACAAGCTAATAAATATATAGTGTTTAATATTTTTATTATAAATTCTCAAGAACAAAAAGTACATAAGTTCTTTTTCGTATCTTAAGACTTTATTCCAATTCTAATCCATCTGGGACGAGGCTCTCTCATTATTTACATTCGGACAATTATCCTCATCTTTGTTGTTGTGTTTCCTATAGCAGCCGTGGAGAATCCTTTCCCTCACGAAGGCGTGTCCTGCTATTTCCACTAACCTTTGTGTTCACTGGAACCAACTGATGACTTGATTGATAAACCTGCTGGAACTAGCTTTAGGTTCGTGCATCTATATATGTCAAGTGATTTGACACCCTTACCAAGTTTTCAGATCGACTTCATTGGTGTATCACATCGGGTCATTACTTTTATCTTTCATCTTTTGTTTTTTTTATCGTTACGCAACCGCTGTTTTTATATGACTAGTAAGTAAGCAAATTTGAACTCACGTCTAGTATTTGCGGGGTGGGGGTGTTGCTTTACCTGACCGATTCAGTCACAGATGTCCAGAAGAAGGTTAATTTTCTTTGTTTCCAATCAGTGCGTCTTAGTTATTGCAGTCATAGAACGTGTTAAAAAGACGTAAGCAATGCGACAAAAATCTATAAAAATGAAAGGGAAACTGTCTAAAATTAACAACGTATACATTAATCAAACTGCGTAAACTAGAAACATCTTGTTCCTATACCTTTGTGCAAATTAATTGAAACAAAACGAATAAATCCGTTATTATTTACTTTTTCTAATGAAATATGACCCAGTGTATATGTTAGTACATTCCACGAACTCATTCCTTGCAAATTGACCGGAGATTCTCGATAGGATTTAAATCAGGAGAGTTTCCGGGCCAGTCTATAATACTTTGATTTGCTCACTGGTAAGACTTGCCAGTGTGTTCATGTACCGTTACAATTATCATACGCCTCCTTGGAGTAACGTCCATCGCAGACACTGTCCGTAGGACAACTAATCGACAGTTGAGACAATAGTGACTAGACGTGATAAAAATCTGATGTAATCACAGACGGTGTAATATTTATCAAGGCCAAACTAATTTCATCATAAATCCTGAAAATAGACTGATATTATTGCATTCCACTGCAAATGACCTAATCTGAGGAAAAATAGAAATCGATTACACCCTGTCACTCCAGTGGGTCTAAAACTGAGCGTATGGTGAAAGAAAGTAAACTAAAGTGGTTGTTTCAATTAATTTGCAGGCGGGTGTAATTATATCCTACCCCCGGCTATGGATTAAATTGTAGAACTTGTATGTAAGATTATTGTTAAAAGAGTGTTAATGCAATATTCACATAAACAAAAGAAGAATTATTTTTTAAAATTAATCAATTCACCCCAATCAAGGTCATAAAGTTACTATTAAAAAAAGCAGAAGAATAATAGGTTGAAATTCCATTTAACTTTTTGAAGATCAATATTGACTGTGACGTAAGAAGCCGAAAGAAAAGTCCACAATTAAGAAGTGCGATAGAAGAAACTGTTAACATAGAACTTATGGTTGCTTCTAACCGTTTCATCTCTAAAATGATGAGACGTTGCCGCCAATCTAGTACTGATCTTTAATTCATAAAGTTTATGTACCACAGATGAATTTTCATCCGAACAATTACTATGAAATTATTTATAGGGAATCTACGTTACGACGGTGGGAACCGTACTGAAGCCGATACGCCAAGATTTTTGTCAAGAATCTCTAAATACATAGCAGAAGCACCAGACCATATGTGGCAGCAATATTCAAAGCATGGACGAGTTATAAATATGTAAGATAGATTCTGCTGAGAAAAACTCTCTAGCACGATTCAGTGAATCAAATTTCTTAGCAGCATACCTAGCAATTGATCTAGTGTATGCTTTCCACCTGTGTTATGATTCAAAACATGTTTCTCTTTTAAATAATCCACAAATGATTAATGAGCCGTAAAAAATCAATCAGTCAGAAACTTGTTGGTAGTGGCGATGTTTAGGGCGGCTCAAATTGAAACACTTCCCATCTCAGAAAGCAGAAGGCCAATTTCAGGAGAAGCTAAGCGTGTCTGTCTTTGTGGATAGACACTGCACTAAAATTTGGCAATGAAATAAAAAGCAATTTTATCTTCATGTTCTTCCTGTTTGTCTGTGACGGTAGTTCATATCAACCGTCGGGAATGCAAGTTTCATGGCTTGTTTGTAAACATATTACATTCTCAGTGGGTTTATCGCTGCCTGCTGAGAATAGAGTAATGCTATACCAGAGTTGAATATAAGACAGATAAGAGAGGCAAAAGAAACATGGCGTGTACGTCTGCCTATATGTATTAGATTCTACATATATCTCCAGCTAGATAGACACAGCATAATTCACAATATATATATATATATATATATATATATATATATATATATATATATAGTGAGACAGTGTGTATGTATGGAGAGGGGATATATACATATATACACGCATGCTGACAAAAGCACACGAAAATGGAAATAGATCTAAGATCACACAGGAGTCATTAAAAGATAAGCATGCTGATATCTACTCTATCATTTTTCGAACCATACTTAATTGTTTTATAACCATTCACGCGGAACTTTTCGCTGCCAGTTCAAGAAAGACGTTTGGATCACTAAGACAGAAAAAGAGAATGTCTCATATCGAGAATATTTAACATGGAAAAACATAAAGAAAAAATTAATTATTTTTAATAATATGTGGAAATATCCACCCTCTGCCTGACGACGGTCGCGAGACCGGAAACACGTGTAGCAAAATTATGGACAATAAAGCAGAATATTTTTTTAAATCCACATTACAGCCAAAGACGTTTGCGATTTCTCTCTTCTTTTTAATATACACACTTTTCTCTCGTTGTAACGACTATAACCTATTCCTTTTATATTTAAGTGTTTGTGCTTTCATAATACTAATTAGTGCTCTGTTTCTTCTTGGACTTATATCCTTTTGAAATATCTATATTAATCACTAATATTATCATTATATATATATATATATATATATATATATATATATATATATATATATATATATATATATATAGAGAAAGAGAGAGAGAGAGAGAGAGAGGGGTAAATTTGGCGTATATTTTAACACTGCGTGTACATTTATATAATTGAAAAAACAATCTATCTATCTATCTATCTATCTATCTATCTATCTATCTATCTATCTATCCGATGAATTCATACGTCGTCTTCAATATATAAGGGTCTAGCAGTTCAGTTCAGAGACGGGAAAATCCAAACTATCCGCTTATATTATATAGGGTGTATCAAAATTACGCTTACGAAATTTTGGGACAGGTTCCTCACACCAAAACAAGGACAAAAGTCCTTATAAAATATGTCCGCTACACGTTTAGATTGGATGGCGCTCTGTTTAGACTAGGTTATATTTGTCATTCGTGTATATTTGTTGGTAGTCAGTCTTCAACGTTTAACGTGTCTGTAAGTGAGTTAACTGAGAAGTGTTCCGTTTTACAATGGCAGGACAGTCATATCGTGAGCAGGCAGATATGATTTTTACATACGGCCACGCAAAGGGTAATGGACGCGAGGCTGCACGGCGCATCAGACTGAGGTTCAAGACTATGACACCATTGAATATGGATCGAGGAGATCCGCTTGTACGCTTGACCACAAAAAAATATTGTACAGGTTGTCGCATACGATCCAGGTATCAGCACACATCAAGTGGCCCTATCATGCCACAGTACCGCATGGGAGGGTGGGTCGTTCAAGAGCAGCTCCTGTATCTGGATTATTTGCAACGTGTGCAGGATCTTTCGCTCTGTGATCACACACCACGGGATAACTTTTTCCGATGTTTTATTGCCCGATGCATTGTTTTTCACTTCAGTTTTGTTTACGGATGAGGCAGCATTCGGAAGGAGATACAGCATCAGTTTATGATTCATGTGTAGGCTGTAATCGCAGGTGACTGTCTGGTAGGTTCACATGTTATCCTAGCACGTCTTACAGGAGCTGTCTACGGTGAGTTTATTTTGAACACACTTCCAGACCTGCTAGAGGATGTTCCCCTGCTAAGACGAAGACGCATGTGTCCCATGCATGATAGGTCTTCACGTTTAGTCACATTGTTTGCGATGCACTGGCTGACCTCTACTCTAGAAAAAATGAATAGGTAGAGAGGACCGGTTCTATGGCCTGCATGTTCCACCGATTTTAATAAAAGAAATTCGGTGTGAAGAGATGAATATTTGTATATTCATGAAATAAATTGTAACCGAATGGATGTTTAAGGATCGTCTATACTTATTATTATGTTGCTCTGTTACTTACATTAAGTTCTTTTTCGATTAATGTTATCCCTACCAATTACCAATTAATATATATATATATATATATATATATGCATATATATATATATACATATATATATATATATATATATATATATATATATATATATATATATATATATATATATATGTGTGTGTGTGTGTGTGTGTGTGTGTGTGTGTGTTTGTGCAAATATATTGATAAAATAGGAAAGAACCGTTAGATTGATTATCCGAAGTTCTTTAGTATTTTTGTTTTAATTTTTAAAAAACAGTGCTTCATAGCCTAGATTATAATTATTTAAAAAAAAATATGATTTCATCGCTATACAGGAATTGCCATGTTTCAAAAACAGAACTAAAAACTTCCAATTCAATTATAGAAATTAAATTAAATTAAAGTACCTAGTTCTGTTTCCTTTTCAAGTGAATTTTGGAATCTTCTTCTGTTTTTGAAACATGGTTATTCCTGTATAGCGATGGAATCATATTTAAAAAAAAATTATAATATATATATATATATATATATATATATATATATATATATATATATATATCCTCTTCCTAGTGTTTCATAATACAGGTGGCCAAGATTAAACTTTTCAAAACAAATTATGATCTGGAAGTAGAATAAAAGCAGTAATTGCACGTTAACTGAATCCATTATAAAAATTGGAATTAGTAAATACTAAAAGGTCAAATATATGGATCAGTTGCAAGAAATTGACTATATAATAGGCTGAGCTATGCGTAGTTTGCTTCAACACTGCAAGCTACTACAAAACAAAACCATTAGCCTAAAAACTCGTGACATGTCCTTAAATAGTTTCTTCAGTCTTTCACGCGGATGCACTGAATGGTGTCAAAATCGTTAGAAAATAGGGAAACTCTAGGTTGTATACAACTGTTGTCTCAGATCGATTGTTAATAATAGCTACGAACGATTGTAGGACTTAGTGACAACCATCCCTTTTTGGGCCTCGTGAACTGGTGCTATAAAATCCCGAACAGTAACAGATGACATAAACCACATCACCCGAGGACTTTCAACAACAGCAACGACTAAAATGGGCAACGCATGAAACGAAAAGTGAATAATAATATAATCAACGTTTTTTAATCCTTTCACGCCAAGCAAGGCGGGAATGCCACTTGTGCGCAGAGGGTCACAGGGAGTGAAAATGAGAGAAAAGACTCATAATAGCGCGGAAAGGACAAAAGGTGAATGGGATTCAAGAAGATAGAAGACGGTAATTGACATTACATTTAAATATTTGAGCAAGTAAATGGAAGGAAGTTCCACTAGCAGGAAGTGCGAGAAAAGAAACTGTTTTGGTAGAACTGACGGTTGGATTTAGCTATTTCGACAGTAAAAGTGAGGGACTTAGGTGCCAGTCTTTTAGCAAGCTTAATTTCATGTATTCGGGGCATCTTGTCAAAAAGCTCATCAGAGCAACTGCCATGAAAATATTTGTAGAAAAGACAGAGGGAAGCCATGTTACGCCGGGGAGAAAGCACCTGAAATCCAGAATCCTGGTCAAGTTTGATTTCTTTACAGATCCGTCTATGGATTTTGTCAAGAAAATCGAGTTGCACAGCAGCAGAACCAGGGCAGTTGTGGCAACAGTATTAAATGCACGGACGAATGGCAGATTTGTAAATGTGCAACAGGAATTCTGACAAGAAAGGTTTTCTGTCTCGACACAGTGGCCCAACTTTCCTTGCAGTAAATACAGCTATTTGTCATGGTAATGTCCCTCAGAAAACTAAACACTTCGTCTAAGAGATGTTTCCTTTTGTCATTATATATATATATATGTGTGTGC
>OZ038496.1:89034661-89040511 GCA_964036315.1 Acanthosepion esculentum
AGACAAAAAAAAGAAAAAAAAAGAAGAAAATACTCAATGATGAAACTCACTAAGTATATTAGCTTGTTAGCCATTACCCCATCGTGACACTTTCTGCTTACGGTATACTTTATTTAAAGTGCATAAACTTTCAACTTTCAACCAGCTTGTTTCGGTTTTCGACTCAGAACCGCTTTTCCGAACAATTTTCAACCACAACACAGACGTCGAGAAAACTGTGCCATAAGCTGATACCCCGAGAACGGTTCGTTCGTTCTTTCTTTCTTACTTTCTTTTTTAATTTAACGTAAAGTGTTATAAGATCCAATCCACTTAGAGAATTTCTCGGCTCGTAGCAAGGGTCACCCAGATATATTGCATCTCGTGATTCATTCACAAAAAGTGTGTACATTGGGGAATTGGTGAATGAATACCGTCTCTTCTTTACTATTCGCTCTGTCATTCTTCAACGCGGCACACGCCTTAGCAAACAAACGCGTAGAAGGTAAAATATATCCCAATCGCACGTCTTCATATCTAAGCAATGTAATGCACAATTAAATACACACGCCTAACATGACTATTTCATGCATTTATTTATTTTTTACTGTCGTTAAAGACTAAGTAATTGAATCTGCTGAAGATATGTAGATAATTCGCGTCGAAATTAAATGAATTTTAAGATAAGTTATTTTATTTTTTCGAATCACAAAACGCTTGACCTACTGTCACAAAACTTGAAGACACATCCCACTGCAGATATTTTATGAACAACGCTTTTAACATTGCGGCCACAAAATCACCTTTGTTTAAATTGTTAGTTTTTTTATTACAACTTCTTAATTTAGATATGGGGTAATGGATAGCGGCTCGTATTGAGCAATCGGAGAGCCGAGTTCGAATTTCAGTCGAATCCATTACAGTCACTTACTCTTCGGACATGTATGAATCCTCTTCTTCTCCTTCCAGCTATAGGCAAATAGCAGGACAGACCGGGTTCTATAGCCTTGGATGGCAGCTGGAAGAAATGGCAACCTACTCGTCAGTCATATATCGAAAGATGCATGGTCGCCTAAGCGTGTATCACGCTTGGTACGTAAATATAGAACATAGCAATTAGTTTGTCGTTCTTGTGTTGAAGAAGTTCTTCCATCGTTGTTGTTGGTGTAGTTATATGAGGATTTAGTATACTACATTATGAATGATTTAAACAATCAAATTTGCAATAAAAATATGTTTAAGTAAGCACGGTGGAGCAATGGATAGCGTCTCTGATTGAGGAATCGGAGAGCCGAGTTCGAATTCCAGTGGAACCTATTACATTCACTTACGTGCTAATACCCTTGGGAAAGCTATGAATCCTTTTCTTCTCCCCACCAGCTATGGGTAAATAACAGGACAGAGAGAGAGAGAGAGAGAGAGAGAGGGGGGTAGTTCTATAGCCTTGGATGTCAACTGGTCTACCGCAGAAAGAAATGGCAACCTACTGCCGGCAAAAAATCTCCTTCGTGCCTAAGCGTTTATCACATATGGTACATAACTGACTGAATTTAGATGTTAAATCACTGTTTACTGTTGCTCCTGTTAAAGAACGTATACATAGAATAATACAAAACTTATGTAATCATACTAAGCTCACACCTAATATTAGACCAAATATTTTACGTAAACTACTACTGTTTATCACGACGCAACTATCATTTTACGATCGCTATGATAAAATAGTAAAATTTACACACAGGCATAACAATGGGCTCACCTCTTGGTCCTACATCTAATTTCTAGATGAATAATGTAGAAAAAAGCTCTTTAATAATTTAAAAAATCCCTCAATATAGGCCGATATATTGACAACATTTTGATATTAACGGGAGGATGAATTAAAAACCCATATAGAACATTTGAAAATTATTACCATCTAATATTCGAGTTATTTTTTTAAATTTTTAAACATAATTTCGCCCCATGCAGTGCAATAAAGCCACTAAGACGCAATAGATTATGAGAAGAAAAAAAGAACACTATCAAAGAGTGAGAACAACAAAAGCACATAAATTAAGTAGACACAAGATAACGATTCGATATTGCGTTTAAATTTTTGAAGATCAAACTGGACTGGAAAGTAAGAAGAAGCCAGAGAGTTCCGCAAGCAAAAAGTGCGACAGAAGAAACTGTTAACATAGAACTTACGGTTGCATATATCCATTTCAACTGTAATATGATGAGACCTAGCTGCCAATCTAGTAGTACACTTAAATTCATAAAGTGTAGTTACCATAGTTTATCAGAACAGTTATCACGAAAATATTTCTAGAAAAGACATAGGGAAGCTAAGAAAGTCACTTTCCCACCGTCGTACGGTGGGAAAGTGACCAAAAACCGAGATGCCCGGTCAGGACCAATAGCATTGCAGATTCTTGTTTGTATCTTATTTCACTTCAAGAATTTCTAAATACATAGCAGAAGCACCAGACCGTAGGTGACGGCAAATGAAGAAACGTGATGGTCCAAGTCCTGAAGAGTCACGGCATATATAAAAACCATAACAGCAAGCCTTTAAATGAATTCGATTCTGACTGGGTTCCCTCTATTTTTATCTTTGAAATCCTAAAGACTATCGATCAAAACAAGAAACTGTGACCAACATAAAAAACAACTTAAACCAAGAGAGTGAGTCAATGTGAAAAGAAGAGAAAAGTGTTACATGTCTTTCTGATTTGATAAAGCAGCTGCTGCGATCAATTCTGTAAACGTCTATACGTCATTCCAATACAATTTAAATGATTAAAGTTGTTAAATGATATGAAAATTTATTCATAGCGTTTTTACTTTTTGTGTCTTTTTTGTGTTGTTATTTGTAGCCTTCATAAGTTTTTTTTTCGTTTCTCATCGTTGCAAAAGAGGAAATTTAAATTTAGAGAGGAGATGACTTGACCAAAATCGATAAGAATTCGTTCTAACAAGAAAAATGTCCGAACCAGATATTTGTTTGCTTCCTATTTACTTTGATATTGCATATAGATAAATTCATACAATTTATATAATTATAAATTGTTATAATTTATATATTTTACACGCATCTATTCAAAAGCAGATGAGGCGCTTGCTGCAGATCAAAGTTTTAACAGGAGAGTCTCGTGTCGTGGGCACTGCCAAGTGAACTGAGTCTCTCTCTCTCTCCGTATTATATATATATATATATATATATATATATATATATATATATATCATCAAATATCATCAAGCCTGATGATTGCGTTTAGGATGAAACAGTCTCTCGTCTGAGTGTTGACTTCAATGTTCACTTTTATATTTACATGCGTTCTATCTCTGATATTGAACACTTTATCCAATAAATATAGTATACTTTAAAACTATGTTCCTTCATATGTATATATATATATATATATATATATATATATATATATATATATATATATATATATAGTGCATTTAAGCATAATTTATACATGTTTATATATATATATATATATATATATATATATATATATATATATGTATACGAAGAAATATAGTCTTAAAGTGTGCTATATTTATGGGATAAAGTGCTCAATATCAGAGATGGAGCGTATGTAAATATAAAAGTGAACATAGAAGTCAAAACTTAGAGGCGACAGTCTGTTTCATGCTAGATGCAATTGTGGCCTGACGATTGCATTTAGCATGAAACAGACTGTCGCCTCTAAGTGTTGACTTCTATGTTCACTTATATATATATATATATATATATATATATATATATATATATATATATATATATATAACTCAACACCGCAATGCCTACCCAAAAGAAAAAACAAAACAGTAGTTGAGTAAACACTAATTAAGACAGTTAATATCCTGAAGTTCCCTTAGGTGAAATCTTGGTAGTAGGTAGATCCTGGATCACTAGGTTTATATATATATATATATATATATATATATATATATATATATAAGGCATAGACACTAAAAATTTCATGAGGTTATATTTATTTCATTAGGCTAGTAAAAACGGCTCCAATTCATCCGACTTGGATTTGAATGTTTTATTAATTGGGTCGGTTTTCCCGACCCTACTGAAATAAATATAACTTCATAAAAGTTTAGTGTTTGTGCTTTCATAATAATAATTAGTGCTCTGTTTCTTCTTGGACTTATATCCTTTTGAAATATCTATATTAATCACTAATATTATCATTATATATATATATATATATATATATATATATATATATATATATATATATATATATATATATATATATATATATAATCCTCAGATTAGGTCATTTGCAGTGGTGAGCAGTTATATGAATCTATTTTCGGGGTGTATGAAGAAATTTATTTTACTTGAAAAATATTGCATCTTCCGTGATTGCATCAGATTTTTCCACGCCCAGACACTATTGTCCCGACTGTCGATTAGTTGTCCCCCGGAAATGTTTGCAATAGACGTTAGTCCGAGGAAGCGCACGAAAATTGTAACGCTGCACGAAAACACTGGGAAGCCTTACCAGTGAGCAATTCAAAGTTTCTACTGGGTTAGAAACTCACCTGATTTAAATCCAATCCAAAATTTGTGGTCAATCTGCAAGGAACGACTTCGTGGAATGGACATATGAAGTTCTAATATCCGCACTGAGTCAAGTTTCATAGGAAAAATACGAAAAAAAAAATATTCGGTTTGTTTCAATTAATTCGCACATTTTTTTTAATTAATAATCTATGAAAATAAAAAATATTGTCTTTCATGAAGAATGAAGAGTGAAAACTTATTGCTGGAATAGAAAGCATTAATCATTTCGTACCTCATGGTACTATTTGTGTCGCAAAACATATGAGTCTTGTTTAAAAAAGAGTACAAAATATGGAATTCAAACAGTCAACATTTAATGAATGATTTAATCAGACATGTTTACAGAAGGATAAAGAAAGAAACGAAGTTTAAGTGATGAACAGTTCAATAAAATCTTTAGTCTGTGTCTCTGAAGTATTTAAATGCCTCGTGTCAATCGGATTGAAAGGAAACGTGTGTTGCTGCTTTAAAAGTCAAAAGGAAAAGAGGATAACCCTTTTAAATATCGCACCGCTTGTGATTATCGTCAGGGGGCGGTAAATAACAAGAAAACATTATTTTTTGAGCAAAACCGAGTATATTTGCAATTTTGCTGTTTCAGATAAGAAGTTGAGTAAAAATGTCTGAAAACTTTTTCCTTTATTTTTCGTTCAAAATTTCTCGTATTACGAACTAGAAAATACGGCAAATTATTTCTATGTTTTTTAAATAACATCTTAATTTTATATTTAGGGAAGAGACATTGAAATAATCAGCGATCCCCTCATCTTTTTAGTTTTATCTGAATCATAAATAGGTGTTGAATTGTTTGGGTAATTTTATGATTCGTTTTTCTCTTCAACTACATTATTTTTTAGAAATATGCCAATAAGTAACCTGGTTCAAATACTTGGACAGATAAGTGTCGGGTTTTGATCAGTGTATATTTTTACCTACAGACAAGATTAATTAAACAGAATTGATAAACTTCTTAGACGATTTTGTGTTGAATTACAGAACATTTTTCATGATTATATGATTTTTGCTTTTTTAATTAATGAATTGTTAAAATATAATTAGTTTTTTTAAACATAATATAAATTTAATTGATTAATTTCGATTTCTATCTGAAAACAGTTTTGGTTGAATTGTTGCCCCTTCCAGCAGCTGCTTGCAATCAACTGTAAATGGAAATTTAGAATAAAAGAAAGTTGGCAGATGCTATGAAAAGATAAAGAAAGTTAAACAGAGAAAAGGAAGGAGAACGCATCCAGGTCGAAAGAAGAGAAAGAAGGAAAGAAATGAGAGAAAAG
>OZ038496.1:89040711-89110711 GCA_964036315.1 Acanthosepion esculentum
CTGTAAAGAATTGAAAAATTAATAAAAAAAAAATCTTATCAAGCTCTACGCGAAGTGGATCAAATGAAAACAAGAAAGAATGAAGGATAAATCTGTAAAAGAATGGAAAAATTAACAGAAGGATGATCTTAATCAATCTTTAAGCGAATTGGATCAAATGAAAAGAAGAAAGAATGTAGGTTAAATCTGTAAAGAATTGAAAAAATAATAAAAAAAAAATCTTATCAAGCTCTACGCGAAGTGGATCAACTGAAAACAAGAAAGAATGAAGGATAAATCTGTAAAAGAATGGAAAATTAACCGAAGGATGATCTTAATCAATCTTTATGCGAATTGGATCAAATGAAAAGAAGAAAGAATGTAGGTTAAATCTGTAAAGAATTGAAAAATTAATAAAAAAAAAATCTTATCAAGCTCTACGCGAAGTGGATCAAATGAAAACAAGAAAGAATGAAGGATAAATCTGTAAAAGAATGGAAAAATTAACCGAAGGATGATCTTAATCAATCTTTATGCGAATTGGATCAAATGAAAAGAAGAAAGAATGTAGGTTAAATCTGTAAAGAATTGAAAAATTAATAAAAAAAAAATCTTATCAAGCTCTACGCGAAGTGGATCAAATGAAAACAAGAAAGAATGAAGGATAAATCTGTAAAAGAATGGAAAAATTAACCGAAGGATGATCTTAATCAATCTTTATGCGAATTGGATCAAATGAAAAGAAGAAAGAATGTAGGTTAAATCTGTAAAGAATTGAAAAATTAATAAAAAAAAAATCTTATCAAGCTCTACGCGAAGTGGATCAAATGAAAACAAGAAAGAATGAAGGATAAATCTGTAAAAGAATGGAAAAATTAACCGAAGGATGATCTTAATCAATCTTTATGCGAATTGGATCAAATGAAAAGAAGAAAGAATGTAGGTTAAATCTGTAAAGAATTGAAAAAATGATAAAAAAAAAATCTTATCAAGCTCTACGCGAAGTGGATCAAATGAAAACAAGAAAGAATGAAGGATAAATCTGTAAAAGAATGGAAAAATTAACCGAAGGATGATCTTAATCAATCTTTATGCGAATTGGATCAAATGAAAAGAAGAAAGAATGTAGGTTAAATCTGTAAAGAATTGAAAAATTAATAAAAAAAAAATCTTATCAAGCTCTACGCGAAGTGGATCAAATGAAAACAAGAAAGAATGAAGGATAAATCTGTAAAAGAATGGAAAAATTAACCGAAGGATGATCTTAATCAATCTTTAAGCGAATTGGATCAAATGAAAAGAAGAAAGAATGTAGGTTAAATCTGTAAAGAATTGAAAAAATAATAAAAAAAAAATCTTATCAAGCTCTACGCGAAGTGGATCAAATGAAAACAAGAAAGAATGAAGGATAAATCTGTAAAAGAATGGAAAATTAACCGAAGGATGAACTTAATCAATGTTTATGCGAATTGGATCAAATGAAAAGAAGAAAGAATGTAGGTTAAATCTGTAAAGAATTGAAAAATTAATAAAAAAAAAATCTTATCAAGCTCTACGCGAAGTGGATCAAATGAAAACAAGAAAGAATGAAGGATAAATCTGTAAAAGAATGGAAAAATTAACCGAAGGATGAACTTAATCAATCTTTATGCGAATTGGATCAAATGAAAAGAAGAAAGAATGTAGGTTAAATCTGTAAAGAATTGAAAAATTAATAAAAAAAAAATCTTATCAAGCTCTACGCGAAGTGGATCAAATGAAAACAAGAAAGAATGAAGGATAAATCTGTAAAAGAATGGAAAAATTAACCGAAGGATGATCTTAATCAATCTTTATGCGAATTGGATCAAATGAAAAGAAGAAAGAATGTAGGTTAAATCTGTAAAGAATTGAATAATTAATAAAAAAAAAATCTTATCAAGCTCTACGCGAAGTGGATCAAATGAAAACAAGAAAGAATGAAGGATAAATCTGTAAAAGAATGGAAAAATTAATCGAAGGATGATCTTAATCAATCTTTATGCGAATTGGATCAAATGAAAAGAAGAAAGAATGTAGGTTAAATCTGTAAAGAATTGAAAAATTAATAAAAAAAAAATCTTATCAAGCTCTACGCGAAGTGGATCAAATGAAAACAAGAAAGAATGAAGGATAAATCTGTAAAAGAATGGAAAAATTAACCGAAGGATGATCTTAATCAATCTTTATGCGAATTGGATCAAATGAAAAGAAGAAAGAATGTAGGTTAAATCTGTAAAGAATTGAAAAATTAATAAAAAAAAAATCTTATCAAGCTCTACGCGAAGTGGATCAAATGAAAACAAGAAAGAATGAAGGATAAATCTGTAAAAGAATGGAAAAATTAACCGAAGGATGATCTTAATCAATCTTTATGCGAATTGGATCAAATGAAAAGAAGAAAGAATGTAGGTTAAATCTGTAAAGAATTGAAAAAATGATAAAAAAAAAATCTTATCAAGCTCTACGCGAAGTGGATCAAATGAAAACAAGAAAGAATGAAGGATAAATCTGTAAAAGAATGGAAAAATTAACCGAAGGATGATCTTAATCAATCTTTATGCGAATTGGATCAAATGAAAAGAAGAAAGAATGTAGGTTAAATCTGTAAAGAATTGAAAAATTAATAAAAAAAAAATCTTATCAAGCTCTACGCGAAGTGGATCAAATGAAAACAAGAAAGAATGAAGGATAAATCTGTAAAAGAATGGAAAAATTAACAGAAGGATGATCTTAATCAATCTTTATGCGAATTGGATCAAATGAAAAGAAGAAAGAATGTAGGTTAAATCTGTAAAGAATTGAAAAAATAATAAAAAAAAAATCTTATCAAGCTCTACGCGAAGTGGATCAACTGAAAACAAGAAAGAATGAAGGATAAATCTGTAAAAGAATGGAAAATTAACCGAAGGATGATCTTAATCAATCTTTATGCGAATTGGATCAAATGAAAAGAAGAAAGAATGTAGGTTAAATCTGTAAAGAATTGAAAAATTAATAAAAAAAAAATCTTATCAAGCTCTACGCGAAGTGGATCAAATGAAAACAAGAAAGAATGAAGGATAAATCTGTAAAAGAATGGAAAAATTAACCGAAGGATGATCTTAATCAATCTTTATGCGAATTGGATCAAATGAAAAGAAGAAAGAATGTAGGTTAAATCTGTAAAGAATTGAAAAATTAATAAAAAAAAAATCTTATCAAGCTCTACGCGAAGTGGATCAAATGAAAACAAGAAAGAATGAAGGATAAATCTGTAAAAGAATGGAAAAATTAACCGAAGGATGATCTTAATCAATCTTTATGCGAATTGGATCAAATGAAAAGAAGAAAGAATGTAGGTTAAATCTGTAAAGAATTGAAAAATTAATAAAAAAAAAATCTTATCAAGCTCTACGCGAAGTGGATCAAATGAAAACAAGAAAGAATGAAGGATAAATCTGTAAAAGAATGGAAAAATTAACCGAAGGATGATCTTAATCAATCTTTATGCGAATTGGATCAAATGAAAAGAAGAAAGAATGTAGGTTAAATCTGTAAAGAATTGAAAAAATGATAAAAAAAAAATCTTATCAAGCTCTACGCGAAGTGGATCAAATGAAAACAAGAAAGAATGAAGGATAAATCTGTAAAAGAATGGAAAAATTAACCGAAGGATGATCTTAATCAATCTTTATGCGAATTGGATCAAATGAAAAGAAGAAAGAATGTAGGTTAAATCTGTAAAGAATTGAAAAATTAATAAAAAAAAAATCTTATCAAGCTCTACGCGAAGTGGATCAAATGAAAACAAGAAAGAATGAAGGATAAATCTGTAAAAGAATGGAAAAATTAACCGAAGGATGATCTTAATCAATCTTTAAGCGAATTGGATCAAATGAAAAGAAGAAAGAATGTAGGTTAAATCTGTAAAGAATTGAAAAAATAATAAAAAAAAAATCTTATCAAGCTCTACGCGAAGTGGATCAAATGAAAACAAGAAAGAATGAAGGATAAATCTGTAAAAGAATGGAAAATTAACCGAAGGATGAACTTAATCAATGTTTATGCGAATTGGATCAAATGAAAAGAAGAAAGAATGTAGGTTAAATCTGTAAAGAATTGAAAAATTAATAAAAAAAAAATCTTATCAAGCTCTACGCGAAGTGGATCAAATGAAAACAAGAAAGAATGAAGGATAAATCTGTAAAAGAATGGAAAAATTAACCGAAGGATGAACTTAATCAATCTTTATGCGAATTGGATCAAATGAAAAGAAGAAAGAATGTAGGTTAAATCTGTAAAGAATTGAAAAATTAATAAAAAAAAAATCTTATCAAGCTCTACGCGAAGTGGATCAAATGAAAACAAGAAAGAATGAAGGATAAATCTGTAAAAGAATGGAAAAATTAACCGAAGGATGATCTTAATCAATCTTTATGCGAATTGGATCAAATGAAAAGAAGAAAGAATGTAGGTTAAATCTGTAAAGAATTGAAAAATTAATAAGAAAAAAATCTTATCAAGCTCTACGCGAAGTGGATCAAATGAAAACAAGAAAGAATGAAGGATAAATCTGTAAAAGAATGGAAAAATTAACCGAAGGATGATCTTAATCAATCTTTATGCGAATTGGATCAAATGAAAAGAAGAAAGAATGTAGGTTAAATCTGTAAAGAATTGAAAAATTAATAAAAAAAAAATCTTATCAAGCTCTACGCGAAGTGGATCAAATGAAAACAAGAAAGAATGAAGGATAAATCTGTAAAAGAATGGAAAAATTAACCGAAGGATGATCTTAATCAATCTTTATGCGAATTGGATCAAATGAAAAGAAGAAAGAATGTAGGTTAAATCTGTAAAGAATTGAAAAATTAATAAAAAAAAAATCTTATCAAGCTCTACACGAAGTGGATCAAATGAAAACAAGAAAGAATGAAGGATAAATCTGTAAAAGAATGGAAAAATTAACCGAAGGATGATCTTAATCAATCTTTATGCGAATTGGATCAAATGAAAAGAAGAAAAAATGTAGGTTAAATCTGTAAAGAATTGAAAAATTAATAAAAAAAAAAATCTTATCAAGCTCTACGCGAAGTGGATCAAATGAAAACAAGAAAGAATGAAGGATAAATCTGTAAAAGAATGGAAAAATTAACCGAAGGATGATCTTAATCAATCTTTATGCGAATTGGATCAAATGAAAAGAAGAAAGAATGTATGTTAAATCTGTAAAGAATTGAAAAATTAATAAAAAAAAAAATCTTATCAAGCTCTACGCGAAGTGGATCAAATGAAAACAAGAAAGAATGAAGGATAAATCTGTAAAAGAATGGAAAAATTAACCGAAGGATGATCTTAATCAATCTTTATGCGAATTGGATCAAATGAAAAGAAGAAAGAATGTAGGTAAAATCTGTAAAGAATTGAAAAATTAATAAAAAAAAAAATCTTATCAAACTCTACGCGAAGTGGATCAAATGAAAACAAGAAAGAATGAAGGATAAATCTGTAAAAGAATGGAAAAATTAACCGAAGGATGATCTTAATCAATCTTTATGCGAATTGGATCAAATGAAAAGAAGAAAGAATGTAGGTTAAATCTGTAAAGAATTGAAAAATTAATAAAAAAAAAATCTTATCAAGCTCTACGCGAAGTGGATCAAATGAAAACAAGAAAGAATGAAGGATAAATCTGTAAAAGAATGGAAAAATTAACCGAAGGATGATCTTAATCAATCTTTATGCGAATTTGATCAAATGAAAAGAAGAAAGAATGTAGGTTAAATCTGTAAAGAATTGAAAAATTAATAAAAAAAAAAATCTTACCAAGCTCTACGCGAAGTGGATCAAATGAAAACAAGAAAGAATGAAGGATAAATCTGTAAAAGAATGGAAAAATTAACCGAAGGATGATCTTAATCAATCTTTATGCGAATTTGATCAAATGAAAAGAAGAAAGAATGTAGGTTAAATCTGTAAAGAATTGAAAAATTAATAAAAAAAAAATCTTATCAAGCTCTACGCGAAGTGGATCAAATGAAAACAAGAAAGAATGAAGGATAAATCTGTAAAAGAATGGAAAAATTAACCGAAGGATGATCTTAATCAATCTTTATGCGAATTTGATCAAATGAAAAGAAGAAAGAATGTAGGTTAAATCTGTAAAGAATTGAAAAATTAATAAAAAAAAAAATCTTACCAAGCTCTACGCGAAGTGGATCAAATGAAAACAAGAAAGAATGAAGGATAAATCTGTAAAAGAATGGAAAAATTAACCGAAGGGTGATCTTAATCAATCTTTATGCGAATTGGATCAAATGAAAAGAAGAAAGAATGTAGGTTAAATCTGTAAAGAATTGAAAAATTAATAAAAAAAAAAATCTTATCAAACTCTACGCGAAGTGGATCAAATGAAAACAAGAAAGAATGAAGGATAAATCTGTAAAAGAATGGAAAAAATAACCGAAGGATGATCTTAATCAATCTTTATGCGAATTGGATCAAATGAAAAGAAGAAAGAATGTAGGTTAAATCTGTAAAGAATTGAAAAATTAATAAAAAAAAAATCTTATCAAGCTCTACGTTAAGTGGATCTAATGAAAACAAGAAAGAATGAAGGATAAATCTGTAAAAGAATGGAAAAATTAACCGAAGGATGATCTTAATCAATCTTTATGCGAATTGTATCAAATGAAACGAAGAAAGAATGTAGGTTAAATCTGTAAAGAATTGAAAAATTAATAAAAAAAAAATCTTATCAAGCTCTACGCGAAGTGGATCAAATGAAAACAAGAAAGAATGAAGGATAAATCTGTAAAAGAATGGAAAAATTAACCGAAGGATGATCTTAATCAATCTTTATGCGAATTGGATCAAATGAAAAGAAGAAAGAATGTAGGTTAAATATGTAAAGAATTGAAAAATTAATAAAAAAAAAATCTTATCAAGCTCTACGCGAAGTGGATCAAATGAAAACAAGAAAGAATGAAGGATAAATCTGTAAAAGAATGGAAAAATTAACCGAAGGATGATCTTAATCAATCTTTATGCGAATTGGATCAAATAAAAAGAAGAAAGAATGTAGGTTAAATCTGTAAAGAATTGAAAAATTATTAAAAAAAATAATCTTATCAAGCTCTACGCGAAGTGGATCAAATGAAAACAAGAAAGAATGAAGGATAAATCTGTAAAAGAATGGAAAAATTAACCGAAGGATGATCTTAATCAATCTTTATGCGAATTGGATCAAATGAAAAGAAGAAAGAATGTAGGTTAAATCTGTAAAGAATTGAAAAATTAATAAAAAAAAATCTTATCAAGCTCTACGCGAAGTGGATCAAATGAAAACAAGAAAGAATGAAGGATAAATCTGTAAAAGAATGGAAAAATTAACCGAAGGATGAACTTAATCAATCTTTATGCGAATTGGATCAAATGAAAAGAAGAAAGAATGTAGGTTAAATCTGTAAAGAATTGAAAAATTAACAAAAAAAAAATCTTATCAAGCTCTAAGCGAAGTGGATCAAATGAAAACAAGAAAGAATGAAGGATAAATCTGTAAAAGAATGGAAAAATTAACCGAAGGATGATCTTAATCAATCTTTATGCGAATTGGATCAAATTAAACGAAGAAAGAATGTAGGTTAAATCTGTAAAGAATTGAAAAATTAATAAAAAAAAAAATCTTATCAAGCTCTACGCGAAGTGGATCAAATGAAAACAAGAAAGAATGAAGGATAAATGTGTAAAAGAATGGAAAAATTAACCGAAGGATGATCTTAATCAATCTTTATGCGAATTGGATCAAATGAAAAGAAGAAAGAATGTAGGTTAAATCTGTAAAGAATTGAAAAATTAATAAAAAAAAAATCTTATCAAGCTCTACGCGAAGTGGATCAAATGAAAACAAGAAAGAATGAAGGATAAATCTGTAAAAGAATGGAAAAATTAACCGAAGGATGATCTTAATCAATCTTTATGCGAATTGGATCAAATGAAAAGAAGAAAGAATGTAGGTTAAATCTGTAAAGAATTGAAAAATTAATAAAAAAAAAATCTTATCAAGCTCTACGCGAAGTGGATCAAATGAAAACAAGAAAGAATGAAGGATAAATCTGTAAAAGAATGGAAAAATTAACCGAAGGATGATCTTAATCAAACTTTATGCGAATTGGATCAAATGAAAAGAAGAAAGAATGTAGGTTAAATCTGTAAAGAATTGAAAAATTAATAAAAAAAAAAAATCTTATCAAGCTCTACGCGAAGTGGATCAAATGAAAACAAGAAAGAATGAAGGATAAATCTGTAAAAGATTTGAAAAATTAACCGAAGGATGATCTTAATCAATCTTTATGCGAATTGGATCAAATGAAAAGAAGAAAGAATATAGGTTAAATCTGTAAAGAATTGAAAAATTAATAAAAAAAAAATCTTTTCAAGCTCTACGCGAAGTGGATCAAATGAAAACAAGAAAGAATGAAGGATAAATCTGTAAAAGAATGGAAAAATTAACCGAAGGATGATCTTAATCAATCTTTATGCGAATTGGATCAAATGAAAAGAAGAAAGAATGTAGGTTAAATCTGTAAAGAATTGAAAAATTAATAAAAAAAAAAATCTTATCAAGCTCTACGCGAAGTGGATCAAATGAAAACAAGAAAGAATGAAGGATAAATCTGTAAAAGAATGGAAAAATTAACCGAAGGATGATCTTAATCAATCTTTATGCGAATTGGATCAAATGAAAAGAAGAAAGAATGTAGGTTAAATCTGTAAAGAATTGAAAAATTAATAAAAAAAAAATCTTATCAAGCTCTACGCGAAGTGGATCAAATGAAAACAAGAAAGAATGAAGGATAAATCTGTAAAAGAATGGAAAAATTAACCGAAGGATGATCTTAATCAATCTTTATGCGAATTGGATCAAATAAAAAGAAGAAAGAATGTAGGTTAAATCTGTAAAGAATTGAAAAAATGATAAAAAAAAAATCTTATCAAGCTCTACGCGAAGTGGATCAAATGAAAACAAGAAAGAATGAAGGATAAATCTGTAAAAGAATGGAAAAATTAACCGAAGGATGATCTTAATCAATCTTTATGCGAATTGGATCAAATGAAAAGAAGAAAGAATGTAGGTTAAATCTGTAAAGAATTGAAAAATTAATAAAAAAAAAATCTTATCAAGCTCTACGCGAAGTGGATCAAATGAAAACAAGAAAGAATGAAGGATAAATCTGTAAAAGAATGGAAAAATTAACCGAAGGATGATCTTAATCAATCTTTATGCGAATTGGATCAAATGAAAAGAAGAAAGAATGTAGGTTAAATCTGTAAAGAATTGAAAAAATAATAAAAAAAAAATCTTATCAAGCTCTACGCGAAGTGGATCAAATGAAAACAAGAAAGAATGAAGGATAAATCTGTAAAAGAATGGAAAATTAACCGAAGGATGATCTTAATCAATCTTTATGCGAATTGGATCAAATGAAAAGAAGAAAGAATGTAGGTTAAATCTGTAAAGAATTGAAAAATTAATAAAAAAAAAATCTTATCAAGCTCTACGCGAAGTGGATCAAATGAAAACAAGAAAGAATGAAGGATAAATCTGTAAAAGAATGGAAAAATTAACCGAAGGATGATCTTAATCAATCTTTATGCGAATTGGATCAAATGAAAAGAAGAAAGAATGTAGGTTAAATCTGTAAAGGATTGAAAAATTAATAAAAAAAAAATCTTATCAAGCTCTACGCGAAGTGGATCAAATGAAAACAAGAAAGAATGAAGGATAAATCTGTAAAAGAATGGAAAAATTAACCGAAGGATGATCTTAATCAATCTTTATGCGAATTGGATCAAATGAAAAGAAGAAAGAATGTAGGTTAAATCTGTAAAGAATTGAAAAAATAATAAAAAAAAAATCTTATCAAGCTCTACGCGAAGTGGATCAAATGAAAACAAGAAAGAATGAAGGATAAATCTGTAAAAGAATGGAAAAATTAACCGAAGGATGATCTTAATCAATCTTTATGCGAATTGGATCAAATGAAAAGAAGAAAGAATGTAGGTTAAATCTGTAAAGAATTGAAAAATTAATAAAAAAAAAAATCTTATCAAGCTCTACGCGAAGTGGATCAAATGAAAACAAGAAAGAATGAAGGATAAATCTGTAAAAGAATGGAAAAATTAACCGAAGGATGATCTTAATCAATCTTTATGCGAATTGGATCAAATGAAAAGAAGAAAGAATGTAGGTTAAATCTGTAAAGAATTGAAAAATTAATAAAAAAAAAATCTTATCAAGCTCTACGCGAAGTGGATCAAATGAAAACAAGAAAGAATGAAGGATAAATCTGTAAAAGAATGGAAAAATTAACCGAAGGATGATCTTAATCAATCTTTATGCGAATTGGATCAAATAAAAAGAAGAAAGAATGTAGGTTAAATCTGTAAAGAATTGAAAAAATGATAAAAAAAAAATCTTATCAAGCTCTACGCGAAGTGGATCAAATGAAAACAAGAAAGAATGAAGGATAAATCTGTAAAAGAATGGAAAAATTAACCGAAGGATGATCTTAATCAATCTTTATGCGAATTGGATCAAATGAAAAGAAGAAAGAATGTAGGTTAAATCTGTAAAGAATTGAAAAATTAATAAAAAAAAAATCTTATCAAGCTCTACGCGAAGTGGATCAAATGAAAACAAGAAAGAATGAAGGATAAATCTGTAAAAGAATGGAAAAATTAACCGAAGGATGATCTTAATCAATCTTTATGCGAATTGGATCAAATGAAAAGAAGAAAGAATGTAGGTTAAATCTGTAAAGAATTGAAAAAATAATAAAAAAAAAATCTTATCAAGCTCTACGCGAAGTGGATCAAATGAAAACAAGAAAGAATGAAGGATAAATCTGTAAAAGAATGGAAAATTAACCGAAGGATGATCTTAATCAATCTTTATGCGAATTGGATCAAATGAAAAGAAGAAAGAATGTAGGTTAAATCTGTAAAGAATTGAAAAATTAATAAAAAAAAAATCTTATCAAGCTCTACGCGAAGTGGATCAAATGAAAACAAGAAAGAATGAAGGATAAATCTGTAAAAGAATGGAAAAATTAACCGAAGGATGATCTTAATCAATCTTTATGCGAATTGGATCAAATGAAAAGAAGAAAGAATGTAGGTTAAATCTGTAAAGGATTGAAAAATTAATAAAAAAAAAATCTTATCAAGCTCTACGCGAAGTGGATCAAATGAAAACAAGAAAGAATGAAGGATAAATCTGTAAAAGAATGGAAAAATTAACCGAAGGATGATCTTAATCAATCTTTATGCGAATTGGATCAAATGAAAAGAAGAAAGAATGTAGGTTAAATCTGTAAAGAATTGAAAAAATAATAAAAAAAAAATCTTATCAAGCTCTACGCGAAGTGGATCAAATGAAAACAAGAAAGAATGAAGGATAAATCTGTAAAAGAATGGAAAATTAACCGAAGGATGATCTTAATCAATCTTTATGCGAATTGGATCAAATGAAAAGAAGAAAGAATGTAGGTTAAATCTGTAAAGAATTGAAAAATTAATAAAAAAAAAATCTTATCAAGCTCTACGCGAAGTGGATCAAATGAAAACAAGAAAGAATGAAGGATAAATCTGTAAAAGAATGGAAAAATTAACCGAAGGATGATCTTAATCAATCTTTATGCGAATTGGATCAAATGAAAAGAAGAAAGAATGTAGGTTAAATCTGTAAAGGATTGAAAAATTAATAAAAAAAAAATCTTATCAAGCTCTACGCGAAGTGGATCAAATGAAAACAAGAAAGAATGAAGGATAAATCTGTAAAAGAATGGAAAAATTAACCGAAGGATGATCTTAATCAATCTTTATGCGAATTGGATCAAATGAAAAGAAGAAAGAATGTAGGTTAAATCTGTAAAGAATTGAAAAATTAATAAAAAAAAAATCTTATCAAGCTCTACGCGAAGTGGATCAAATGAAAACAAGAAAGAATGAAGGATAAATCTGTAAAAGAATGGAAAAATTAACCGAAGGATGATCTTAATCAATCTTTATGCGAATTGGATCAAATGAAAAGAAGAAAGAATGTAGGTTAAATCTGTAAAGAATTGAAAAATTAATAAGAAAAAAATCTTATCAAGCTCTACGCGAAGTGGATCAAATGAAAACAAGAAAGAATGAAGGATAAATCTGTAAAAGAATGGAAAAATTAACCGAAGGATGATCTTAATCAATCTTTATGCGAATTGGATCAAATGAAAAGAAGAAAGAATGTAGGTTAAATCTGTAAAGAATTGAAAAATTAATAAAAAAAAAATCTTATCAAGCTCTACGCGAAGTGGATCAAATGAAAACAAGAAAGAATGAAGGATAAATCTGTAAAAGAATGGAAAAATTAACCGAAGGATGATCTTAATCAATCTTTATGCGAATTGGATCAAATGAAAAGAAGAAAGAATGTAGGTTAAATCTGTAAAGAATTGAAAAATTAATAAAAAAAAAATCTGATCAAGCTCTACGCGAAGTGGATCAAATGAAAACAAGAAAGAATGAAGGATAAATCTGTAAAAGAATGGAAAAATTAACCGAAGGATGATCTTAATCAATCTTTATGCGAATTGGATCAAATGAAAAGAAGAAAAAATGTAGGTTAAATCTGTAAAGAATTGAAAAATTAATAAAAAAAAAAATCTTATCAAGCTCTACGCGAAGTGGATCAAATGAAAACAAGAAAGAATGAAGGATAAATCTGTAAAAGAATGGAAAAATTAACCGAAGGATGATCTTAATCAATCTTTATGCGAATTGGATCAAATGAAAAGAAGAAAGAATGTAGGTAAAATCTGTAAAGAATTGAAAAATTAATAAAAAAAAAAATCTTATCAAACTCTACGCGAAGTGGATCAAATGAAAACAAGAAAGAATGAAGGATAAATCTGTAAAAGAATGGAAAAATTAACCGAAGGATGACCTTAATCAATCTTTATGCGAATTGGATCAAATGAAAAGAAGAAAGAATGTAGGTTAAATCTGTAAAGAATTGAAAAATTAATAAAAAAAAAATCTTATCAAGATCTACGCGAAGTGGATCAAATGAAAACAAGAAAGAATGAAGGATAAATCTGTAAAAGAATGGAAAAATTAACCGAAGGATGATCTTAATCAATCTTTATGCGAATTTGATCAAATGAAAAGAAGAAAGAATGTAGGTTAAATCTGTAAAGAATTGAAAAATTAATAAAAAAAAAAATCTTACCAAGCTCTACGCGAAGTGGATCAAATGAAAACAAGAAAGAATGAAGGATAAATCTGTAAAAGAATGGAAAAATTAACCGAAGGATGATCTTAATCAATCTTTATGCGAATTGGATCAAATGAAAAGAAGAAAGAATGTAGGTTAAATCTGTAAAGAATTGAAAAAATAATAAAAAAAAAATCTTATCAAGCTCTACGCGAAGTGGATCAAATGAAAACAAGAAAGAATGAAGGATAAATCTGTAAAAGAATGGAAAATTAACCGAAGGATGATCTTAATCAATCTTTATGCGAATTGGATCAAATGAAAAGAAGAAAGAATGTAGGTTAAATCTGTAAAGAATTGAAAAATTAATAAAAAAAAAATCTTATCAAGCTCTACGCGAAGTGGATCAAATGAAAACAAGAAAGAATGAAGGATAAATCTGTAAAAGAATGGAAAAATTAACCGAAGGATGATCTTAATCAATCTTTATGCGAATTGGATCAAATGAAAAGAAGAAAGAATGTAGGTTAAATCTGTAAAAGATTGAAAAATTAATAAAAAAAAAATCTTATCAAGCTCTACGCGAAGTGGATCAAATGAAAACAAGAAAGAATGAAGGATAAATCTGTAAAAGAATGGAAAAATTAACCGAAGGATGATCTTAATCAATCTTTATGCGAATTGGATCAAATGAAAAGAAGAAAGAATGTAGGTTAAATCTGTAAAGAATTGAAAAATTAATAAAAAAAAAATCTTATCAAGCTCTACGCGAAGTGGATCAAATGAAAACAAGAAAGAATGAAGGATAAATCTGTAAAAGAATGGAAAAATTAACCGAAGGATGATCTTAATCAATCTTTATGCGAATTGGATCAAAAGAAAAGAAGAAAGAATGTAGGTTAAATCTGTAAAGAATTGAAAAATTAATAAGAAAAAAATCTTATCAAGCTCTACGCGAAGTGGATCAAATGAAAACAAGAAAGAATGAAGGATAAATCTGTAAAAGAATGGAAAAATTAACCGAAGGATGATCTTAATCAATCTTTATGCGAATTGGATCAAATGAAAAGAAGAAAGAATGTAGGTTAAATCTGTAAAGAATTGAAAAATTAATAAAAAAAAAATCTTATCAAGCTCTACGCTATGTGGATCAAATGAAAACAAGAAAGAATGAAGGATAAATCTGTAAAAGAATGGAAAAATTAACCGAAGGATGATCTTAATCAATCTTTATGCGAATTGGATCAAATGAAAAGAAGAAAGAATGTAGGTTAAATCTGTAAAGAATTGAAAAATTAATAAAAAAAAAATCTGATCAAGCTCTACGCGAAGTGGATCAAATGAAAACAAGAAAGAATGAAGGATAAATCTGTAAAAGAATGGAAAAATTAACCGAAGGATGATCTTAATCAATCTTTATGCGAATTGGATCAAATGAAAAGAAGAAAAAATGTAGGTTAAATCTGTAAAGAATTGAAAAATTAATAAAAAAAAAAATCTTATCAAGCTCTACGCGAAGTGGATCAAATGAAAACAAGAAAGAATGAAGGATAAATCTGTAAAAGAATGGAAAAATTAACCGAAGGATGATCTTAATCAATCTTTATGCGAATTGGATCAAATGAAAAGAAGAAAGAATGTAGGTAAAATCTGTAAAGAATTGAAAAATTAATAAAAAAAAAAATCTTATCAAACTCTACGCGAAGTGGATCAAATGAAAACAAGAAAGAATGAAGGATAAATCTGTAAAAGAATGGAAAAATTAACCGAAGGATGACCTTAATCAATCTTTATGCGAATTGGATCAAATGAAAAGAAGAAAGAATGTAGGTTAAATCTGTAAAGAATTGAAAAATTAATAAAAAAAAAATCTTATCAAGATCTACGCGAAGTGGATCAAATGAAAACAAGAAAGAATGAAGGATAAATCTGTAAAAGAATGGAAAAATTAACCGAAGGATGATCTTAATCAATCTTTATGCGAATTTGATCAAATGAAAAGAAGAAAGAATGTAGGTTAAATCTGTAAAGAATTGAAAAATTAATAAAAAAAAAAATCTTACCAAGCTCTACGCGAAGTGGATCAAATGAAAACAAGAAAGAATGAAGGATAAATCTGTAAAAGAATGGAAAAATTAACCGAAGGATGATCTTAATCAATCTTTATGCGAATTTGATCAAATGAAAAGAAGAAAGAATGTAGGTTAAATCTGTAAAGAATTGAAAAATTAATAAAAAAAAAAATCTTATCAAGCTCTACGCGAAGTGGATCAAATGAAAACAAGAAAGAATGAAGGATAAATCTGTAAAAGAATGGAAAAATTAACCGAAGGATGATCTTAATCAATCTTTATGCGAATTGGATCAAATGAAAAGAAGAAAGAATGTAGGTAAAATCTGTAAAGAATTGAAAAATTAATAAAAAAAAAAATCTTATCAAACTCTACGCGAAGTGGATCAAATGAAAACAAGAAAGAATGAAGGATAAATCTGTAAAAGAATGGAAAAATTAACCGAAGGATGATCTTAATCAATCTTTATGCGAATTGGATCAAATGAAAAGAAGAAAGAATGTAGGTTAAATCTGTAAAGAATTGAAAAATTAATAAAAAAAAAATCTTATCAAGCTCTACGCGAAGTGGATCAAATGAAAACAAGAAAGAATGAAGGATAAATCTGTAAAAGAATGGAAAAATTAACCGAAGGATGATCTTAATCAATCTTTATGCGAATTTGATCAAATGAAAAGAAGAAAGAATGTAGGTTAAATCTGTAAAGAATTGAAAAATTAATAAAAAAAAAAATCTTACCAAGCTCTATGCGAAGTGGATCAAATGAAAACAAGAAAGAATGAAGGATAAATCTGTAAAAGAATGGAAAAATTAACCGAAGGGTGATCTTAATCAATCTTTAAGCGAATTGGATCAAATGAAAAGAAGAAAGAATGTAGGTTAAATCTGTAAAGAATTGAAAAATTAATAAAAAAAAAAATCTTATCAAACTCTACGCGAAGTGGATCAAATGAAAACAAGAAAGAATGAAGGATAAATCTGTAAAAGAATGGAAAAATTAACCGAAGGATGATCTTAATCAATCTTTATGCGAATTGGATCAAATGAAAAGAAGAAAGAATGTAGGTTAAATCTGTAAATAATTGAAAAATTAATAAAAAAAAAATCTTATCAAGCTCTACGCGAAGTGGATCAAATGAAAACAAGAAAGAATGAAGGATAAATCTGTAAAAGAATGGAAAAATTAACCGAAGGATGATCTTAATCAATCTTTATGCGAATTGGATCAAATGAAAAGAAGAAAGAATGTAGGTTAAATCTGTAAAGAATTGAAAAATTAATAAAAAAAAAAATCTTATCAAGCTCTACGCGAAGTGGATCAAATGAAAACAAGAAAGAATGAAGGATAAATCTGTAAAAGAATGGAAAAATTAACCGAAGGATGATCTTAATCAATCTTTATGCGAATTGGATCAAATGAAAAGAAGAAAGAATGTAGGTTAAATCTGTAAAGAATTGAAAAATTAATAAAAAAAAAATCTTATCAAGCTCTACGTTAAGTGGATCTAATGAAAACAAGAAAGAATGAAGGATAAATCTGTAAAAGAATGGAAAAATTAACCGAAGGATGATCTTAATCAATCTTTATGCGAATTGGATCAAATGAAACGAAGAAAGAATGTAGGTTAAATCTGTAAAGAATTGAAAAATTAATAAAAAAAAAATCTTATCAAGCTCTACGCGAAGTGGATCAAATGAAAACAAGAAAGAATGAAGGATAAATCTGTAAAAGAATGGAAAAATTAACCGAAGGATGATCTTAATCAATCTTTATGCGAATTTGATCAAATGAAAAGAAGAAAGAATGTAGGTTAAATCTGTAAAGAATTGAAAAATTAATAAAAAAAAAATCTTATCAAGCTCTACGCGAAGTGGATCAAATGAAAACAAGAAAGAATGAAGGATAAATCTGTAAAAGAATGGAAAAATTAACCGAAGGATGATCTTAATCAATCTTTATGCGAATTGGATCAAATGAAAAGAAGAAAGAATGTAGGTTAAATCTGTAAAGAATTGAAAAATTAATAAAAAAAATAATCTTATCAAGCTCTACGCGAAGTGGATCAAATGAAAACAAGAAAGAATGAAGGATAAATCTGTAAAAGAATGGAAAAATTAACCGAAGGATGATCTTAATCAATCTTTATGCGAATTGGATCAAATGAAAAGAAGAAAGAATGTAGGTTAAATCTGTAAAGAATTGAAAAATTAATAAAAAAAAAATCTTATCAAGCTCTACGCGAAGTGGATCAAATGAAAACAAGAAAGAATGAAGGATAAATCTGTAAAAGAATGGAAAAATTAACCGAAGGATGATCTTAATCAATCTTTATGCGAATTGGATCAAATGAAAAGAAGAAAGAATGTAGGTTAAATCTGTAAAGAATTGAAAAATTAATAAAAAAAAAAATCTTATCAAGCTCTACGCGAAGTGGATCAAATGAAAAGAAGAACGAATGAAGGATAAATCTGTAAAAGAATGGAAAAATTAACCGAAGGATGATCTTAATCAATCTTTATGCGAATTGGATCAAATGAAAAGAAGAAAGAATGTAGGTTAAATCTGTAAAGAATTGAAAAATTAATAAAAAAAAAATCTTATCAAGCTCTACGCGAAGTGGATCAAATGAAAACAAGAAAGAATGAAGGATAAATCTGTAAAAGAATTGAAAAATTAACCGAAGGATGATCTTAATCAATCTTTATGCGAATTGGATCAAATGAAAAGAAGAAAGAATATAGGTTAAATCTGTAAAGAATTGAAAAATTAATAAAAAAAAAATCTTATCAAGCTCTACGCGAAGTGGATCAAATGAAAACAAGAAAGAATGAAGGATAAATCTGTAAAAGAATGGAAAAATTAACCGAAGGATGATCTTAATCAATCTTTATGCGAATTGGATCAAATGAAAAGAAGACAGAATGTAGGTTAAATCTGTAAAGAATTGAAAAATTAATAAAAAAAAAATCTTATCAAGCTCTACGCGAAGTGGATCAAATGAAAACAAGAAAGAATGAAGGATAAATCTGTAAAAGAATGGACAAATTAACCGAAGGATGATCTTAATCAATCTTTATGCGAATTGGATCAAATGAAAAGAAGAAAGAATGTAGGTTAAATCTGTAAAGAATTGAAAAATTAATAAAAAAAAAATCTTATCAAGCTCTACGCGAAGTGGATCAAATGAAAACAAGAAAGAATGAAGGATAAATCTGTAAAAGAATGGAAAAATTAACCGAAGGATGATCTTAATCAATCTTTATGCGAATTGGATCAAATTAAACGAAGAAAGAATGTAGGTTAAATCTGTAAAGAATTGAAAAATTAATAAAAAAAAAATCTTATCAAGCTCTACGCGAAGTGGATCAAATGAAAACAAGAAAGAATGAAGGATAAATCTGTAAAAGAATGGAAAAATTAACCGAAGGATGATCTTAATCAATCTTTATGCGAATTGGATCAAATGAAAAGAAGAAAGAATGTGGGTTAAATCTGTAAAGAATTGAAAAATTATTAAAAAAAAAATCTTATCAAGCTCTACGCGAAGTGGATCAAATGAAAACAAGAAAGAATGAAGGATAAATGTGTAAAAGAATGGAAAAATTAACCGAAGGATGATCTTAATCAATCTTTATGCGAATTGGATCAAATGAAAAGAAGAAAGAATGTAGGTTAAATCTGTAAAGAATTGAAAAATTAATAAGAAAAAAATCTTATCAAGCTCTACGCGAAGTGGATCAAATGAAAACAAGAAAGAATGAAGGATAAATCTGTAAAAGAATGGAAAAATTAACCGAAGGATGATCTTAATCAATCTTTATGCGAATTGGATCAAATGAAAAGAAGAAAGAATGTAGGTTAAATCTGTAAAGAATTGAAAAATTAATAAAAAAAAAATCTTATCAAGCTCTACGCGAAGTGGATCAAATGAAAACAAGAAAGAATGAAGGATAAATCTGTAAAAGAATGGAAAAATTAACCGAAGGATGATCTTAATCAATCTTTATGCGAATTGGATCAAATGAAAAGAAGAAAGAATGTAGGTTAAATCTGTAAAGAATTGAAAAATTAATAAAAAAAAAATCTTATCAAGCTCTACGCGAAGTGGATCAAATGAAAACAAGAAAGAATGAAGGATAAATCTGTAAAAGAATGGAAAAATTAACCGAAGGATGATCTTAATCAATCTTTATGCGAATTGGATCAAATGAAAAGAAGAAAGAATGTAGGTTAAATCTGTAAAGAATTGAAAAATTAATAAAAAAAAAATCTGATCAAGCTCTACGCGAAGTGGATCAAATGAAAACAAGAAAGAATGAAGGATAAATCTGTAAAAGAATGGAAAAATTAACCGAAGGATGATCTTAATCAATCTTTATGCGAATTGGATCAAATGAAAAGAAGAAAAAATGTAGGTTAAATCTGTAAAGAATTGAAAAATTAATAAAAAAAAAAATCTTATCAAGCTCTACGCGAAGTGGATCAAATGAAAACAAGAAAGAATGAAGGATAAATCTGTAAAAGAATGGAAAAATTAACCGAAGGATGATCTTAATCAATCTTTATGCGAATTGGATCAAATGAAAAGAAGAAAGAATGTAGGTAAAATCTGTAAAGAATTGAAAAATTAATAAAAAAAAAAATCTTATCAAACTCTACGCGAAGTGGATCAAATGAAAACAAGAAAGAATGAAGGATAAATCTGTAAAAGAATGGAAAACTTAACCGAAGGATGACCTTAATCAATCTTTATGCGAATTGGATCAAATGAAAAGAAGAAAGAATGTAGGTTAAATCTGTAAAGAATTGAAAAATTAATAAAAAAAAAATCTTATCAAGATCTACGCGAAGTGGATCAAATGAAAACAAGAAAGAATGAAGGATAAATCTGTAAAAGAATGGAAAAATTAACCGAAGGATGATCTTAATCAATCTTTATGCGAATTTGATCAAATGAAAAGAAGAAAGAATGTAGGTTAAATCTGTAAAGAATTGAAAAATTAATAAAAAAAAAAATCTTACCAAGCTCTACGCGAAGTGGATCAAATGAAAACAAGAAAGAATGAAGGATAAATCTGTAAAAGAATGGAAAAATTAACCGAAGGATGATCTTAATCAATCTTTATGCGAATTGGATCAAATGAAAAGAAGAAAGAATGTAGGTTAAATCTGTAAAGAATTGAAAAATTAATAAAAAAAAAATCTTATCAAGCTCTACGCGAAGTGGATCAAATGAAAACAAGAAAGAATGAAGGATAAATCTGTAAAAGAATTGAAAAATTAACCGAAGGATGATCTTAATCAATCTTTATGCGAATTGGATCAAATGAAAAGAAGAAAGAATATAGGTTAAATCTGTAAAGAATTGAAAAATTAATAAAAAAAAAATCTTATCAAGCTCTACGCGAAGTGGATCAAATGAAAACAAGAAAGAATGAAGGATAAATCTGTAAAAGAATGGAAAAATTAACCGAAGGATGATCTTAATCAATCTTTATGCGAATTGGATCAAATGAAAAGAAGACAGAATGTAGGTTAAATCTGTAAAGAATTGAAAAATTAATAAAAAAAAAATCTTATCAAGCTCTACGCGAAGTGGATCAAATGAAAACAAGAAAGAATGAAGGATAAATCTGTAAAAGAATGGAAAAATTAACCGAAGGATGATCTTAATCAATCTTTATGCGAATTGGATCAAATGAAAAGAAGAAAGAATGTAGGTAAAATCTGTAAAGAATTGAAAAATTAATAAAAAAAAAAATCTTATCAAACTCTACGCGAAGTGGATCAAATGAAAACAAGAAAGAATGAAGGATAAATCTGTAAAAGAATGGAAAACTTAACCGAAGGATGACCTTAATCAATCTTTATGCGAATTGGATCAAATGAAAAGAAGAAAGAATGTAGGTTAAATCTGTAAAGAATTGAAAAATTAATAAAAAAAAAATCTTATCAAGATCTACGCGAAGTGGATCAAATGAAAACAAGAAAGAATGAAGGATAAATCTGTAAAAGAATGGAAAAATCAACCGAAGGATGATCTTAATCAATCTTTATGCGAATTTGATCAAATGAAAAGAAGAAAGAATGTAGGTTAAATCTGTAAAGAATTGAAAAATTAATAAAAAAAAAAATCTTACCAAGCTCTACGCGAAGTGGATCAAATGAAAACAAGAAAGAATGAAGGATAAATCTGTAAAAGAATGGAAAAATTAACCGAAGGATGATCTTAATCAATCTTTATGCGAATTGGATCAAATGAAAAGAAGAAAGAATGTAGGTTAAATCTGTAAAGAATTGAAAAATTAATAAAAAAAAAATCTTATCAAGCTCTACGCGAAGTGGATCAAATGAAAACAAGAAAGAATGAAGGATAAATCTGTAAAAGAATTGAAAAATTAACCGAAGGATGATCTTAATCAATCTTTATGCGAATTGGATCAAATGAAAAGAAGAAAGAATATAGGTTAAATCTGTAAAGAATTGAAAAATTAATAAAAAAAAAATCTTATCAAGCTCTACGCGAAGTGGATCAAATGAAAACAAGAAAGAATGAAGGATAAATCTGTAAAAGAATGGAAAAATTAACCGAAGGATGATCTTAATCAATCTTTATGCGAATTGGATCAAATGAAAAGAAGACAGAATGTAGGTTAAATCTGTAAAGAATTGAAAAATTAATAAAAAAAAAATCTTATCAAGCTCTACGCGAAGTGGATCAAATGAAAACAAGAAAGAATGAAGGATAAATCTGTAAAAGAATGGACAAATTAACCGAAGGATGATCTTAATCAATCTTTATGCGAATTGGATCAAATGAAAAGAAGAAAGAATGTAGGTTAAATCTGTAAAGAATTGAAAAATTAATAAAAAAAAAATCTTATCAAGCTCTACGCGAAGTGGATCAAATGAAAACAAGAAAGAATGAAGGATAAATCTGTAAAAGAATGGAAAAATTAATCGAAGGATGATCTTAATCAATCTTTATGCGAATTGGATCAAATGAAAAGAAGAAAGAATGTAGGTTAAATCTGTAAAGAATTGAAAAATTAATAAAAAAAAAATCTTATCAAGCCCTACGCGAAGTGGATCAAATGAAAACAAGAAAGAATGAAGGATAAATCTGTAAAAGAATTGAAAAATTAACCGAAGGATGATCTTAATCAATCTTTATGCGAATTGGATCAAATGAAAAGAAGAAAGAATGTAGGTTAAATCTGTAAAGAATTGAAAAATTAATAAAAAAAAAATCTTATCAAGCTCTACGCGAAGTGGATCAAATGAAAACAAGAAAGAATGAACGATAAATCTGTAAAAGAATGGAAAAATTAACCGAAGGATGATCTTAATCAATCTTTATGCGAATTGGATCAAATGAAAAGAAGAAAGAATGTAGGTTAAATCTGTAAAGAATTGAAAAATTAACAAAAAAAAAATCTTATCAAGCTCTACGCGAAGTGGATCAAATGAAAACAAGAAAGAATGAAGGATAAATCTGTAAAAGAATGGAAAAATTAACCGAAGGATGATCTTAATCAATCTTTATGCGAATTGGATCAAATTAAACGAAGAAAGAATGTAGGTTAAATCTGTAAAGAATTGAAAAATTAATAAAAAAAAAAATCTTATCAAGCTCTACGCGAAGTGGATCAAATGAAAACAAGAAAGAATGAAGGATAAATCTGTAAAAGAATGGAAAAATTAACCGAAGGATGATCTTAATCAATCTTTATGCGAATTGGATCAAATGAAAAGAAGAAAGAATGTGGGTTAAATCTGTAAAGAATTGAAAAATTATTAAAAAAAAAATCTTATCAAGCTCTACGCGAAGTGGATCAAATGAAAACAAGAAAGAATGAAGGATAAATCTGTAAAAGAATGGAAAAATTAACCGAAGGATGATCTTAATCAATCTTTATGCGAATTGGATCAAATGAAAAGAAGAAAGAATGTAGGTTAAATCTGTAAAGAATTGAAAAATTAATAAGAAAAAAATCTTATCAAGCTCTACGCGAAGTGGATCAAATGAAAACAAGAAAGAATGAAGGATAAATCTGTAAAAGAATGGAAAAATTAACCGAAGGATGATCTTAATCAATCTTTATGCGAATTGGATCAAATGAAAAGAAGAAAGAATGTAGGTTAAATCTGTAAAGAATTGAAAAATTAATAAAAAAAAAATCTTATCAAGCTCTACGCGAAGTGGATCAAATGAAAACAAGAAAGAATGAAGGATAAATCTGTAAAAGAATGGAAAAATTAACCGAAGGATGATCTTAATCAATCTTTATGCGAATTGGATCAAATGAAAAGAAGAAAGAATGTAGGTAAAATCTGTAAAGAATTGAAAAATTAATAAAAAAAAAAATCTTATCAAACTCTACGCGAAGTGGATCAAATGAAAACAAGAAAGAATGAAGGATAAATCTGTAAAAGAATGGAAAAATTAACCGAAGGATGATCTTAATCAATCTTTATGCGAATTGGATCAAATGAAAAGAAGAAAGAATGTAGGTTAAATCTGTAAAGAATTGAAAAATTAATAAAAAAAAAATCTTATCAAGCTCTACGCGAAGTGGATCAAATGAAAACAAGAAAGAATGAAGGATAAATCTGTAAAAGAATGGAAAAATTAACCGAAGGATGATCTTAATCAATCTTTATGCGAATTTGATCAAATGAAAAGAAGAAAGAATGTAGGTTAAATCTGTAAAGAATTGAAAAATTAATAAAAAAAAAAATCTTACCAAGCTCTATGCGAAGTGGATCAAATGAAAACAAGAAAGAATGAAGGATAAATCTGTAAAAGAATGGAAAAATTAACCGAAGGGTGATCTTAATCAATCTTTAAGCGAATTGGATCAAATGAAAAGAAGAAAGAATGTAGGTTAAATCTGTAAAGAATTGAAAAATTAATAAAAAAAAAATCTTATCAAGCTCTACGCGAAGTGGATCAAATGAAAACAAGAAAGAATGAAGGATAAATCTGTAAAAGAATGGAAAAATTAACCGAAGGATGATCTTAATCAATCTTTATGCGAATTGGATCAAATGAAAAGAAGAAAGAATGTAGGTTAAATCTGTAAAGAATTGAAAAATTAATAAAAAAAAAATCTTATCAAGCTCTACGCGAAGTGGATCAAATGAAAACAAGAAAGAATGAAGGATAAATCTGTAAAAGAATGGAAAAATTAACCGAAGGATGATCTTAATCAATCTTTATGCGAATTGGATCAAATGAAAAGAAGAAAGAATGTAGGTTAAATCTGTAAAGAATTGAAAAATTAATAAAAAAAAAATCTTATCAAGCTCTACGCGAAGTGGATCAAATGAAAACAAGAAAGAATGAAGGATAAATCTGTAAAAGAATGGAAAAATTAACCGAAGGATGATCTTAATCAATCTTTATGCGAATTTGATCAAATGAAAAGAAGAAAGAATGTAGGTTAAATCTGTAAAGAATTGAAAAATTAATAAAAAAAAAAATCTTACCAAGCTCTATGCGAAGTGGATCAAATGAAAACAAGAAAGAATGAAGGATAAATCTGTAAAAGAATGGAAAAATTAACCGAAGGGTGATCTTAATCAATCTTTAAGCGAATTGGATCAAATGAAAAGAAGAAAGAATGTAGGTTAAATCTGTAAAGAATTGAAAAATTAATAAAAAAAAAAATCTTATCAAACTCTACGCGAAGTGGATCAAATGAAAACAAGAAAGAATGAAGGATAAATCTGTAAAAGAATGGAAAAATTAACCGAAGGATGATCTTAATCAATCTTTATGCGAATTGGATCAAATGAAAAGAAGAAAGAATGTAGGTTAAATCTGTAAATAATTGAAAAATTAATAAAAAAAAAATCTTATCAAGCTCTACGCGAAGTGGATCAAATGAAAACAAGAAAGAATGAAGGATAAATCTGTAAAAGAATGGAAAAATTAACCGAAGGATGATCTTAATCAATCTTTATGCGAATTGGATCAAATGAAAAGAAGAAAGAATGTAGGTTAAATCTGTAAAGAATTGAAAAATTAATAAAAAAAAAAATCTTATCAAGCTCTACGCGAAGTGGATCAAATGAAAACAAGAAAGAATGAAGGATAAATCTGTAAAAGAATGGAAAAATTAACCGAAGGATGATCTTAATCAATCTTTATGCGAATTGGATCAAATGAAAAGAAGAAAGAATGTAGGTTAAATCTGTAAAGAATTGAAAAATTAATAAAAAAAAAATCTTATCAAGCTCTACGTTAAGTGGATCTAATGAAAACAAGAAAGAATGAAGGATAAATCTGTAAAAGAATGGAAAAATTAACCGAAGGATGATCTTAATCAATCTTTATGCGAATTGGATCAAATGAAACGAAGAAAGAATGTAGGTTAAATCTGTAAAGAATTGAAAAATTAATAAAAAAAAAATCTTATCAAGCTCTACGCGAAGTGGATCAAATGAAAACAAGAAAGAATGAAGGATAAATCTGTAAAAGAATGGAAAAATTAACCGAAGGATGATCTTAATCAATCTTTATGCGAATTGGATCAAATGAAAAGAAGAAAGAATGTAGGTTAAATCTGTAAAGAATTGAAAAATTAATAAAAAAAATAATCTTATCAAGCTCTACGCGAAGTGGATCAAATGAAAACAAGAAAGAATGAAGGATAAATCTGTAAAAGAATGGAAAAATTAACCGAAGGATGATCTTAATCAATCTTTATGCGAATTGGATCAAATGAAAAGAAGAAAGAATGTAGGTTAAATCTGTAAAGAATTGAAAAATTAATAAAAAAAAAATCTTATCAAGCTCTACGCGAAGTGGATCAAATGAAAACAAGAAAGAATGAAGGATAAATCTGTAAAAGAATGGAAAATTAACCGAAGGATGATCTTAATCAATCTTTATCCGAATTGGATCAAATGAAAAGAAGAAAGAATGTAGGTTAAATCTGTAAAGAATTGAAAAAATGATAAAAAAAAAATCTTATCAAGCTCTACGCGAAGTGGATCAAATGAAAACAAGAAAGAATGAAGGATAAATCTGTAAAAGAATGGAAAAATTAACCGAAGGATGATCTTAATCAATCTTTATGCGAATTGGATCAAATGAAAAGAAGAAAGAATGTAGGTTAAATCTGTAAAGAATTGAAAAATTAATAAAAAAAAAAATCTTATCAAGCTCTACGCGAAGTGGATCAAATGAAAACAAGAACGAATGAAGGATAAATCTGTAAAAGAATGGAAAAATTAACCGAAGGATGATCTTAATCAATCTTTATGCGAATTGGATCAAATGAAAAGAAGAAAGAATGTAGGTTAAATCTGTAAAGAATTGAAAAATTAATAAAAAAAAAATCTTATCAAACTCTACGCGAAGTGGATCAAATGAAAACAAGAAAGAATGAAGGATAAATCTGTAAAAGAATTGAAAAATTAACCGAAGGATGATCTTAATCAATCTTTATGCGAATTGGATCAAATGAAAAGAAGAAAGAATATAGGTTAAATCTGTAAAGAATTGAAAAATTAATAAAAAAAAAATCTTATCAAGCTCTACGCGAAGTGGATCAAATGAAAACAAGAAAGAATGAAGGATAAATCTGTAAAAGAATGGAAAAATTAACCGAAGGATGATCTTAATCAATCTTTATGCGAATTGGATCAAATGAAAAGAAGACAGAATGTAGGTTAAATCTGTAAAGAATTGAAAAATTAATAAAAAAAAAATCTTATCAAGCTCTACGCGAAGTGGATCAAATGAAAACAAGAAAGAATGAAGGATAAATCTGTAAAAGAATGGACAAATTAACCGAAGGATGATCTTAATCAATCTTTATGCGAATTGGATCAAATGAAAAGAAGAAAGAATGTAGGTTAAATCTGTAAAGAATTGAAAAATTAATAAAAAAAAAATCTTATCAAGCTCTACGCGAAGTGGATCAAATGAAAACAAGAAAGAATGAAGGATAAATCTGTAAAAGAATGGAAAAATTAATCGAAGGATGATCTTAATCAATCTTTATGCGAATTGGATCAAATGAAAAGAAGAAAGAATGTAGGTTAAATCTGTAAAGAATTGAAAAATTAATAAAAAAAAAATCTTATCAAGCCCTACGCGAAGTGGATCAAATGAAAACAAGAAAGAATGAAGGATAAATCTGTAAAAGAATTGAAAAATTAACCGAAGGATGATCTTAATCAATCTTTATGCGAATTGGATCAAATGAAAAGAAGAAAGAATGTAGGTTAAATCTGTAAAGAATTGAAAAATTAATAAAAAAAAAATCTTATCAAGCTCTACGCGAAGTGGATCAAATGAAAACAAGAAAGAATGAACGATAAATCTGTAAAAGAATGGAAAAATTAACCGAAGGATGATCTTAATCAATCTTTATGCGAATTGGATCAAATGAAAAGAAGAAAGAATGTAGGTTAAATCTGTAAAGAATTGAAAAATTAACAAAAAAAAAATCTTATCAAGCTCTACGCGAAGTGGATCAAATGAAAACAAGAAAGAATGAAGGATAAATCTGTAAAAGAATGGAAAAATTAACCGAAGGATGATCTTAATCAATCTTTATGCGAATTGGATCAAATTAAACGAAGAAAGAATGTAGGTTAAATCTGTAAAGAATTGAAAAATTAATAAAAAAAAAAATCTTATCAAGCTCTACGCGAAGTGGATCAAATGAAAACAAGAAAGAATGAAGGATAAATCTGTAAAAGAATGGAAAAATTAACCGAAGGATGATCTTAATCAATCTTTATGCGAATTGGATCAAATGAAAAGAAGAAAGAATGTGGGTTAAATCTGTAAAGAATTGAAAAATTATTAAAAAAAAAATCTTATCAAGCTCTACGCGAAGTGGATCAAATGAAAACAAGAAAGAATGAAGGATAAATCTGTAAAAGAATGGAAAAATTAACCGAAGGATGATCTTAATCAATCTTTATGCGAATTGGATCAAATGAAAAGAAGAAAGAATGTAGGTTAAATCTGTAAAGAATTGAAAAATTAATAAAAAAAAAATCTTATCAAGCTCTACGCGAAGTGGATCAAATGAAAACAAGAAAGAATGAAGGATAAATCTGTAAAAGAATGGAAAAATTAACCGAAGGATGATCTTAATCAAACTTTATGCGAATTGGATCAAATGAAAAGAAGAAAGAATGTAGGTTAAATCTGTAAAGAATTGAAAAATTAATAAAAAAAAAAAATCTTATCAAGCTCTACGCGAAGTGGATCAAATGAAAACAAGAAAGAATGAAGGATAAATCTGTAAAAGAATTGAAAAATTAACCGAAGGATGATCTTAATCAATCTTTATGCGAATTGGATCAAATGAAAAGAAGAAAGAATATAGGTTAAATCTGTAAAGAATTGAAAAATTAATAAAAAAAAAATCTTATCAAGCTCTACGCGAAGTGGATCAAATGAAAACAAGAAAGAATGAAGGATAAATCTGTAAAAGAATGGAAAAATTAACCGAAGGATGAACTTAATCAATCTTTATGCGAATTGGATCAAATGAAAAGAAGAAAGAATGTAGGTTAAATCTGTAAAGAATTGAAAAATTAATAAAAAAAAAATCTTATCAAGCTCTACGCGAAGTGGATCAAATGAAAACAAGAAAGAATGAAGGATAAATCTGTAAAAGAATGGAAAAATTAACCGAAGGATGATCTTAATCAATCTTTATGCGAATTGGATCAAATGAAAAGAAGAAAGAATGTAGGTTAAATCTGTAAAGAATTGAAAAATTAATAAAAAAAAAATCTTATCAAGCTCTACGCGAAGTGGATCAAATGAAAACAAGAAAGAATGAAGGATAAATCTGTAAAAGAATGGAAAAATTAACCGAAGGATGATCTTAATCAATCTTTATGCGAATTGGATCAAATGAAAAGAAGAAAGAATGTAGGTTAAATCTGTAAAGAATTGAAAAATTAATAAAAAAAAAATCTTATCAAGCTCTACGCGAAGTGGATCAAATGAAAACAAGAAAGAATGAAGGATAAATCTGTAAAAGAATGGAAAAATTAACCGAAGGATGATCTTAATCAATCTTTATGCGAATTGGATCAAATGAAAAGAAGAAAGAATGTAGGTTAAATCTGTAAAGAATTGAAAAATTAATAAAAAAAAAATCTTATCAAGCTCTACGCGAAGTGGATCAAATGAAAACAAGAAAGAATGAAGGATAAATCTGTAAAAGAATGGAAAAATTAACCGAAGGATGATCTTAATCAATCTTTATGCGAATTGGATCAAATGAAAAGAAGAAAGAATGTAGGTTAAATCTGTAAAGAATTGAAAAATTAATAAAAAAAAAATCTTATCAAGCTCTACGCGAAGTGGATCAAATGAAAACAAGAAAGAATGAAGGATAAATCTGTAAAAGAATGGAAAAATTAACCGAAGGATGATCTTAATCAATCTTTATGCGAATTGGATCAAATGAAAAGAAGAAAGAATGTAGGTTAAATCTGTAAAGAATTGAAAAATTAATAAAAAAAAAATCTTATCAAGTTCTACGCGAAGTGGATCAAATGAAAACAAGAAAGAATGAAGGATAAATCTGTAAAAGAATGGAAAAATTAACCGAAGGATGATCTTAATCAATCTTTATGCGAATTGGATCAAATGAAAAGAAGAAAGAATGTAGGTTAAATCTGTAAAGAATTGAAAAATTAATAAAAAAAAAATCTTATCAAGCTCTACGCGAAGTGCATCAAATGAAAACAAGAAAGAATGAAGGATAAATCTGTAAAAGAATGGAAAAATTAACCGAAGGATGATCTTAATCAATCTTTATGCGAATTGGATCAAATGAAAAGAAGAAAGAATGTAGGTTACATCTGTAAAGAATTGAAAAATTAATAAAAAAAAAATCTTATCAAGCTCTACGCGAAGTGGATCAAATGAAAACAAGAAAGAATGAAGGATAAATCTGTAAAAGAATGGGAAAATTACCCGAAGGATGATCTTAATCAATCTTTATCCGAATTGGATCAAATGAAAAGAAGAAAGAATGTAGGTTAAATCTGTAAAGAATTGAAAAATTAATAAAAAAAAATCTTATCAAGCTCTACGCGAAGTGGATCAAATGAAAACAAGAAAGAATGAAGGATAAATCTGTAAAAGAATGGAAAAATTAACCGAAGGATGATCTTAATCAATCTTTATGCGAATTGGATCAAATGAAACGAAGAAAGAATGTAGGTTAAATCTGTAAAGAATTGAAAAATTAATAAAAAAAAAATCTTATCAAGCTTTACGCGAAGTGGATCAAATGAAAACAAGAAAGAATGAAGGATAAATCTGTAAAAGAATGGAAAATTAACCGAAGGATGATCTTAATCAATCTTTATGCAAATTGGATCAAATGAAAAGAAGAAAGAATGTAGGTTAAATCTGTAAAGAATTGAAAAATTAATAAAAAAAAAATCTTATCAAGCTCTACGCGAAGTGGATCAAATGAAAACAAGAAAGAATGAAGGATAAATCTGTAAAAGAATGGAAAAATTAACCGAAGGATGATCTTAATCAATCTTTATGCGAATTGGATCAAATGAAAAGAAGAAAGAATGTAGGTTAAATCTGTAAAGAATTGAAAAATTAATAAAAAAAAAATCTTATCAAGCTCTACGCGAAGTGGATCAAATGAAAACAAGAAAGAATGAAGGATAAATCTGTAAAAGAATGGAAAAATTAACCGAAGGATGATCTTAATCAATCTTTATGCGAATTGGATCAAATGAAAAGAAGAAAGAATGTAGGTTAAATCTGTAAAGAATTGAAAAATTAATAAAAAAAAAATCTTATCAAGTTCTACGCGAAGTGGATCAAATGAAAACAAGAAAGAATGAAGGATAAATCTGTAAAAGAATGGAAAAATTAACCGAAGGATGATCTTAATCAATCTTTATGCGAATTGGATCAAATGAAAAGAAGAAAGAATGTAGGTTAAATCTGTAAGGAATTGAAAAATTAATAAAAAAACAAATCTTATCAAGCTCTACGCGAAGTGGATCAAATGAAAACAAGAAAGAATGAAGGATAAATCTGTAAAAGAATGGAAAAATTAACCGAAGGATGATCTTAATCAATCTTTATGCGAATTGGATCAAATGAAAAGAAGAAAGAATGTAGGTTAAATCTGTAAAGAATTGAAAAATTAATAAAAAAAAAATCTTATCAAGCTCTACGCGAAGTGCATCAAATGAAAACAAGAAAGAATGAAGGATAAATCTGTAAAAGAATGGAAAAATTAACCGAAGGATGATCTTAATCAATCTTTATGCGAATTGGATCAAATGAAAAGAAGAAAGAATGTAGGTTACATCTGTAAAGAATTGAAAAATTAATAAAAAAAAAATCTTATCAAGCTCTACGCGAAGTGGATCAAATGAAAACAAGAAAGAATGAAGGATAAATCTGTAAAAGAATGGGAAAATTACCCGAAGGATGATCTTAATCAATCTTTATCCGAATTGGATCAAATGAAAAGAAGAAAGAATGTAGGTTAAATCTGTAAAGAATTGAAAAATTAATAAAAAAAAATCTTATCAAGCTCTACGCGAAGTGGATCAAATGAAAACAAGAAAGAATGAAGGATAAATCTGTAAAAGAATGGAAAAATTAACCGAAGGATGATCTTAATCAATCTTTATGCGAATTGGATCAAATGAAACGAAGAAAGAATGTAGGTTAAATCTGTAAAGAATTGAAAAATTAATAAAAAAAAAATCTTATCAAGCTTTACGCGAAGTGGATCAAATGAAAACAAGAAAGAATGAAGGATAAATCTGTAAAAGAATGGAAAATTAACCGAAGGATGATCTTAATCAATCTTTATGCAAATTGGATCAAATGAAAAGAAGAAAGAATGTAGGTTAAATCTGTAAAGAATTGAAAAATTAATAAAAAAAAAATCTTATCAAGCTCTACGCGAAGTGGATCAAATGAAAACAAGAAAGAATGAAGGATAAATCTGTAAAAGAATGGAAAAATTAAACGAAGGATGATCTTAATCAATATTTATGCGAATTGGATCAAATGAAAAGAAGAAAGAATGTAGGTTAAATCTGTAAAGAATTGAAAAATTAATAAAAAAAAAATCTTATCAAGCTCTACGCGAAGTGGATCAAATGAAAACAAGAAAGAATGAAGGATAAATCTGTAAAAGAATGGAAAAATTAACCGAAGGATGATCTTAATCAATCTTTATGCGAATTGGATCAAATGAAAAGAAGAAAGAATGTAGGTTACATCTGTAAAGAATTGAAAAATTAATAAAAAAAAAATCTTATCAAGCTCTACGCGAAGTGGATCAAATGAAAACAAGAAAGAATGAAGGATAAATCTGTAAAAGAATGGGAAAATTACCCGAAGGATGATCTTAATCAATCTTTATCCGAATTGGATCAAATGAAAAGAAGAAAGAATGTAGGTTAAATCTGTAAAGAATTGAAAAATTAATAAAAAAAAATCTTATCAAGCTCTACGCGAAGTGGATCAAATGAAAACAAGAAAGAATGAAGGATAAATCTGTAAAAGAATGGAAAAATTAACCGAAGGATTATCTTAATCAATCTTTATGCGAATTGGATCAAATGAAAAGAAGAAAGAATGTAGGTTAAATCTGTAAAGAATTGAAAAATTAATAAAAAAAAATCTTATCAAGCTCTACGCGAAGTGGATCAAATGAAAACAAGAAAGAATGAAGGATAAATCTTTAACAGAATGGAAAAATTAACCGAAGGATGATCTTAATCAATCTTTATGCGAATTGGATCAAATGAAAAGAAGAAAGAATGTAGGTTACATCTGTAAAGAATTGAAAAATTAATAAAAAAAAAATCTTATCAAGCTCTACGCGAAGTGGATCAAATGAAAACAAGAAAGAATGAAGGATAAATCTGTAAAAGAATGGGAAAATTACCCGAAGGATGATCTTAATCAATCTTTATCCGAATTGGATCAAATGAAAAGAAGAAAGAATGTAGGTTAAATCTGTAAAGAATTGAAAAATTAATAAAAAAAAATCTTATCAAGCTCTACGCGAAGTGGATCAAATGAAAACAAGAAAGAATGAAGGATAAATCTGTAAAAGAATGGAAAAATTAACCGAAGGATGATCTTAATCAATCTTTATGCGAATTGGATCAAATGAAACGAAGAAAGAATGTAGGTTAAATCTGTAAAGAATTGAAAAATTAATAAAAAAAAAATCTTATCAAGCTTTACGCGAAGTGGATCAAATGAAAACAAGAAAGAATGAAGGATAAATCTGTAAAAGAATGGAAAATTAACCGAAGGATGATCTTAATCAATCTTTATGCAAATTGGATCAAATGAAAAGAAGAAAGAATGTAGGTTAAATCTGTAAAGAATTGAAAAATTAATAAAAAAAAAATCTTATCAAGCTCTACGCGAAGTGGATCAAATGAAAACAAGAAAGAATGAAGGATAAATCTGTAAAAGAATGGAAAAATTAACCGAAGGATGATCTTAATCAATCTTTATGCGAATTGGATCAAATGAAAAGAAGAAAGAATGTAGGTTACATCTGTAAAGAATTGAAAAATTAATAAAAAAAAAATCTTATCAAGCTCTACGCGAAGTGGATCAAATGAAAACAAGAAAGAATGAAGGATAAATCTGTAAAAGAATGGGAAAATTACCCGAAGGATGATCTTAATCAATCTTTATCCGAATTGGATCAAATGAAAAGAAGAAAGAATGTAGGTTAAATCTGTAAAGAATTGAAAAATTAATAAAAAAAAATCTTATCAAGCTCTACGCGAAGTGGATCAAATGAAAACAAGAAAGAATGAAGGATAAATCTGTAAAAGAATGGAAAAATTAACCGAAGGATTATCTTAATCAATCTTTATGCGAATTGGATCAAATGAAAAGAAGAAAGAATGTAGGTTAAATCTGTAAAGAATTGAAAAATTAATAAAAAAAAATCTTATCAAGCTCTACGCGAAGTGGATCAAATGAAAACAAGAAAGAATGAAGGATAAATCTTTAACAGAATGGAAAAATTAACCGAAGGATGATCTTAATCAATCTTTATGCGAATTGGATCAAATGAAAAGAAGAAAGAATGTGGGTTAAATCTGTAAAGAATTGAAAAATTAATAAAAAAAAAATCTTATCAAGCTCTACGCGAAGTGGATCAAATGAAAACAAGAAAGAATGAAGGATAAATCTGTAAAAGAATGGAAAAATTAACCGAAGGATGATCTTAATCAATCTTTATGCGAATTGGATCAAATGAAAAGAAGAAAGAATGTAGGTTAAATCTGTAAAGAATTGAAAAATTAATAAAAAAAAAATCTTATCAAGCTCTACGCGAAGTGGATCAAATGAAAACAAGAAAGAATGAAGGATAAATCTGTAGAAGAATGGAAAAATTAACCGAAGGATGATCTTAATCAATCTTTATGCGAATTGGATCAAATGAAAAGAAGAAAGAATGTAGGTTAAATCTGTAAAGAATTGAAAAATTAATAAAAAAAAAATCTTATCAAGCTCTACGCGAAGTGGATCAAATGAAAACAAGAAAGAATGAAGGATAAATCTGTAAAAGAATGGAAAAATTAACCGAAGGATGATCTTAATCAATCTTTATGCGAATTGGATCAAATGAAAAGAAGAAAGAATGTAGGTTAAATCTGTAAAGAATTGAAAAATTAATAAAAAAAAAATCTTATCAAGCTCTACGCGAAGTGGATCAAATGAAAACAAGAAAGAATGAAGGATAAATCTGTAAAAGAATGGAAAAATTAACCGAAGGATGATCTTAATCAATCTTTATGCGAATTGGATCAAATGAAAAGAAGAAAGAATGTAGGTTAAATCTGTAAAGAATTGAAAAATTAATAAAAAAAAAATCTTATCAAGCTCTATGCGAAGTGGATCAAATGAAAACAAGAAAGAATGAAGGATAAATCTGTAAAAGAATGGAAAAATTAACCGAAGGATGATCTTAATCAATCTTTATGCGAATTGGATCAAATGAAAAGAAGAAAGAATGTAGGTTAAATCTGTAAAGAATTGAAAAATTAATAAAAAAAAAATCTTATCAAGTTCTACGCGAAGTGGATCAAATGAAAACAAGAAAGAATGAAGGATAAATCTGTAAAAGAATGGAAAAATTAACCGAAGGATGATCTTAATCAATCTTTATGCGAATTGGATCAAATGAAAAGAAGAAAGAATGTAGGTTAAATCTGTAAGGAATTGAAAAATTAATAAAAAAACAAATCTTATCAAGCTCTACGCGAAGTGGATCAAATGAAAACAAGAAAGAATGAAGGATAAATCTGTAAAAGAATGGAAAAATTAACCGAAGGATGATCTTAATCAATCTTTATGCGAATTGGATCAAATGAAAAGAAGAAAGAATGTAGGTTAAATCTATAAAGAATTGAAAAATTAATAAAAAAAAAATCTTATCAAGCTCTACGCGAAGTGGATCAAATGAAAACAAGAAAGAATGAAGGATAAATCTGTAAAAGAATGGAAAAATTAACCGAAGGATGATCTTAATCAATCTTTATGCGAATTGGATCAAATGAAAAGAAGAAAGAATGTAGGTTAAATCTGTAAAGAATTGAAAAATTAATAAAAAAAAAAATCTTATCAAGCTCTACGCGAAGTGGATCAAATGAAAACAAGAAAGAATGAAGGATAAATCTGTAAAAGAATGGAAAAATTAACCGAAGGATGATCTTAATCAATCTTTATGCGAATTGGATCAAATGAAAAGAAGAAAGAATGTAGGTTAAATCTGTAAAGAATTGAAAAATTAATAAAAAAAAAATCTTATCAAGCTCTACGCGAAGTGGATCAAATGAAAACAAGAAAGAATGAAGGATAAATCTGTAAAAGAATGGAAAAATTAACCGAAGGATGATCTTAATCAATCTTTATGCGAATTGGATCAAATGAAAAGAAGAAAGAATGTAGGTTAAATCTATAAAGAATTGAAAAATTAATAAAAAAAAAATCTTATCAAGCTCTACGCGAAGTGGATCAAATGAAAACAAGAAAGAATGAAGGATAAATCTGTAAAAGAATGGAAAAATTAACCGAAGGATGATCTTAATCAATCTTTATCCGAATTGGATCAAATGAAAAGAAGAAAGAATGTAGGTTAAATCTGTAAAGAATTGAAAAATTAATAAAAAAAAATCTTATCAAGCTCTACGCGAAGTGGATCAAATGAAAACAAGAAAGAATGAAGGATAAATCTGTAAAAGAATTGAAAAATTAACCGAAGGATGATCTTAATCAATCTTTATGCGAATTGGATCAAATGAAAAGAAGAAAGAATGTAGGTTAAATCTGTAAAGAATTGAAAAATTAATAAAAAAAAAATCTTATCAAGCTCTACGCGAAGTGGATCAAATTAAAACAAGAAAGAATGAAGGATAAATCTGTAAAAGAATGGAAAAATTAACCGAAGGATGATCTTAATCAATCTTTATGCGAATTGGATCAAATGAAAAGAAGAAAGAATGTAGGTTAAATCTGTAAAGAATTGAAAAATTAATAAAAAAAAAAATCTTATCAAGCTCTACGCGAAGTGGATCAAATGAAAACAAGAAAGAATGAAGGATAAATCTGTAAAAGAATGGAAAAATTAACCGAAGGATGATCTTAATCAATCTTTATGCGAATTGGATCAAATGAAAAGAAGAAAGAATGTAGGTTAAATCTGTAAAGAATTGAAAAATTAATAAAAAAAAAATCTTATCAAGCTCTACGCGAATTGGATCAAATGAAAACAAGAAAGAATGAAGGATAAATCTGTAAAAGAATGGAAAAATTAACCGAGGGATGATCTTAATCAATCTTTATGCGAATTGGATCAAATGAAAAGAAGAAAGAATGTAGGTTACATCTGTAAAGAATTGAAAAATTAATAAAAAAAAAATCTTATCAAGCTCTACGCGAATTGGATCAAATGAAAACAAGAAAGAATGAAGGATAAATCTGTAAAAGAATGGGAAAATTACCCGAAGGATGATCTTAATCAATCTTTATCCGAATTGGATCAAATGAAAAGAAGAAAGAATGTAGGTTAAATCTGTAAAGAATTGAAAAATTAATAAAAAAAAATCTTATCAAGCTCTACGCAAAGTGGATCAAATGAAAACAAGAAAGAATGAAGGATAAATCTGTAAAAGAATGGAAAAATTAACCGAAGGATTATCTTAATCAATCTTTATGCGAATTGGATCAAATGAAAAGAAGAAAGAATGTAGGTTAAATCTGTAAAGAATTGAAAAATTAATAAAAAAAAATCTTATCAAGCTCTACGCGAAGTGGATCAAATGAAAACAAGAAAGAATGAAGGATAAATCTGTAAAAGAATGGAAAAATTAACCGAAGGATGATCTTAATCAATCTTTATGCGAATTGGATCTAATGAAAAGAAGAAAGAATGTAGGTTAAATCTGTAAAGAATTGAAAAATTAATAAAAAAAAAAATCTTATCAAGCTCTACGCGAAGTGGATCAAATGAAAACAAGAAAGAATGAAGGATAAATCTGTAAAAGAATGGAAAAATTAACCGAAGGATGATCTTAATCAATCTTTATGCGAATTGGATCAAATGAAAAGAAGAAAGAATGTAGGTTAAATCTGTAAAGAATTGAAAAATTAATAAAAAAAAATCTTATCAAGCTCTACGCGAAGTGGATCAAATGAAAACAAGAAAGAATGAAGGATAAATCTGTAAAAGAATGGAAAAATTAACCGAAGGATGATCTTAATCAATCTTTATGTGAATTGGATCAAATGAAAAGAAGAAAGAATGTAGGTTACATCTGTAAAGAATTGAAAAATTAATAAAAAAAAAATCTTATCAAGCTCTACGCGAAGTGGATCAAATGAAAACAAGAAAGAATGAAGGATAAATCTGTAACAGAATGGAAAACTTGCACCAAGAATATTCTAAATCATGCTCTACCAAAATCGAAATCCCAAGTTAATAGCAAGGTACCCAACTTTAAGCTCTCTCATCTGTCATCAATCCAAAAATGACTTGCGAAAACTTTATCAGTGCTAATTAATAACCCCGATGAAATTCCAAAGTGGATCACTGAAGTCATTACATATTTCTTGCCAAAAACGTTTAAAACAAATTATCAAAACTTCTAGGCCGATAATATTTCTGTCCACAACATATAAATTGATCACGTGTGACCTGACGAATTGTATTTACCCTTTTCTCGATGAAAATAACATCTTTTCCTGAAACACGTGGGATGTCGATGAGTTTTATATGGTTGTAAAGATCAACTACTAATGCATAAAAATGATCTTGTAAAATTGCAGAGAAATGGTAGAAATCTCAGTACAGCTTGGATAGATTACCGTAAAGCCTTTGACTGTATGCCACACTCTTGGATCCTTACAGTTTTGCATATGTACAAAGTCTCCTCACTGATAGCTAATTTTCTTAAATATAGGAGTGAACTGTGAAAATACCTAAATTACCCCAAAAGCACTTTTACATCCAACTGGTTGAATGTCCGAACGAAGAATCTTTCAAGGAGACTGCCTCTCGACTCTTCTGTTCCGTTTGTTCTTAATCCTACTTTTGCATGAACTAAACAGTAATAACTGTGGATACAAAGTAAAAGAAAGTGTTTAACCACTTATTTTATATGAATAATATCAAACTCTTTGCCAAAGAGGATAATGACTTGAAGCGTATCCTCAATTCTGTAAAATGTTTCAGTGATGATCAGTATGAATTTCGGATTAGATAAATGCGCAAACTTAAGATTCAAGAAAGTGAGGAATACAAAAATATACTCAATATTTCTAGATTTTGTCACAAATATGAAGAAACTGGAACAAGAAGAAGCGTATAAATAACTAGAAGTTAGCGAAGGAGATGGAATATAGCATATCTAAATGGAGAAGAAAGTAAAACAAAATGCATATATTGAATTTCGGATTAGATAAATGCGCAAACTTAAGATTCAAGAAAGGGAGGAATACAAAAATATACTCAATATTTCTAGATTTTGTCACAAATATTAAGAAACTGGAACAAGAAGACGCCTATAAATAACTAGAAGTTAGCGAAGGAGATGGAATATAGCATATCTAAATGAAGGAGAAAGTAAGAAAAAATCCCACTGGCGTGTGCGTCCCGTGTTAAATACCAAGTTTAAGAATATCAGGCATAAACGATTTGGCTGTTCCTCTTGTGAATACAGTTTCAACATCCTTAACTGGACCATAGCTGACATAGAGTGGTTCAATATCAAAACCTGAATCCGTCTCGTTTGCCGCCGCGTACATCACCTTAAGGCTGATGCTGACCGTCTGTTTGTATCGAGATCCTAAGGATGTAGAGCTTTAGTTCAACTAGAAATGTCTTCCAAAACGACAGCAATCCGTCATGAAAGTTATCTGGAAACTAAAAAATACTGGATGATGATCTGTGTCAAAAAACATGGACGAAATCAGAATGTTTATTCAGTACAAACAAACCAACAAATTCAAAATGGAGCTTCAAGTAAGTGAAGGAATGCAAGTAAAACATAAACCGACTGCGGCTGCAAAATACTTAAAAAGAAAGCAAAGGCAAATGCAAGCGAACAGATACAGAATCGATGGCAAGATAAACGCCTTCACGGACAATATTCTTTTCGTACCAAACAAGCGGATGTAGACAACCCCCGTAAATGCCAGTGGCTACGTAGTGTAGGGTTAAATGCTGCAACCGAACTTTTCATTCTTGCTGCACAAGACCAATGCCTGCTAACTTGATATTACCAAACACATATAGTGAAGAACAATGTTTGATAAAAATGCAGATTCTGGGATAAATATCCAGAAACAATTGAGCATCTTGTGGCATGGTGTTAGCACCCACTGAATATAAAACTTGGCTTGATAGAGTCGTTCAATATCTGCATTTGGAAAATAGGCAAGTTTTGCGGGAAGGACGCTGAAAAGGAACTGGTATGAACATCACTTTGACCCAGTTACAGAAGCAATTACTGTAACAATTTGATGCGACTTTACAAGACACACAGACAGAAAAATCAAAGCTAATCGCCCAGACATTGTGATCAGAGACCGCAAAAACCAAAATGTGCCTCCTTATACATATGGCAGGCCCTGCAGGCTGTAAATGTATCTTTGAAGATCTTTATTAATTATCAAAATACAAGGATCTTGAAATAGGAATCTCAAAAATGTTGCACATGAAGACATCAATAACTCTAGATGTAGTTGCAGTCCTCGGTTTGATTGGAAATGGTACCCATATACTCAGTGAAGGGATTGTTGGTAACCTATGCCTTAAAGGAATATAAAAAAATGTGTCACAAGAGCAGCTCCCACCTTACATAATAATAATAATAATAATAATAATAATAAAAATAATAATAATTATTATTATTATTATTATTATAGATTATATATTATAGATATTATTATATATTATAGATATTATTATATTAATATATATGTTATATATTTCATATTATATATATATGTTATATATTATATATAATATATATTATTATATTATTATATATATTATATATTTCATATTATATATATATTATTTACTATACATATTATCTGTCTATATTTCTGAGAAAAGTTATTATGTATATTATTTACATTATTCGACCTATTTTCCTCATCTTTGTCGCCATATTTATTACAACGCTTCGGCCGTTGTACGCTCCGGCCTTCTTCAGGTGATTAGAATGTCGAAGTGAACCCTTTATTTCGCTCAATGACGTAGACTGTTCCAGTTTCACGTGTCATGTTTAATGGATGTCAGTTGTCAGTTATCTCCAGCTAATTCACTCCAAGTTCTCTTCAAGGACACATGGCACAGTGGATAAAGGTGTTAGTTAGATCCAGTGACAGGACTCAAAAAGTGTGAGTTCAATACCCGGTTAAGGCAGTGGAGAACTTGGAGAGGGGAATGAACAGGAGATAACTGACAATTGACATCCATTAAACATTAGAACAGTCTACCCCAGTGAGCGAAATAAAGAGTTCAGCTCGACATTCCAACTACCTGATGAAGGCCGGAGCGTACAACGGCCGAAACGTAGTAATAAATATGACGACAACGATGAGTAAAATAGTCCGAATAATGTAAATAGTGTATACCATATTATATGTTATATATATATATATATATATATATATATATATATATATATATATATATATATATATATATATATATATACATTATAGACTAGCAGCATGGCCCGGCGTTGCCCGCGCTTCATTCAAAAATCGTACGACTCATGCAACAATCGCTATCAATTGACTTAAAATATTTTTGCCCTTCCTTGCCTTTAAAGGAGTGCCCTTTGCCGTGCTGATGTTCCTACATGCCTTACTTCTTGCCTATCTCACATTGCGAATTTTTCTAAGGTCTATACTAAATATTAAATCTGTTACGAAAAAAGAACTAAACAAAATGAACACAAAAAGATCAGCTTTAAGAAAGGACTCGTAACTGGAAAAAAAGAATGCTAACAACAAATATTTTTCCACACCCAACCCAGTTCTGCGGAATCAGAATCAACGTTGTGTTTAAGCAAGCAAATGAGCCAATTGGAGTAAAGTGCCATGCAGATTTAAATTTTTCCCACTTGTGACGAATGGAGCTATCGATTTTTTTTTGCATACTAGCATGCTAGTTAACATTCATGTCGGTCAGCTGTTGGCTCTCACGCCGGCCAATAGAATCTTCCTGCCTATTCGTGGCAGCCAGCTATAGGGTCTCACTCTGGTCAGTAGAAAATGGCCGCAAACTACATGAAAACTGCTGTAGAAGCATGTAAAAATCGATTATTTCCACTATCGATAGGAGTTGGGAAATGCAAAGTCGGTCTTGGCATGTAAATTTTGGTACAAATCCGTCGAAAATTGCGGCCGTGCATTCGTTACACACACACACACACACACACACACACACACACACACACACACACACACACACACACACACACACACACACATCCTACCTTTTATAGATAGAGATTACATATTATTATTATTACTATTATTATAGACTTATGTCTTTCATGATATTATAATTAAAGAAATGTTTCTTTTTGCTCATATTTTATTCCTATAAAGTACATTTTGCAGAGTAGTTTAAGTTGATATAAAAGCTTTGAACTTAAATGATTTGTCGATTTGGCAAATTCGTTTATCCGCACTTGGCAATTCTAGGAATGCTGCGATATTTCCAAGAGAGGTGTTTTTCAAGAACTAATGAGACAAACAGTATTCATTGGGGATTGGCAATTTAAAAAAAAAGAAGAAAGAATTGAAAACGAGAATTTGTATGTCCACTTCCACCCATTTTAAAATCCCGTTTTACCTTTTCTTTGTTTCATTTATTCAAATATTTGGAAAAATCGTCTTGCCCAACCAAATCAAACTACTCGCTGATAAATTGCTTCTTGTGTCGAAAGAAAATCATTTTTTTAATTCCTAAATAAGATTTATAACTAATTAACAAGCGTTGCAATTAAAACCATGCCCCAGGACGAAATTATGTCAGCCTGTAAAACGCTCTCATTTTTCCCTGGCAGAATTACAGAAAAATAAGGCAGGAATAGCAGAATAAAAGACTGTAATGTTTCAAAACCTAATCGATAATTTGTCCTTCGGGAACCAGCGGGACATCGACTCACAATCCGCGTGACAGACGATGAATTTCCACAAAATCAGCACAGTTTACGCGCAAACAGACACATATAGAAACACATTATTCAATATACAGGGTCTGGTAGAAATACTTCTCACATATGCCACCCAGAAATACCTCCCACATTATCGTAAGACATTAGTGTCACTGGTATCTTCATCCAGCTAATGCGTTACTCTTATGTGGGAGATATTTCTGGGAGGTATATGTGGGATAAATTTATATATGTCGAGCGTAACAGCAAAATTATACAAATCGTGTAACAGAATAATTGTTCATCCCACAAAATATTTAATATTTTAGATGATCCTGGAATAATATATATATATATATATATATATATATATAAGTAGGATTTGAGAGAATTATAATTAAGTAATTCATCGAGTCTAGAAGAATCCTCAACAGCATGCAGAAAGCACTGGGCTGCAGTTTCTTTCTATATTTGGGAATGATCAGCACTTGTATATCCTTGCTTCAACCGTCTTCTAATGATCTGGACTGAGCGGCTTGGGGGTAGTAGTCGTAGCTCGTAGGGGGCACAGTCCTATGGTTAAAGAGAAACTCGGATGAGTTCCACCACGGAATATGTGATCGAGCAGCGCTATATCGTGCCTGATTCGCTAACTCATCGTCACGGAGGCCCTTTGGAACAGTTGGTAAGCCGTTTGCCTGATAACGTAACTGACCTGGTTTCAATTCTCGGAAGTGAATGCGCACTGCTGATGAGTCCCAAATATAGGACGAAACGGCCGGCCAGTGCTTTCTGCATTCTGTTGAGGATTCTTCAACACTCGATGAATTACTTAATTATATATATATATATATATATATATATATATATATTTGTACTTTATTTCAATCTTTCATGAGCTTGCGATCTTTAGCTATGATTAATCAATGAGGAACATGTCGTTTTGGTTTATAATCGATTTCATCATGATTATTCTTTTAAGCTTGGAGAGTAATTACACGTTCTTATTGCTCAAAGTAGAGTCCAGTCGTGTTAGAAAAACCTCAGAGAATTCCAGAAAGATAACTTCAATCATTTCTAAGATACAACGGTTCAAAGCTTAATCTAACAGAGGAACATTTTTGCTGTTACACGACTGGGAGAATTTTGCTGTTACACTCGGTATATGGTGTAAGGGTTTTATGAGACCAAATGAGAACTTCTGAGGGAGGAACGATAGAGTGACGATCTCCTAATACATAAAATTGCTTTTAATGTATTTTCCATTTTGTTGTATAAATATACAGTGTTATGCAAGCACCCGAAGATAATTTTTTTTAAATAATTGTCTCTTTTTCTCCAGATAATCAACAAATCATAATTAGATATATTTTCAATAATATTAAGATGTGCAAGCGTAAGTGAACCGTTGCGCTTACACTCAGTATTTTTCGTTTTTCATGGTTGCGAGCGCAAATAATATTATGTCCACATGTAAAACTCAAAGTGATACGTGTTCATTTTTTTTGGTAAGCCGTGTATACTGCAGTCAAGTAATATAACTTGTTTATGCATAAGTATGAGTTAGAGACTATACTTATATATATATATATATATATATATATATATATATATATATATATATATATATATATATATATATATATATGTATTGTCTTTTGCAAGATGTCATCCTCCCTTGCCTCTGTTTATGATGCAAATGCATCTATGTTGTCATGAAGTTCAGAGCAACATTTGATCTTAACGTTTATTCCAACATAATTTCAATAAAAACAAAATAAATAGAATAACATATGCATTTTTTCTTTTTTCCTCAGTAATTTTATAATTTTAAACTTAATATAGATTAAATTTATATTTTTAAATCAGTAATTTTTAATTTTTAATTTAAAATTTTATCCTATAATTTAATATTTATTAGTTAGAATAAATTCTATTTTAGTCTAACCGCAACATTAAAGCATTAAATAATTATAAGTTTTTTGAATTCTCATATACTTGTATTTTGATTGGTCATTCCAGCTTATGTAACAGCGTTTCCCCTTAGCGAGGGATGTTTGTTTGATTTGAACCTTTTAAAACCCTTTATTCTACATTCAACATCATTACTTGATAAGACACCAGAAGTGTTGAAAAAAATGGCTATTTTTGTAGTGATTTTGTAACATATTTATGTTATAATTTTCGAATAATTATATATATATATATATATATATATATATATATATATATATATATATATATATATATATATATATATATATATATGCAAAGATCAAAAGAACTTCTTGGAGCTTTAAAAAATCGCATAGTTGAAACTTATAATGATAGAGAAGTCTACAAAAATCTATGAAAACGATTTGGAGTGCACTTCTTCACCACGCAACAAATTATTTATAAATGGAAGGCCTTTGGTATGATGGAACCACAATCAAGAAGTAGCTATCCGTGAAAAATAACAGCAAGAGTAAGTAGACATCTCGTTTGGAAAGCCAGACAAATCCTGCTGTGACATTTGCAGTCTCCAATCCTCTCTGGCCAATGTCGGAAGCAATGTGCATATATCTGCAGTACTAAGAAATCTGAACAATGCGGATCTTCATAGCAGAATGCCTCGAAAAAGCCACTGCTTACGAAATAGCACAAGCATACGAGACTCAACTATGCCAAATCATGCCTTATAAATAAGGTAGACACTTTCTGGTAAAAGGTTTTATGGTCGGATGAGACCAAGATAGAACTTTTTGAAAGGAACAGTAGGTGATATATCGAGCGAGCTCCTAATACGGCTTTTAAAGAGACGAATTTGATACCAACCATTAAACATGCCGGTGACAGTATTATGATTTGGCGGGGGGTGCTTTGCTGCAGCTGGAACAGGCAAAATAGTACGCATTCATGGCACAATGGACTCTGCAAAAAAACAAGTAATTTTAAACAAAAGTGTCTTGTCCTCAGTTCAAATGTCGGGTTTAGGTCGGGGTGGAGTGTCCAACAGGACAATGATCTGCAGCATCAAAGCAAATTCACAAAAGAATGCGTTCGTAAAAAGAAATTTCAAGTCTTGGAACGGCCTAGTCAAAGTTCTGATCTAAAGCCAATTGAAAATCTGTGATTCAAATGAAAGAAGGCAATGCATGCAAGAAACCCAGGTAAAATCGAGCAAATGTGGAAGTTTTGCCAAAAGAATTGTCAAAAGTCAGCATTCAGTACTTCCAGAAATTATAGAAAAAGATTGAAAGACTGTTTGACATTGTAGCTTCAAAAGGAGCAGTCACGAAATAATAGGGTGTTTCATTAAGACGGATCAAAGTCAGCAGTAAATAAATCAGTGGTATTGGTGAAAATTTATTTATTTCTCTATTGGATCATGTTATTTAAGTCATGGCAATTATGTGTGAAAAATAATATCGCCAAAATGTCCGCCAAGGCTTCGGCGGCATACCTTCACTCGATGGTAAAAAGTTTTGATGATGTCTCTGCATAGTTGCTCCTCGATCTCACCAATATATCTTATTATTTCATCCTTCAGCTGTCCAATTGGTGTTGGCTTATTGGCATAGAACTTACTTTTGAGATTATCCCAAAGGAAGAAATCTAAAGGCGTCGAGTCGCACGATTGTGGTTGCCAATTGACATCGCTGTTTCGAGAAATGATGCGACCTGGGAACTTCTCATTTAATAAAGACACGTATTTTAGTACATCTTAATTTTTAATTAATATTTTTATTTCAGCTTGATAAATATATTTGAAAGCTGTAATTGATTTAATACAGGTTTTTTAAATTAATATATAGTTTAATTAAGATTTGTTGATCATCTGAAAAAAGAGACAATTTTATCTTATTAGTCCACTTATTTTCACAAAACGCTATATATATATTGTGACGTACCCATGATTCCATTAACCATATAGGCATAAGGCTAAAAAAAGGCACTCCCAAAGAAAAATACCAAATTCTAGTCGAAAATTAGTTAGATATAAAAGAAAAATAAATAAATAAATAAAATCCACTGCTTTCAACTTGCGAGCGAATATGTTCCATGATCAGCCATACCCTCCTCTTCTCTTCACAAGTTCTTTCCCTCTTTACCTACACTTCCACCCACACACCACGGGTCCATCAACTTTGTAATGACCCGACGCGAAAATGACCTGGTTCCAAAATCTAGTAGGTATCAGGCGGTCGTTTATAAGTGAATTCCAGGCACCATCAGGATCTCCTGCTGCGATTCACGTGATCAGACCCTACTAAGCGTTGACTGAAATTTTGGCCATCACACAAACACTGCGTGATCTGTGCCCCGTCCTCCTGTGTACCCGGTCAAGGACGAAGAAAACCCACGTGACTGTCTTTGGGGGACAGCAAAAATCTAAAAAAAGGATTTTCAGTTTCCGTCTGACCAGTGGCAGGTGAAAGTCGCTGAGCAAAGCCGTCCCAATTCCAAAATGGACTGTCCACTGAAAGGAAGAAGAGGGCAAAGTCTGTCGACTAGAGATGAAAGGGCTGCCACGAAACTGAATCGACCAACGAAACGCCTGTACGTGATGCTGTGAAACTCCGAACACTTCCGAAAGAAAAGAAATCCAGGAAAAATCCCGGACGAGCCCCCAATGTTACGAACTTGTAGCATATAGATGATCCACGGGTTAAAAAAAGAAAACGTGGGATCTTTTCTTGGTCTTCACTCAGGAATGAAAGCAACACAAGGGAGTCAACGAAGAAAAGACGCAAGACGATGGATTTCAAAATAAAACATTTATTTATAAATACATAAACAGGTAAAGAAAGAAAAAAGAAAATTCATTTAACAAAGAGGAAGGGGATCATGAAAGAACAGAAGATGCGAGCGAATACATACATATACATAAAAAAAGATCAAACCAAGAGAATCAACTTATCTGTCAGGCGAGTTGACGTTTCCTCACAAAATTCTATTTTTCCGGAATTTTGAATAATTCTTGCATGTTTTCCCAGCTCCTGATCCAAGATGTACTGTATATAATATATAAATAGATAGATAAATAGATAGATAGGAAGAAAGAAAGAAAGATGGATACATAGATCTGAGCATGCATAGAGAGATAGATACATGAATAGATAGATAGATAGATAGATAGAAAGAAAATGCCTGAGATAGCAAAAAAGAAAGATAGATACATAGATAGATCTGAACAGGCATAGATAGATAGATAGATGAGAAAGAAAGAAAGAAAATCCGTGAGATAGATAGCAAGAAAGAAAGATAGGTACATAGATAGATAGATATCAAGAAAGAAAGAAAGAAGGAAAGAAAGTACCTGAGATAGATAGATACATAGATAGATCTAATTATCTGATAGATAGATAGATAGATAATGTATATTTCATTATGTGTGAACTTCAATCTGTTGAAACGAATAACCGCAGGTAATTTCAGCCATTAACTATATACACTTCATTACTCTCATTTTCGATTGTCTTGTAATTACCCCTTTCCGTTCCTGCTGATTATCACTTCCTTTGTTAGCTCCTTTCGCTATGACATGTGCCTGGAAACGGATCCAGAGTGTCTTTATTTTACTTGACGCTATTTTTGTTGGTTTATTTTCTATTGTTTATCCTTGAATCAGCTTTTGCCTTGTTCCACTTTACAGAAATTGAGGCTCAATGAAAGTTCCGTTTCATAATTAAACGGTTTGTTAATTAGTGATGTAATTCACCTGACACATTTACAGGATGATTTTTTAAAAGTCATCTATCTATCAAACAATACCTTTTCCCGCTTATCTACCAATTTACCTATCTCTATCTAAATACTTGGTTACCTTTTTGTATCTATTATACAGAATGCGTACAAGTCCATCCGGCTATATATCTGCCAGTTAGACCACAATCCTTTTTACTCTAATCTATCTGTCTATCTATCTATCTATCTATCTATCTATCTATCTATCTATCTATCTATCTATGCCTGTTCAAATCTATCTATGTATCCATCTTTCTTTCTTTCTTTCTTTCTTTCTTTCTTGCCATCTATCTATCTATCTCAGGCATTTTATCTATATATCTATCTTAAGCACTTCATTTATCTATCTATCTATCTATCTATCTATCTATCTATCTATCTATCTATCTATCTATCTATCTATCTATCTCAGGCACTTTATCTATATATCTATCTTAAGCACTTCATTTATCTATCTATCTATCTATCTATCTATCTATCTATCTATCTATCTATCTATCTATCTATCTATCTCAGGCACTGTATCTATATATCTATCTTAAGCACTTCATTTATCTATCTATCTATCTATCTATCTATCTATCTATCTATCTATCTATCTATCTATCTCAGGCACTTTATCTATATATATATCTTAAGCACTTCATTTATCTATCTATCTATCTATCTATCTATCTATCTATCTATCTATCTAAGAAGAGAGGAATTGAGTTAAAGAAATATATTAACAGAAACAGCAATACAAACATACAAACGAGAGTTTTACAGCAAGAATGTTCGGTTCGACTGTCAGGAATGACTGAAAGAAAATCCGTTTCCAAAAGGCAGTACCTGCTCCTATTTATAGCTAGGAAAGTCCATGCATGCGTCTGTAAATTACAATAACAGATAGATAGATAGATAGATATGAAACTAATAAGAAAAACTGAAAGAAAGAAAGAAAGAATAGTAGTGTTGTGGCGTTGTTATGGCCAGAAATAAAGACACACAGAATGGAATTGATTTAAAGAATTATATTAACAGAAACAGCAATACAAACATATACAAACGACAGTGTTACAGGAAGAGTGCTCGGTCCGGCTGTCAGATCTGATTGCTGGAATCTTCCCACTCAAAAAAGGCAGTACTTGCACCTATTTATTGCTGGGATTGTCCGTGCTTGTGTGGGTAAATTACCATAACACTATCTATCTATCTATCTATCTATCTATCTATCTATCTATCTATCTATTTCACGCAATTCATCTATCTATCTATCTATCTATCTATCTATCTCACGCAATTCATTTATCTATCTATCTATGTCACGCAATTCATCTATCTATCTGTCTATCTATCTATCTATCTATCTTAAGCACTTCGTCTATCTATCTATCTATCTATCTATCTATCTATCTATCTTAAGCACTTCATCTGTCTATCTATCTATCTATCTATCTATCTATCTTAAGCACTTCGTCTATCTATCTATCTATCTATCTATCTATCTATCTATCTATCTATCTTAAGCACTTCGTCTATCTATCTATCTATCTATCTATCTTAAGCACTTCGTCTATCTATATATCTATCTATCTATCTATCTATCTATCTATCTTAAGCACTTCATCTATCTATCTATCTATCTATCTATCTATCTATCTATCTATCTTAAGCACTTCGTCTATCTATCTATCTATCTTAAGCACTTCGTCTATCTATCTATCTATCTATCTATCTATCTATCTATCTTAAGCACTTCATCTATCTATCTATCTATCTATCTATCTATCTTAAGCACTTCGTCTATCTATCTATCTATCTTAAGCACTTCGTCTATCTATCTATCTATCTATCTATCTATCTATCTATCTATCTATCTATCTATCTATCTATCTTAAGCACTTCATCTATCTATCTATCTATCTATCTAAGTAGTTTTAAAACTTCCTCTTATCTGAAGAAAAGGCATCTGTTTGTGCAGAAACGGTGAACCACTTTTGGGTTCATGGACTTTAATTCTGTTCCTTTTACGCTTTGGCTATTAATGCATTCGGTGTGTGTTTATCTGCGCCTTTTCGTGTCTGTGTGTGCGGGTGTGAAAGGGAATGCACTTTTTCTGTGACAGAAAGAAAAAGAAAACGAAAAATACTTTATGGGGTGACTGGATTAAAAATGAAACAAAAAGTAAACAAAGTTTCAATTACTCAGGATTTGAGTGTCTAGCCAAGAAGAAAAAAAAACTTCACTTTACTATTGTAAGTCATTTTGTGTGTGTGTGTGTGTGTGTGTGTGTAGGGGGTGGCAGATGGGTTATTATTTCATTTATTTTTTGAAATTTCATGCCAGCGTTTCCGTCAAATAAGCTGATGGGATAATTCTGAAAAAAAAACAAAACACCCGGAAGTCTGTTAGCAAAACACGATATGTTCCTGAAAATTGGTCGAACATTAAGTATTCCATCCCGAAAGGCTTGCCATTATTGTGTACGCTGTTATTTCTTCTCTCTCTCTCCCTCTCTCTCACACACACACACGTACACACACACACACACACACACACACACACACACACACATATATATATATATATATATATATATAAGAAATGTTATATATATATATATATAAAATATATATATATATATATATGGTCATGTTGTTATTTTGGGCTCTCCCTTGGTATATCATCATAGAACCGCATCTCGAACTTACGACATTCTATGTCAACATAACAAAATATCATCTAAGTGTTGACTTCACTGTTCACTATTATATATATATATATATATATATATATATATATATATATATATATATATATATATGTATATATATATATATATATGTATATATATATACATATACATATATACATATATATATGTATATGCATATATATGTATATGCATATATATGTATATATATATATATATATATATATATATATATATATATATATATATATGTATATATGTATGTATGTATGTATATATATTGTCGGTTGGAAGGCTGTTTACTTTCCCGACGGCAGTCACGTCGCCCTCGACTAGTTGTTTGAACGTCTCGTGATGGAGTAGAGGTCGAGGCGGTTGAGAACGCGGAGAATTGAGGAACGAAGGTCGTTCAGCGGATACATTTCACATATCGCATGAAATAGTTCTGTAACGATTTCAAGTAACCAGAAATTATTTCCTACTTGTTGTGGCCAGGAACATACCGAAATAATAATAGCCTACAAGGACATTACCAAATTCAATATGAGATGAGAATAAAACAACAACAGCAACCCCCCCCCCCAAAAAAACAATTAATACAACAGTGATAACCGGTGTAAACGTATATAATCTTCGGGAAAGAAACATCCAAACACAATTAAAGCCTGTTCATTGAAGTCTGAACCCAGATTCCAATTCCTCATTAAACCTGGAGATCAGATCATACTTTGGTGTCTGCTTTAAAAACTGCAGAAACTAAATCATTTTTAATGACGGGACTTAGGTAGCAGTTAAGTTGCGATGAGTATGTGAAAAAATAATTCTGTAATAAATGTTTGGGTCTACTAAGTAAGCTTGACATATTTTTGAATGGACATTAGAATAATCTGGAACTTATACTGTTAGCAAACCGCCTGCATACATACATACATACATACATACACACATACATACATACACACATACATACATATATATATATATATATATATATATATATATATATATATATATATGTTTGAGTGTGCCGGCCTTGTTCAGATTGTTGATCACGCTAGATAACACGCTCTCTCTCAAAAACTGTAACTAAGGTCTGCTCAATATAGTTGCAGCATAAACCAGAGGTAGATTCTGTGAGTGTTGGTGGAACTCAACTGAAATTCGTCCAGTGCATTCTGCATTCTGTTGAGGTTTCTTTCAGATTCAATGAATTACTTAATTATAATTATCAAATCCTCCTAAAAAAATTTTTCATGTGTATATCATTGCTTGATCCGGCTTCTAATGCTTCAGTTTGAGCGGCGTGGTGATAGTAGTCGTGGCTCCAGGGGCCACAGTCCTATGGTTACAGAGAATTTCAGTTGAGTTCCACCACGGAATATGTGAGCGAGCGGCGCTATATTGAGTCTGATTAGCTACCTCTTCGTCACGGAGACCCGTTGAACAGTTGGTATGAGGTTTGCTTAATACCCTAACTGTCAAGGTTTCAATTTTCGGTAGTGGATGCGCACTGCTGGTGAGTCCCAAATATAGGACGAAACGGCCGTCCAGTGCTTTCTGCATTCTGTTGAGGTTTCTTTCAGACTCAATGAATTACGTTATTATAATTGTCAAATCCTCCTAACAATTTCTATCAATATATATATTTATATATAATATTATAAATTAACTGATATAAAATACGGGTTTTTCGCTACACAATAATAACCATGTTTCACAAATAGAAGCTAAAAGCTTCAAATTTAATTTTATAAAATTAAATTTGAAGCTTTTAGCTTCCATTTTTGAAACATGGTAATTACTGTGTAGCGCGAAAAACATATTTTATATCAGTTAATTTATAATATTTATGCTCTGTAAATTTATATTGAGCACTGTTTTGTAAAAATAAAAATTAAACTATCAGAACACCGGATTATATATCTTACTGTTTTTCCTCTCATATATATATATATATATATATATATATATATATATATATATATATATATATATATATATATATGTATAAATGCTATACTAATGATATTAATGCTTAAATAGTAAATACTTATATATATATACACATGCATATATATTCATATATAAACGCACATATATAAATATACATACATGTACACAGAAACATATACTGGGCTATTATTTCGTTTATTTTTTAAAAATTTTGTATCATAATTATTAATTGTAGGAGGTTAGATTTCCGATTAAATCTATTTATTATTGTTTGAATTTATCTGTATATGTTTGTATTCCTAAGCTTATATTTACGCACACGTTCATACACATACCTATATACGTATATATATATATACATATATATATATATATACATACATAAATACACACATACACACACACACACACACACACACACACATATATATATATATATACATACATAAACACACACATACACACACACACATATATATATATATATATATATATACATAAACACACACATACACACACACACACACACACACATATATATATATATATATATATACATACATAAATACACACATACACACACACACACATATATATATATATATATATATATATATATACATACATAAACACACACATACACACACACACACACATATATATATATATATACATACATAAATACACACATACACACACACACACACACACACATATATATATATACATACATAAACACACACATACACACACACACATATTTATATATATATATACATACATAAACACACACATACACACACACACACACATATATATATATATATATATACATACATAAATACACACATACACACACACACATATATATATATATATATATATATATATATATATATATATATATATATATAAATTAAAAGGTAAAAGCTAAAAAAACACACATCCATCGACACATACATTTAACATATAAAAATAGATGGGTAGAATTAAATAAATTTGTATTTATAAAAAATTACTGAGGAGGAAAACATTAACAATATTAAAACAACGTGTTAAAGTAATCGAAGCCTATTACGAAAATGGACGTTCAAACAGAAATGCATTTCATGCACTTCGCGAATATTGGGTCAACCGAGTGCAATTGGAAAAATTGTTTATAAATTAAACAAACTCAGTTCGACAATTCCAAACACCTGAAGAAGGCCGGAGCATACAACGGCCGAAACGTTGTAATAAATAAGGCGACAAAGATGAGGACTATTGTCCGAATAATGTTAATAGTGTACATTATACCTCATCTCAGAAATATAGATAGATACTGAAAGGCCGAAACTTTGTAACAAATATGGCAACAAAGATGAAATTAAATAGGGCAAATATTAATTACGAATTTAAATGCCCATTAAGGAATTGTATTCCTGATCAATCAAAATTCGTTAATAATTATATAGGCCACACTACAACATGTTTGACACGCAGACTTACTCTACACCTTTCTGGCAGTGCTCAATTAGATCTCATTTAAATATTCATGGAGACCTACTGGACACTTTTCGGAACATACTTGTTGACAACACTAATATAATAGCATCATCTACATGCAAAAAAATGTTAAAAATAATGGAAGCCCTATTAATAAAAACAAACAAACCAACACTTAATAATATTAACTTTGAACATGGACATAATATCCTGACCGTGTTTTGAGAAAGAAAAAAAGAAAAAACAAAATAAAAAAACATTTTATAAAACATACATACAACAAACTATTTCTTATTTTAAAACTTAAAATATATTCCTTGAAAATGGCTAAATGTATTGCCGAAAGCGCTCGGATAAAAAGAACATTCGGACAGTTTTATATAATTTATCATCCGAAAAGAAAAAAAAATTATTAGATCGCATGAGAAATTGTATAAAAAACTAAATAAAAGCACCTTGTCTCTCGTTTTCAATGAAATGTGCATATATATATATATATATATATATATATATATATATATATATATATATATATATATATATATATATATATATATATATATATATACTAATTCCTTATAATAAAACAGTATATATGTATGGAAAAGGAATATACATGGACACTCTAGCAAAAAGATACAGGGTTTATAAAAAGATAAGTACGCAAACCTCGTTCCTTCGTCCTTTTTCTGACGAATCCCCTTAATCGGATGAATACGTTCACCACCAGTTCAAGAAAAAGAAATTGGGTTACTACTACACAAAAAAAGACAATCGTTAAACATCGGAAATCATAAGGAAAATGAATTCTTTTTAATAATATATGGAAATAACCACTCTTGTCTGATGAAGGTCGCGAGACCGGAAACGCGTGTAGCAAAAATGTGGAAAATAAAGTATTATATATATTTTTTAAATCCACATTATAACCAAAAACGTTTTCTCTCTTCTCTTTAATACATACATACATACATACATACATACATACATACATACATACATACATACATACATACATACATACATACATACATACATACATACATGGGCACCTCGTTGCGGTGTAATGGGTAGCAAGCTTGTCTCGCTAGAACAATTAAAACTGAGTAGTGAGTTCGATCCTCACTGGGTTCCCCATACTTTCGGCCTTGTGCAACATCCGAGAAAATCCCTACATACATACATACATACATATATATATATATATATATATATATATATATATATATATATATATATATAAAGTGAACATTGAAGTCAACACTTAGAGGCGACAGTCTGTTTCAGGCTAGACACAATCGTCAGGCCACCTATATATATATATATATATATATATATATATATATATATATATATATATATGTCAGGCCACCTATATATATATGTGTATATATATATATATATATATATATATATATACATATATGTCAGGCCATATATATATATATATATATATATATATGTGTGTGTGTGTGTGTGTGTGTATATATATGTGTGTGTGTATGTGTATTGGAAACTGTATTACACATTGTTATAGACAAAATAATATAATGTGGGGATGCTCTGAAGTTGTAACCCAAACTTTGTGGTTAACCAAATATCGTCCTAATTTTTATGTTTACTCCTTCAAAACTATACGCTTCGTTTAATCGCTATCCGTGCAACCAAGCAGAGACGATGGAAAGGCGAGGTTAAAAGTAGTTTTTATTTTCAAGCTCAAAATCTACTTACATCTTAATAGCACTTTATATTCGTTAATGATAACATCTCGTCTGTTGCTAGAATGAAGTGGTATTCGCTTCTCGTTTTCCTAAATAAATATTTGGATTGTTCTTTACTATTCTCTGTGTCGGTGAATTCCTTGCTGGGTGGTTGAATAGCCTCATCTTCTGACAAAATCTCGTTGGACCCCGGATTCGGATCATTTTAAAAGGGATTATTTCCATGCTAGTTATGTCTTCTGATAAGAAAGCCGCTCTGAATGAATCAATAAAAAGTAATTATGGCAATTGAAATTCAAATGAGGCTTTGTTTATTATTATTTCTGATGCCGATGTTAAGTCGACGCTCTAAATCTTTCTATATAACCCGCCCCACACACAAGGACACTAGTCTCACTCTCATATGCAACATCAGCGGCATCATTGAATTCCCAAGTAATTTAAATGTGGGTAACTCAACAACAAGTGTTTTAAATCAACCTTATGGCTGTCCCAGAAAACTTGACATCTGCCAATAAGATTACACACACACACACACACACATACACACATGCACACGCACACGCACGCACGCACGCACGCGCTCGCGGGCAAGGAATGTCTATGTCATCACTTTTTATAAGGACCATAGGTGGGTATTTACCAGGTTGTTCTGAATATATGTATTTTGGATCCTACATGATAGAAGAAAACACGAAATCAGCTTGATTTATTTATTCGCTTTCTCCGATTATCAGCTCTGTTTATTATTTTATAGGTTATTTAAAGCCAGATAAAAAAATTTTTAGTTTGTAAGTATTTTGTTTTTGGGTATAATAATGATTTAGAGATATAAGTCTTATTAATTAACCCATAGTCGAGGGAGAAGCGGTGGATTCATATCTTTCCCAAGAGCATTCGCGCGAACGTGAATATAACGAACCCAACTGAAATTAGAACTCGGCTCTCTGACTGACAATTCTGAGCTATTATCCATTACACCACCCGCTCATCCAAGCTTACAATAGTATTCACAAACCAAGTTGTACAATACAGTCGCGTATAATCTTTTGAAGCACCTGTAAAAAATGGATATAGTCTCTAATGGACCGGCTTCAAAAAACAATGTATATTGCCATTTCAACACAACTGACAAATCTAATAGGCAATGAATATACGAGTTAGCTTGAGAACAATAGGGACAGAAGAAAGCAACACATTTGATACTTGGTAATTGTGGAGGGCCATGATCTACCACGTCCCGATGTGACACGGATATTGTATTTGGCAGAAGAGTGATGAGGGGAGAGAGGGAGAAGAGAAATTTTACTAAGAGCTAAAAAGGGCAGGGAATTGTGGGAAGCTATGATTTCTCACGTTCCGCAGGGACACGGCATATAGAAGACGAATGATGTTATGAAAAATGGTTGGCAGAACAGATATGAAGAGAGTTAGCGAAAAGTTAAAATTTACAAAGAACTACAGAGGACATGAAATTGTGGAGAGCCATGATCGCCCATGCCCTGAAGGCCAAAGAAAAAGAAGAAAAAGAAGAAGAAAAAAGAGGAAAAAAGAAAAAGAAGAATAAGACGAAGAAGAAAAAGAAGAAGAAAAAAGAAAAAGAAGTAGAAGAAAAAAGAAGAAAAAGATAAAGAAAAAAGAAAAAGAAGAAAAACTAAAAGAAGAAAAAGAAGGAAAAGAAGAAGAAAAAAGAAGGAGAAAAAGAAGAAGGAAAGGAAAAAAGAAAAAGAAGAAAAAGAAGAAGAAAAAAGAAGAAAAAAGAAAAAGAAGAAAAAAGAAAAAGAAGAAAAAGAAGAAGAAAAAAGAAGAAAAAGAAGAATAAGAAGAATAAGACGAAGAAGAAAAAGAAGAAAAAAAGAAGAAAAAGAAAAAGAAGAAAAAGAAAAAGAAAAAGAAGAAAGAAAAAAGAAGAAGAAAAAAGAAGAAAAAGAAGAAAAAAGGAAAAAGAAAAAGAAGAAAAAGAAGAAGAAAAAGAAGAAAAAGAAAAAGAAGAAAAAGAAGAGGAAAAAAGAAGAAACAAGAAGAAGAAAAAGAAGAAAAGAAGAAAAAAGAAGAAGAAAAAGAAGAAGAAGAAGAAGAAGAAGGAGCTAGTGTAAATGGTTGCTAGAAGAAAAGATGAAAGAAGATAGCAAAATCTTCCATTTATCACCCTAAATGACATTTAACCCGTTAAAGACCCTCCCAATCCATGTTTTGTCATCCATTACGTTTCTTAGGCGTGTTACACGCTATTTCCCTTTGCCCCTCTTGTGTTCAATATACTAAGCCCTCTTTCCTTATGACGGGTTCCATAAATTTCCATTGTTTCTTTCTGGCTTTAAATATAAATATCATTCTCATTTTACTTCAAACTTCATCGTTGCTCATATGTTCCGTCCATGGATTCTCCGTTATTTTTTCTGTAGAAGCCTCATGTTTCCACTTCATCTGTGAAGAAAAATGTCCCTCAATTACTGTCATATCATTATCAAATATCCCCCAAAATTGACAATTTGCACTGTAAGCAAAATCCTACAATGTGGGCTCCAAATGCTCTATTAAGTCTTGAACAACCGCACGACCCGTTTACCCCAGACTGTCTCTAGTCTATCGCTATTTCCATGGAAAATGTTCTGATGTGCTACAAACTTTACATCCGCCAGTTCAGACCTCCACAGATAAAATAGACCATGCCATATACACTGGAAGGAGACATCCACATCCCCTTCATATTCCATTATTAAGAATTAAAAATCACTCGGAGAGCTTCTTTTTTCAGGACGGCTAATTTGGGGAACAGACTCCTGGCAGAATGCTTTCCCGATCATAGCAAACTCAAGCTTGTCAAATCTAGGGTTAAACATTATCTTCATACAATTCAGTATTGTCTGTCAGCTATTATGCTCATACAACAAAACTATCTCATTCGGTAATATTCTAACTTGAGCCGCTCTTTGGGCCTTGTGTTACATTACACTGGATAAACAGTAGTAAAAACACTGGTATAATCTGAAGAATCACGTAACACACACACACACACACACACACACACATATATATATATATATATATAACATAAATCATTTATACAAAAAATTGAACTGCACCATATACTTGATATATATATATATATATATATATATATATATATATATATATATATATATATATATATATATATAAAAGGAAAAAGACTAAAAATAATGGAAGCATTAATAATTAAAAATAGAAAACCCAACGCTCAATAACAAATTAAGAACACGGCCACAATGTGCTGACCATGTTTGGAAAATAAAACATTCCTATAATTCTGGGCACATACATAAAAATCCATACAGTTAAAAATTAAAGACATAAAATCACCCTTGATAATGGTTAAAGGAATAGCCGAAAGCGCTAGGATATGCAGAACATTTAGACATTTTTTACACATGCATGTTCAGAAAAGAAAACACTTATACGAACACGAGAAAAATTAAATAAAAAGCCTAATTGTAGCATTTTGTCAGTCATCTTTAATGAAACATGTATAAAAGAAAGATTGCTGCACAAATGCACAATATATATATATATATATATATATATATATATATATATATATATATATATATATATATATATATATTCCTCTTACCTTGTCTTTCCTTTTTCACTTATCCATTTATTGTGATGAAGCAAAAAGCAACAAGGACCTGTTTGACCAGCACCCATATCTACGCTGACTTGACAACTACCTGTTTCCTTAACAGCTAATTTATGACTCTTTAACTGTTTTTTCGACATGGGATACACGGACGATGGAAAGATTATCCGTAAGACTTTTTTATTTAGTCATGCTTTGTTCGGGCGGAGCCCTTTGACCATCACAAATGAGGGACCTAGCCGGTATGTTCACCTTCCCATGAGAAGTTCCATTAAAGGCTTATAAATCGTTGAACGAAAATGAAAAAAATAAATCCCTTCCATCTCCCTCCCGAGAAAAGCACTTGTACAGTCGATTAATGCGGAAGTCGATCCATTGTCAGTGGCCCACCTGAATCTACTGACTCTGCTATTAAAGGTTCTTATTAAGAAGGGCGCACTAGCCGAGTATCGATTCAAGGCTTAAGAAGATTTGGAATGAAGTGAATGTTTCTTTTCTTTTAATTATCAGTTTTTCTAGATAACGACATCTCAAAATTTGCTTTTTTTCCTCTTTCTTACTTTTCTCTCGCTTTCTTTCTTTCTTTCTTTCTTTCTTTCTTTCTGTTGCTGCAGTTCTTTCTTCGCCTTTCTTTTTTGTTACTTTTCTCTCATTCTCGATGTCCTTGTTACCTTTCTCTCTGTCGATGTCTTTCTTTCTTGTTACTTCTTTGTCAATGTCTTTCTTTTTTGTTACTTTTCTTTCACTCGATTTCTTTCTTTTTTTATATTTACTTTTCTTTTCTTTCTCTAGATGTCTTTTTTCTTTCTTTTTTGTTACTTTTTTCTCTGCCGATATTTTTCTTTCTTTTTGTTACTTTTCTTACTCTTGATGTCTTTCTTTGTTTCTTGATACTTTTCTCTTTGTGGCGTTTTTCTTTCTGTTTTTTCCCTCTGTGTCGATGTCTTTCTTTTTTGTTACTTGTCTTTCTCTCGATGTCTTTCTATCTTTTTCGTTACTTTTATCTCTCTCTCGATGTAGTTCTTTCTTTTTGTTACTTTTATCTCTCTCTCGATGTAGTTCTTTCTTTTTGTTACTTTTATCTCTCTCTCGATGTAGTTCTTTCTTTTTGTTACTTTTTTCTCTCTCTCGATGTAGTTCTTTCTTTTTGTTACTTTTATCTCTCTCTCGATGTAGTTCTTTCTTTTTGTTACTTTTTTCTCTCTCTCGATGTAGTTCTTTCTTTTTGTTACTTTTATCTCTCTCTCTCGATGTAGTTCTTTCTTTTTGTTACTTTTTCTCTCTCTCGATGTAGTTCTTTCTTTTTGTTACTTTTATCTCTCTCTCGATGTAGTTCTTTCTTTTTGTTACTTTTATCTCTCTCTCGATGTAGTTCTTTCTTTTTGTTACTTTTTTCTCTATCTCGATGTAGTTCTTTCTTTTTGTTACTTTTTTTCTCTCTCTCGATGTAGTTCTTTCTTTTTGTTACTTTTCTTACTCTTGATGTCTTTCTTTGTTTCTTGATACTTTTCTCTTTGTGGCGTTTTTCTTTCTGTTTATTCCCTCTGTGTCGATGTCTTTCTTTTTTGTTACTTGTCTTTCTCTCGATGTAGTTCTTTCTTTTTGTTACTTTTATCTCTCTCTGGATGTAGTTCTTTCTTTTTGTTACTTTTTTCTATATCTCGATGTATTTCTGTTTTCATTCTTTCTTGATTTTTTATACATTTAATATTTCTTTGTTCTTACTTTATTTCCCATCCCCTTCTCTCCCCCCACTTATTTATTTCTTTTCTCTCCTTTCCGGTATGTCGGTCTTCTTTTTTACCGAGTACCATGTCTGGTTCACGAAAAGACCTTTTTCAGAGACCATTAATGACAAAACGTACATTTTGAAACCAAAATTCAAACCCCGTTTAACGAATTCGTTCCCTGAATTAAACTTTGAGTAGGGATCAATAAATTCTTATCCTCAATTTCGAGTTGTAACTTCATTGTTTTAATCTTCAATGTAAAGATTTAATAGTCAATCGTTGCATTAATGTATTGACGAGGCAGGCAGATTATGTAGAAAAAGAAGTAAATATGGCATGAAATAAAATCTCTCTCTTACAGTTATCAGTTTGGGTCCTTTGCGTTCGAAACTCCCGGAATTTATAGTCTTCAAGTAGATATAATTATTAACCGAAGAACTTCACTGGCAGCCCAATTGCATATGGAACCGCGTAAAACTATTAATCGCCGTCATCCGCGGCAATTCATTTTCAATATGGCTGCAGAGAGGTTCTGTTGGTAAGGCTAATATTACTCCTTTCCTTATAAGGAAATATTCGGCATTCATTGATCGAACAGCTACTGACGGTTGAAATCTATAAAATCTTTCTCTTAAAGAAATTTCTTAGAAAAATAGGTTTATCATGTCCAGTAGCTGTTATCGCTCTTTGCATTATTGAACGGGATGTTATTTCTTAATCTTTTATTTAAAAGCTGATGATTAATTCTGTCATTATTTTCATTTCGAGTTTCATGTACTGTCCGTTTAAGTTGTTGCTTCTGTTGAAAGTCCTCAACTGGTGTGTTTTATTTATTATTTGGTACAGTTCTGTAGCGTCAAGGTTCACCAAGACTCATCGGTTTCACTAGCCCGAACCCATTTTTATTTATTGATCTTAGAAAGCTCTTTTATACAGGGATTAATACAAGATATCCATAGATTATTTGTACTTCTTCCACGGTGCATAGTTTGTTCTTTCTTAATTCAATTTCGTTCAGCGTTTCAGGTAAATGCTAAAAGTATTTATTATTGAACCTTGGCCTTGAAGGAAAATGACCCCCCTGTAAGAGAAAGCGAAGGACGTATTCTGATTCATAGAGACCGAATCGGACACTCAGGCTCAGCGAAATTACTGTCATATATATTTGAAGAATTTCATGTCTGTCCAAAAACGTTTACGAAAAGATAAAGTGTCTTGCAAAAATCAATGTACCTTGTCGAGATGTGCTTCGTGCAACCAATGAGACCCATGCGAAAGTGTTCTGATGTGTTTAAATAATACATTATTTATTTACCGATGTTTTTTCAATAACGCCTGTAGAGTTATCTTCATTCTTTTTCAATTTTAATGATTTTTTAAAATTCTACAGATAATTTTTGGACACCATGAATATTAAAAATGAATGATTTTAGACATTAACTCCGTTTAAAATAATGAAATTAAAAGTACATTTTTTCACATATAAGACTTCAATTTAAGGAATATCAGATTTAAGGTATCATTTTTTTATCACATATGGCATAACGAAGTGAAGTTTTTCAAATTTTTATTGAACTTAGATTAATGCGGAATCATTCATTGAGTCAGTTTTTTCTAAGTACACGTTAAACTTCTCAGCTAAAAATTGAACGAGAAATGACAATTGTCTTTTTAAAGAAAACTTTCACCTCAAATAACAAGTACATATTTAAAAAATCCTAAATATGACAAAGGGAAGTTATTATAATAATTTTATTTGATATATTATACAGTTTTACGCAGCATTGGCCTTTTACGTGCTGACTGTCATTGGACTTAACAGAACAGTGTTTATTAAATGCGAAGAGCTATGGATCTTGTTTCTTGTTTACGAATTGAAGGGTTTATCGGACTTAAGAAACACACTCATTCCCAATCAGTTATTTGTAGAATAAGATTCCGACATTTTTTTTAAATCTTGAATTTTGTGCAAGTTAAACACATAGAGGCTCCCAAACAAGTATAACAACTGATGCATTTTGATTGGTTGCAAAATATTAATTAGGTGTCTTCAACTACGTCCGAAGGTACCGACCCAAATTTTGACCGCTAGTTGACGTCATAAAATGTAAACATGTCCACGACCCCCCGCCCCCCACTCAACGTGACCAAGAGAACTAATAAAAACGAAACTTCGACGCGACTTAGTCAGTGGGCACTTAAAATATTTAACCAATTCACTTGACTTCATTGGAAATCAACACAGCAAAGGAGACGAACTAAATTCTTCAACACGACAACAAACCTTGTCAACCAATTCCAGGCTTGACGCTCACTCCCACAAAATATTCTATTCCACAACAAGAATCTCCGGTAAAAGAGCGATAACTCTATAACAATCAGGGAGTCAAGAACAATACTTTTATTTCTATTTAATACAAAAAACAACAATTGTTTAATTTTTCTATAACAACAAATATAGTTAACTACACCTTCTCAGTTTCACACATACAGTACAGCAACTTAAATTCTTTCAGTATCACACACCAAAGAACTCTAATGTGTTTAACAACCTTTGCACTATATATTATGTATTTGTTGTGTTTATGAAAAATATTTATTGTTGAACAAATTCACAGTTTCTTCTACTTGATTATTTCTCCTGTTGTTGTCTTTGTTACATTTGTCGCAGTTAGCTCCTCCTCAGTTCTTTAATCCTTCAACAGGGGTCTCTCTCCCCTGACTATAAATACTGGCTGACCCTTCGCTCTCTCTCTCTCTCTCTCTTTTCCGACTTAGGCCTCGGGCCGTTACCTCGCGCGGAGACGAGGTAAAATCTTTCTTTTTCCACTTACACCAATATGTGACATCTCACAGATACAGCGTTTCCCAAATTCTGGGAACACGCTAAGAACAATACACGTACGTACGAACACTTACAAAACACACACATAATTTCTCCACACAAACTCTATGTAACAGTCCATGTCTTTGTTTAACTTGTTTTGTTATTAATATATATTTGTTTACCCATGTATATCGGTCTTGTTTGTTTTCTTTGTCTTCTTTGGACTTAAATAAAGTCCAACATTCTCATGTAGCTGGACCGGCTAGCAGGAAATGTTAACCTTCTGATATCTCTTCACATCTTCACCCCCACGGATCGCTACACATTTGATATTGTAAAAAATAGTAGAGGGACAGTTTTATTTGTATTTATAACCAATACAGATCGGCCGACCCACTATATATTTAAATCGAAGTTATAATGCAACAGTTTTTTCAATTATCGATTAATATTTTTTTATTTTATAATGGATGGTTTAAAAGGTAAAGAAAGTATTGAGGAACAAAAACTTTTCGTTAAAACCAGACAAGACTGATTAAGTGTATATGATAAATCCTTCTATATGGCAGTGAAAGCTGGACAATTTCCTCACATAGTAAGAGGTGATTTGAAGCCGATATATTTTGCTGAAGAGAAGCAGGGAATAATATGTCATTGTTTTGAGTTGTTTAATCCGTAAACAAGTTCAATTGCTTATTGTAAACGACTCTTCATACGACTGGCACGTACGATTGTTTTATTCGATCTTTCTCGTATGCCGTTTCAAGTAACATTCGTCCTTTGTGCGCCGACTGTCTTGCAATTAACTGAACGATGTTTATTAAATACGGGGATCTATAAATCCTGCTTCTTTACGAAATGAAGGATTGATCGGATTTAAGGAACTTAATCTACGCACCAATTTGATTTTTTTTTAAAATCGAGTGTTTTTTTCTGTACTGATCTCTAACAGAAAACAAGAAGGCATTTATATCAACCTCCATATATATGTATATATATGTATATGTATATATATGTATATATATATATCGAGAATTGAAACACAGTTGACAGTTGAATTATCAAGCAAACGCCATACCAACTGCACTAACGGGCCTCGGTGACGAATATATATATATATATATATATATATATATATATATATATATATATATATTCGTCATATATATATATATATATATATATATATATATATATATATATATATATATATATATATATATATATACGACAATTCAGTGCATTTCCACAAAATGATACAGGCATGTACTAGCTCATTATTCTTATCCTTCTTATCCAAGTAGCTTTTAACTTGTTTTGATAAATCTTGTTTAATGTTGCATTGACCATTGCTTGTTCCTTTTTAATTGTTTTTTTGTGCGGAAGGGAAATTCTGTAGATGATGCCATTTGAGGGAATATTTTGAACCTGGTCCAAATTTTTAACTTTTCATGCATTTTAATTAGCAATTTAATTGCCAGCATCAGTGCGAGTTATTTTAAATGTGGATCGCTGTGGAAGGAAGAGAACCAAAAATGGTCTAAAATGTTTTACGATTGTTTTATTCGATCTTTTTTGCATACAGTTTCAAGTAACATTGGTCCTTTGCGTGCTGATTGTCTTGCACTTAACTGAACATTGTTTATTAAATACGGGGATCTATAAATCCTGCTTCTTTACAAAATGAAGGATTGATCGGATTTAAGGAACTATCAGCCTTAAAGAGCTTTATCCGCTAATTTGTTTATTTTTCTGTACTGATCTCTAACAGAAACAACATTTATATCAGCCTCCATATATATATATATATATATATATATATATATATATATATATATATATATATATATATATATATATATATATATATACTACAATTCACTGCATTTCCCCAGAATAATACAGACTCATACTAGCTCAGTTTTCAAGGGTCACTTTGTTTTACAATATTGGTGAGGAGAAATTTACATTTTACATTATTGGTTGGAGAAACTTAGTTTTGAATAGGTTGGCCACTGAAAGACTGAATGATACGGGGATCATTCAATAAATAAGGTGAATTTTTCGGTATAAGGACTTCTAATACAGATAGAAGCTTACTTTTTTAATTTTTCAACCTAGTCCCCCATCACTGTCACACACATTTGCCATCTGTGCACAAGCTTCCGTGTTCCCTCAGCGTAAAAATCTTTGGACTGATGTCTCAGCCAGTCGCTCACAACACTTTTGACTTCATCGTCACTTTTAAACTTCGTGCCTCTCGTGAACGCTTTCAAGGGACCAAACAGCTGAAAGTCTGAAGGGGCAAGATCTGGGCTGTAAGGGGGATGAGGGAGCAGTTCCCAGCCCAGCTCTTTGATGGTCTGCACCGTTTGGTCTGCTGTGTGAGGCCTTGCGTTGTCATGATGCAAGATGACTCCTTCTGACTGATGGCCCCTGCGTTTGTCCCAACAGATAAGCTCAAAGTCCTTGCAATGTCATCCACTGTCACTCTTCTGTCAGACTGAATGAGGTCATTGACTGATTCGATCACCTCAGGAGATCTCACTTCTGTAGGCCTCCCAGGCCTGTCTTCATCCTCAACACTGCTCCGTCCTTCTTTAAACAATTTAGCCCACTTGTAGACATTTTGTTTGGCCGAGACATGTGGCACCATACACAGTTGACATTTCAACCGGTTTGCACCCTTCAGCAACCAAAAACTTGATAACTGACCGCTGTTCAATCCTGGTGCATGCTTCTTGGTCAGCCATCTTTGTTAATCGCCAAAACTCTCAAACTTTTTTTTTAATCTGCAAAAGAAATTAAACCCATGTGAAAAAGAAGTAAAACAAAAAAAGAAAAAAAAAGGTAAGCTTCTATCTGTATTAGAAGTCCATATACCGAAAAATTCCCCTTATTTATTGAATGACCCTCGTATAAAGCAAAAAATAACTTTTACAAACATATCAATATCTTGGGGTAGTAAAATTTGAACTATTTGAATCTTGTATGGAAACATTTTTAAATACAGTTTCAGAATCTTCTGAAGCGATGTTCTGGCGATGCCTAGCTGATCAGAGCGACGACGGGTAAAAGCTGATGGATCCTCAAGGATATTCTGCCGTACAGCTTTCATCGCTGCGACAGTGCGCACAGTGCGTTTAGGACCCCTTCTCGGAAGATCGCCGACTGGTCCATTTCTTTCAAACCGGGCGATTAGGTTCCGAATCAAGTTATCGCTAGGAGATGCTCTGACATTAAAATGTTGCCCGTATTTTCTTTGAGTTTGAATAACTGGTCTGTTATTGAAATAGAAAAATTCAATGAGTTTTACTCGTTGCAGGACATCATACGTAGCCATTTTAATTTCCAAGGGTTGCTCGATAACCCGCAAAAATGAAAAAGTAAAAAGAATGAAAACGAACAAGTTATGACTTTTTCAAACCCTTCAATTTTTCAGTGGCCATCCTATATTACCGGTTAGTTTTTATCATCTCACCCTAACAAGGCTATAAAGCGATTAAGAGCGAAGAAAACCGAGACAGCGTTAGTGAGAAGAAAAGACAATAAAAAGAGCAGGGTTCAAGTAGACAGAAGATGACAATTGACGTTGCATTTAAATTTTTGGAGAGTAGAGTTGACAAGGAAGGAAGAAGCTGGGACAGATTTTCATAGGTGAGAAGTGCGAAGGAAGAAACTATTAAGCAAAAACTTACGGTTACATCTATCAATTTCAAATGTAAATTAATGAGACCTATCTGCCAATCTAGTACTGCGCTTAAATTGGAGATACCAATGAAAAGAATTGATAAGAATATCTGGACACGTAGCAGAAGCACCAAAACAGATTTGGCAACAATCTTCAAAGCACGGAAGAATGGTAGACTTATGAAGAATTATATTCGGGTGAGAAACATTGTCTTGCGCGATACAAAGACCAAACTTTCTTAGCAGCTTACATAAAAATTAACGTGATAAGGGAGACGCTTTGTTCTAATTATTGGTTTTAAGGGGACACTTTCTACAGACGTTACTTCTTCTTTATGAAATAAAGAATTTATCGCAATTAAGGAAATTACCCTAAGCACGGATTGTTTTTTTTTAATCGAATGGTTTTTCTGTACTGATTTCTAACAGAAACAAGAAGCCATTTCTATCAGCCTCCATATATACTACTACTTTTCATTCCCAATATATCAGTTCAACAAATCAGAATCGCGACTTTATCTTATGCAGTCGCTAAGCGAGACAAACGTATATGATAATAGACTAGAAACATATCACCACTGGGCTGACCATATATAGAGGTTGTAAAACAAAAGGGCCTTAGTGTTCGACATGTTGGTGGTTTTATTGACGAAAACAAAATATGATGCTCTTGTATTATTTTTTTTATAGTTAAATGCCTTGTTTTTGTCAAAACAAAATAAAATGCATTGTAGTTACTGAAATATTATCTTTTACTTATATATATATATATATATATATATATATATATATATATATATATATATATATATATATATATATATATATATATGCAGAAATATAGTCTTAAAGTGTGCTATATTTATGGGGTAAAGTGCTCAATATCAGAGATAGAGCGTGTGTAAATATAAAAGTGGACATGGAAGTCAGCACTTAGAGGCGACAGTCTGTTTCATGCTAGTGCAATCGTCATATATATATATAAACGATATCTTCATTTAGTCTCACCGTTGGAAATCGAACTGTCTAATCACGCGCGTGTGTGTCATCATTTTGAGATTATAATAACTATATTGAAATAAAAAATTTATCACGGAATGCCCTGAAAGTTCTAGATTAAATGATATGTGCTTATCATTTTAATCTAATCTCAGGAAATAAGGAAAGATATTTATTGGATGACCAATCAAATTAAATTTGCTCATGATTGAACAGAGTGGACAATTTTTTTAAAAGATCTGAAATCAAATTAAACTAAAAGAAATGAAGCATAAAAAGGAAAATCAAATAAAAAGGTAGCAACGGATGGGGACTTCTAAAAACTTGCTCCTTTATAAAAACATTTACGTCAGCAAACCTTTTGACATTTATGCGTGAAAACTGAGAGCTCACAAAATCATTCAAATATTTACAGTCCTTTTTTATTACATGTAAATATTTTAGTTGATTTATTTTATGTTAGTACGAAAAGCTTTCTTTCTATTTGTCTTTCTGTCTTTCTTTTCTATTCTTTCTTTCTTCTTTCTTTCCTT
>OZ038496.1:89115711-89160711 GCA_964036315.1 Acanthosepion esculentum
TTGGATGAGTATCGCTGCGGAAATGAGTTAGTAGCGGCGCTATATCGAGTCTAGTTTGTCTAGTTTCTTTGTCACCGAGTCGCGTGGTACAATTGATATGATGTTTGCGTTGTATCGGCCATCCAGTGCTTTCTGCATTCTGTTGAGGAATATTCTAGGCTCGACGAATTTATATATATATATATATATATATATATATATATATATATATATATATATATATATATATATATGTAACACTATGTTACGCTGAGTGTCTTCTCATTTTTGACCATGACCCTTTTCTCAAGTCATTTCTTTCCTATTTCATTGAAACATTTGCTAGGTTCGATGTTAGGAAAGTTGGTTCATTGTGTGGTCCGAGACAGTATTACCCGCCAGAATCTATCATACTCGTTTATATGTCATCCATTCGCCAATGCATTGAATATTACTGTCGCATTCGGACTGGTTCTTCTGCTACGTATTTAGAGATTCTTGATAAAAGAGACAGAAGAATCAGCAATATTATTGGATCTGATATGGTGTCTCCGCTTCCGTCACATTACCCACCACCCGCCGTAATGCCGCCACCTTTTGACTTTTCTATCAATAATTTCATAGTAGTTGTCCTTTGGTACCTCAACTTTACTAATATAAGCGCAGAACTTGATTGGCGGAAAGGTCTAACCATTTTACAATTGAGGTGACTAGATGCAACCGTAAGTTCTATGCTCACAGTTTCTTCTTCTCTAGCACTTCTCACTTGTGGAACTCTCTTGCAGTTTCTTGCTTCGCAGGCAATTTTGATCTTCAAAAATTTAAATGCAATGTCAATCGTTACCTTCTGCATTCTTCCTGTTATTTTATTGTTTTCCCTCCACAATATTTTTTTCTTTTTGTTATTCTTTCACACTCAGTAACCCATTGTGTCTTAATAGCTTTACTGCCTCGATTTGGGCGAAATTATTAAAAAAATATATAATAGTTTAAAGTTAATTTAGTAATTAGTAACTGTCATCTTTATTTAATGATATTTTCTTTCTCTCATATTCTTTAATACCCTTTATTGCCTTTCTTGAGGTGAAATCGATACAATGTATAAGAGTGTTATATAGCGATAAAAACTTGTACTGCATATCTATTACATTCTGAAAATGATCCCCCAAAATCCAGTGAGGCTCTAGACGTCTGGTGTTAGCAATAAAGTTGCCCTAAGACTGACGACACTAGTTTACCCTACTGTATAAGCCATAGCTGAGCGAGGAAAAAGATGTATCCATAATTTTTTCCAGAGTATATGCGTGAAAGTAAATGTAAGGAGCTCATTATAATCTTAACCACTTCAAGTAAATTGTTGGTAATTTTTTAAGAGGCTACCAGATAATTGAAGTTCTTTCCGTTAATAGAATTTTATAGGGTTTGAAATAAGTGGTAACCCGATAATAAAAGTTCAGGTGAGTACGGTGAGCGTAGCAGAACATTCTAAGTAAACTGTGCCAATTTCTGCCAGGTTTATAAAGAGACGCCTGGTTTGGTATTGACCTGATGGTAAAAGACACCTTTCCGATTGACCAATTTTGGATGTTCTGGATGTTAATCGTTACCTATCATACTTTTCATGATAATCTTCTCTCCTTTCCATTTTCTCTTTCATTAATATAAAACGTCTCATTCATCATTAACATTTTAAAAGTAAATCACTAAAGTGTTCATCGAACTTTATACTGGTGGGATTTTAGCATAAAATATTTTGCGAAATTTTTGGTAGAAAGTCGTATACATTTTATTAATACGAGGGTCATTTAATAAATAAGGTGAATTTCTCGGTATAAGGACTTCTAATACAGATAGAAGCTTATTTTTTTAACGTAGTCTCCCAGTACTGTCACACACTTTTCCCATCTGTGCACAAGCTTCCGTATTCCCTCAGCGTAAAAATCTTTGGACTGATGTCTCAGCCAGTCGCTCACAACACTTTTGACTTCATCGTCACTTTTAAACTTCGTGCCTCTCGTGAACGCTTTCAAGGGACCAAACAGGTGAAAGTTTGAAGGGGCAAGGGCTGAGATGTAAGCGGGAGAGATACTGCTGGGACAACTCGACCCTCCACTGTTTTTGCTCTACAGTAAGCATCTTTGGCAACAACCGGCAGCTGACCTTCGAGTAGCCAAGGTTATCATGGACAATTTTGTGTGATGTCCCAACAGATAAGCTCAAAGTCCTTGCAATGTCATCCACTGTCACCCTTTTGTCAGACTGAATGAGGTCATTGACTGATTCGATCACCTCAGGAGACCTCACTTCTGTGGGCCTCCCAGGCCTGTCTTCATCCTCAACACTGCTCCGTCCTTCTTTAAACAATTTAGCCCACTTGTATGCATTCTTTTGGCTGAAACATGTGGCACCATACACAGTTAACATTCTCCTATGAATTTCAACTGGTTTGCACCCTTCAGCAACCAAAAACTTGATAACTGACCGCTGTTCAATGCTTCTTGGTCGGCCATCTTTGTTAATCGCCAAAACTCTCAAAGTTTTTTTTTAATCTGCAAAAGAAATTAAATCCATGTAAAAAAGAAGTAAAACAAAAAATAAAAAAGAGTAAGCCTCTATCTGTATTAGAAGTCCTTATACCGAAAAATTCACCATATTTATTGAATGACCCTCGTACATAAAATAAGATATGTCTCAATAATATTTGCTACGTTTAGTGTACACCCTTGTGCAAAATAATTGAAACAAAACGAATAATTCCGTTATTATTTACTTTTTTTTCGTATTTTACCAATAAAACATGACCCAGTACACATGTTAGTACTTCGTATATCTATTCCACGAAGTCGTTCCTTGCAGATTGACCACAGATTCTCGATTGGATTTAAATTAGGAGAGTTTCCAGGCCAGTCCATAGTACTTTGATTTGCTCACTGGTAAGACTTGCCAGTGTGTTCGTGCAGCGTTACTATTTTCGTACGCTTCGTTGGAGTAACGTCGATTGCAGACAATGGCCGTAGGACAATTAATCAACAGTCGAGACAATAACGTCTGGGCGTGCTAAAAATCTGATGCAATCGTGGATGACGCAATATTTTTCAAGGCCAAACAAATTTCATCATACAGTCATAAAAAAGATTCATATTGCTGCACACCACTGCAACTGACCTAATCTGGGGAAAAAATAGAAATCAATTACACCCTGTCACTCCAGTGGGTGTAAAACTGGACGTATGGTCAGTTTTATACCTACTAAACTAAAGCGGTTGTCACAATTGGCAAAAGGATGAAAGAAATGAGACCGGAATTGTAACAATTATTATGGGGGAGTTTTAGTAAAATCCACTGAGATAAATTGTTACATTAAATGTGGTACGACCCAAACAAGGACAAAACAGACACGGTCATATCAAAATAATATATATATATATATATATATATGTATAAACACTCGTGGCCTGAAACAGACTGACGCCTCTAAGTGTTGAATTTTATGTTAACTTTTGTATTTACACACGCTCTATCTCTGAGCATTTGAGCACTTTATCCCATAAATATAGCAAACGCTAAGACTATATTTCTTCATATATATATATATAATTTTGATATGACCGTATGTGTTCTGTCCAAGTTTGGGTTGTACAACATTATACATCCATATATATATATGTTACATATATATATATATATATATATATATATATATATATATATATATATATATATATATATATATATATATATATATTTGTAACAGAATCAGAGACGAAGCACAAAGAAAGAATGCAGAGGTTCTGTATATTAAATCTGTCCACTCTAAAACTGAATAAACAGCAAACATGTGCAATATATATATATATATATATATATATATATATATATAGTTTGCAGAGTTAAAAGTCTAAATAGTTATTATTAAAAGTCAACGAGATTTACAATCTGGGGCGCAAAAGCACCCTTAACAAGAGAGCCTTGACAGAGAAAAGAAAATGAAATTCAGAATATATTACAGAAATTACTTTTCAATTCGCTGAACATGAAAGATACGTGACTGGAATCTTACATAAAATATTTCATCTGGGAACAATCAACATGACTTTCGCGAATGCATTAAACACAGACGTTCTACTGGATTCTTTATGCTACAATCGAATTATTAATTTGATTCAGAGCAAGATAGAAAGAATTTTGACGTTTTTTCTTGCACTAATTTTCTAAAGAATGTCATGGATCCATCTACTTCTCCCCCCCCCCCAGCTGCCTGGTTAAATGGTACGCTAGAATGGACCCTCTAGCTTTGCTTGACCAGCATTCAAAGAGAAAAAAATAAAAAAAAGCAATTTAATTATATATATATATATATATATATATATATATATATATAAATATAAATGAAAGAAACTCTCTCTCTCTCTCTCTCTCTCTATATATATATATATATATATATATATAAATATAAATGAAAGAAACTCTCTCTCTCTCTCTCTCTATATATATATATATATATATATAAATATAAATGAAAGAAACTATATATATATATATATATAAATATATATTAATGCATGTTTCATTATAATATAGACAAGTTTTGTCTATTTATTTTAAGTAAGTTCCTTTCATGTTTTCTGATAAGCTTAATCACATTATCGTTGAAAGACGAAAGGAAAACACCATATTGATACATGTTTAAATCCATTCTAAGCTTTCGGCTTACATAAGCCATTATGAAAGATGACAATTTCAGTATATCAAACAACACACGGACGAAACAACAATGATAGTTCGCCCTTGCTGCATGAAAATTTTCAAAGTAACGAAAAACTCGTATATACGACACGCGAAAGCGAAAATCCCGTCGCAGCTCGTTACGTTGACAGTTGAAACCTAACCTGAACAAAATAAACTATGAAATCTCCACAAATATTCTTAAATGCCTATAATTTTTAACAGAAGTCATTGGTTAATACCAAGGGCTTCCTATACTAAATACTTCTCGTTTTTCACTCTCGCGTGGTCATGTGTTACAAGCGGTGCGGTAGGAGGTAACTCTGAATCCTCTGGAGAGAGTTGGGCTCCGTCCGGCTATCTTGACCCTACCCTAGACAGTATGGGATTAAAAAACAAAAAACTTATAAAGGGTTCTCGAGAAGTTACTGTACATTTTCTAATCATGATTTTTTTTTTACATTTCTGATTTCACCCCAATGTGGTTTTAACAACTGAAGAACGTGTGTTTTTCGTCGAAAGAATCGAACTATGGCGTAACCAGCTCGGTCACGGAGGCCATCCCGTCAGAGCCGGCTTCGAATTAACTATTTAACGGAAGCACGTTTCTAAGAACAGTAATTTTTTGAAAGGATATTTTATCCGATATGATTTCTTATAACATTTGTATTAATAAGAAATACTGGGATACACATACACACCCTCACACACCCTCACACACACACACACACACACACATATATATATATATATATATATATATATATATATATATATATATATATTAAGACATTTTTATATCTATACATTCTTTTTATACATACAAATATTTAAGTAAATGCTCTGTTTATAATAAACAGTGTCCGAGAAATTTTCATAGAAAAGATTCGTCCTCTGACAGGAATCGAACCTGTATCCTATACGGAACCGTCATATAGCCTGACGTGCCTTAACCGATTGAGCCACAGAGGATCGTTCGGTTACCCAGGTCGACTTTACTGCTTTTAAACTAAAATCTTCCATGATTCTCTCACGTACATTCATATCTGCTCAAAGCGTATCCAAATGTAAACAAATGACGTCACACATTATGAAATGGAGAAAGTCCGACAATTATTTTAAGACATTTTTATGTTTATACATCCTTTTTATAGATACAAATATTTGCTAACCGAACGATCCACTGTGGCCCAATAGGTTTAAGGCACATCAGGCTATATGACAGTTCCGTTCGATTAACACACACATCCAATTCCAAACAACCAATAAAGAGGGAATTCTTTGACTCAGGAATCTATCATCCTCTATCTTAAAAACATCTTGAAAAAGGCCGTTTGACAATCTTCAGAAACAGTTATTCATTCCTGTATTTCACTGCTACTAACAAGCAGATATTTTTTCTCCTGATGATGGCCATGTTGGCCGAACCTAATCGAGAAAACTAATTGATATTATTGACCCATAATAGTAATGGACTAGTCCGTACTCTATAAATACTGCGCCTCAAGAGGAAGCAGACAGTTAGAAAGTCAGACAGACAGAGAAAGTGAAAGTGAGTCGGGCAGTCGGCTAGAGGATTACTGCAAGACATTGGAATAGTGATACTTCGAGACAACATAGTTCTCTCTAACCTAACCTGATTGTTATTACTAACACTTCTACTTCTTTTGTACATATTCTGTTTGTAATATATCTGTGTTATTCCATACCTGTGTTCGTCGTATTCTTCATTGGTTCTACCTTGGACCAGCACCGTGGTACAAGGAACCTGGACCATAACAATAATTGAAATAATAAAACAAAAAATATTAATCTAAAACCCAGTGTGTCTGAAAATTTTAATTTTTAAATATTTTTATTGTTCATATATATATATATATATATATATATATATATATATATATATATGATTATTTAGATTTATTTTTCCCGTGTTGCTTTAAGGTACGTGTTTTACAGTTATGCGTTATATAAAAAGTTTGAGCAGCGATAACAGAATCCTTAATAAAAAAAAAGAAGTTAATTAGCAGGTGTAGCAGAATACAACATACCTATTGTGTCACCTGCCACCTGACTGCTTATTTTTTTTATGTTTTTTTCTCGATCCCTTCCCCATGGCACAGGAATTAATAATTAAGCCCACCCACGGTTTTTTCTTTGCTAATTTCCTTTTTCCAATGCGAGTGTGGGTTATCCACGGATTTTTTAAATCAAATTATTTTCTTTTCTTTTTCCCTGTGAAGCTTTAAGGTATGTGTTTTACGGTCATGTATTATATAGATATGTTCCCCCACTTCTTTCATTTGCGTTCAAGTCGTCTGAAGATTACGTTAGCTCAAAACTCGGGTTACGAATCGGACCATACTTTGATAGGAGTTAATGTTGTGAAGATTTATTTGATCTCTATAAGTACTCTAGACATTACCGTCTTTTCTTTATTGAGTCGTTCCCTAAAGGAATCAGGAGGTGATGGATCTAGATCTGGATATATTCTAATGAGATTTCATTCCTGGTACATCCTATGTATATATCAAATGAGTTTGAGTGAATTGATTGTAAAGGAGTACAAAGAGGGAATGGTAAATGATGTTCAATCAAGAAGTGGTACTTCAAATGGATCAGCCGGGGATGTACCCGGATCTGGATTTATTCTAATGAGATTTCATTTATAGTACATTTAGTAGAACTACCTAGTTATCTGGGTGAAGATATGGTATTGGAGTACAAAGAAGGGGCCGTATATGATGACCAATCAAGGAGTAGTTGCTCAAAGGAAAGAGAAGGTAATGGATATTGTTCTGGATCTACATCTGTGGTATTGCGATACCGTTCCTGGTACATCTGGTACAATTACATAATGTGGATGGGTGCACGCATGCTCTTGGAGTAGAGAGAGAGAGAGAGAGAGAGAGAGACAGACAGACAGACAGACAGACAGACAGAGACAGAGACAGAGAGAGGTAAATGATGGCCAATCAGGGAGTGGTTTCTCAAAGGAGCAATAATATAATGAATCTGCCTCTGGATCTGTTATAGTAAAATTTAATTCCTGGTGCATCTGGTACATCTACCTAATGAGTTTGCGTCAATGTATGGAAGAGAAATTGTACACTCCTTTCTTGACTATCAATAACCACTCCCACTTTATACTCTAGATAATTACAAAAGGGGAGTGGCATATTATATTCAATAAAGGAGTGTTTCCTTAGAGCAATGAGTAGGCCATGAATATTGATATGGGTCAGGATCTGTTCTAATGAGATATTATTCCTGGTTTATCTGGCACATATACCAAATGCGTTTGGTGAATTTAGGGCAGATGAGTACAGGGAGGAGTAAATGATGTCCAATCAAGGAGTGATTCGTTAAAGGAATTAGAAGGTCCTGGATCTGGATCTGTTCTAATGAGATTCTATTCCTCATACATCTGGTACAACTACCTAGTGAGTGTATAGTAGAAAGAGGAAGAGTATATGATGGCCAATCAAGGAGTGGTTCTTACAGGGAATGAGAAGCTCCTGGATATTGATCTGGATCTGTTCTAATGAGATTCTATTTTTGGTACATCTGGTACAACTACTTAATTAGAGTGGATGCAGGATAGAGGAATACTGATCGGAGCGGTAAATTATGTCAAATCAAAGCGGGATTCAACAAAGAGACAAACATATGGATCTGGATCCGGTTCTGGATCTGTTCTAGTGAGATATAATTCCTGTTACATCTGGTACCTCTGATGGGTTTGGGTGCATGTAGGGTAGATGCGTAAAGAGAGGGGAGCTAAAATGATAGCCAATTGGTTGGTCAAAAGTAATCAGAAGTTCCTGGATCCGGTTCTGGATCTGGATCCGGTTCTGGATCTGTTCTATTGAGATTTCATTCTTGGTACATCTGGTAATTCTACCTAATGAGTTTGAGTGAACGTATGTGTTGTGGGGCTCTCCCCTTTTACACAAGATGGACTCGTCTAAAGTATACTTATACTGACAGAGTTGGAGATACGTAGAGATACGTTGAGATACGTAGAGTCCAGAGCGAGAGAGAGATAGAGAGAGAGAGAGAGAGAGGGAGGGAGGGAGAGAGAGGGAGAATTACGGCTTCACTTACAGAGACTTGTACATATACTTTCTACTAACCCGTATTCCTGGACTACTAATATTCATTTCAAGTTTGTATTCTTACGTTCAATACACTTATTTTCCTATTTCAATTCCTGGCGTTGTTTATTTATTTGTGCAGGATTCCATCCTCGGGATCCATAACAGTATAGTAGAAGAGTACAAAGGGGGAGGAGGGGTAAATGTTGATCAATCAAGGACTGATTCATCGAAGGAAAGAGAAGGTCCTGGATCTGGATCTATGTTCTAAAGAGTTTCTATTGTTGGCATATGTGGCACATATACTTAGTTAGTTTGGGTGAATGCATGATTGATGAATACTTCAACCAAGGAGTGTGAAGGCGTTGGATATTGATCTGAATCTGTTCTAATGAGATTCCTTGTGCATCTGGTACAACAACATAATGAAATTGGGTACATGTATAATAAAAGTATACACAGAAGCGGCTGTAAACGATGGCCACTCAAAAGTGCTTCTTAAAAGAAATGAGAAAGTCCTGGATGCGGATCTGTTCTAATGAGATTTCATTCCTGGCACATCTGGTACAATTGCCTAATGAGTTTGGGTGAATGTGTGGCAGATGAATACAAAAAGGGAGCGGTCTATGATGGCCGATCAAGGCGTGCTTCCCCAAAAGAATGAGAATTTGCATGTTGGGCTGTTCAGTTTGCCAAGAACCATGTATTCTGTTTTCTTACAATTGATGTTTAGTCCTTTCTCCATTATCTTCTGTCAGAGTTCTTGGAGTCTCCTTTCTATGTTTGCTATCAACACTGTGTCATCAGCATATGTTTGCCTCAGTAAATCGCTTTAAATCTAGAAGGTGGTACTTAGAAAAAGGAGAATGATTCTTGGAACACCATTTTATGAGGTGAGGAAACTATAACGAATTATTTGATTGAAGTAATCGTGAGGCGGTCGAGTTATTTTTTATTATTTTTTTTTTATAGCGGGGTGGTGTTGTTGCATGCATGGTGCGCGAAGACAGTCCATATATATTTTAGCAATATTAGTATTTCTGGGGAATAAAAACTCACATCTAAAACGTAATTCTTTGTTAATATATATATACATATGTATATGATGAATTGGATCGTTTTTACGATTCCAATGGAATAAACTATGACCATGGAATATTAGTGTTTAAGTCTTTTTATTATATATATATATATATATATATATATATATATATATATATATATATATATGTGTGTGTGTGTGTGAGAAAAGGCTAATATAGCAACCAAATTCGCAGCCCGGTATCATTTTATATATATATATATATATATATATATATATATATATATATATATATATATATATATATATATAAATAACTTAATACTACCCGTCAAAAGTGTAAATGTTCATTTCATTTTTCGTTTCACCTTTTGGAAGTGAAGTCTGATGAGACAACGTCCTTTAAAAGGGCTATGGTGAAATAAATTATTACATGGAGCCTTAAAGTGGTCTGTTTTTCTTTAATATATATATATATATATATATATATATATATATATATATATATATATATATATATAGGGTAACCCCCAAAAAACGGGAACTTTTTAACAATCCAATAAAACCAAGAGTGATGGAAGGAAAATATTGAATTCATAGTAATTGAAATCTTAAAACATGCCATTTAAGAAACAATGATGGAATTTTCATTTTTTTAAAATTACGTCCTGTAGATGGCGTCTTCCTGTACGAATGCATTCTTGAAATCTGCTGTTGAGATTCCTCATTGACTGCTGCAACATCTCAGCTGGGATACTGTGAATTTCGTTCTCGTTACTAAAATGGCGAAATGTTTACTTGCTCAAGGTCACTGTCTCGCAGTGTTGCCACTTGCAATACGCACTTAAAAAATTGCCACTGGCAATACGCACTTAAAAAATTCCCGTTTTTTGGGTCACCCTATATATATATATATATATATATATATGAGAAAAGGCTAAAATATCAACCAATTTCGCAGCCCGGTATCATTGAACTTGCTTGAAGAGACCTTACGGTCGAAACTCGGTTTGCGAGGTTGGTTGTCATTTTAGCCTTTTAAATATTAACCAAACCCTATATTTCGTCCATTGGAGTAGATTATTATAGTTTCACGTCCCCAAGAACATACGGCCCAGTGGATAAAAGCGATGCTTTGAAGTAATCCAGTGATTTGGACCAAAGTCTTGTGAATTCAATACCTGGCCACAGCAGAGGTGAAAAAAATCTTGGAGGGTTGAGTTATTTAAGGGAAATAACTGAAACCGAGATATCTAGAAAAGACATGGCACGTGGAACTAGAAAGATCTACCCCGGTGTACGAAATAAATGTTTCGGTTCGAAATTCCAACACATATGATCTGAAGAATGCCGGAGCGTGCAGCGGCTGAAACGTTGTAAATATGACAATAAAGATGAGGACAACGGTCGCAATAATGTAAATATTTGCAATACCTCATCTCAGAAATATGGGCAGATATAATAGTCAAAGATAATTTAGTCATTTGATTGTTGGTATACCTGTGTGGAATCGAATGAAGACTTTCGTGTATTTGAAAATAAAATTGTTTTTCTTTTTTTTTTACGATTCTTGCTGAGGCCTAAGTCAGATTCTTTATATAAATAAAAACAAAGTATTAATTTTGTTTTGACAGCGGTTATTTTCTAACGGATAATTTCGAAAGAGAATGACTCCTTTAGAGGAGCCGTAGAAGTTAAACAAATCAAACAGATTTTTTTTACAGCTGTTATTGAATGCGTATTCAGGAAGTCTGTTCGGAAAGTATACACACGTTTTCTTTTACTCGAAAACTGCTTGTGCGGTCTGCATATAACTAAGTCACTTACGGCGGTAAATACGACGCTAAAATCTGTGGGCGTATTAGAATAGCGAAAGTTGCCTTCCCAAAGCTAAGTGTGAAGAAACATAAATATTTCGTTAAAAACAAAAACTGCTGAAATACTGTCGCATCAGTCTTCCCCAATGGAAGCGAATGGTTTCACCCTCAGGCAAAGAGAAGCCATGGGGTAACAGAGAGGTGCTTCTACTAGAAAATTGGTAAGAATAACATGGATGACGCATGTGATTAACGAGAAAGTAACAATAAGATCAAAGGGGGCTTTATTGCATATGTGAACAGACACCATCTTGTAGGGTTACGTTTTCGCCATTGAAATTTTCAATGAATACGCAGGAAGAGGTTTACTGGTTATGGTGTGCGATGTGAACGCAAGCAGAGTTAAAAACGTTATGATGAGGATAAGGAGGATAGATAATGATTGATCCCTGACCGGAAACGCTTTAGATTGATGCGTCCAGGTAAGCATAGACGCATGCGTTTCTTCCACAAAGTAGCAGTTGTCAGGAAAGAAGAGTCAGAGTGGAGCATCTTGATTACAAATGGAAGACGTAGTAAATGAAATTTGGTGGGATATCAAGATACTAAATATAAGTGAAAAATGTAATTATTCCGAGAATCTATGAAGAATATCGATTCTAGATTCAAGACAACTTTCAGCATTTCAAACTAAAAGTAATTTTGTTGGAAATAAGATAATAGCTGACGATGGAAAATGAATTTTTTAAAACCATTTCCCTTTCAAGCAAGGCAATAAATCCACTAAGATGCAGAGGGGTTAGTTAATGTGGAAGAATATTAGAAAAAGAAAAACATAGACTTTGAGAAAACAAAACATTATTATGGAGGAAGATCAATAAAAGAACAGGAATTAAGAAGACAGAGGATAATGATTGGCATTGCATTTAAATCTTTGAAGATCAAATTTAATTGGAAAATAAGAGACCGGAAAGAGATTTCCATAAGCGGGTAGTTTGAGAGAAGAAACTGGTAACATAGAACTTACGGTTACATCTTGCCATATGAAACAGTAAAATGATGAGATCTTGGCGCCAATCTAGGATTATGTTTAAATTCATAAAGTCTATGTACCAAAGAGGAAAGCTTATCATAACAATTACTTTGAAAATATTTATAAAAGAAGCCAGATGGGGTTACTGAGAGTGAGACGTCCTGGTTAAGACGATAAACTACATACGGCAGCAAGGCCTTTGTTCAGGAGGTTTTGAGGAGCGCGGAACCACCTCTTAATTGCTGTTGTTCCTAGATTCACCCTGACCCAGGGTGTTACCACCTGTTAGGGTCCCAGCTATGGGCAAATAGTTAACCCTCGAACTGGGGTGAAAACATTATGAAAGTGTAAAATAGATTTTAATACCAGTAATACATTTTTTAATTATTACCAGCAATGAATGTTTGAAGAAAAAAATATTACCAGCAGTACATCTTGGAAGAAAAAAATATTATTAGCAATAAAAATCTTGTCGGCATTAAATAACCCATTGAGGTGTTGATATGTCGTAAAACAAACCAAACCAAACCAATATATACTGAGATATATACTTAGCATAGAACTTCCGGTTGCATCTGGATTTATTAGGAGTATAAAAGACACCGTTTTATATTCTAGAACCCTCTTCAACATCTCAACCAAAACAAAATCCACAGGGAAAATGTTATTTCTATCTAAATATTTTTGATGAGCCATTATCATTATTCACATTATTCAGAGTTGGACTAATATCCCCATTATTGTTGTTATTATCACATTTCGACCTTTCTGCTCGTTAGCCTTTTTCAAATGTCTGTCAATCAGGATAACATTATTTTATTTCATCTACACCTTTGTGTAAATTAATTGAAACAACCGTTTTAGTGTCCTTTCTTTCACCATAAGTGACAGGGTGTACTCGATGTTCTATATTTTCTCACATTAGGTCATTTACAGTGATGTGCAGTAATATGAATTTATTTTCTGGGAGCATGATGAAATTAGTTTGGCCTTGAAAAATATTACGTCATCTGTAATTACATCAGATTTTTATCAAGCAGAGGCACTATTGTCTCGACTGTCAATAAGTTGTCCAACGACCATTGTCTACGATAGACGTTACTTCAAGGAAGCGTACGAAAATTGTAACGCTGCACGAACAGACTGGCAAGCCTTAAATGTGATTAAATCAAAGTACTATAGGTTGGCTCTGAATCTCTCCTGATTTAATCCAATCGAGAATCTGTGGTCAATCTGAAAGGAACGACTTCGTAGAATGGATATACGAAGTACTAACATGTGCACTGGGTCATGTTTCATTGGAAAAATACGGAAAAAAGTAAATGATAACGGAATTATTCGTTTAGTTTCTATTAATATGGACAAGGGTGTAAGTGGCTGTATTCTTCTCGTCCCGATGTCTATGACTATGGATAACTTGTCTTTATTTAGTACTGCTTACTTATTTTTAATTATGTTTCCACTGAGTTTAAGTCAACACTACCCGGCACAGGAATTGAACACACACTTACGCTTTAATCCGCTCACTATTTTCCCGGATTAGAAGTCACCGGAAGAAACACGCAGGAAGTCATTGCTGAAACGTTGTAATAATAATACAACAAAAATCACGACATTAGTTTAACTGAAAATAATCTTTTGCGTTTTGAGCTATTTCAAGCAAGTTCTTTATTCTACCATTCTTCCCCTGTTTGGTATAAGCTAATCTTCTTAGACATTATTATCGGTGTACTTGCAAGAGCTGTGCATATTTCAGAGGTACCGGAGAGCCATAGTCCTGGATATGACGATAAACTATATTCGGCCTTTTTGCTGTTGTTCCCAGGGCATGCGTGACCTGTGGTAGTAGCACCTGTTACAGACCCAGCTATAGGTAAATAGTGACCCGTGCAAAAAAAAGTTATGAAAGTTTCAAATACATTTTTATATTAAAACTAGCTGCGATACATTTTAATATATAAACAATTACCAGCAATACCTATTTGTTGGTAAAATTACCAACATTACATTTTTAAAGCAATATAACCAGCAATAAATTTTACAGTCGAATTACCAATACATTTCATAGCAAAATGACCAACAATACATTTTATAGTAGAATTAACAAACAATACATTTTATATCAAAATAACCAACAATACAATTCATAGTCATTATAACAACAATATATTTTATAGAAAAATGACCAACAATACATTTTATAGCAGAATTACCGACAATATATTTTATAGAAAAATGGCAAACAATACATTTCATAGAAAAAATAACCAACTATACATTTTATAATAGAATTACCAACAATACATTTTATAGTAAATTACCAACCATACATTTTATAGTAGAATGACCAACAATAAATTTGATAGTAGAATAACCAACAATACATTTTATAGCAAAATTACCAACAATACATTTTATAATAGAATTACCAACAATATATTTTATAGAAAAATTACCAACAATACATTTAATAGAAAATGACCAACAATATATTTTATAGTAGAATTACCAACAATACATTTTATAGCAAAATGACCGACAATATATTTTATAGTAATATAACCAACAATACATTTTATAGAAATGACCAACAATATATTTTATAGAAATGACCAACAATACATTTTATAGTAGAATTACCAACAATACATTTTATAGTAAAATGACCAACAATATATTTTATAGTAATATAACCAACAATACATTTTATAGAAATGACCAACAATACATTTTATAGTAGAATTACCAACAATACATTTTATAGCAAAATAACCAACAATACATTTTATAGTCATTATAACCAACAATACATTTTATAGATAAATGACCAACAATATATTTTATAGAAATGACCAACAATACATTTTATAGAAGAATTACCGACAATATATTTTATAGCAAAATGACAAACAATACATTTCATAGGAAAATGACCAACAATACATTTTATAGTAGAATTGCCAACAATACATTTTATAGTAAAATGACCAACAATACATTTTGTAGTAGAATTACCAACAATATATTTTATAGAAAATTACCAACAATACATTTTATAGTAGAATTACCAACAATACATTTTATAGCAAAATGACCAATAATACATTTTATAGTAGAATTACAAACAATACATTTTATAGCTACATTACCAACAATACATTTTATAGTAGAATTACCAACAATACATTTTATAGAAAAAATTACCAACAATACATTTTATCTGTAGTTGAAGGCGTACAATTACGTTAAAAATATATTTAGATGAAGCCATAAAATTGAGTTCAAATTATTTAGATTTCGACATTAAATTGCCCATAGAGGTAATGATATGCCGCTAACCAAAATGAACTAACAAACCAGAGATCCGTGCGCGAATCCACATAAATCTTCATTTTTTTTATTGCTAAATTCGAGTCAGTTCAATTTCACCCAGGTAGAAATTTGGTGGAACAAAATCTTTGCACTTCTTCATCGTTTTGGTCTTTGGTTGTAAAGAACCCCACACCCCAAAAAAACCTTAATATTGGTTTTGAATTTCATCTTTTTTGTTTTGATTGGAGGCGGGGGTGAGTGTAGTGTTGTATTTTATTCTTTCTTTTTCCACAAATGAACCAGAATTAGTTAAGCTGGTTCTGGGGCGCATTTACATGACAAAGCATTGCGCATTATGTCAACATTTTTTAAAGCATTTCACCCCAAGCAAGGCGGGAGTGCCAGTAGCACGCAAGGGGGTTACAGAGAGTGAGAGCAAGAATAAAGAGGGGTGTTTGAGGAAAAGATATAAAGAAGGACCGCGATCAGGATCAAGGCATCGGAAGATGTTGATTGACATTACATTTGAATATTTGAAGATTATAGCTATCAGAGAAGCAAGTAGGAGGAAGGAAGTTCCACTGGCGGAAAAGAGGCGGTTTTTAACAGTTTATACAGTGAAAGGGTGGGACCGAAATGTCAACCTAGTAGAACGCATGCAGTTGGGGTACAAGTTAAATAGCTCGTCAGAGTAGTTGCCATGAAAATATTTGCAGAAAAGACAGAGGGAAGCCATATCACGTCTGTGTGAAAGTGACTGGAGTCTAGATGCCGGGTTAGGACCTATCACATTGCATATCCGTCTCTGGATTTTGTCTAGAACCTCGAGATGATCAGCAGTTGCACCAGACCATATATGGCAACAGTATTCAATGCAAGAACGAATTGTAGATTTGAAGGATGGACTCGGCGAGAAAAGCCAGTTGGAAACTGTTTTGATTGGCTAGATGAGTAACTTTTCCGGAGTTAAAATCGGAATAAAATTAAAATACATTTCGTCACCGGACTTAAACAAGTAACACGTTATTTGGTTAAAAAACATGCGTGGTTTAGTCATTTGATCAGGTGTAAGGAATTCATTGTGGACGAACGCACTACAGCAACACCTCTAAAAATGACTGTTTTTACCTTGAACGCCATAAAACCGCAAACTTTATTTGTCTGATGAGCAAGTGAGATTATAAATAATAGACAGAAATAAGAATTATTTTTGTTTTCATGTTAGATGATTAATTTCTTTTCTTTTTTTTCATTACTATTAAAAATGATTGGTTGCACGGATAGTACTGAACATTTAATTAGTTATTTAAACTCATGTGACCAAAAGCGTTTTAAATCTTTTCCGACCTTTCGTCCGGGAAAGCAACTGTTTAAGCCAATCAAAAATCCTTTCCATTCGTGAGGTGGGCCCGAAGAATGTGAACGATTTTGGTATGTAGAAGCGTTCCGGTCTTAAACAGACTAATTAACGTTTACAGGTGGAAGAAAGAGCAGTAAAATACAGCATTGCGTAATCGAGAAAAAGGGAGGTTGAAACCAATTTAAAAAGCGAAAGAAAATAAAACTGCAATAGAAAGTAAAAATAGGTCAGCTTGTAGCATTAACTTCTTGATTTTTACGATTCTTATTACAGTAAAGTGAAAAGTTGAAAAGATGAAAGAGAGGTAGAAGATTGCATTACATCAACGTTCCAACGGCCTGGAAAATCAGCAATCAAAATATTAACTTTATACCTGGATTCGATCACGGATATCCGACACCAGAAAGATTTGCAAGACGACTTAAGCATTCAGCAGACCAGTTGATTCTAATACGATTTCACATTAATCCCGTCCTGGGTAATACGATAAACTACATCCACGTCCTGGGTATGATGATAAACTACATCCACGTCCTGGGTATGACGATAAACTACATCCGCGTCCTGGGTATGACGATAAACTACATACGCGTCCTGGGTATGACGATAAATTACATCCACGTCCTGGGTATGACGATAAACTACGTCCAACAACAAGGCCTCTGATCAGGAGGTTTTGAGGAGCGTGGAGCCACCTGTTAATTGCTGGCGTTCCCAGGTTCACCCTGACCCGGGGTGGTAGCACCTGTTAGGTTCCCAGCTATGGTCAAATAGTTGGCACCTTGTGTAAAAATAGGTTTTAATACCAGGAATACTTTGTAATAAAAAAATATTACCAGCAATAATTTTTGAAGGAAAAATTATCATCAGCAATACTTAAAAAAAAATACCAGCAATACAAACAGTTATACATTCTTTGAAAAAAAATGTGACCAGCTATAGATTTCTTCAAGGAAAAATATTCCCAGAAATGGATTTTGAAGAAAAACATTGCCAGCAATAAAAATGTTGTCGGCATTAAATAACCCATTGAGGTTGATATGCCGTAAAACAAAGCAAACCAAACCAAACGAATTCCCATTAATTAAGTTTTGGCCAATTAAAAGAAGATTATAGAATAAGAGATTCGTTTTGAAACAGATAAAAAAACAAAAACAAAAAAAGAACAAACAAGAGAATAACCTTTTCTCAATTAGCTTTTAGTGGATGTATCCTGGATCAAACCATATCCTTGACCAAACTGTAACCTGGATGAAACCACATCTTGGATCAAACCATATTCTGGATCAAACCATGTCCTGTATCAAATCGTATCATAGATTAAACCATATCCTGGATCAAAGCGTATACTGGATCAAGTCATATCCTGGATCAAATCGTATCTTGGATCAAACCATGTCCTAGATCATGATTTAGGTTGAAATGTTGAACGTTGTTCTGAAGCTAGATACGACTTTCGTTTTTTTTTATTCTTGTAATTAATGCAACAACAATAGCAATAATAGTAATAATGTTTCTGTAGTCCAGGATTCGAGTCGAATCTATTACATCCCCTTACTTGCTAATACCATTGGGAAAGGTATACATCCTCTTCCTCTCCCTCCAGCTATGGGTGAATAGCAGGACAGCTCGAGTTCTATAATCTTGGATGGCAACTGCTCTATCGCAGAAGAAATGGCAACCTACTTCAGGAAAAAAACTGCCTCGTCAGTCATGTATCGAAAGATACATGATCGCCTATACGTGTATCACGAATGGAACATAACTGACTGACTGACTTTCCTGTCGAATCCATTACATTCACTTACTTGGTAATACCCTTGGGAAAGGTATAAAACCCCTTCTCCCTCCAGCTATGGGTGAATAGCAGGACAGACCGGGTTCTATAATCTTGGATGGCAACTGGTCTATTGCAGTAAGAAATGGCAACCTACTGCAGGAGAAATCTGCCTCGGCAATCATGTATCGAAAGATACATGATCGCGTATACGTGTATCACGCATGGCACAGAACTGACCGACAGAGTGCAGGATTAAAAGCTGAAATTGAAGATTCAAATTTTGTAAATAATATCTAAAAACAATTGACATCAGGTTGTACGGTGTTAGCATCCACCGTTCATAAAACTCGGCGTGATATAGTGGACCCACCATCAGCACTGGAGAATATGCAACTTTGTCGGGAAGGAAATTGCAAGTAGTTGGTATGAACATCACCCAGACGCGGTGCCAGAGATAGGGCCTGTAACAATTAGCACAGAGAAAATAATCAAATCTAATCGACCAGACACCGTCATGAAAGACCACAAAAACAAAAGGTGCTTATCGACATGGCAGTTACTGCAGATTGTAATGTATCTTTGAAGATTTTCAAAACACTGTCAAAATACAAGGATCTTGAAGTAGAAATCTAAAAGACTTGACACATGAGGACATCAATAATTCCAGTTGTAGTTGGAGCCCTCAGATTGACTGGAAAAGGTTCCAATCGACTCATTGAAGAATTCCTTGGTAGCCCATGCCTTAAATAAATCCCAAAAAGTGTACTCACAAGTACAGCGCCCAGATTAACAAGAATTTATTTTTAAGTAAAATGTGTGTAATCTTAGTTTATGTTTTTTTTTTACAAAAATCATCTGCGGGAAATATCATGTAGCAATTTCTAACCTTAGGTCTCTTGTTGGGACCCGAAAGGAAATGTGTATACAATAAAAATCAAATGAAATAATAATAATAATAATAATAATAATAATAATAATTCTGTTTGTTCCTCCATTAGGAAAAATAAGTTCTTTAGTCCGTACGTAACATCCTGCCTCAGGTACATAATTGACCATTTCGTTTTGAATGTGAGGTAAAACAAACAAAAAGAAGCTATATATGAGATGCTATTTAGTTTTAACGAGAGGAAGCAAGCATAAATGATAATAAATAAATAAATAAATAAATAAATAAATAAAAACAAAGAAAAAAAGAAATAAAATAAAAGAATGAGTTCAGGGGAAACTAGAGAAGGTGATAAGGATCTTAAGGTTTGCTCCATTGAAGTGGAAGACAATTTCAATTTTGAATCTGTTCATTTGTATCCTCTTACTTCTTTAAATAATGACCTACAATTAAACCTATGTTTATTATTGAAATATATGGTTAAAGCTTTAATGTTTAAATAGGAATTAGGTCAGTTTCCACGAGCATTTTATAGCTGTGGAACTCGCAAATTGCTTATCCGATCATTAAATTAAGAATGATGATTCTTCAAAAAATCACAATACACAAACCGTGAAATTTCCACAGGTACTGCTAATACTACTACTACTACTAATACTACTACTAATAATAATGATAATAATAATACAAAATAAACCCAGTTGCTGAAATAGCACACTAATGGAAACAGAGAATTGGAATAGTGTTGTAGCATACCTACGGACGATAATGGGTATGTCCCCACATTAAATTCGGCCTCGTGCCACATCTGACCACGTGGGGCGGTTGGTAAATATCCTGCAGTTGGGGATTCGTCTCTAGATGTGCTGTTCTAACTCTCTGCCTCCGGGCAGAGAGGATTCCCAGATTAAGCTATGTCGTAGGGCAGAGTCTCGTCTCGGGGAATAGCTACCCAATCCCGTTTTATACGGGGTCTACGGGGAAGTTTTGGCCGAGACTACGGGCTAGGATATCCCACATTAAATTCGGCCTTTTGTCACATCTGATCGCGTGGGGCGGTTGGTAGATACCTGCAGTTGGTGATTCATTGTGGAATTCACTTGACTCACTTCTAGCAGTTGACAACTACTTCTACGCACCGCTGGAGAATCATATATGTGTTGTTCTTGTCCTAAGTTTTGTAGCTCACTAGCAGCATGGCCCGGCGTTGTCCGTGCTTGATTAAAAAATCGTATGACTCATACAGCAATCGCTATCACTTGACTTAAAATATTTTTGCCCTTCCTTGCCTTTAAAGGAGTGCCCTTTGCCGATCTGATGTGGCTACATGACTTACTCACACTGCGAATTTTTTCTAATCTCTATACTAAACATTAAATCTGTTACGAAAAAAGAACTGAACAAAATGAACACAAAACGATCAGCTTTAAAAAAGGACTCGTAACTGGAAAAACCGAATGAAAAAAGAATGTTAACAACAAATACTTTTTCACACCCAACCCCAGTTCTGCGGAATCAGAATCAACGTTGAGTTTAAGCAAGCGAATGAGCCAATTGGAGTAAAGTGCCATGCAGATTTAAATTTTTCCCACTTGTGACGAATGCAGCTATCGATTTTCTTTGCATGCTAGCATGCTAGTTAACATTCGTGTCAGTCAGCTGTTGGCTCTCACGCTGGCCAATACAATCTTCCTGCCTATTCGTGGCCACCAGCTATAGGCTCTCACTCTGGCTAGTAGAAAATTTTCACAAACTACATGAAAACTGCCGTAGAAGCATGAAAAAATCGATTATTTCCACTATTGATGGGAGTTGGGAAATGCAAAGGCAGTCTTGGCCTTTATACTAACTTGGAGCATGTGCATGTAAATTTTGGTGCAAATCCGTCGAAAATTGCGACCGTGCATTCGTTACACACACACACGCACACACACACACACACATAGATAGAGATTAACAACGTTCATTTGATTATTCTTATTCAGTAACCTTCCCTGGTTTACAACAAATAGAAAAGCGAGCAATGTATCTACTTCTGTCTATATCACTGAGATGAGGTATTATGATGATGAATGTATCTATGTTATGTGTACAAAGCTTAGTGGTCACTATATTAGGTATACTCTCCTTTTTGGGGTTGGAACCCATTTGGCATATAGAACCGTTCCGGTTCTTTATGACATGTAATCGACGATATTCTCGAAGCGATCTTTTAACATGTTGGTCGATGCCATCTGTTTAAATTGGTTGGTTGCAAATTCAGGATTTCAAGTCTCCGTTTTCCATCATATGCCAAAAGTTCTCTATGAGATTGAATTCCGGGGAAAATGGAGGCCACTTTAACACGGAAAGTACAATAATGTGTTCTATGAACCAGTCTACCAAGAGGTTTTGATTTGTGACCCGGTGCGTTCTCTTAAGAGAACCGGCGCAACGTTGTCATAAAGTGAGGCGTGTGTTCAGACACAATACCTATAGGTAGGCGACAGGATTTAAGCGATATTTTACTGGTAACAAGAGTCGCAATGTACCTAAAGACAATACTGCGCATAGTATTAGATTATCACCACCCTTAACCGTTAATATAAGGCGGGATTAAGTCATACTACACTGATGATCTGGTGGGTCGTCTACATGAATTTAGATTGGCAAGTATGTCTCACCGTTTTAACGCTGAACTAGCTAGATGCAACCGGCACTGTCAGATTCTTTTCTCACACTTGCCATATGTGGAACTCCCTTGCAATTTCTTGCTCTCCAATCTTAAAAAAATGCCAATGCAACGTCAACTGCCATCTTCTGACTTCTTCAACCGTCTTCTTATTTTTGTCCTTTCTGTCACTTTCATGTAACCACTTGCTTCCTAGTGGCTTTATCCCCTTGCTTGGTGTGAAACTACAAAACATCATCCTAATGTCTCCGTAGATATAAAGATTAAGCAGCTTAGTCAAGTCTTTCTATGATCCACTATTTTTTGTATAAGGCCCGTGAGCCACTCGAGATAGAGGGTTACAGAGTAAGTGGCACCACAACAAGCAAGATGATAATGCCATCAAGACGCCAGGGGGCCACCATAAGTGAAAGAGAACTAAAAGATTTTAGCGGGAACCCGAAACCCCGTCCTAAAAAGGAAACAAGGGATAAAGCTCAACTTCTGTTCAAAATACCTGGGAGGAGTGTGAACTGAACGATAGGCAAATCTATCTACTCCTATTGAAGAAAATAAAAATGTAAATAAACAGTGAATAAAATTTAGATGTAAAAAGTTAAAGTAACCTATAGAAAGAACCGGAAATCCACTCCTAAACAGGAAACAAGAGATTAACCTCTACTCCTCTTCAAAATACCAAACCTCAAGTTTTTGAACTTATATAACAGGATTGGCACTCGGGGTGGTCTTCTGTTGCAGTAGCTCATAAGCTTCAAGGTTAGACGTGTAGTACATTCACAGTTGCTCTTCTGTATATCTTCGTTTTAGAGAGTGATAATTTGATTGACTTTAGCCTTCCTATCATCCAGTCTGCGTATTCTCTTATTAAACACATTAAACAACAAGGGATTTCCGTCCACAGGATTGGCTCTCAATGGATTTTTTCCTTCTGAACATTCTATGTAAACAGTAGAAATGGTTGAACGTAAATTTCCTAGTAGATCAGCAAATTTTGAAATACCCAAACCAATGAGCTGGGCGCGTTCCATGTTATTAAAATCCCTTTTCTTTCATGGGAAAGGCATCAAATGAAATTTAGCGTGACCATGCAAAATTTAATTGACTATATAAATTAAATTGCTGTAACGTTACTGAATGATTAGAAATTTGCGAAAAAAGAGCCTTTTTAAATGTTTGTTCATATACTTAAGTGGCCAGTCAGTGCATAGTCGGTGTGAACAAAACGACATCGCGTTTGATAAGTGAATTTTGAAAACAATGTATTTGTATATAGATTTATGCCGCTAAATACGTGACATTTTGATCCACTAATTTTCGCCATCTTTGATTTGATTTAATTTCATTTGTTTTGTTTTACGGTATATCAACCTCAATGGGTTGTTATTTAATGCCGACAAGATTTTTATTGTTGGTAATATTTTTTATCTATCTATCTATCTATCTATCTATCTATCTATCTATCTATCTATCTATCTCAGTATATATTGGTGTGGTTTGTTTTACGGTATATCAACCTCAATGGGTTATTTAATGCCGAGAAAATTTTTATTGCTGCTAACATTTTTTATCTATCTATCTATCTATCTATCTATCTCAGTATATATTGGTTTATTTTACGGTATATCAACCTCAATGGGTTATTTAATGCCGACAAGAATTTTATTGTTGGTATTATTTTTTCTCCAAAAATGTATTGCTGGTAATGTTTTTTCCAAAAATGTATTACTGGTAATATTTTTTCTTAAAAAATGTATTGCTGGAAATATTTTTTTCAAAAAGGTATTAATGGTAATATTTTCTTCTCAAAAATGTATTACAGGTAATATTTTTTTCAAAAATGTATTACTAGTAATATTTTTTTTCCAAAAATGTATTACAGGTAATATTTTTTTTCCAAAATGTATTGCAGGTAATATTTTTCCCAAAAAGTATTGCTGGTAATAATGTTTGCTGGCAATAATTTTAATCAAAAAGTATTGCTGGTATTACAATCTATTTTTACACTTTCATAATGTTTTGACCCCAGTTTGGTGGTTGACTATTTGCCCATAGCAGGGATCCTAACAGGTGCTACCACCCGGGTCAGGGTGGACCTGGTAATACCAACAATTAAGAGGTGGTTCCACGCTCCTGAAAACCGTCCGATCAGAGGCCTAGATGTTGGATGTAGTTTATCGTCTTAACCATGACGGGGGTGTAGTTTATCGTTTTACCTGTGGACGTTTTCGCCACCTTTGATGTACTTTTATAATTACATTCTCCCAAAACCTGCCATTTTCCATGGTAGTGAACTGGCCTAAATAGGTTTTACATGCTCCCATAGAATTGACGTGCGTATTATGGTCACTGCCAATTATATGGAAGCCTGTAAAGCGCACTTAGACTACTTCATTAACATGAAAAATGCAATGTTTTGGGAGGATGGAACGGAGCAAGACAGGCTGGTCGCTCAGCAATCACCTACATTCACCAGCTATGTTATAACACAGATTGCCACCCTAGATCTTCCGACCTTGATGCAGGACCGTGATGGGTAGTATGACAGACTCATAAATATCCGAGCTAGCTCGACCAAATAAAATTAAAATAGAAGTGAAATCCTTTCAATTTTAGCGATCGGAATAATTGGTGCAAGGTGGGTGGAGTAGGGTATCATAGACTGGATGTACCAATTTCTTCTGACTGTGCAAAGGCCTGGCATTTGTCCGGATGGAAGAGGGCATCCTTCTGATTGACCAATTCCGAACGCTTTTAATCCAATGTTGCCATTAAATCGGTCCAATTGGAAACAGTACTTGTTCGAATTCAGCGTCTGATTTTGCGGAAAATCCTAATATACGATGCGCTTCGATTCTCACCAGATATACAGCATCACTTTCTTCGGGTGTAAACCAGATTTTCGTCTCCTCCAGAACACTTGGATTCACATTTTTGCAAACAATCTATTTACGGACATTTACCCGTCCTATGACAATAAACTACATCCACGAGCAAGGCCTCAGATCGGAAGGTTTTGAGGAATGTAGAGCCACATCTTAATTGCTGTTGTTTCAGGTCCATTTTGACCCGGAGTTGTGGCACCAATTTGAGTCTCAGATTTAGGCAAGTAGTTAAACCCGAAACTGGGATCAAAGCACCATGAAAGTTTTAAAAATATCGTAAAAATACCGGCAATACATTTTTATAGTACAGTTTCTGTAAGAAAAGCAATTACATTCTTTTTCAAAGAAGTTACTAATGATCACAAGAAAATTAAATTTCGGTATTAAATGACCCGTAAGTGGTTGATATGCCGCTACACCAACCAACAAACAAATAAACGGAGATTTCGAACTAAGACCCGTCATGCCACTTACACAAAGTCGAAACATCTTTATTTTACTTTCCATTCCATTCGGACAGTTTCTTCCCAAGAATCGCTACTTTGTGCAACCGACTCCTTAGAGGATGCTTCCATGATCATTCCGGGTGGTAACACCCGTTAGGGTCACAACTATGAGGGCAAAACACCATGAAAGTATAACAATACATTTTCATTGCAAAAACATTACCAACAATACATTTTTGAAAAAGAAATTAATATTTCCAAGAGACTTTAATTTCGACATTAAATGACACATAGGGAGTTGACATGTACAACAGTACTGATTAACAATTTTTGTAAGGTCAACATATGATTCTCTAAAATGACGAATACATTTTTATAGTAAAATGATGAATATATTTTTATCGTAAAATGACATTCTTATAGTAAAATGACTACACTTTTATAGTAAAAATGACAATTTTATAATAAATTATGATATTTTTATAGTAAAATGACGACATTTTATAGTAAAATGACATTTTTATAGCAAAATGACGACATTTTTATGGTAAAATGACGACATTTTTATAGAAAATGACGACATTTTTATAGTAAAATAACGACATTTTTATAGCAACATTACATTTTTATGGTAAAATCACGACATTCTTATTGTAAAATGACATTTTTATAGCAAAATGACGACATTTTTATAGTAAAATCACATTATCATAATAAAATCACGATATTTTTATAGAAAATGGCGACATTTTTATGGTAAAATGACATTTTTATAGTAAAATGACGAATATATTTTTTATAATAAAATAATTTAAATTTTTGAATTTAAAAAACAAAATAAATTTTACTGATTTGATATTATTAGTTTATGATTATTTAATCATGGAATATTATTCGGATGAATTATAAAGTTTGAATTTTCTTATTTAGATTTCGCCATTAAATATCCTCTAGCCGATGATATGCCGCTAAAAAAAAACAGTCATTTTTCTCTTCTACTTAGTTTCTAAGAGAAATTAAACTGATTTCAAAAACATTTACTAAAAAATAACCATTATAGTAGTCTTACTATTTAAAATAAAAGTTTTTGACAGTTTAAATACAAGTCTTTATTTAGGAAAAAAAAATTCCGACATTAAATGAGCCACTGGATTGATATGTCGTAAAACAATCCGGTGATCATTAAAATATTAACCTCTTCCTGTCTTGGGTCAATTGTCATCATATCGTCAGTAACTGCACTTCCTTTTTCCTCTTACGTTCATGCAACAATCTCATTCAGTAAGCCTCTACCTTGAGTGGCTCTGGGGCCTTGAATTGCTCGAACATTTTGCTAAAGGAAAAGTTAGCAGCCGTTTTTACCCTCACAGTTACCCCGTTTCAATTATCTCGCGTACACGGCTACAATTTATCTACAACAATTTAGACAAGGGTTGAAAGGTCACGTTTATCTAGTTTCATGTCTGTCATCAATCATTCCCTGACCCACGCTATTTTAACTGAAACAGGAAACACAACTCCGCACCCTAATACTAAGCAATTGTATTCCATTTATTTAAAAGACTCCTTCATCAATCTTGAAATCAACCTAAAACCCATCCTGTTAACTAAAAGGCTTTTGAAATCATACGTGGGCAGATCAATAGCTCAGTAGCATAATACAAAGTTGTCAGCCTAAATATCAATCTGGAAAGTTCAGTATTCAAGGCCCGATTAATATTATTAATATTATGTACCGAATTAAGTGCGTTGACAAGGAAGTAGATTGAGTTAAAAAAAAGCGTTTGTTGGGTAAGTAAAATTCTCTTTAATCACATGTAGAAACACCTATGCATATGTTAAATTATAGTGATGAGCACTTGAATATTTTTCTAGTAAATTTCAGCAAATAAAAGGCTCAAGAGTCACTCACGGTAGAGGATTAATGAATAAGGTGAATAAAGAGGAGATAGAAAGAAATTAATATTATTAGGACAAGGAAGACAGAAAATGAGTGACCCTTTAATCGAAGAGATTAAAATTATAATGTTCAGGGAAACATCCTCGTGGGAGTTTGTCCCACAGAGTACCTGTGAAAAAAATAGCATTTTCTTAGAAATTGAACACGCAGGAAATATGGGTGATTCGTGTCCGTGGACGTAGTATGGAGAGTTCTTCCTGTGAGCTGGTGGAACAAAAGAGTGGACTTCATCAGAACAGTTGCCATAGAAATAGCGAAAGAGTAGCGATAACCATGCAAAATTGAATCTGTGGGGAAAGGGCTGTAAAATTAAATAGAATTCACCTCTCACAAGATCACGTAAACAATCTGAACACTATCAAGGCTGGAAAGCGCGCATTGTGTAGCTCATTGTTATGGTGGCCTATCTACATTGGAATGAACTTTTCCTCCTTCATAAATACTAACCTGCGAGACTTCCTAAGCATACAGTCGGAACGCAGTGTAACCTGACAGTTCGGATGGACACTACTATCTGCTGAGTAATAAAACTCTTATTTTGTATATATATTCTGTTATTTCAATCCACTTGGTTAACCTACTTTCTTCTTTCCGTGTCTTCCTTTCTAGCCCCTAACAGGCTACAACACTCATGCCCAGGTATGGCAGCAATACTGCATTTTTGGTCTAATCTGACTCCTGTAAATATAAAGCATTGTAACAGGAGTCAGCTACTTTCTGAAGTGGTTCAAAGAGTCAACTATTTATCGGGAATCCTTAGTGTTGGATCGTATATGGGCTTTCCTCTTGAGATCTGGGGTGAGCATTTGCCATGGAAGTAGCTTTAGAGTAGCGACTTTGAATTGTAAGAAAAAATTTCAAGGAAAATTAATTGTGCAGCATTAGCATTTACGAATAACTATTTTATAAAGCCTAATAACGTGTAGGAAAATTATCTTTGCCCATCTCTAAAAAGCTTTATTATTATTATTATTATTATTATTATTATTATTATTATTATTATTATTATTATTATATTTGATATCCTCGCCATATTATTATTATTATTATTATTATTATATTTGATATCCTCGCCATATTATTATCATTATTATTATTATTATTATTATTATTATCATTATTATTATTATTATATTTGATATCTTTGCCATATTATTATTATTATTATTATTATTATATTTGACATCCTCGCCATATTATCATTATTATTATTATTATCATTATTATTATTATTATTATTATTATTATTATTATTATTATTATTATCATTATTATTATTATTATATTTGATATCTTTGCCATATTATTATTATTATTATTATTATTATTATTATTATTATTATTATTATTATTATTATATTTGATATCCTCGCCATATTATTATTATTATTATTATTATTATTATTATTATATTTGATATCTTTGCCATATTATTATTATTATTATTATTATTATTATTATTATTATTATATTTGATACCCTCTCCATCTCTTAGATCTTTCAGCCGGGTGATGATGGCCCTATATTAGCTTTTACTCACAGATTAGAGACATAACACCTTTCTTGTTTCTAGTTGTACTGCAACGTCCGCACGTCTAATAATGCCAGTTATTCCCAAGGCGTTCTGTGAAGCAGCAGGATTCTTGCAAATGAGAGAATTGATCTATTTCTCTGATTTCTCCTGCCAGGTCATGGTATCTCTTCACCCTTCACTTGCTTCACTTTCTTATGCCAAGGTACCGTAACTTCTATCAGGATCCATTCATAACTGTTCTTGTGCACAAGTGTGGCATCAAGGCAGTTATGAATGAAATTTGCACGGTGATTATTTCAAACTTCCATTGAGCTTCGCTTTTTGTGATCGGTGTGTATATGTTTCCTTGTCTATCCACCGCCATTTTCGTTGAACATTACAACTGGTTTCCCCAAACGAGAGTAAACAGCAAGGAAGTCTTGAAAGAAAGAATACCTAATATCAGCATCAAGAAAAGACAGTTGAAATTCCTTTGATACATCATCAGAAAAGAAGGCTTAGAAAACATAACACTCACAGGATATATTGAGGGCAAGAGAGACAAGTGAAGACAGCGAGGTATTTACCTAACGAGCTTGTGTGAATAAATGGTAAAACTGGGGGTGGTGGAGGTCTTAGCGAGGAAAGAAAAATAATCAGGGTAACAAGAGTTAGGAAGTCGTGGAGAGACATGTTCGCCTATGTACTGAAGGGATGCGGCACATCGAAGAAGAAGAAGGAAAAATGGTACATATTATTCTTTAATAAGTTATTTTTTAGGTAACCGTTGATATCACATGTGGGATTTTACAAGCAAATTTCCCAACCGAGAAACACGTAAGCTTGAAGAAGAAGGATCAACCCAAATAACAGGAGACAATTAAATTTTGTAGGGATTGGATTTCGAAGAAAACGCCGGAGAGTTCTTATCAACGAGATTTGCTGTTTATTAAGAATGACAGCAAATTATTTTCTCGTCTTCGTTTTGGGAACGGAAGCACAAATTAGTTAATTAGTTCCATGGGGCTCTCTCCCATTGCACCAAAATGCTTGGTCAGGGCCAATCCTTGATACCTGAAACCTATCAAAAGGGAAGTGCCATCGGAACTATACAATTTTTGTTACCAATCCTATGTTTAAGTTAATTTTCAATTTAATTTTTAGTTTATTCTGTTCGACTGGGCGCGAGAATAAATATTATTACGGTCGAATTTTAGCCCCAACTGCATTTGAATTCAGTAAATGCAAGAGTTCGATGTTTCTTATTGATTACCAAAGGCATTATAAGTACTTCAAAACACTTTTGATTATAAAGAAATATAGTATCAGCGGTCATGATTTGAAGCAAGTGTTACTGAAAAGATGCTATTAAATGAATAAATTAATACTTTGTATTAAATGTATAAATTATTACGTTGGAAACAGTGTCAAGTCTCGTTTTTGTCTTGGTTACTTTGAGGTTAGTTTTTCTTAAGTATTTACCGTTATTGATTGATTGGTTATTTCGTTTTCTACGGTTTATCAACCCATTGCCGCTTATTTAAAGCCAGAAAATATTTTTAGATTATAAGAAGTTTTTAATGGTTTTAGCGATACAATTCTTACTAATTAACCCATAGTTGGGGGAAGAAAGGTGAATTCATACCTTTCCCAGAGGTATTTGCGCGTAAGTGAATATAACGAACCTAACAGGAATTGGAACTCTATTACTCCGATTAACTATTCCGAGCCATTATCTATTACACCACCCGCACATCCAAACTTACATCAAATGGTTGTCACAAGCGGTCACCCATCTATGTACTGACCAGCATCGACGTTGCTTAACTTGATCGTATGTGAACCGTTGTTTCAAAAGGATGTGATTGAAGCCAAGAATTGCGGCAAAATAAATCTTATTATTTACATTTTCATGTTATTCGTTCTTTGCTATTGATTAATTTTTGTTCCGATTTTAGCCTTTTAAAATGAGTTTAGACCTGATGCCTGTACTTTACGTTGAATAAATTCAAAATGGTCTTCTCAGAAGCGAAAATTTCAATAGATTATTTTGTTCTGTCTATGGAAATAATGCTTTAAGTGTACAGACATGCCAGCGATGCTTTGGCCAGATTAGAATCTTTCTTTTCATCTGGATGACCAAGTTCTTCCAATATTGAATTTCTGGAATCCGTAGTCTGCGAAAAATGCTACGCAAAACGCACGAGAATGAACATGACAGTTCCATCCATACATAAAACCTCTATCCTGGAACACCTTCATGAGCGAGCAGAAGAGTCTAATATTGGTCCAATGGGTTCCTTTGTATTGTAACTGCATCTCAGATTTATCAAAGAGTTGTCTTCTGCTCTTCATTAAAAACTAGATTTGATACCAAATCTTTTTCTTAACATTTCACCCCAACTGGCATCTAGTCTACAATGGCTTTCCCACAGACGTGCCGTCGCATCCTTCTGTCTCTTCTACAAGTATTTTCACGACAACTGTTCCGACGAGCTACTTTCACTGGTTCCCGGACTACATGAATTTAAGCGAGCTACCAGTCTGGCATCTGTCAAAGCAGTTAAATCTAACCGTCTCTTCTTCTCAAACAGCTTCTTCTCTCGCACTTCCCGTTTGTGGAACTCCCGTCCCCTTACTTGCTTCCCCGATCGATGACTATAATCTTCAAATATTCAAGTGTAATGTCAATCGACATGTGACACCCTTAACTTGTCCACCGCCCTTCTCTGTATCCTTTCCTCAAACACGCCTCCTTACTCTTGTTCTCAATCCTCTGTAACCCCTTGCGTGATAGTGGCACTTACGCATTGCTTGGGGTGAATTGTCTTAAAAAACAAGGCAATAAAGCCACTAAGTCGCAATAGGTTACTGAATGTTAGAGAATATGACAAAAAATATTAAGAAGAGAGGACAATAACAGAGAGAACAGGAATTATGAAGACAAAAAAAAGACAGACATTAAATTTAAAGTTTTTAACATCAAAGATAAGTGGGAAGCCAGAAGTCTGGAAGAGAGTACCACAAGCAAGAAGTGCGATAGAAGAAACTGTTAGCATAAAATAATGAAACATTGCCGCCACTCTAGAACTAGTACTTGAATTCTTAACGTCTAGGTACCATAGATGAATGTTGATTCGAGCAATTACCATGAAAATGTTGACCATGTTCACCGTAGTCTTTGAATATAGATTCCAGTGCAGTACGTAATGTGTTCAATGTAACAATACCAATATCTAGTAGCAGCTGTTATAAGTATATTAAGTAATTCTTAAGGTCTTCCATATCAGAGGTTGGCAGTGAAGAGATTCGGAGAAAGTAACAGTTGTTTAGTAATTCTTCAGGTCTTCAATATCAGAGGTTGGCAGTGAATATTCGGAGAAAGAAAAAAACATGGCTGCCTTTATACTCGCCGAATTGAATATTTTAAGCTTTCTGATTGGTTAACTCTTCTCTTGGTCAACTATAAAATGAGTCAGCTGGTTTTGGTTTGCTCACTAGTACATAAAGCTACCCAAAAACTCTAACAGAAAATATTTATAGAAAAGGCAGAGGAAAGCTAAGGTACGGCGGTTGAAAAGTGACTGTTGTCGAGATACCATGGCAAGACCAATAACATTGCAGATTCTTCTTTGGATTTTATATTCTGGGTTTAATAGCCACTAGTGATTAAAAGTGAGTTCTCTTGAATCCTATCTAATGAAAATAACAATGCTTACCGCCCGCTGCCAGCGAAGAATCTTTCACTAAAGCAGCACTCTGTGTTTGGCAGAATATGAAGACTGTCGTCTATCCTGAGGTGCTAAACCAAAAAGAAGCATGTAATGTGGGGAAATATCGCCGCCATATTGCAAGCATTGTACACACATTTGGAGAAAAGGACTAATTATTGGTTAATTGTAAAAACGTCTTTTCTTATATGATGATGCAATACGGCGTGATGCCCGATTTTGCGTCAATAATAAAAAATTCTGGTGGTCCGCTGTCGGACAGCCAGCGTGTTCCTCTCGGCAATGTTACCATGGGCGGACTGCTAGAGGCCCGCCGGTGGCTGTCACAAGAGGACCGCTGGCGTTGCCATCGGACGCCACTAGCGGCTTGCGGGTAGTGTCGTTATCTATTGTTTCTTTGATTCCTCTTCTTTTATTGTTCCCGTTCCTTAATAATGTTTGTCTGTTTCTTATTATTTCACATTTAGTGTCGAGCATGACCTTTTTAGAGACCTTGATTTCTTTTGTGGACAAGGTTGATAAAATATCACAGCCGTAGAGTTTTTTGTTAACCCTGTAGACTCCCGTAGGAAATGAAGGCAGCGGCATCATCCCTTTTGTTTGCATACTAAGTAGGCGAACCTTCTAGATCAACACCTATTGGTTTGGGATTCAGGGTTGTTTTTCTCCTAAAATGGTTGACAACAATGCCACATCAATTTATAGTGCAATTGGTTAAATCTAACCGTATCCGCTTGCGTAACTGTTTTAGGCTTCTTGCTTTCCAGAAAACTTTGATTTTAAAAAATGTAAATGCAATGTCAATCGTTATCTACTGCCTTCTTTTTGTTCTCACTCCTTAATAATCTTTTTGTTTTTCTTATTTTTTCACACTCAGCAACTCATTGTGTCTTAGTGGCTTTATTGCCTTGGTTCGGGTGGAATGAACGTAGCACACGTCGACGTTTCATTATCTCCACACATGATTGTTAGTAAAATATTTCTTATGTTTGAAATTCTTACTAATTAAAACTATTAATTTTATATGGAATCGAGTCTTTGGTTATAGACCGACGCCACCCAGTCGAGCGCTATACGCGCTGAAGCCATATTACAAGACGCTCAATTGTCATGGGCGATAAATGGGAAAATGATGGAAAACTACTGTCTTCCAAAGACGTTCCTAATCAGGGAAGTAGGCTCTGGCTTATGGAGACGTGCGCTCTCACGAAATAATGAAAGGAACCTTTTGAAGTAGAACCTCGTCTCCTGTGGTGCTAACCACTATCAGTGAGAAATGTTACACCACTTTGTCACTCTGCCTATCTGACAAAATGACACAGAAGTGCAATATTTATCGGGCATCCTCAGTCACAATATGAAATCGCAAAAATAACTTATGGCAGCATCTTAAAGCTGAAGCAACGTTGATTTTCAACCCTCAACCTAGAATGATATCGTTGTAAAAGACCCAAGAAGAACACGAAACCTTTCATAAATGGTTGTTTATTCATCTCCGGACTCAGTTAATACAGGCATGAATCATGTGTGTGGCTTCGGGGGCTTTCTCAAACGAGGATCCTGTCTCAATAATGTGAACTTTCCCTTTTAGATGGGACGCTTATAGATCTTCCTATCACCCAACAAGTTTGCATATCATAAGCCATCTGGATCGACCACCTATTTGCATGTCAGAGGCAAACATTTAGATCCGGTGAGGCGCGAATCAACACCTGGTAGCGATGATAAAGATACATTCCAGGTTAACAATCTGAAGTCTACTCTGATGCACTGGTTTTACACTGAGTTCAAAGTTTGCTTTGTTATAATCTAGTTTGAGTTGAGTACATATACGGGTCACCACAGATCAATTCCTCGTGGAACAAAGGGTCCCTATTGTCATTAAATTCGATTCAGACCGTCAGGTATTTCTTGATGAGAGTCGCAAATTGCATATTTGCAGCCTATGTGGAAATTTTGTTACTCTTATGTAGGCCTCACAAAGCATTTGAGAGGCTGCAACAAATGTGTATACCCCAAATCTTCGTTCACAAAAAATAAGCAACAATAATAATTATAATTTTGAAGGAAGAGACATATTAGGTGTCTTGCCTGTCCTGGGCTGGGCTGATAATTAACTGCATGCGAACTCTGATAGAAACCAATTTTTGTTTCGAAGGATTGATATAAATCAGTATTTACTTTTTGTTCAATTTATTCGAGTGTTATTTCTTTCCTGTACGTCATCGCCCTGCTTGGACAAGCCCAACACGAAGATGCCTGCGATGATTGCATCTTGGCCTCCTTATGATCAAACGTAAATCACAACGTGGGATAAGGCAGGTCTGTGATCGAAGCGATCTTCATTGATCGGCCGCGGCGTTGTAAGTCTTGAACGGCCGGAGAGGGTGTTGTACCATTAAACCGCTTGAGAAGAGTGGATTACCCAATCTAAAAATATTAATAACTTGCCTCCATTTGCAAGGTTATGCATTGCTATTATCACTTGGCTGTGGTGCATGTGCCTGACATACCTTTATCAATTTGAGTGTCATGATAGTTATATTGGGCTTCGTATATTTTTACTACAGTGTCACTCTTGGCGTCATGCTCACTAACTCACTCGTTTTACGGCCGTATCAGGTTAAAACATCGGTTCTTCTGCCACCACCAAAGCTAAGCAAAATGGAGCCTGGTTAGTATATAGATAGGTGACTACTTGGGGATACCAGGTGTTGTAAACTTGGATGTGCAGGTGGTGTAATGTATAACAGCTTGTCGGCTCCGTTATATTCACTTACGCACAAAAACCATCAGGAAAGATATGAATACACCCCTTCTCCCCAGCTATGGGTTAAGTAGTAGGACTCGTATCAGTAAATCATTATTATCTTAAAAGAATTCTCCGAATCTAAATATAATATATAAATATTTTGTGACTTTAAATAACCTATAAAAGGTTTGTAAGCTGTAAAGAAATCTCACTCACACGCACATTCACTCACTCATAAAGGTCCATCAGTAATAATAATATACTTACTTTGCAATCAGTTAGAAAGCACTAATTCATGCTGCGGCCGCCCGTACATTTACTGTCTTCATAGAGAAGGCCCCGAAATCGCGCACGGGTTTACAATGAAACCGGCTATCTCTTATCTGCAATATCTTTTTGCAAATGAAAGTAGAATTGAGAAGAGATAAGAGGAAAGAAGATGCAACGGGTTATATTGGAAGAAAAGCAGATTTAATGTCAAGACGGTCAGTAATTCTATATAAGAAGGCGTGTGCCAAACTGTTGATATATGGTGTCTGCATTAACATACTTGAACGCCAACCCATAAAGAAGGCGGTGATACTCCAAATGGAAGATGGCGATGAAAGTCAAACGAGATAGGCACGGAAAAAGTTCGCTAAAAAGTTGGCGAATGTCAGAGATTCACTCATAAATAAATGAGAAAACGCGAGCGTACACTAAAATGAGTAGATATGCTTTAAACGGTATATGTAGGCAACAATCATTCGGTTGAACATGGTTTTTATTAAACAGAACAGACAGGGAACATGTGTTAAATATTTTTTCGTGATTTTCGTGATTTTCTTCAGGTTTGGTTTCTATCATTTGATGTCGAGTCGAAAATTTTGAAGGAACTTGCTGAAAATGTGTGTAATGTGTCTAGCATTTTCTAATATCGTTGGTAGTCTTCAAGGAAAGAATATCGGAATTAAGAGACAGCCAGTGGATAGTTAATGTTTTTAAAAGTCAGCAATTTAGAATGAAACTTGGTTCAAAGCGTTTGGTGGAGAAATATCTTTTAGCATCAGTGAACTTATTGTTCGAAGGCAATTTAACACGTGACAATTGAAACAAATTTTATTGAAGATGGTTTGGTGTATTTCGATATGAATGCCCTCCAATATTTGTAATCGTTTTTTGCAGTTGGAGGGTCAGTGTACTGTTGTCCTGTCGACCATAATCCTACACTAATTAGAAAGGGTGCCGTGAATTTGTTTTAAATATCAAAGTATGATAATATTGCTCAAAGAGATGACAGGTCAAATATCTGGAAAGAAAGATTATGGCATCGTCTCAGTCTCTCTCCCTTTCTATATATATATATATATATATATATATATATATATATATATATATATATATATGACGTCGAGCAGATATGAATGTATGAGAGAAAATCATGGAGAATTGTAGTTTCAAAACAGTAAAATCGACCTTGCTAACTGAACTCTCCTCTGTGGCTCAATCGGTAAAAGCACGCCGGACTATATGACGGTTGCGTATAGGATACAGCTTCGATCCCTCTCGGAGGATGCATATTTTCTATGAAAATTTCTCAGACACTTAGGCCGGTAAATGTTGTTAATACTGTTTATTATAAACAGAGCATTTACTTAAATATTTGTATGTATAAAAATGAACGAAAAAACACAAAAATGTATTATATATATATATATACATATGAACGCTGATGTCAGAGTAAACGGGCATATATTTTTTCATTGCTCAAAGAAAGTGATGTCTTATTTTAAAGGAAAGTGTTTTAAATTAATCATCCATTATTCTTAATTTTTCTTTGTTTATTATTTGTTATATTATTATGCATTCATACAGTATTTAATATTCACATTGTATAATCATTTTTGCATATTTCTTTAACTTTAAGTCGTGGCATACAATGATTTTTTTAATTAGTGTTGTGTAAGTGTAATTTACTAAGAATATCTCACTAAGCGTTATAAGACCATTCAATGCTTTGTATTTATTAAATTAACTATATAGTGGCATGAATAATTCTTGTCTATTTATATTTAAACCTAAAATGTTTCTATTTTATTTTGTTTTCTTTACGAAATTCCAAATTGGATGAAATTAGAATTGTAAAGTTTATTTTGTTTCTCTTCGACTATTGGTTCATTATCAGCGATTTCTTTCTTTATTATTATTTATATTCAAAGATTCTTTTAATAACATTTGGTATAAATTTTATTCCTTTACACATTATTTATTGTAAATTAACGTACCTTCAATTTTATTGGAAAAGAGTTCCCAGTTATAACATTATTTTGTTTCCTTTTTACTACAAGACAGTTTGTTTTATTATTTACCTTTCAAATATTTTTGAACAACAACAGCAACAATAATAATAATAATAATAATAAATCTTTCTCTTATACTTTATAATAATTTCATACTTTAGCATATATAGCAATATACTGGCACATTGATAACGATCTGTTTACTCCGACATCCAGTTTAAAATATATATGTTTTATGTGTGTAAGGGGAAGTGGGTAGAAGTAGCACCTTTGCTGCCCGTTTACCTCATCATTAAGGCAGACGGGAAACACTGGTCTTCATTGGAATATGTGAGCGAGCGGCGCTATATTGAGTCTGATTTGCTACCTCTTCGAGACCCGTTGGAACAGTTGGTATGACGTTTGCTTGATAACCTAACTGTCAGGGTTTCAATTCTCGGTAGTAGATGCGCACTGCTGATGAGTCCCAAATATAGGACGAAACGGCCGTCCAGTACTTTCTGTATTCTGTTGAGGTTTCAGACTCAATGAATTACTTACTTAATTATATATATATATATATATATATATATATATATATATATATATATGTGATGAGGAGGGAGGTTAGAATGACTGCAGGACAAAAGCAACACCTTAGATAGGCCAACAGCCATCTAGCTATCTGTGCGCGAGTCCATAGAAATATTTTGGCTGGTATCCACTGGGGGTGGGGCCTCTAAAGCCTTTTTTGCAACCTCCTAGGAGAAGGAAACTAAATACACACACACACACAATATATATATATATATATATATATATATATATATATATATATATATATATATATATATATATATATATATATATATATAAGCATTTCAAGGGAAACGTGCTACTAGCACGCAAGGCGTTTCAAAGAGTGAGAGCAAGAGTAAAGAGGGCTCTTTGAGGAAAGGATATAGAGAAGGACGGGGGTCAGGATCAAGGCATCAGAAGATGTCGATTGACATTGCATTTGATATTTGAAGATTATAGCTATCATGGAAGCAAACAGGAGGAAGGGATTTCCATTTTCGGGACGTGCGAGACAAGCTGTTGGTGTAGAAGAGGCGGTTACATTTAACCGTCTGGACAGTCAAAGGGTGGGACCGAGATGCCAACCTAGTAGCACGCTTAAATTCATGCAGTTGGGGTACCAGTGATAGTAGCTTGTCAGTGCAGTTGCCATGAAAATATTTGTAGAAATGACAGAGGGAAGCTACGTCACGTCTATGAGAAATATTTGGATTTTGTCGAGGACCTCGAGATGAACAGTGGGTACACCAGACCAAATATGGCAGCAGTATTCAATGCAAGGAGGAATTTGTAGATTTGAATCATAGACGAGAAAAAACTTCTACAAAGCGTTGCTAAAATATTTGTAAGATTGTACAGTTCCAGAAAGTACTTGGTTCCTTCTGTTATGCTTTATATTTACAAGAGTCGGATTAGACCAAGAATGGAATATTGCTACCATAACTTGGCATGAGCTTCAAAATCCGCACTTTCCAGGTTTGATAAATTTCAAATCGATTCATGTGACTTTTTAGGGTGTGCTTTATTTTTCTCTTTACAGCCTCTTTTCCACGGATGCAATTTTGCTACTTTCGCTATTTCTATGGCAACGGTTCAGATGATCTCCTCTTTTTTATTCCACCAGATCACATCAAGAACTCTCCATACTACACCCACTGGTACGAATCACCCACATCTCCTTCGTGTTTCCATTTGTAAGAAGAAGGAAGTATTGATGTCATATCTGGGCTGGATCTGTACAATCCTCATTTTCCAGCGAGTTCAAAACCATGCATAGGTGATATCTTAATTTCGACCCTGCTGTGTCTTAACACAGACGCAGCGTCGCATGTCTGTTGCTATTTTCATGGAAAATTGTCCAAGCGCCATTCGTTAATCCCACCACTTCGGGCCTGTACAACTAAGACTCGTTATGCGACGTCCACGTAATCGATTCACACTCATTTCCCCCGTATTCCGATTCTAAAGTGGAAGTTCTCAGATAGCTTTTCCGCCAGCCTGGATGCTTCCTCCAACACTACAATCTTAACCTCTACAAGTCTCCGCCCACTTATCTGTCTCCTATATCCTTATGTTTGTGTGGTCAGAAAGTTCGCTTTCTGACCACGAGAACCGGGCTCAGGTCAGAAAGTGACTTCTTGATATTATCGCTCTGTAGGAGGCGATCCCGGCGTGCGGATCCCTTAGAAAGTGCCTGAAAAACATACCACGAGTTCAGCGAAGCCTTGGAGTGAAATTGGGTAGATGGAGCCCTTGGGAGCCATTGATTGTTGTGCTAGCACGAAGTCACAGGTGGTCATCGTGACCGATAGTTTGAACGTGCTGGCCTTGCTCAGACTGTTGATCACGCGAGATAACGCACACTCTGCCAGAAACTGGACCAAACATGCGAGCAACGACGATGTTTTATAGAAAATGAAAGTAAAAAGGACATTTATATTTAAAATCGAGAAGAGACAGCTGACATTTCTAAGACGCATTATGAGAAAAGAATCCTTGGAAAATTTGATACTGACAGGACAGTTTTGGCAGAGGAAACTAACGCATAACCTACCTAGTGAGCTTGAGTAAATGGATGGCAGAGAAAGGCCGAGGACAGATAAAGGAAATACTAAATTTATTAAGTGATATGAAGAACAGGAAATTGCGAGTGCCTGAAGGGACGCGGCATATACAAGAGGAAGACATCCAGATATAACGGAACAAAATTACTCCCTTGTTTATCATGAATGCATGTATGAGTGCGTGTGCATGTAACGTATTTAAGAAAGGTGCTTCCTATCTCGCCCTACATCTATTTATGTGTGTGTGTGTGTGTGTGTGATATGGAGAAAAAGAAGGAGAAAGACATATGGGTAGATAGAAATCAAGTGAAAGTCACAAGGGGAGAGAAGGGGTGTGATGGAAAATAGATGTCCGTATGCCTGTCAGTTTATAATCTTTAATGTGGAGTTGGAAATCTTTTGTAAAGTAGGACATTTATTAATAATATTTTGATAAGACCATCTTCTGTTTATTTTTAGAGAAGATGGAAGCTAAAGGGACATTTATACTTGAAATCAGGAAGAGACAGCTGACATTTCTCGGGCACATAATGAGAAAAGAGGGCTCCGAAAATTTGATACGCACAGGATAGATTTAAGGCAAGAGTAAGAGAAGAAAATAAGGGATAACTTACTTAGTGAGCTTGAGTGAATGGATGGCGGAGTAAGGCTGAGGAGAGATGATGTTACGGGAGCCTACCCATAATGGTAATGGACTAGCCCGTACCCCATAAATACTGCGCCTCAAAAGGAAGCAGCAGAAGCGTGAGTGAGTGAGTGAGCGATTACTGTAAGACATTGGAATAGTGCTACTTCGAGACACCATAGTTCTCTCTAACCTAACCTCATTGTTATTACTAACACTTCTACTCTTCTGTACATATATTCTATTTGTAAAATACACCTGTGTTACCCCATACCTGTGTTCGTGGTATTCTTCATTGGATCTACCTTGAATCCATCACCGTGGTACAAGGACCTGGACCATAACAGATGAAAAACACGAAATTTATGAAGGGATACAAAGGACAGGAAATTGTAGAGAGCCATGATCGCTAACACCCCGAAGGGACACGTTATAGAAGAAGACATTCATGTAAATGACGGTTTATGCCTTCAAAATGTCCTCTTTCTGCAAAAAGCTATAGCTCAGTTCATCGAGAGACTGGGTTAAAACCTTCTCGGGCCAGATCGAACGTAAGAGGGACAGAGGAAAACAACTGATAACCTAGCTAGTGAGTTTGTTTAAATGGATGATAGAACAGGGTTTAGGAGAGATAAGAAATAGATAATATTTATTAAGAGCTACACATGACAGGAAATGTGAAGAGTCATATAGGAAAACTGAACATAGAAGAAAAAAACATCTGAAGAGTTCCACAGGTGAGAAGTGTGCGAAAAGAAACTACTAGTATAGAACTTTTCAACAGTAGAACGATGAGACTGTACTGCTGCAGCGATATCAGTGTAAGCCGATATGTTCTTAAATGAAAACATCTGTGCTGTCATAAAAACGTTAAGACATTTATTGTACTGATGATTATCAGCTAAGTGAAGTGAACTTTACAAGGAGCATGACAATCGATCCTGACAAAGAGGGTTACTAAATGAAGCCAGACATTGGTAAATTACATTTTTTAAAGACGGAATATAGAAGAAGACGGTGGCACAGAAGCAAAAAGAAAAACAAAAAGGAAACTTATATTTAACATCAGGAAAAGGCAACTGAAATTTCTAATGTACTTGATAACATAATTCATTGAGAGGTAAAACCATCTCTCGTATATATCTTATAATTGCAAAATGCATAATTTTCACTGTAGTTCATTTATTGTCCTGATGAGTAGCAGCTAAGTGAAGTGGACTTTACAAGGACCATGGAAGAAATGCCATAGAATTATTTATAGAAAAGTCAGAGGAAAGAATGACACGGCACATAGGAAAAGAAGAAGACTAGTCTAATACAGACGTTTGGCACAAAATGGCAGAAAAAGAAAAAAGGCAACAAAGGAAAAGAATTGGTCATCTGACACACGAGGAAATGAAGATTCCCGGGTAAGCGGAAAATTAGACGCTCTGTGAAATGGGCATAATTCCTAGCAAGGTGTGGCAAAGCGAACGATTTACAATTTCCTCGGCTTTTCGATGTAATTTATTCACGCGTGTTATCGCGTTGCTTCAGGCAAAATAGGATATTACGCAAGAAGCAGACGATTTGTTACCGCCTAAAGTCAGATTCATTTTAGATTCATGGCAGTCACTGTTATTTGTTATCGATTCTTTTCATAATTATCGCACTAAGGAAATGGAATGATCCGCCGCGGACAGCAATTCATTCCGGTGAAAAATACTGAAAATAACGAAATCAAAACTCCTGTAACACCTGAGGGTCGTAGGGGCAAAACCTGTACTGAAGCCATAATCGTGTGCCCTGGCAGGATAGCCAGTCGGAGACTGACTCTCTCTAGAATTCACAGTTTTCTTTCTCCTAGACTGGTTGTCAACCAAGGATAAATATGGACCACTCTGCGCTGCTATTTATCCATAGCTGTGGGGTTAGGGGTGTATAAAAAATGGACACATAACTTTCCGAAGGTTATTTGTGTGTAAGGGAATGTAACGAACTAGACTCGTATTTGAACTTGGCTCTCCAGTTTTGTATTCCGTGTCGCTATCCATTACACCTCTCTCTCTCTCTCTCTATCTATACCAGTCTCGTCATTATCTATCTATCTATCTATCTATCTATCAGTGATTATATGTCTGCGTGTGAAGACATATGGCATACTTACTACATATAAGTAATTCTATTTTTCTTAGGTATATGCTCACAAAAATAATTTAGTGTCTACTCGTATTTGACTATAGACTTATTTATTTTCAGCTACCTGCCTAAATATTCGAAAAATCTTATTAAACAAACATTTGCCACCTTCGGCAGGAATCGAAACTGCTTCCCTCAGGGTAGGTGGGGCAACCGTTAGACCGGCGCGCTTTACCGACACATAATCAGATAGACACGCACAAAAACACATATAATCTACACAGTGTGCAACATTTTTTATGTTTTAAAAACTATACATTAAAATATTACTTACTTTTTCCCCTCTTTAATATACTTGTCTATCCGACACCAGCATATTAGATTTGATTATAGTGGTGAAGGTTGTGTGCAGAACCATCCACACTTTTTGAAGGGCCGAATACAGAGACCTGGTGTACTACGTGCCACTAAGTCCCCAAACGACCCTACGCAGGTTTTGAATTCAGAATTGTCCTTCTCCTAGACTAGTTGTCATCCAAGGCTATAGAACCCAATCTGTCCTGCTATTTTACCCATAGCTGGAGGGAAAAGGGGATATTAGCACGTAAGTGAATGTAATGGATTCGACTGGAATTCGAAATCGGCTCTCCGATTCCTCAATCCGAGCTGATATCCATTACTCCACCGTGACTCCAGTAACGGATATATATATATGTTTTGTTTGTTTTTGATTTTGCCGACAGCCCAGTACAGTAGGATCAGTTGAGCATCGCCTGTGAGTAAAACAGCACCATGACACAATTCACTCCGCTGGAAATTTGGAAACGGCATGTTGCACTGCTTGGCATTCGCACCAGAATCTCCAATGCAAATATTTCACAATGAATGGGCACCAATCTTTGGACAATCAAAGAGTTCGATGAGTCCAATGGTGATTACGAAGGTAGGGAAGTTCAAAATTCTCATTCTACTCGTGTTGATAAGAAATTAACTTCTGAATTTATTGGTGAGGGCTTCAGACGCAACACGCAGGCCTGCATCAAGTGCATGGAGGAGGTAGGGCTGCACTGGGTCAAGAGGGTGGGTACTGGAAGATCCTATGTCTGGCCACAGGACTATGCACCATGCCACACAACCAAGAGAACCCAGTCATGTCTGTCAGACAATTTCTGCGACGACATCACCCTTACAACTAGCCACCTACTTCCCCGTAGACTGCAACACCTTTTGACACCAAAGATGAACTGGAGGCAAGGATTTTGGTAGCAGTTACCATCTTAACACAGGAGACCGTCCAGACGAGTCGCCGGAGATTCCAAAGTCGTCTGGAGGCCATGGTTGAAGCCACAGGCGAGTTCGTTGAATAAATCT